>JBBHAA010000892.1:0-612500 GCA_037953035.1 Aquarana catesbeiana | reverse complement strand
CCGCAACGTGGCAACTAGCCTCTGCTCCGGAGTGATGGCTTGCCTCATGCAGGTATCCTGCCTGCTGATATAGGGGGTCAGCAAAGCCACCAAACGATCAAAAACGGGGTCCGTCATCCGGAGAAAGTTCCTGAAATCCTCACGGATCTCACGGAGCAATGGCATGTGACAGAACTGGTCACGCTGGAGCAACCAATTCTTGGTCCATGAACTCCTCCTCGCCCTGTTCATGGACTGGTCTTGGTCTGAAGAATAAACTACAGCACCAAGCACATACAATGCACGAGCTTGACGATGAGTACGTACAGGTAACATGGCTTCAAAACGGTCGGCTGGTCAGAACGCACTTAACAGAACACACTGAAGAACAGCAAGGCCTGTGAAGAACGACCTGAAAATCAGGAACGAGCGGACAATAAAACAAAGATTTCTCAATGCCAACTGACCAAACGCACTGAAAAGCAGATACAAACCTCACAAGCACAGACTGAACAACAGTTAAAACGAACTGAAAAATACGAGTCTAACAAGCGCGAATCGTCTCTCACCAAACTTCTACTAACACGAGATAAACACGAGATTAGCAGAAGGAGCCCAAAGGGTGTCGTACGGGCTATTGAACTTCCGTTTTATAGTCTCGCCAGACTTGATGCACGTCACCGCGTACTAGGCTATCAAACTTTTGTGTGGTCGTGTGTAGGCAAGTCCGTTCATTAGAAAGTCTGCCGCAAGTCTGCCGAAAGTCCGCAGGAAGTCTGTCGGACCGGCTGTCGGACTTTTGTAGATGAAAAGTCCGACCGTGTGTACGCGGCATTAGAGTTAAGGTTAGGCACATTCGACCACAGGTTTTATGGACACAGATTGTTATTGTCATCATCATGTTGAATCTCCTATCTATATCGAATTGTTGTAGCAACGAAAATGAAAATAAAGCATTTGTTTATGTCGGATCTTTTGTTTTTCGGATTCTGCCCTTTCGTTATCGTTTGTTAAAACGATAACGAAAATACCTGAAATTCGGACGAAAATGCATTCGGACGAAAACAAATGCACATGTCTAAGAGACGGCCCGTCTGCTCTCCCTCCTCATAAAAGGCCTGTTTCTTAAAGAATCTTTTCCTATCTGCTGCCTCTCCTGTAATCTGTACCACTGCCTCCTGTGCTGCTAGCCACGCTTCCCTAGCCTCGTAAGAGGGGTCTCCAATGTATTCTGCCTCCAGCCGACTCCCCAGCTGCTCCACCTGACCTTTAATAGCATTTGTTTTAGATTTGATACCTGTCACCTCGGTGATTAATATTCCCCTAAGGAATGCCTTAAATGTCTCCCACGTTAACCTTAAATCGGGGTGATCCTCATGCCGCCTCCAGAACTCAGAGGTCTCAACCACCACCCACTCATGGGAAGGGAAAAGGTTGAGCCAAAACGCATTGAGTTTCCATGGTGCCCTCGGCAAGTCAGCAGCTGGTTTGGCAACCAAGGAAACCAATAGTAGTGAATGGTCTGATACACCCCTTACCAGGTATCTAATGTCCTCCAACAAGTGCACCGTTTGAGGCATACAGAGACACATGTCAATCCTTGACAGGGAGAGGTGGGTTTTGGAAAAGCAGGAGAACTGCTTCTGCAGTGGGTTACGACAGTGTCACGGATCAGTCCAGCCAAACTCCTCCGTGAATTTCCGCAATGCAGTTCGAGCTCTCGTGCGGGAAGACATCGGGGGAGGGTGCTTATCCAAAACTGGATCCATGTAGCAATTTAGATCACCCACAATCATAAAGGGAACATCTGGGTGGGTCAACTGGTATGTCAATATCACTCTTAGTACCTCTGTGGTAAAAGGAGGTGGCACATATATGGCAGCAAGTATACATTTCAATTGGTGGATTTTACATAGTAGTATCACATACTGCCCCTCATCATCTATCAATTTATCGATCAGTTGAAAATCTATAGTGCGATGCACCAACACACTCACACCCCTAGAGTAAGAGGTGTGCGTGGAATAGTATGCCCACCCAGGAGAACCCCAGGCACGAGACCGTCTCCGGCACCAAGTGAGTCTCCTGCAGAGCGTAAATGGCGGGGGAGTATTTTTTAAGAATGGTGGTTACCATAGTGTGTTTCAGAGGACTCTGAATTCCCCTAATGTTCCAAGAGAGCAAAGAAACAGTACACATATAGGCAGGGGCGTTGCTAGGTCTACAAAAGATCTGGGGCTAGAGCCCATAGCAGCGTAGTAAAGAAAGTAAAGAAAGTCATACGCTTGGGCGAGCATACACATGTATATACAGTAATATACGTGTGTGTGTGTATATATATCCCCAGAGAGCCCCCCACTTACATCAGGGTCCCCAGAGAGCCCCCCTTATATCAGGTTCCTCAGAGAGCCTCCCCCTTTCATCAGGGTACCCAGAGGGCCCCCCCACTTACATCAGGGTTCCCAGAGAGCCCCCATTACATTAGAGTCCCCAGAGAGCCTATCCCTTGCATTGGTGTCCCCAGAGAGCCTCCCCTCCCCTTGGGGACTCCTGCAGAGACTCTGGGCTATTGGTCACAGATTCTGGGCTGTAGCCCCAAAAGCCACCCCCTAGCGATGCCCCTGCATATAGGTATATTCTTATAGGAAACATAGGGTAAGATATCTTGTGTGCCCTAGGCGCTTTAGGGTGTGCAGAGTTGAGGTGCGTCAAGTGTAACAAAAACATAGTACCTGAGTCGCACACATGTTGATCTACTTTGGCATAGGAGACGAGCCCGTCTTTGTCAAAATCCCTCCTGCTTGCTTGCTGATTCCTGCTTGAGTTGAAGCTGTGATAGTAACATAACATAAAGATAACATTTAAAACTGTAAAACAAACAGACTCCTTGCCCCTTTTACTTTGTCGTGAATAATAAGTAGTAATAAGTTGTGCCTTTTTAAGGACAGGTTTCCCGCACAATAATTATTGAGTAATTTTTAACGAAGATATTTTTAGGATACAAAATCAATCTATATGACACAGTCTATGCATGTGAAACTTATTCACGGAGACATGTGAGCATACGAAATAGTAATTTATTGGTTAACACAAATAAAATGAAAAATTTATGAAAAATTTGAATCTTTAGAGAAAAATCTACAAGGCGGTTATGGATTCGGGAGAATGATCATCAATTGTATAATATTCAATACATCAATATTTGAGAGAACATACAAGACAAAATCAACATGACATAATTACCCATTCCAAGATGGCTATCCTATTGGCTGGTTACCAGAGTTAAGATGGCTGCCGTAGTTTCAAAATGGATACTCTTAAGAGGATTTACTTCTTGTGACCTCAGAGTTCTAAGTATTAGGTGTTGCGGAATCTTCACGAATGTAAAGATATGTATTCATGCATGAGTGTAAGTCGGGAGTGTGTGTCTCCCAGTGTCCCCCCCTCAGGATGGATCCCTGAGCTTCCTTCTGAGCTCTCCCCCTGAGCTCACCTCCTCTCCATCTTTTTCCTCCTTTCTTTTTTTTTTTTTTTTTCTCTTGGCATCTTACTTGCCTCTAAATACCATTTCAGATAATAAGACCATAAAAAATATAATGGCTCTGCCCAAAAGGACATGGCTTCTTTCTATTGGTTATAAACTTAATCATTTACCTTTCTCGTAAATTTAGTGAGTTCAAATAATACCACCTTCAACCACTAGGTGTCTCACATGTGTTCTGAGTCCATCCTTTTAAGTTAATACGTTCTATTTTCATAATGTGTATTTTGGTAAGGATAGTATATACTTTTAAATATTCTGGTAATCGGTCTAATATAAAATACACTCTGTATAATCTTGATTAGTCACCATTACATAACTTGGTTATAGATATGTATCTCTATAAAAACTGGTCTATGAAATACACACGTTGTTATATATATTCATCCATACTACATAAAAATGATTATCTTTATGGATACCTGTATAATTCTGGTATCTCCAATGAATATTCGCTTATCTAAGCATAGGCTACAGTCTTATATAGTTATAATCATAATTATATGTTTTTCCTAATACTAATTAGTTTCTTAAAACACTTCTACTTATAAAATCACACTTTCATATATATTTTCTTCATACCAAAGTTGTTGGGTCCGCAGAAGCCAAAATTATAATATGTCTCTGTGACCTACAATGTCATAGATAGTTTGAAATGACTTATAGATACTTTTAAAATATTTTTGACTTGCACCAACTTCAAATCTTTCCCACTGGATGTTTAGGGATGAATTGTTTGTCTAAACCAGGGGTCTCAAACTGGCGGCCCTCCAGCTGTTGCGAAACTACAAGTCCCATCATGCCTCTGCCTGTGGGAGTCATGCTTGTAACTGTCAGCCTTGCAATGCCTCATGGGACTTGTAGTTTCTCAACAGCTGGAGGGCCACCAGTTTGAGACCCCTGGTCTAAACAGTTCCTAAAAATTCACACAATGGGTTTTGTTAGCCAAGGTGTTAGCTATTTAAACAGTCCCTCACTTGAACACAATAGGTTTAGGCCAGGTGAGGTTATTTCTATGTGAGAATAGTCTGTATAACCTTGTATTCTATGGCTATAAGGATAGTTTTCATTTATTCACTAATACCATGTAAATATCTCCTTGTTTTGTGACGAAAGCAGCCATTGTTCCATCGAGTTTCTGTCTCAAAATATGCTTGCAAAACATTAAGAGATGGTTGATGCATTAAGCTTTGTCAAGTATATGAGTTCACCTATTTTGCATTAAATGGTTCCAAGAGGGGAACAGTTCAATTATTGCAACATCACAGTTCATCTACTTTGAGGCCCAAGCATCTCTCAAGTTTCTGCCAGTAAATATAAAATATATTTCTTCATGAATTCACAACAACTTTGTGGAGAGCAAAATCTCCAAAGTATCAAGGAAAGTCTCTCCAACCTACTGGGGAGAAGGCAGTCCTTACTTGGGTGCATAGAAAGAAAAAACTGGGTAAAAGTGTGTGCAAAAAAGCCGTGGGCTGCTCATGACGACTCAACCCAAAACTCCAAGTACCACTTGGATTGAACTTGTGGGTATTCTGGACTGAAAAGACCCTGAACTGTGGTTAAAGTAACTTCACTTGCTCTCGTCGCTTGTGGAACAACAATAGGTAACGGCTTCCCAGCCAAACAGTTGAAAATTTCTTATTATGGTTACTTAATTGTAAGAGTGACATTTCAGTCCCCTTCTGCTGCGCCTCTTCCCACTTGTCTGAAGATATGTTCATTAGCGTCTAGCCAGGATGATGCCTCGGCAGCCGCCTCAAAGAAGTGGGACTGGCCCCTTGCCGTGATCCGGAGTTTCGCCGGAAATAGCATGGCTTATGTGGCCCTGAGCCTTTGCAATCGTTTTTTTACATTGGTGAATCTAGCTCTGCGCATCTGTATCTCCGCCGAGTAGTCAGGATAGAATGAGATGCGAGCCCCGTTAAATTGAACATTGCGTCATTCTCTTGCCTGGCGTAGCACAATTTCTTTGTCTTTATAGTTGAGTAATCTGGCAATCATGGTGCATGGCGGGTGCCCTGGTGGAAGGGGCCTGGGTGGTAGCCTGTGAGCACGTTCCACCGAGTATAATGGGGTAAATGCCTCTTTCCGGAACACTTGCACTAGCCATTGTTCAACAAATTCCATGGGGTCCCTGCCCTCCGTCTTCTCTGGGAGCCCCACTATACGGATGTTGTTTCTTCTCAGACGATTTTCAATATCGTCAGATTTAAGTTAGTTCGCTCTGGCAATCCTGGCTGCAATTTGTGTGTCCCTTAGCAATGGCGCAATCTTGTCTTCTATCTCACTGATGTGGCCTTCAGCCGCGTTAGTGCGCTCCCTTGTTTTCTGAAGATCATGCCTAATGAACCCCAACTCTTCCCTCAGGCCTCCAAATTGATCCTGCAGGGTATGCACTGATGCTGTACATTTCTGCACTGCAAGTAGTATATCAGCTAGGGAGGGTTGGTCTGCTTCCTCTCTCTCATCCTCCTCATCCATGTCTGGCAGGCTCTGACTAGGAGACGCTGCAGGGCCCTGTGTGCATGTCTCATCCTCTGGCTGGGTATGGAACACTGCAGGGGTAGTGAGCATGTCCTCCCCGCTCCCCTGGACCCCCTGTCCCACTAGTTTTTGAGCATAATATAGCATGTCCCTTGGAGGTTCTTTCCCTGTCCCTTTGGGAGTCCTAGGGGGCTTACTCACCTCTAGTTTTCCAGGCCCCGGGCACGTTGTGATAGAGGGGCTACGGCGCCATGTTCGAATTCCAGCATTCCGGTGTCCGCGTGTTTTCGGGTCAGCATGATCCCTGTATGTCTATGTAGCGTGACCGGGCACTACAGGGGAGATTCCTGTGCAGATTTAGCCCCGATTTCGGGCGTTTTAGCTGGCTGGGAAGAGGATCGGTGGAGGATCAGTGCGGGAGCTCTGTGATGCATGTCCTCTCACATGCCACTCTCGACCACGCCCTCCGTATTTTTTTAATTAATTACACTTTCTAATATTAATACTAGTCCCAATATGTGGGTTTCTGATAATTTATTATGAAACCATCGGTCACTTTCTGTATTTTTTGATACATAATTCTATTGTATATCTGTAGGTCCCTATATAAATGTTGTCCGTAATTTTCAGGATGATCTCTCCCCCCTTTTTTGTTTTCTTTTTGTTTTTATTGAGATTAATGTATTTTTTAAGTAATTTTGTCATATATGGTATACGATTTAATGTGAACCGGCACCGCGGCTGTTAAAAGTGTCAATTTAATTAATTTCCCTATGTGAGACGTCCACTCACTCTATATAACTGCCATAACATTAGTGACCAATGAACGCTTCCTGATGAAGAATCTACGAAACATACGTCAAGGCGCTATGGTCACGTCCATATCCGGTCCCTTTGGTTTGAGTGCAGAGTGAGGTGGAACGCATGCCAGCACGGGTGAGAGCCGTGAGGAGACATTTGACCATTAGACACGCTCACAGCCTCTGTGCCGGGCAAAGGCACTACACATGTAAACAAGCCATTTGGCTTTTTAACTTTCATATATTGTCAATTAAAACAAGATTACACAATGTTTCCGTTTCCTATGTTATTTTTTCACATATACATCTATGATCCCTGACGGGAAGAAGTCATCTTGCAGGTCTAGGATAAACCATTGCCAGCAGACAGGTTCTGCTATAAGCGTTGTTTGACCTACTTTTTAGTTAAAGTGGTCATTGTTTTCTGGTAAGCGGCAAATTTATTTGAACACTCCTTGGGTGATCCAAATGGTGAAGGCTGATGTATTAAGGAATTTTGACAAGATTTAATCACTGCATTGGCCACAAGTTCGCTGCTGTTTATATAAGTGTAGTGTCTGAGTTAAACAAACTGGTTTCTGCAGATGGAGAATCTAGATTGTGCAGAGGCTAATGCATAATGAGTAAGTAGACTTAAATAGTGTAAGGTAGACAGCATCCTAGAGAGCTTGATGGTATCAACCAAATAGATAAGCTAATCCTGCCACTGATGCCAATGAAGGGGCACTATTGATCTTTTATTGAAAAGACTCAAGCAACCAATTTTATACAAAAGTAAAAAACAAGACCATAGTACAAAACTTCAATAGAAAACAAAGAAATTCACATCCATGTTCAGTATATATACAATATATACATAATCCACTACCAAAATTTTTTAGAAAACTATTTACATAAAGCAGCAGGAGAGGGCCTAAGAGGCACAACCCATCGCCTATGTTCGCAGCCATTTATAAAAAAAAAAAAATAATAGTCTAGGGTGATAAGAGACAGACAGACACACCTGGGAAAGAGACTCCTGGCAGTCAGGGAGGCTTGAAACCCCTCCATGCACCCAAATCTTCCCCACCTCATGCAAAATGTTATACACCACCACCTCAACAGGAATGTTTTTATGCCAAGTGCAGACCTGACACCGTGCATTCCAGGTGAAATAACGAACTACTAGGCTAACTAAAAAAAGTGTATCCAAACAAAAAACTCCACCAGTATTGAATGCTCCATTACACCCACTCAGCATAACACAGCCTGGAGAGGAAAGGAACACCGAGGGCCTGCCCCACCCGTTTGTACACCTCTGTGTTAACCACTTGAGCCCCGGACCATTATGCTGCCTAAGGACCAGAGGTCTTTTTCCAATTTGGCACTGCGTCGCTTTAACTGCTAATTGCGTGGTTATGCAATGCTGTACCCAAACGAAATTTGCATCTTTTTCTTCCCACAAATAGAGCTTTCTTTTGATGGTATTTGATCACCTCTGAAGTTTTTATTTTTTGCGCTATAAACGGAAAAAGACCGAAAATTTTGAAAAAAAAAAATGATATTTTCTACTTTTTGTTATAAAAAAAATCCAATAAACTCAATTTTAGTCATACATTTAGGCCAAAATGTATTCGGCCACATGTCTTTGGTAAAAAAAATGTCAATAAGCGTATATTTATTGGTTTGCGCAAAAGTTATAGCGTCTACAAACTAGGGTACATTTTCTGGAATTTACACAGCTTTTAGTTTATGACTGCCTATGTCATTTCTTGAGGTGCTAAAATGGCAGGGCAGTACAAAACCCCCACAAATGACCCCATTTTGGAAAGTAGACACCCCAAGGAAATTGCTGATAGGCATGTTGAACCCATTGAATATTTATTTTTTTTGTCCCAAGTGATTGAATAATGACAAAAAAAAAAAAAAATTATTTACAAAAAGTTGTCACTAAATGATATATTGCTCACACAGGCCATGGGCCTATGTGGAATTGCACCCCAAAATACATTTAGCTGCTTCTCCTGAGTATGGGGATACTAAATGATATATTGCTCACACAGGCCATGGGCCTATGTGGAATTGCACCCCAAAATACATTCAGCTACTTCTCCTGAGTACGGGGATACCACATGTGTGAGACTTTTTGGTAGCCTAGCCGAGTACGGGACCCCGAAAACCAATCACCGCCTTCAGCGTTTTTAAGGGCGTGAATTTTTGATTTTACTCTTCACTGCCTATCACCGTTTCGGAGGCCATGGAATGCCCAGGTGGCACAAAACCCCCCCAAATGACCCCATTTTGGAAAGTAGACACCCCAAGCTATTTGCTGAGAGGCATGGTGAGTATTTTGCAGCTCTCATTTGTTTTTGAAAATGAAGAAAGACAAGAAAAAACTTTTTTTTTTTTTCTTTTTTCAAATTTCAAAACTTTGTGACAAAAAGTGAGGTCTGAAAAATACTCACTATACCTCTCAGCAAATAGCTTGGGGTGTCTACTTTCCAAAATGGGGTCATTTGGTGGGGTTTTGAACTGTCCTGGCATTTTATGCACAACATTTAGAAGCTTATGTCACACATCACCCACTCTAACCACTTGAAGACAAAGCCCTTTCTGACACTTATTGTTTACATGAAAAAGTTTTTTTTTTTTTTGCAAGAAAATTACTTTGAACCCCCAAACATTATATATTTTTTTAAAGCAAATGCCCTACAGATTAAAATGGTGGGTGTTTCATTTTTTTTTTTTTTCACACAGTATTTACGCAGCGATTTTTCAAACGCATTTTTTGGGGAAAAAACACACTTTTTTAAATTTTAATGCACTAAAACACACTATATTGCCCAAATGTTTGATGAAATAAAAAAGATGATCTTAGGCCGAGTACATGGATACCAAACATGACATGCTTTACAATTGCGTACAAACGTGCAGTGGCAACAAAATAAATACATTTTTAAAAGCCTTTAAAAGCCTTTACAGGTTACCACTTTAGATTTGCAGAGGAGGTCTGCTGCTAAAATTACTGCCCTCGATCTGACCTTCGCGGTGATACCTCACATGCATGGTGCAATTGCTGTTTACGTTTGACGACAGACCGCCGCTTGCGTTCGCCTTAGCGCAAGAGCAGGGGGCGACAGGGGTGCTTTTTTTTTTTTTTTTTCTTTATTATTTTTTTGCTTTTTTATCTTATTTTTAAACTGTTCCTTTCATTTTTTTTTTTTTTTAAATCATTTTTATTGTTATCTCGGGGAATGTAAATATCCCCTATGATAGCAATAGGTAGTGACAGGTACTCTTTTTTGAAAAAATTGGGGTCTATTAGACCCTAGATCTCTCCTCTGCCCTCAAAGCATCTGACGACACCAAGATCGGTGTGATAAAATGCTTCCCCAATTTCCCAATGGCGCTATTTACATCCGGCAAAATCTAAGTCATAAAATGCTCGTAGCTTCCGGTTTCTTAGGCCATAGAGATGTTTGGAGCCACTCTGGTCTCTGATCAGCTCTATGGTCAGCTGGCTGAATCACCGGCTGCATTCTCAGGTTCCCTGTTGAGACAGGAGAGCCAGAGAAAAACACGGAAGACTGTGGGGGGGGGGGGGCATTCCCTCCCATGGCTTGTAAAGGCAGTCTAGAGGCTAATTAGCCGCTAGGATTGCTCTTACATGAAAGCCGACCGCTGGCTGAAAAGAATGATACCAAGATGATACCTAAATCTGCAGGCATCATTCTGGTATAACCACTCAAAGTTGTGAATGGCGTACCTGAAGACAAAAAAATGGTTAACAATGGTTAACAATAAAGCACAGTAAACAGTAAAGTATAAATAATTACATACCTGAAAAACAAACATGATAAAACATAATAACAATAACAATAAAACATTGCAGAATAGATTACAGTAAAAAAAGAGCAGAACAATAGAGAGAGAGAGAATAGAGAGAGAGAACAATAAAACGACAACTATTTTTTTAAATTTTATATATATATATTTTTTTTTTTACACTTTTTTTGTAACTAACTTTTATAACTGTAACCGGTTCCAGGTTCGGGTCTCTCAAAATGCGATGGCATCTTGGGAGACCCTGTGAAAGTGTGCCTAGTCTGTGCAATGCTGTACCCTACGCTAATACTCAACTAGTGCATGGTAGCGTTCAAAACATTCACCAATGCAAAGACCAGGATTGTCAGGACAGGAGGGACAATAGCGGGTGTCACGCCTATATCCGCGCTTGCTGCAGACACGACATCTTTTTGGGGGGGTTCGTTGGGTAGGGGTACTCGGGAGGACATAAAAATGCCTCATGCAGCCGACTGCATTTGGTTGGGGATGTGAATGGGGGAAGTACGGGCACTGCAGAAGCGGTGTGTTCCCAATTAGGATTGGCGAATGCAGCAGGAAGGGCACTATGGGCACGACGGCCTGTGTTCGTCTTTTTGGTGGCAGCGGGACACTACTTGTGCTTGCCACCTCACCAGCTTGAACTGCACTTATGGGACTCGCCACGTCACCAAGTGTTACTGCAGCGCTGGTTTGACTACGACCGGGGTGTACTAGGCCGCTGGTGCTTGCCAGTTCAATAAAAAAGCTTCCAAAAAACTGTTAGCGATCGCAGGGATCAGGCCTGACTCTGCAAACGCTGCAGTTATGCGTTTAGTGTTTTGTAAGTGACAGTGATCGATCGATACTGCACTTGGGTGGGCTGGGCTGGGCCAGGCGGAGGGGCACAACGCAGGTGCTAGCAGGTATCTGGGCTGATCTCGCTAACACTGCGTTTTTGGGAACCCTAAACTGCTGGGGATGCTAGTATAGATCTGATCGGACCAGATATTGATCCGTTCAGATACTATACCACTAAGGGAGGTGTATGGTACGTGCGTGGGTGTCAGTGGTACTGGCGCTAACCTGACGCTGCCTGGGGCTGGTGCTTGCCAGCTCACCAAAATGCTACCAAAAAAAACTGTTAGCGATCGCAGGGATCAGGCCTGACTCTGCGAACGCTGCAGTTATGCGTTTAGTGTTTTGTAAGTGACAGTGATCAATCGATACTGCACTTGGGTGGGCCGGGCGGAGGGACAAAACGCAGGTGCTAGCAGGTATCTGGGCTGATCCCGCTAACACTGTGTTTTTGGGAACCCTAAACTGCTTGGGACGCTAGTATAGATCTGATCGGATCAGATATTGATCCGTACAGATACTATACCACTAAGGGAGGCGTATGCTGCGTGCGTGGGTGTTAGCGGTACTGGCGCTAATCTGACGCTGCCTGGGGCGACGCATATCACCGCCGGGCGACCGGGGGGCTAAACCTTTATTCGGTAATAAACGGCGGGTGCCCTGACACTATAAAAAATAAACAAACTAACCAGCGTCACCCGTAACAGTTATACGGTGATCAGTGGTGAAAGGGTTAACTAGGGGGCAATCAAGGGGTTAAAACATTTATTAGGTAGTATATGGGGGTCCCTGTCGCTATAAAACGCTGACGGCGAACCTAAATATTTACCTCACTAACTAGCGTCACCAGCGACACTAATACAGCGATCAGAAAAATGATCGCTTAGCGACACTGGTGACAGGGGGTGATCAAGGGGTTAAAACTTTATTAGGGGGGGTTAGGGGGGTACCCTAGACCTAAAGGGGGGTAATACTCACTGTCCCAACACTGTAACTGTCACAAACTGACACCAATGCAGTAATCAGAAAAAAAAACAAAAAAAAAAACAAAAAACTGCTGGTGTCAGTTTGTGACAGGGAGGGGGGGGGTGATTGGGGGGTGATCGGGGGGCGATCGGGGGGGGGGAATTGGGGTGTTTTGTGTGCCTGGCATGTTCTACTGTGTTGTGTAGTGTTGGTGCACTCACATACCAGTCTTCTCTCCTCGGCGCTGCAATGGAATACCGAGCCGAGGAGAGATGACATCATTTCCTTTGCTGCTGTTTAGCATACAGCAGCAAAGGAAGTAATCTGATTGGTCGGCGGCGATCGCGAGGGGGGGGGGCCACGAACGGATGGCCTCCCCCTCACCTCCGATCGCCGGGGGACAAAACGGGATCACCCGCGGGAGGCAAATCACGTACATGTACGTGATTTTGCCTGCCCGTGCCCCCTTGCCGACGTAAATCGGCGTGAGGCGGTCCTTAAGTGGTTAAAAGGGCAATGAAGCAGAAAATGGTCCATAGTCTCCTCATCTGCACACTCCTCCCGAGGACAGCTACGATTCATCTCACTGCAGAATTTCAAATTGCACCAAACATAGAGCCTCCCATGGAAGCACAACCAGGCCAGATCCCTAAATTTAAGGGGGACTCTATCCAAATGAATCAGTCTTAACCCTGCCCTCAAAACTGGGCCTGGGCAATCCCTTAAGGCCAGTGGGTCATGAAGATCTTCAGCCGACATTTGCCACTGCCGTAGTAACTTCAGGCACAGAGCGACATAAGCTGGTAGCTGACCATGATGACCCCTGAGATTCTTCACTTGGCCACCTTCTTCCCAAAGTCATAGAAAAGGCCTAAAAGGGGATCTAAATATGCCTACCCATCCATGAGGTTCCACTGCAAGCATATTACCAATGTTAAACTTGAGAAAAATCAGCGAAAAGAAAAGAACTGGGTTGACCATACCTAAGCCACCCTCCCTCCTGGATAGACAGGTGACATTCCTCTTGGGTTCAGCCTGTTCCCCCAGAGCATCTGGAAGAACACACTACTGACCCTAGCATAGAGAGACACTGGCAAGATGCAGACAAATCATAGTAAAAAACGCAATGGGCGGGGTCCTGATGACCAGTATTGTTGGGGAGTGGGAATAGGACCCAAGGTGTCCTTACCTTCAGTGAAGGAAAAGGAACAAACTGCGGTTTAACCTGATATAACTTTATTAGAACAATTAGTAGAAAAAAATATTTATCATTGAAAGGAAAGCATGAACAATAGGAAATTGCATGTGGTAAACACTGACAACGTTGTCACTTAAAAACGTGACTTAATATATAATGCTTTTATGTGTTTAGGCGAGGTGAGTTCTGGGAAACCTTGGTAGCACAAGTTGGTACCCGTATTGTGCTTAACCATAGACCTCCAGACTCCCTATATGCCTACAGAGCTGCTGCATTAAGTCTTTACAATGTTGAAAAAAAGCATTGGTCATCACAGACAAATAAATGCAATTCTGGCTAGAAAGTATCCCTACTAGTTAGTGAACAGGACAGGTTTGATTTCTGGATGTAGCACTGTCAATCATAGAGATAGTAAAAAATGCACCACGCTGTGATGTAAACATGCGACTTGAGTCAAGGAGAAACAATAGATCAACAATAAGCCTGTTAGTCATTCAGCACCATGTGTCCATGAAACAATAAATATAGCACCACATAAGTTGGATAGAAAAATATAGTCAGCTGAGTCAAATCACAGAGCCTCAAAAAATGTTCAGGCTGTGATCGCTTGCTGGATATACCAGTTGAAAAGAGACTCACTGTTTAGACGATAATAGATTGGTGTTCAATTGGAGCGACAAGGTGGTGAATCCAGAGTCCTTTGCAGGGGTCCACAGATGTGCAGGATGCAAATCCCTGTATTCCTAGTCCTGGTGACACGCACAGGATGTTATCCACTCAAAACCAGCATGGGGCCGCCTGGCCGTTTACTTCCAGTTTTCGGTTGTTCATGGATTTCCAGTTTGCAGAGATAGGATGAGGGCTAAAGAGTGATGAAAGGCCCAGGTTGGCTATCGGCAGAGTGCATGTGTAGGTGCACATACCGACATGTTTCACCCACTTGTGATGTGGGTTTCTTCAGGGTGAAGTGTTTGCATGGACAGAATCCTTTTGTAGGCATTCAGAGTGACACTCAGGGAATTACTTCCTGTTACATCACTTCCTGCCTAGACATGGTCATGTTAACACCATAGGGGAATTCAGACTGCTGTAAGGAAAAAGTGTTTTTACACCGCTGCCATCTTGTGGCAGTATATGACTATTGCAGTTCATAGTATATGATCATTGATGTATAAGGTAGATCGCCATTAACAAGTTGACATTATATGCTTTTAATCACATCTATTAAATTCAATAGTAGTTGTATTGAGATGTGAATATAAAGCTATATATAGATAGATACATTTGTACAAACTGAGGCTTAGTATGATATTTTGACAAACGATCAATTCAGTGGAGATCAACTTACGGAGTCAGGAATACCTGTAAATTCAGCTCAGTGTTTAACCCGTTCGGTGTGAGCATCCCCAGCCGAAAAATCCACTCCTTTTCTTTTTGAAGAAGTACCAGCTCGAAGTCACCTCTTCTTACTGGGAGTTTTAAGGCATAGAATCCCTTAATTTTGAGTCCGTTTGGTTCCCTATTATGATATTTTGAAAGGTGTTCTCCTATGGGGGTATCGTCATCTGGGGAACGAATACTTGAGAGATGTTCCCCTATGCGGACCTTTAAGGGACGCTTTGTTTTGCCTACATACAGTTTATGACAGGGACATTCCAGCATATGCAGTACTCATGTAGTATTGCAGTTAATGAAGTGTTTAATTTGATACACCTTTCTTCCTGTTGCATCTGTAAATGAGTCAGATCTATCTACAAATCCACAATATGGCATTTTCCACAAGCATACATCCCTCGCAGTGGTGGCACGTCCGTGAGCCAATTGCGTGGATTAGGTCTGGTATATTCAGATCTGACGAGTTCATCAGTCAGATTTTTGACTCTTCTTGCTACCATGAAAGGTTTAGGGCCAACTATAGAAGCCATCTGGAGAGCTCGAGTCAATACGTGCCAATGTTTAGTCAAGATCGTTCACAAATCTTCCCACTGTGTACCAAACGTGGTGATGATTTTCACTTGATCAGAAAAGCTCTTGTTGACATCTTCGTCATTCTTTGGTATTAGCAGTTCTTTCCGGTCAAATTGCAGATGCTCGTTTTCCTGAGTTCTTTAAAGATCTATCTGGGTAACCCCTTTCTTTTATAAAGTTGCTTTGATTCAGCCTGATAGTCCTGATCCAGTGAGCAGTTGCATCTAATTCTCAGAAACTGCCCCATTGGTATACCTCTGACCAAGGACTTAGGATGATGGCTGGTTGCCTCAAGAAGGGTGTTTGCTGCTGTTGTTTTATGAAATGTTTTCGTGGACAGATGGTCTCCATCTATCCTTATTAGGAGGCCCAGAAACAAAATTTTGTTCAAGTCGTAGGTGAATGTTAGGCGTATATTACGGCTGTTTTCGTTCTGTTCGCTCAAGAACTCTTCAAGGGATACAACAGCCCCCTGCCACAGCAGCAGAACATCATCAATATATCTTAGCCACAATTTGGCATGGTCTAGATAAGATTCAGAGCAAGATTCAGAGCAATAAACAATCCCAATAGCCAAGATGTAGGCATGCATAAGCAGGTGCCCAAGGGGCCCCCATGGAGGTGCCTTGTATTTGTCTATAATAGACCCCTAGGAATTGAAAGCAGTTATTAATCAAGGCAAACTGCAGCATCTCAAGGATGAACTCGTTCTGAGGTCCCATACGTGGAAATTTCTGGTCAAGAAAGTGTGCCACTGCTGCCAAGCCCCAATGCATGGGGTATAGATGTATAAAGGGACTCTACATCAATGCCTACCAAGAGATTTCCAAGGAGATACGGTTACTTCTTAAATTTTTGCTAATACATCAAGGGTATCTCTAATGTATGAGGGCAACTCAAATACCATTTTTTCAGTAGGGCATCTAAGTATCTTCCAATTTTCTCCAGAGGACCCTTCCCCGCTGAAACTATTAGCCTGCCTGGTGGGTTCGTCAGGGATTTATGCACTTTAGGAATGATGTAGATGGTAGGGGTGTTAAACTTCTTACTTTCAGATACTCATACTCATTCCGAGACGAGAAGAGGCCGGCTTCCTGCGCAAACATAAGTTTAAAATTTAGTTCATTGGTTATATAGGTAAAGGGGTTAGCAGGAAGTTTTTCATAAGTGGATCGGTCATTTAACTGTCTTTTTATCTAATTTTCATAGTATTCTGTTGAGAGCAATACCACATTGCCCCCTTGTCGCTTTTCTTGATCACCAAATTTGGTGCCTCCTTCAGCTCTTGTAAGGCCCGGCATTGTTCAGGATCTAGGTTGTCTTTTCTTCCTCTTTGCCAATTCACCTCAGTAAGGTCATCTTGAGAAGACCCCCTACCATCTATTTTAATCTTGAACCAGGTCTAAGAAGACCCCCAACCACTTAGTTTATAGAACTTACCTTGCCTAAACACATGAAAGCATTACATATTAAGTCACACTTAATAACTTGAGATGATTGACACGTGTGGATGACTGGTATATGGCTGAGCTCATGGGCGTGCGTTTTTAAGTGACAACGTTGTCAGTTTTTACCACGTGCAATTTCCTATTGTTTATGCTTTCCTTTCAATGATAAATATTTTTTTCTACTAATTTTTCTAATAAAGTTATATAAGGTTAAACCGCAGTTTGTTTCTTTTCCTTCACTGAAGGTAAGAACACCTTGGGTCCTATTCCCACTGACCTTTTATTTTGACTACTTCTTCTGTTTTGATAAGGAACACCACCCTATTAGGTGAGCTGGTAAACTGTTACCTGAATTGACCAACAATACTGGTCATCAGGACCCCGCCCATTGCGTTTTTTACTACGATTTGTATACCTTTGTGGTCTTTTGGACCATTCCTGAGGCGGGAAGTGTTATTTGACATTAGAAAGCCTTACAATAGGATTGCATTTATTACTGCTGTAAGTGTAACTGCTCAGATAGATACTTGTACACTGATGGCGTTTGTAATTGGAGATAACATAGAGTAGGAAATCAGACTCACTTTCAGTGACAGATGGTAAGAAGCCACTCCCTCTGCGGATGAATCAATAAAACATTTATTTAAACTACATAAAAAGCTTACAATAAAACAACTAAATAGGAAATGGGACATTCTATCTCTAGAATCCGATATTGCTAAAGGTTTAATTCACCGAAGGTTACTTGTGCGTGTCATTCCAGCAGAACATCTACATAATGAACGTTTTTTAACTAAATGGAAGCAGGAATGTATTGATCATGGAGTGTCCTTAATGAAACTCATAGTGGAGGAGGAAAAACTACAGGCTTCTGAGCTACAATCACAAATTGAGGCTAGTCTGCAACAACTTGAACCCTTCAAGGACCAACTGGAATTTGAAAAACAAAACGAAATTAAAAAAAAAAAAGGTATTAAAACACAAAAAAATTTAAGACACACTAAACAATCTAAATTCCAAAGGGATCAGGATGATTGGGCCAAGGGAGAAATCTTTGATCTGACTAAGATTAGGGGTAGAAGCACCTCGGGAAAAGGCCAGCAATGGTCACGTTCCTCAACCAGAGGAGCACCAAATACCTCAGAAAGCGATGACGATACAGAAAGAATGTTTTTTTTTTTAGGACAAGAACGCTCACCTTGGAAAGCAACAGCTACTACCAAAGGGATCCTAAAGCCCACAAGAGGAACAGGAGAAAGAGGAAAAGGAAAATACAAGAGTGTTGGGGACAGAGGAGAGACGACCAGGGCCAATACGTGAAGCCAGCAGAGATGACAGAAATAATCTCCCCACTATCATTAGACATCACTTCCCTAAACCCTCATCCTGACCAACACTCCAAGACTATTATTAACCTCTCAGAATTTAAATTAGAAGAAAGTCATAGAAAATTGCTTGAAAAGGGACTCTCTTACTCACCTACTGGGTCAACGAACGAGTTTGAGGTATATAAAGACATCACTTTATTTTTACGAAAAGTCTATCTGAGACAGTTACATCAATTACCTACCCAAGACGAAGATGAAACCCCCCAACTGAATCCCAAGATGATGAAGCTCTAGATGTATTTACCTCCTTATTAATGGAAAGTAAGGATGATGACCAATCTATCCCTACTCCCTCTAGCCCATGGAAACGAGACGCCAATCTACTTATAAAATCAACAAAAATGCCCCCTTTCTGAAAAAATAGATGGTTGAGGGTTTTCTTAGACCTGGTTCAAGATGACCTTACTAAAGTGAATTGGCAAAGATGAAGAAAAGACAACCTGGATCCTGAACAACGCCGGGCCTTACGAGAGCTGAAGGAGGCACCAAATTTGGTGATCAAGAAAAGCGACAAGGGGGCAATGTGGTATTGCTCTCAACAGAATACTATGAAAATGACAGTTAAATGACCGATCCTGTCAGGAACTTGGTAGGAGGCTGAGATGCTGGGAGGGCTCCACTTGCGGCCAAGTGCAGCACACCACTGAAGATGACACAGCAGGTGTGGTGCCCACAGAAGCACGGGTTCCTGGTTGCTGAAGACAGAAGTGCTTTGGCAGGTCCAGGAGACAGGGAGCAGGGAAGTAACTGGATCGCTGAGCCGGGAGCCAGGCCAGGGGTCATTCACGGGAAGACAGTCCGGAATAAGGATGACCAGGGTGAGCCAAGTCTTGATATAGAGAGCAGGATAAGCAGAGTCCAATAGCCAGGCTGGGGTCAAATGCAGGGAGCAGACAGTGGGAGGTCAGGTGCAAGCCAAGGATCGAGCCAGAGGATCAGGAGGAGCAGGTCAGAACAAGCTGCGTCGGTACACAAGAGATCAGATCAGTAGGCTACTGGATTTATTTCCCGTTTTATTTCAAAAGGGCCAACAAACTTGGGCCCTAATTTTCAGCATGGACAAGGCAGTTTGAGGTTTGCAGATGAGAGCCACACTTTATCCCCCACCTTAAAGGCATGGTTTCCTCTCTTCTTCTTGTCATACTGTCTCTTATATCCTTCTTGAGCTTTCTGCATTGTGTCCTGGAGAATTTGGTAATTATGATTCAGCAATGACATTGGGTAAAAATGAGGGGTGGTAGCCATAATTCGCCCAGAAGGGTGACTGGTTGGTGGCAGTGTGTACAGAGTTATTGTATGCGAATTCCGCACAGGGCAATAATGGAATCCAATCGTCCTGAGAAAAGGAACAAAAACAATGAAGGTACTGTTCTAAGGTCTGGTTAGTCCTTTCCATTTGGCCGTTACTCTGAGGGTGGTAAGCTGTGGATAAACATGTCTCGATTGATAGTAATTTGCAAAGGTTCTTCCAGAACCTAGCGGTGAATTGAACACCTCTATCTGACACAGTGTTATCTGGTACCCCATGTAGTCTGACTACTTCCTTGATAAATTTTTTTGCTGTGTCCATGGTGGAAGGTGTGCCCATCATTGGTAAGAAATGTGCCATCTTAGACAGCCAATCTACTACTACTAGAATAGTTGTAAATTCTTCTGAAGGGGGTAGGTCCACGATAAAGTCTAAGGAGATATTTTTCCAAGGCTGTTCTGGCAGTGGTCTTAACAGGCCCCAGGATTTAGCGTTGGACCCCTTATTCCGCTGGCATGTTGTGCAGGAGTTGACATAGTCCTTACAATCGGTTCTCAGAGTGGGCCACCATAAAGACTGTTGGACCAGTTCGGTAATTTTTCGGACCCCAAAGTGACCAGCCAGCTGGTGGTCCTGGAAAGTTTTCAGAACCTGAAGCCTGGCTTGCTGTGGGACAAAAATCCTGTCTTGATGCCGAAGGAGTCCCTCCTGACTTCTAAGGGAGGAGATTTCTGTCTCTGGACACTGAGTAGATGCCTGCTCGATTGAAGTCCTTAAATCAGGCTGGATCAAGAGGAAATTTTGAGGAAACAGAATTGAACTGGGTGTGACCTCTTCAGGGGTGCCAGGAAACATCCGGGAAAAGGTGTCAGCTTTTCCATTCTTAGACCCTGGGCAGAAGGTAATATGAAAGTTGAACCTAGAGAAGAATAAAGCCCATCGAGCCTGCCAGTGTCTCAGCTGCTTAGCCGTGCAAAGATATTCTAGGTTCTTATGATCTGTAAAGATCAAGATAGGATGGACAGCACCCTCCAGGAGAGATCTCCATTCCTCCAGAGCGGTCTTTATTGCCAAGAGCTCCCGATCCCCCACGTCATAGTTATTCTCTGGCTGAGTCATCTTCCGTGAAGTAGGGCTTTAGGTCCCTGACGTTGGGAGAGGACTGACCCTGTGGCTTCATCGGAGGCATCAACTTCCAGGACATAGGGCAAGGCAGGATCAGAATGCTGTAAGACAGGTGCAGAGGTAAAGAGGGCCTTAATTTGATCAAAGGTGGTCTGTGCTGCTTCGGACCACTGGAATCTGGTATGTTGGCATGTTATCTGGGTAATTGGTACTACAATGGTAGAGAAGTTCCTTATAAATCTCCTGTAAAAATTAACAAAGCCGATGAACCTCTGAACACCCTTCTTATCCAATAGGGCCGCCCACTCAAGGATGGCTTTCACTTTTTGAGGATCCATGGCTATCCCATTGGTGGTGATAATGAGTCAGAGGAATTGGATGGTCGTCTTCTCAAATTCACATTTTTCGGCTTTCACATATAATCCGTGTGTTCTGAGGATGCCCAGTACCTTTTTTACATGCATTCTGTGAAGCTCTAGAGTAGTTGAAAATATGAGGATATCGTCGAGATAGACGATGATGAAGTTGTTTAAGTACTTCTGTAATGGATGTGATCATGGTGAACTGTCTATTCTAATACCTGCTTTATATACCTAACTAGGGATGAGCTTCGTGTTCGAGTCAAACCCATGTTCGACTCGAACATCGGCTGTTCGGTCGTTCGCCGAATTGCGAACGATATGGGCCGTTCGCGCCAAATTCGTGTGGCGCGTCACGGCCCATAATTCACTGCGGCATCGCAGTGCATTGCTTGCTGATGATTGGCCAAGCATGCACTATGACCCGCATGCTTGGCCAATCACAGCGCCGCCTGAACAGAGAGCTGTAATTGGCCAAAGCCAAGGAGGCTTTGGCCAATTATGGCTCAGGGGATTTAGTACACGCCCCACACTATATAAGGCCGCCTGCACGGCGACCCTGTGCAGTGTGTTCCGGTGTGCTTAGAGAGAGAGAGAGACAGTGTCATTTCATTTGAGTTAGCTAGATTAGACAGGACAGTCAGTCAGTTAGCTGCACTTAAAGTGTATTGTGTATATATATGCATCCCAGGTGTTGCATATATATATATACACTGTATTCAGTTTAGCTAGATCCGTTCCTGTTATCTTCTAGACTATTTACATTTAGTGCAGTGCGTCCTGCTTACAGTGTTCAGCTAGATCCGTTCCTGTTATCTTCCTACTGACAGGCAGGCTTGTCTTGTTACAGTATATAAAGCTACCTGAAGAAAATTACTGGTGTTCTTTTGATCCTATTAGTACCACGGTCAGGCAGCTAGACTATTTACATTTAGTGCAGTGCGTCCTGCTCACAGTGTTCAGCTAGATCCGTTCCTGTTATCTTCCTACTGACAGGCAGGCTTGTCTTGTTACAGTATTTACAGCTACCTAAAGAAAATTACTGATGTTCTTTTGATCCTATTAGTTCCATGGTCAGGCAGCTAGACTATTTACATTTAGTACAGTGCGTCCTGCTCACAGTGTTCAGCTAGATCCGTTCCTGTTATCTTCCTACTGACAGGCAGGCTTGTCTTGTTACAGTATATAAAGCTACCTGAAGAAAATTACTGGTGTTCTTTTGATCCTATTAGTACCATGGTCAGGCAGCTAGACTATTTACATTTAGTGCAGTGCGTCCTGCTCACAGTATTCAGCTAGATCCGTTCCTGTTATCTTCCTACTGACAGGCAGGCTTGTCTTGTTACAGTATATAAAGCTACCTGAAGAAAATTACTGGTGTTCTTTTGATCCTATTAGTACCACGGTCAGGCAGCTAGACTATTTACATTTAGTGCAGTGCATCCTGCTCACAGTGTTCAGCTAGATCCGTTCCTGTTATCTTCCTACTGACAGGCAGGCTTGTCTTGTTACAGTATATAAAGCTACCTGAAGAAAATTACTGGTGTTCTTTTGATCCTATTAGTACCACGGTCAGGCAGCTAGACTATTTACATTTAGTGCAGTGCATCCTGCTCACAGTGTTCAGCTAGATCCGTTCCTGTTATCTTCCTACTGACAGGCAGGCTTGTCTTGTTACAGTATATAAAGCTACCTGAAGAAAATTACTGGTGTTCTTTTGATCCTATTAGTACAACGGTCAGGCAGCTAGACTATTTACATTTAGTGCAGTGCGTCCTGCTCACAGTGTTCAGCTAGATCCGTTCCTGTTATCTTCCTACTGACAGGCAGGCTTGTCTTGTTACAGTATTTACAGCTACCTAAAGAAAATTACTGGTGTTCTTTTGATCCTATTAGTACCACGGTCAGGCAGCTAGACTATTTACATTTAGTACAGTGCGTCCTGCTCACAGTGTTCAGCTAGATCCGTTCCTGTTATCTTCCTACTGACAGGCAGGCTTGTCTTGTTACAGTATATAAAGCTACCTGAAGAAAATTACTGGTGTTCTTTTGATCCTATTAGTACCACGGTCAGGCAGCTAGACTATTTACAGTTAGTGCAGTGCGTCCTGCTCACAGTGTTCAGCTAAACCTACAAGTTAATGGGGTGCGTCCACCTCACAGTGTTCAGCTAAAGCTACCTGTAGAAGGTTGGTGGTGTTCTCATACTACAGGCAGGCAGTTGATTTTGCTAGCTGCAGTATATATATATATATATATATATATATATATATATATATATATACCAGCTTAGTGCAGCTACAGGCCATTAGTATGTCTGGAAGGCCAAGAAGGAGAGGCAGACAGTCACAAGCCAATAAGAGAGGGCAAGCAGGCTCTGTGTCTAGTGCTGGTTATGGAGATGGTGCATCCTCATCAGCACGTGGCCATGGGACACGCTTGGCCTTTTTTTCGGCAGCTGGCCGCGTTGAGCCGCAACATGCGGAAGACTTGGTCGAGTGGATGACCAAGCCGTCCTCATCCTCCTCATCCTCTCTCACCCATGCCCAGGGTGCTTTGTCTGGCAAAGCAGCGGCCTCTTCCCTCGGCTCAATGTCATCAGTGACTCCTTCCCTAGCTCCACCATGTCCTCCTGAGGAGTCCCTCGAACTGTTTGACCACAGTGTTGGGTACATGCTCCAGGAGGATGCCCAGCGTTTGGAAGGCTCTGATGATGATACTGAGCTCGATGAAGGCAGTAACATGAGCACGGACAGAGGGGGTGCCCAAGAAGGACAGCAATCTGGCAGTCATGCTCCCCCTGCTGCAGCATACTGCCAGGTTTGCTCCAGTGATGAGGAGGGAGTGGATGAAGAGGTCACTGACTCAACGTGGGTGCCTGATAGGAGAGAGGAGGAGGAGGAGGCAGCACATCACCAACGAGGCAGGATGCCCTCCAGGGGCCAGCCTAAGGGCAGCACATTGACTGCATCACATGTGCAGGGCGCTGCAGTCTCTGCGCGTTATTCAAAAAGTTCTTTGGTGTGGGCCTTTTTTGAGATGAGTGCATCAGATCGCACCGCTGCTATTTGCAACATATGTCTCAAGCGTATCTCACGTGGCCAAAACATCTCCCGCTTGGGTACCACATGCTTGACCAGACATATGTTGATCTGCCATGCAGTTCGTTGGCAAGCGCATCTAAAAGACCCACACCAAAGAACAGAGAGGACCTCTCCTTGCTCCTCATCAGCTGAGATTTCCAAACCCACTAGACCTTCAGTCCTCTCTGAGACCTGCACTGAGAGGAATGAAGGTGTAGAATTAGGTGTGTCACAGCCAAGTACTTGTGGGCAATCTGCTTTTGGTACACCGACGTCAGATTGTACCAGGCAAATTTCCCTGCCCCAGCTGCTGCACCGCCGAAAGAAGTTTGCTCCCAGCCATCCACATGCCCAGCGGTTGAATGCTAGCTTGGCAAAATTGCTAGCACTTCAACTGCTGCCTTTTCAGTTGGTAGACTCTGCCCCCTTCCGTGAGTTTGTGGAATGTGCGGTTCCTCAGTGGCAGGTACCCAAACACCACTTTTTCTCACGGAAGGCGATTCCGGCTCTCTACCGGCATGTGGAAGGCAATGTCCATGCCTCGCTGGACAGGGCGGTCAGCGGTAAGGTGCATATTACCGCTGACTCATGGTCCAGCAGGCATGGACAGGGACGTTACCTAAGTTTCACGGCGCATTGGGTGACTCTGCTGGCAGCTGGGAAGGATGCAGGACAAGGTGCAGTAGTGTTGGAGGTTGTTCCGCCACCACGCCTCCAAAATGCTAATGATTGTGACACACCTCTCTCCTCCACCCCCTCCTCTTCTTCTTCCTCCATGGCCTCTTCCTCGGAACCAGCGGTGCTCCGTAGTCGTTCAAGGGGCTACGCAAGTACGCAGGCCAAAAGATGCCATGCGGTGCTTGAGCTGGTGTGCTTGGGGGACAGGAGCCACACTGGGGCAGAGGTTCTGTCAGCTCTGCAGGGGCAGGTTCAGAGGTGGTTGACGCCACGCCAACTTAAGGCAGGAATGGTGGTTTGTGACAATGGCACCAACCTCCTCTCTGCCCTCCGACAGGGACAAATGACCCATGTGCCCTGTTTGGCTCACGTCCTTAACTTGGTGGTGCAGCAGTTCTTGGGCAGGTACCCGGGCTTACAGGATGTCCTGAGGCAGGCCAGGAAAGTCTGTGTGCATTTCCGCCGATCATATAATGCCAGTGCTCAGCTGACGGACCTCCAAAAGGAGTTTAACCTGCCCAAGAACCGCCTAATCTGTGACATGCCCACCAGGTGGAACTCAACGTTGGCCATGCTGCAGCGGCTGCACACGCAGCAGAGGGCCATCAATGAGTACCTGTGCGACTATGGCACCAGGACAGGGTCAGGGGAGCTTGTTTTTTTTTCCCCACGCCAGTGGGCCATGATCAGGGATGCATGTACTGTCCTGTCACCATTTGAGGAGGCCACGAGGATGGTGAGCAGTGACAGTGCATGCATCAGTGACACTGTCCCCCTTGTCCACCTGTTGGAGCACACGCTGCGTGGAATAATGGACAGGGCACTTGAGGCAGAACAGAGGCAGGAAGAGGAGGACTTCCTTAGCTCTCAAGGCCCCCTTTATCCAGACAGTGTTCCTGCGTGCCCGCCGATCACACAGGAAGAGGACGAGGAGGAGGAGGAGGAGGAAGATTGTGTCAGTATGGAGGTGGAGCCTGGCACTCAGCATCAGCAGCAGTCTTTAAGGGATCAGTCCCAAGAAACACATGGACTTGTACGTGGCTGGGAGGAGGTGGCTGCGGACCATGTCGTCCTTAGTGACCCAGAGGACTCCGGACCGAATGCCTCAGCAAACCTACGCTGCATGGCCTCCCTGATCCTGCAAAGCCTGCGTAAGGATCCTCGTATTCGTGGTATCAAGGAGAAGGACCAATACTGGCTGGCAACCCTCCTTGATCCACGTTACAAGGGTAAGGTTGCGGACCTTATCTTGCCATCGCAGAGGGAGCAGAGGATGAAACATCTTCGGGAGGCCTTGCAGAAAGGTCTGTGCAACGCGTTCCCAGAGACTGGGAGGTTACAAACTCCTGTTTCTGGACAACGTGTTGCTGAGGCTTCGGTCAGTCAAAGAAGGAGCGGTGGAGAAGGTGGCCGTCTGACCGATGCGTTCAGACAATTTTTTGGTCCGCAGCCCCAAGGTATGATCGGTTCCAGCAACCATCGCCAGCGTCTGTTTTACATGGTGCAGGAATACCTAGGGGCAAGATCAGACTTGGACACCTTTCCCACCGAAAATCCTCTGGGTTACTGGGTCTTGAAGATGGATCACTGGCCAGAGCTTGCACAGTATGCAATTGAGCTACTGGCCTGTCCTGCATCCAGCGTTCTTTCGGAACGCACATTCAGTGCTGCTGGAGGCGTGGTAACCGATCACAGGGTGCGTCTGTCCACCGACTCGGTCGATCGACTGACCTTCATAAAAATGAATCAGTCTTGGATCACCACCAGCTACCAAGCACCTGATGCTGATGTAACCGAATAATTTTTTTTGAAATCTCAGATCCCTTCAAAGACTGCCTATGCTGATGCTGAGTGACTATCCCTGAGTAATTATCCTCTTCCTCCTCAATCATCACGCTGATAGCTTGTAAGAACATTTTTGGTTCTGGGCGCCACCACCAGTGCCTAAGGCACAATTTTTCAGCCCCTGTTTAACAGGGGCGTGTAATTACAATTTTTGATGTAATACTTTGCAGCAGGGCTCGTTCCTGCATTCCAACTAGAGTGTCTGTGAGGGGTTGCAGTGTTGTGGCACCAGCACCAGTGCCCAAGGCCCAATTTTTCTGCTCCTGTCTAACAGGGGCGTGTAATTACAATTTTTGATGCAATACTTTGCAGCAGGGCTCGTTCCTGCGTTCCAACTAGAGTGTCTGTGAGGGGTTGCAGTGTTGTGGCACCAGCACCAGTGCCTAAGGCCCAATTTTTCAGCCCTTGTTTAACAGGGGCGTGTAATTACAATTTTTGATGCAATACTTTGCAGCAGGGCTCGTTCCTGCATTCCAACTAGAGTGTCTGTGAGGGGTTGCAGTGTTGTGGCACCAGCACCAGTGCCTAAGGCCCAATTTTTCTGCCCCTGTCTAACAGGGGCGTGTAATTAAAATTTTTGATGCAATACTTTGCAGCAGGGCTCGTTCCTACGTTCCAACTAGAGTGTCTGTATCACGTACCTGGTAGAAGAGCCTGAATGGACGAGCAAGGCCTCCCTTACCACTCTGACTTAGGGCCCCTGATAGAGCAAACAGGAGGCACCAAAGTACAGAGTCGCACGAGTGCCAGAAAGTCTTTGGTGGTAGCAGGGTAGCGGGTCCGGTCGTACTGAAGATACACAGAGAAGCTTCCGCAGGAGACTAGCAGATGGCAGCAGGTGCAGATGACAAGTAGCAGGGTCAGACAGGCAGGGTCATACACGGCAGATCAAATCGGGTACTAGGTGCAGGCAGGATCGTGGTCAGGAACAAGCCGGGTCAAACCAGATCAGCAGTGCAGTAGCCAGGGAGGAAGCAGAAGATTAGTCACAGGACAAGCCGGGGTCGGTACAGGCAGAGTTCAAGGGAAGGTAACAAGACGGGCCAGGAGTCAGGATACAGGTTCACAGGGTACTGGACACTCAGAAGCTGAAGACAAGGCAGCACCAGGCCAAGCACCAGCTGGACTTAAATAGGTCGTTTGGCGCCAACGTGAACGAGCACTAGTGCATGCGTTAGATACGTACGGAAGTGTGCAGGTGCCGATCGTATCTCAGGAATGCGTGACGGCCACTGTTTGCGCTCTTGTTCGCGCATGCGCACGTCTAAATGCCAAAGCACGGTTTCTGTGTGCAACAGGAATATGTCTTCCTCTGTGCCTTAGACATCTTCGAGGCTGTCTGCTGATGGGTGTATCCTGACATTGCCCCCCTCCAATGGGCAGCCTCCGGATGCCCAACTGAGCTAGTCTCTCCGGATGGTTTTGACAGAATGCTTGGATAAGTCTGTTGGCATGGATATTGCCCTCTGGTTCCCATGAATTTTCCTCAGGTCCGTACCCTTTCCATTTGACCAAGTACTGGACCTGATTCTGTCTCTTCCTGCAATCCATGATCGCCTCGACCTCGTACTCCTCTTCCCCATCTACCATTACCGGTGCAGGAGGATTACTACTTCGTTCGGGAAATGGATCTGGACTAGCAGGCTTCAGTAGAGATATATGGAAGACTGGGTGGATTCTGAAGGAATCCGGGAGTGCCAACTCATAAGCCATGTTATTGATCCTTTTCTTCACCCTGAAGGGTCCCACAAACCTAGGGCCCAGTTTTCTGGATGGGCAGGCTAATTTCAGATTAGTCGTAGCTAACCAGACCGGATCACCAGGTTCCAAACTCAACTCTCCCCGCTTCTTCTTGTCAAAGGATTTTTTATAGTCTTCCTGGGCCTTGGTCATCATCTTCTGTAATAACTGATTGTTGGTCCTGAAAAAGTTTATTGTGTCCTGAACTGCCGGAACAGGGCATTCTGGAGCGGAGGCAGTCAAAAATGAGGGATGGAACCCATAGTTGGGGAAGAATGGGGCTTGTTTGATGGCAGAATGCTCTGAATTATTATACGCAAACTCCGCCAGAGGTAATAGTGCCACCCAGTCATCCTGTGAGAAGGAAGAGAAACAACGTAAGTATTGCTCTAACGTCTGGTTGGTCCTTTCCGTTTGACCATTGGTCTGGGGATGGTAAGCTGAGGAAAAGGATAGTTCGATTTTCAAGGATTTACACAAGGCTCTCCAAAATCTGGATGTGAATTGTACCCCGCGGTCCGACACGATATTGGCAGGAAGTCCATGTAGTCTCACAATTTCTTTAATAAAGACCTGCGCTGTCTCAGAAGCAGACGGGGTACCCTTCATGGATAGGAAATGTGCCATCTTCGACAACCGATCTATGACTACAAAGATGGTAGAGTAACCTTCGGAAGGAGGGAGCTCAGTGATAAAATCCATAGAGATCATCTGCCAGGGTCTATCTGGAACTGGTAAGGGTCTCAACAATCCCCAGGATTTTGTTCGGCTATATTTATTTCTGGCGCAGGTAGGGCAGGTTTCAATGTACTTCTTGCAGTCTTCTTTTAAACAAGGCCACCAAAAGGTACGCTGTAAGAGTTCAGTTGTCTTGTGGACTCCAAAGTGTCCTGCAAGGGCATGGTCATGGCAGAGACCCAAGGTGGGGACTCGTAGACCTTCAGGCACAAAGATCTTGTTGTTGTGCCATAAAAGGCCATCTTGGGGCTTGTTTGATGGCAGAATGCTCTGAATTATTATACGCAAACTCCGCCAGAGGTAATAGTGCCACCCAGTCATCCTGTGAGAAGGAAGAGAAACAACGTAAGTATTGCTCTAACGTCTGGTTGGTCCTTTCCGTTTGACCATTGGTCTGGGGATGGTAAGCTGAGGAAAAGGATAGTTCGATTTTCAAGGATTTACACAAGGCTCTCCAAAATCTGGATGTGAATTGTACCCCGCGGTCTGACACGATATTGGCAGGAAGTCCATGTAGTCTCACAATTTCTTTAATAAAGACCTGCGCTGTCTCAGAAGCAGACGGGGTACCCTTCATGGATAGGAAATGTGCCATCTTCGACAACCGATCTATGACTACAAAGATGGTAGAGTAACCTTCGGAAGGAGGGAGCTCAGTGATAAAATCCATAGAGATCATCTGCCAGGGTCTATCTGGAACTGGTAAGGGTCTCAACAATCCCCAGGATTTTGTTTGGCTATATTTATTTCTGGCGCAGGTAGGGCAGGTTTCAATGTACTTCTTGCAGTCTTCTTTTAAACAAGGCCACCAAAAGGTACGCTGTAAGAGTTCAGTTGTCTTGTGGACTCCAAAGTGTCCTGCAAGGGCATGGTCATGGCAGAGACCCAAGGTGGGGACTCGTAGACCTTCAGGCACAAAGATCTTGTTGTTGTGCCATAAAAGGCCATCTTGGGGCTTGTTTGATGGCAGAATGCTCTGAATTATTATACGCAAACTCCGCCAGAGGTAATAGTGCCACCCAGTCATCCTGTGAGAAGGAAGAGAAACAACGTAAGTATTGCTCTAACGTCTGGTTGGTCCTTTCCGTTTGACCATTGGTCTGGGGATGGTAAGCTGAGGAAAAGGATAGTTCGATTTTCAAGGATTTACACAAGGCTCTCCAAAATCTGGATGTGAATTGTACCCCGCGGTCCGACACGATATTGGCAGGAAGTCCATGTAGTCTCACAATTTCTTTAATAAAGACCTGCGCTGTCTCAGAAGCAGACGGGGTACCCTTCATGGATAGGAAATGTGCCATCTTCGACAACCGGTCATGGCAGAGACCCAAGGTGGGGACTCGTAGACCTTCAGGCACAAAGATCTTGTTGTTGTGCCATAAAAGGCCATCTTTAGCTTGCAGCGTCATCTCAGGAGATGGTGAGACATCAATAGTGGCTTGTCTAATCTGTGACAACAAATCTTCCTGTAATAAAAGGAAATTTCCGGGAGGAAGAATGGTATCCGGAGAAACTGGTTCTTCTGTCGTGCCAAACATTCGGGATAGAGCATCCGACTTAATGTTCTTAGATCCTGGCCAGTAGGTAATATGAAAGGTGAATCTTGTAAAAAAGAGTGCCCACCTGGCCTGCCGGGGTTTTAAGCGTTTTGCGACTCGCAGATACTCTAAGTTTTGATGGTCGGTGTAGATCAGGATCGGATGAGCTGCACCTTCCAGTAGGTATCTCCACTCTTCGAGAGCAGCTTTAATTGCCAGAAGCTCACGGTCTCCTACGTCGTAGTTTTTTTCTGCCGGGGACAACTTGCGGGAAAAAAATGCCACAGGATGTAGTAGGGACTTGGCCCCTTGGCGTTGAGACAGAACTGCCCCTACTGCCGTCTCTGATGCGTCTACCTCTAGGACGAACGGCAGAGCAGGATCTGGATGACGTAATATAGGTGCAGCTGTGAAAAGACCTTTCAGAGTTTCAAATGCGGTTTGCGCCTCGGAAGACCACTGGAACCGTTGAGATTGTCTTGTCAGTTGAGTTATGGGAGAAATTATTGCGGAAAACCCCTTGATAAATTTTCTATAGAAGTTCGCAAATCCTACGAACCGTTGCACCCCTTTCTTGTCCGTAGGAGCCGGCCAATCCAGGATGGCCGAGACCTTCTGGGGATCCATCTTAATGCCACCTGTGAAAAGAACAAGGCCCAGGAACTGGATGCTTTGGCATTCAAATTTGCATTTTTCTACTTTTGCAAACAAGCCGTGCTGTCTGAGTCGAACCAAAACTTTTCTGACATGTTCTCGATGGGCTTCTAAAGAAGGGGAGAAAATCAAGATATCGTCAAGATATACAATAACAAATAAGTCTAAATAGTCCCGGAAAACATCATTAATAAAGTGCTGGAACGTTGCTGGGGCATTACATAGCCCAAAGGGCATCACCAAATATTCGAAATGTCCAAACCTGGTAAGAAAGGCCGTCTTCCATTCGTCACCTTCACGAATACGTACCAGGTTATATGCCCCTCGCAAGTCTAACTTTGTGAAGATGACAGCAGAACGGAGTCTCTGAAACAACTCTGGTACTAGAGGCAAGGGGTATCGGTTTTTGATCGTGATTTTATTTAAGTCCCGGTAATCCACGCACGGGCGAAGGGAAAGATCCTTTTTCTCAACAAAGAAAATCCCAGCTCCGGCTGTTGATGTAGAGGAACGGATAAATCCCTTTCTCAGGCTGTCATCAATATAGATTTTCAAGGCGGCAAGTTCAGGTTCAGTCAAGGGAAAGATTCGCCCAAAAGGTATCTCGGCCCCAGGGAGGAGCTTGATGGGGCAGTCGTATGGTCTATGTGGAGGTAGAATCTCAGCTCCCTTCTTACTGAACACATCGGCAAAGTCTTGGTAGGGTGCTGGAATGGAAGAACGGGTTTCACCATCTGAGTCCATGCACAGCAAGGGGGATGGATGACAGAATGGTCTGGAGAAGCAATGTTGCTGGCAGTAGAGAGAGGGAAACTCGACTTTTCCGACATCCCAATGGATACAGGGATTATGTGCCTGGAGCCATGGCATACCCAGAATGATAGGGAACAGTGGTGAAGCTATGGCATCCAGACGTAACAGTTCTCTGTGGTCACCAGAAATAGTAGCTAATAACGGAACAGTCTCCTGGGTAACCGGACCGGATTTAATATGTGACCCGTCTGCCAGGTGGATAGATAGTCCATGAGCTTTCGGTTGCAGAGGAATCTTATGTTGAAGAGCAAAAGTCAAATCAATGAAGCAACTGCAAGCCCCTGAATCTACAATAGCAGGTACTTGGATCACTCTTCCTGAAAGTTGTAGTGAGATCTGTACGGCCAGGTGAGAAGACTTGGGAGGCCGGGAGGACTGGCTGGCAGGGAGAAAGGTCAGATATTTCCGAATCTTGGCAGGTCAGGAACTCACATAATGGCCATCCCTTCCACAATACAGACACAAGTGGTTCTGACGACGGTACAGACGTTCCTCTGGAGAGAGGGAAGGATGGAACCTGCTAGGTTGAGCTGGACTAGATGGACCAGGCTCTTGTGGTAGCAGCCCTAGAGGCTGGAATCGTTCAGTTGATCTCTCTGCACTGCGTTCTCTCAGACGTCTGTCAATTTGAATTGTCAGGTCGATGAGTGCTTCTAAGGATTCAGGTATTCCAACACGAGCTAGTTCATCTTTTAGGGGTTCGGATAGTCCAAGTCGAAATTGGTAACAGAGAGCAGCACTGTTCCATTCGACGTCTGCGCTCCAGCATCTAAAGTCCGTTACATAGTCCTCAGCGGCTCGATGGCCTTGCTGGAGCGCATGCAGAGCAGACTCGGCCGTGGCAGTTCGCAGAGGGTCCTCGTAGATTCGAGCCATGGATGCAAAGAAGGTGGTCAGGCTTGACAGACAGGGATTGTCCTGTTCCATTAAACGGTGAGCCCAGGACTGAGGTTCACCCTGCAGGAGGGAGATTACAAACCCTACTTTGGTGATCTCCTGAGAGAAGGTCTGGGGCTGTAATGCAAAATACAGGATACAGGCATTCTGAAAAGTCCTGAACTTGCCACGGTTGCCAGAAAACTTCTCTGGAATAGGAACCCGGGGTTCCGGTGACTGCATTACTAAAGCAGGTGTTGGAGAGAGTTCATGAATCCGTTCTTCCAGCTGGCTGTAACTTGCTTGCAGACTCTTGACTGTTTGGGTAAATGCAGTTAGGTGATGACACAGCTGCTCTATGGAGGAGGTTGCTCGTTCAGGCTCAGTCATGGCTGCCTTGTACTATCACGTACCTGGTAGAAGAGCCTGAATGGACGAGCAAGGCCTTCCTTACCACTCTGACTTAGGGCCCCTGATAGAGCAAACAGGAGGCACCAAAGTACAGAGTCGCACGAGTGCCAGAAAGTCTTTGATGGTAGCAGGGTAGCGGGTCCGGTCGTACTGAAGAGACACAGAGAAGCTTCCGCAGGAGACTAGCAGATGGCAGCAGGTGCAGATGACAATGACAAGCAGCAGGGTCAGACAGGCAGGGTCATACACGGCAGATCAAATCGGGTACTAGGTGCAGGCAGGATCGTGGTCAGGAACAAGCCGGGTCAAACCAGATCAGCAGTGCAGTAGCCAGGGAGGAAGCAGAAGATTAGTCACAGGACAAGCCGGGGTCGGTACAGGCAGAGTTCAAGGGAAGGTAACAAGACGGGCCAGGAGTTAGGATACAGGTTCACAGGGTACTGGACACTCAGAAGCTGAAGACAAGGCAGCACCAGGCCAAGCACCAGCTGGACTTAAATAGGTCGTTTGGCGCCAACGTGAACGAGCGCTAGTGCATGCGTTAGATACGTACAGAAGTGTGCAGGTGCCGATCGTATCTCAGGAATGCGTGACGGCCACTGTTTGCGCTCTTGTTCGTGCATGCGCACGTCTAAATGCCAAAGCCCGGTTTCTGTGTGCAACAGGAATATGTCTTCCTCTGTGCCTTAGACATCTTCGAGGCTGTCTGCTGATGGGTGTATCCTGACAGTCTGTGAGGGGTTGCAGTGTTGTGGCACCAGCACCAGTGCCTAAGGCCCAATTTTTCAGCCCTTGTTTAACAGGGGCGTGTAATTACAATTTTTGATGCAATACTTTGCAGCAGGGCTCATTCCTGCGTTCCAACTAGAGTGTCTGTGAGGGGTTGCAGTGTTGTGGCACCAGCACCAGTGCCTAAGGCCCAATTTTTCTGCCCCTGTCTAACAGGGGCGTGTAATTACAATTTTTGATGCAATACTTTGCAGCAGGGCTCGTTCCTGCGTTCCAACTAGAGTGTCTGTGAGGGGTTGCAGTGTTGTGGCACCAGCACCAGTGCCTAAGGCCTAATTTTTCAGCTCCTGTTCAACAGGGGCATGTAATTACAATTCTTGATCTAATATTTCACAGCAGGGCCCTGTGAGGGCTTACAGTGTTGTGGCCACAGCAACACCTAAGGCCCAAATTTCTGCTGAGTATATAGGGCAGGACCCTACTTTCAAACATCTAACTTACAAACGACTCCTACTTGCAAACGGAAGGAGACAACAGGAAGTGAGATGAAATCTACCCCTAGGAAGGGAAATTCTCTCCTGTAAGAGTTAATATGGGAAAAAAAATTCTCCTTTCCACTGATGCTTTCCAATCCTTGTTCCACAAAAAAACCCAAATTTTCAAAAAACATTTTTCATTGGGACAAAAAGTGAGGTGAAATCTTCTGAAGAGGAGGAAAGACAGCAAAACAAATGTCACAGGGGTGATAACCCTTCCCTATGTTTTCCAAAAAGCTTAAAAAAGATTTTTTGGCTGGAGCTAAACACGTTAAAAATGTACCCGTTCAAAATTACAAACAGATTCTACTTAACAACAAACCTACAGTCAATGTCTTGTTTGCACCGCCTGTATACTGCTGTTCAGAGTATATAGGGCCTGGTGGCCCCACACCTTTCCTTATTTTAATTTGGGTGCGGGGTTCCCCTTAATATCCATACAAGACCCAAAGGGCCTGGTAATGGACTGGGGGGTACCCATGCCGTTTGTCTCACTGATTTTCATCCATATTGCCATGACCCGACATTACATTAAACCCGCAAGCAGTTTTAAATGAGATTTTTTCCTTTAAAAATGACATTTGGTGCAGGGACTGTTCTAAACAAGGGAAACACGCGTCACTTTACAGGCATACTATAGACACCCCCCAGGTACGATATTTAAAGGAATATTTCACTTTTTTTTTTTTTTACTTTAAGCATCATTAAAATCACTGCTCCCGAAAAAACGGCCGTTTTTAAAAGTTTTTTTTGCATTGATACATGTCCCCTGGGGTAGGACCCGGGTCCCCAAACCCTTTTTAGGACAATACCATGCAAATTAGCCTTTAAAATGAGCACTTTTGATTTAGAACGTTCGAGTCCCATAGACGTCAATGGGGTTCTAACGTTCGTGCGAACTTTCGGTCCGTTCGCAGGTTCTGGTGCGAACCGAACCGGGGGTGTTCGGCTCATCCCTATACCTAACATATATAAACTCAGCTTCTATGCTTATTAAGTCTTAAGACATTTACAGATATTCTGCTAAGCTCAAAGCTTGCTTAGGAACTGGACTGACTGCAAAGAGTTAATCAAAAAGTTTGCGCCTGCTTCCCAGAATACATTCAGAATATAACAGTATAACACAATGGAGCAAGAGAATGCTGCAAAAACAATTATTCACTTCTGCAAATGTGCATCAACTGAAAGCCAAAATTTTGTCACATATTTGTATTTTTATATTTGTGGTTTGTATGCGCCAGTCTTGTTGACGTATCTCAATCTTCAATGGAATTGCATAAAAGTCTTGAGAAGCGGAAATATTAAACAGAAAGTAATTTGACTCTGAACTAAGCAGTCTCAGTGTGAGCTTACTTGAAGCATGCATGCTTTTGTATTCAACAATCTGATCGGGGGTAGATATAGTAATATCGGAACTTTTGTTCTGAATCCAAAACATTTTGGCGCCCAACGTGGGGCTTGAGGCTAGGATCCCAAGGGATAGCCGATCCAGAAGGGACCCCGGGACAAGCCAACACGGAGAGACAGGATATGGAGACTGATCACCTCTAAAAACGGTAAGACACTTCTGATATCTCGTATATCTAGTCTACTGTTTATCCTGTGCCCGTGGCTGGTCAACCCCTGTGCCCATATCGGCTTACTGCAGCCCTCAAAGACAGGTATTTATCTTGCCTCGAGTCTGTTGATAAATTAAGGAACCTGCAATTATATCTACTGCCTGTTTTGTTCTGTTCTGTTTTGTTGATTGATCTTGTGTTTTGTGGCGGCTGTTGGGAATGAGGGATTGCTTATATAGTCACAGATGAAGTTGACGTGGTTAAACTCCTCCTGGGAATAAATAATTGTGCGGCAAAGCACGGGTGCAAGGAAGTGCACGGGAGGACCAGGTGGGGGCGTCAGGAATACGCCCAGTGGTGGCGTGGGGATCCCGTGAGATCTGAACAATCCTGTATTCCTCTATGGTTGTCACACATCTTGTTTCTTGTTGCTGGTTGTTGGTCACAATTTGTTGGTGGTGGTAATGTCATGTCCTAAGTGTGTTTGTGGTCTGTTATTTGGGATACATGAAGAGGGTTGGGGGTTGATTGAAGTGGTAGAGCCAGGATATAGGGCTGAGTCTCTTGGTTACAAACCCCTACTGCCTCATACTGCGCACTTATTGGTGTTTAGATTGAATGTGCATTGTCCAGTGAAAATTGTTGTTGGCAAGTCATTGGGGGTCATCGAGGCTCAAGCTAGAATAACAGCCGAAAGGTGCCCCTTGCAACCTGAACAACTGGAAGGATTAGAAGAAAGGGAAAAAGACAGAGTGAGAAGTTTGGGCTTTGAGTTGGAACATGTAAATGACATTTAATGTGGTTCATTGAATATTAACTGCTGTACTCCTTATCTGTTTGATAGGTGTCTTGCTGAGAGGTTTATCTATCTCTCTCTCTTCTCTCTCTCTCTCTTCTCTCTATCTCTCTCTCATTCTGTAAAGAGGGCAGTTTGGCTTGTGACTTGGTGTCAAAAAGGGAAAGAAGTTGGCAAAAGTGTGTGGGGTTGATATGCATTTGGGCAGAAGGCTACAAGTAGATGAATGGCGTACTGTTTTTGAAATGTAAATAAGGTCTGTTGTCAGATTATGGGTTGCTACGAGCAGCAGATGCTTGGTTTAAAGTTTCAAACGCTATTTATAAAGAAGGGGGTGGACAGAACATGAAATTAATCAAAATAATCGAAATGGTCGTATTGTATATGTGTATAGAAATCTAGAAAAGAGGAAGCTAAGTAGAAGTAGTCAGCCACCGCTCTATAATGGTGTCTGGTCCCCAGGAAGTAGACACTGCCCTTCGTCTACCGCCCCTCTGTTCTAAGTGACACCTCCCCCTGTGGCAACACGCCCTATGCCACCGCCCCCTGAACCGCCCACACCGAAACCCACCCACATGTTTCCGGTGATGGAACATAGTAGCAATCAATGTAGCATTTTAATTAAATAAATAATTTATGTATAGGATGACTTGAATATTTCTGAATATTTCAGTCAGAGTCTGAATTTAGTTGTAATTGCTTACCCTTGCATTATTGAAGCTAAAAGGTGTTTCTTTTCTAATAACAGTAAATGTAGCAAATATGCTATATTTATGCAAATGGTTTTAATTGTGTTTAAGCTGTTTTAGCTGTATTAGCAACAATTGGGGAGTTTAAAATGTTCAATTTCAATATTTAACAGTATTATAAATTAAATTATAAATAAAGTTATGCCAGAAGAACAAAAGAGGAAGTGCTTTCCTTGCTTAAATCTATGTGCTAGATTTAGGCCCCATTCACATGTGAGCGTTTTGTATTCTGAAAAAAAAAAAAAAAACAATTATTATTCTGTATGGAGATGGTTCACATCTCCACTCTAAAACACCTTGTGTACAAGAGGTCACACAAGAAAAGGCGAATCTGTTGAGAAATAGCACAAGAAGTTTACTGATTTGGGTTTTAGTGTGCTGAACAGAGCGCATAGACATATGTTAGCTGCGCATTTATTTCAGGTCTTAAAGAGTCAATCCGAAAGGGTCTGAGTATAGAGTAATGGAGCTTGAGACGTTGTTATTAGTAGTTACTAGGTCCAGAATCCTCACAGAGCAGTAGAGAGTAGCTCCTCTCATGATGGCCTCTGCGCCCACCAGTACCAACTCCACGTGTCTGCTACAACTGCGGAAGACCCGGCCACTCCAGGAGGGAATACCGAAGCCCCCAGAAATTCACCCACAGTCAACCAAGCCCCAACCGTGGTCCACATGAAAACGCCCAGTACCAGAGACATGACACCCCACCTCGCCTACCACCTCGCCCACCCCTCCGGATCACATGGACCTTCTCCACAAGGATTCAGGCAAGCCTATGTCACCTGCCAGCTACACCTGGACTGTTATGCCACAAGGTGCCCAGAACTCCCCCTCCCAATTCGCCAACGCAATGGCCCTCATTCTGGACACCTGGATGAAGTTACACCCAGACATTGTACTCCTTCAGTATGTAGATGACTTTCTGCTTGTGCAGATACCCTTGGTAAGGCCTCAATCTTCTCTGAAAGCCTCCTCCACTACCTGGCTGAGCAAGGATGCAGGGCCTTAAAGCAAAAAGTCCAGAGAGAAGGTGATTTTTCTAGGCCACTGCATCTCCCAAGGCACCCGACATCTCACTGAAGAAAGAGTTGCTGCAATCAAAGGCATCCCTCAAGGTCAAAAGCCCCTTCATGCCTTTCTAGGATTAATCTCCTACTGCCGTTCTTGGATCCCAGAAGCCTCCCTCTTGATGCAACCCCTTTATCATGCCCTGAAATCTGACCCTTTCTCGCTCTCTCCAGAAGCTGTGGACAATTTTGAAACTCTGAAGGAGATCCTCTCAACAGCCCCTGCTTTGGGACTAAAAGACTTTTAAACTGTTTGTCTCAGAGAGGCAAGGACATGCCACAGGAGTTTTGGCTCAGGCCTATGGTAACAGACTCAGACCCATTGGGTATTACTCCTGTCAACTAGACTCGGTGGCCAGGGGGGGACCCTCCTGCCTCAGAGCCGTCTTTGCAGCCCAATGCCCCTCATGACATAACTGCCACACTGAACCAAGTACAGCCCAAACACCTGTCCTCAGCAAGACACCTCAGACTCCAGTGTGCCTTGCTTCTCCCTGATAACATCACCATCCTCTGATGTGATACCCTGTAATACTGACACATAATCACACACATAGGTTGGACTTGATGGACTTGTGTCTTTTTTCATCCTCACCTACTACTACTATATGTAACCCATCCACTCTGCTTCCTCTTCTCGAGGGGGAAACCTCTTTGGAGAATGATTCTCATCTCACCGCTCATGACTGCTTCGAAGTGATGAAGATGGAAAAAACACACTTAACGACAGTCAGTGAAGCAGTCCTTGAGAGTCCTGACTTCACAATTTTTGTGGATGGTTCCAGGTATGCAGGCATTACCCTCCTCCATGTCTGCCCAGGAAGCAAAACTCCAGGCCCTAACTATGGCATGTAAATTGGCAGAAGGAAATTTTGGGATCATCCGGAAAACCAGAGGGTTCCTGACAGCAGCAGGAACACCTGTAAAACACAGTGCAGCTATCAAGGATTTAATGGATGCCCTACTCCTCCCAGTACAAGTGGCTATACTTAAGGTAAAGACGCACGGCAAGCTGGTTTCCCAAGAAGCACGAGGCAATCACCTGGCAGATACCGCTGCGAAAAAAGCTGCAGATTGAACGCGAGAAGTGGTCAGCAGAGTGAATGCACCCATCCTGGATGACCTAATAGACACCCCTGAAGAGACTGTACAAACCACTATGATTCTACAGGAGCAACAGGAGGCAGTTGACAAAGAAGAAAAAGAAGTGTGGATCAAAAAAGAGCCACAGAAGTTGAAGGAATCATGGAATTAAACAAGAGACAGTGTCTGCCACGTGGGCCGGAAGCCTATCTCGTCACCAACATGACAGCAAAAACCACAGCTAAAAGACTTTTGACAGAAATAGTGTGCAGATATGGTGTCCCAGAGGTCATAGAGAGTGATCAGGGGCCAGCTTTCACGGCCTCAGTAACCAAAGAGACATGGGCAGCTTTAGGAGTAGGGATGAGCTTCGTGTTCGAGTCGAACCCATGTTCGACTCGAACATCGGCTGTTTGATCATTCGTCGAATTGCGAACGATATGGGCCGTTCGCGCCAAATTCGTGTGGCGCGTCACGGCCCATAATTCACTGCGGCATCGCAGTGCATTGCTTGCTGATGATTGGCCAAGCATGCACTATGACCCGCATGCTTGGCCAATCACAGCGCCGCCTTAACAGAGAGCCATAATTGGCCAAAGCCAAGGAGGCTTTGGCCAATTATGGCTCAGGGGATTTAGTACACGCCCCACACTCTATAAGGCCGCCTGCACGGCGGCCCTGTGCAGTGTGTTCCGGTGTGCTTAGAGAGAGAGAGAGACAGTGTCATTTCATTTGAGTTAGCTAGATTAGGCAGGACAGTCAGTCAGTTAGCTGCACTTAAAGTGTATTGTGTATATATATGCATCCCAGGTGTTGCATATATATATATATACACTGTATTCAGTTTAGCTAGATCCGTTCCTGTTATCTTCTAGACTATTTACATTTAGTGCAGTGCGTCCTGCTCACAGTGTTCAGCTAGATCCGTTCCTGTTATATTCCTACTGACAGGCAGGCTTGTCTTGTTACAGTATTTTGAAGAAAATTACTGGTGTTCTTTTGATCATATTAGTGCCACAGTCAGGCAGCTAGACTATTTACATTTAGTGCAGTGCGTCCTGCTCACAGTGTTCAGCTAGATCCGTTCCTGTTATCTTCTTACTGACAGGCAGGCTTGTCTTGTTACAGTATTTTAAAGAAAATTACTGGTGTTCTTTTGATCCTATTAGTACCACAGTCAGGCAGCTAGACTATTTACAGTTAGTGCAGTTCGTCCTGCCCACAGTGTTCTGCTAAACCTACAAGTAAGTGGGGTGCGTCCTGCTCACAGTGTTCAGCTAGATCCGTTCCTGTTATATTCCTACTGACAGGCAGGCTTGTCTTATTACAGTATTTTGAAGAAAATTACTGGTGTTCTTTTGATCCTATTAGTGCCACAGTCAGGCAGCTAGACTATTTACATTTAGTGCAGTGCGTCTTGCTCACAGTGTTCAGCTAGATCCGTTCCTGTTATCTTCTTACTGACAGGCAGGCTTGTCTTGTTACAGTATTTTAAAGAAAATTGCTGGTGTTCTTTTGATCCTATTAGTACCACAGTCAGGCAGCTAGACTATTTACAGTTAGTGCAGTGCATCCTGCTCACAGTGTTCTGCTAAACCTACAAGTTAGTGGGGTGCGTCCACCTCACAGTGTTCAGCTAAACCTACAAGCTAGTGAGGTGCATCCTGCTCACAGTGTTCAGCTAGATCCGTTCCTGTTATCTTCTTACTGACAGGCAGGCTTGTCTTGTTACAGTATTTTAAAGAAAATTACTGATGTTCTTTTGATCCTATTAGTACCACAGTCAGGCAGCTAGACTATTTACAGTTAGTGCAGTGCGTCCTGCTCACAGTGTTCTGCTAAACCTACAAGTTAGTGGGGTGCGTCCTGCTCACAGTGTTCAGCTAAACCTACAAGTTAGTGGGGTGCGTCCACCTCACAGTGTTCAGCTAAACCTACAAGCTAGTGGGGTGCGTCCTGCTCACAGTGTTCAGCTAGATCCGTTTCTGTTATCTTCTTACTGACAGGCAGGCTTGTCTGGTTACAGTAAATACAGCTACCTGAAGAAAATTGCTGGTGTTCTTTTGATCCTATTAGTACCACAGTCAGGCAGCTAGACTATTTACAGTTAGTGCAGTGCGTCCTGCTCACAGTGTTCTGCTAAACCTACAAGTTAGTGGGGTGCATCCTGCTCACAGTGTTCAGCTAAACCTACAAGTTAGTGGGGTGCGTCCACCTCACAGTGTTCAGCTAAACCTACAAGCTAGTGGGGTGCGTCCTGCTCACAGTGTTCAGCTAGATCCGTTCCTGTTATCTTCTTACTGACAGGCAGGCTTGTCTTGTTACAGTATTTTAAAGAAAATTGCTGGTGTTCTTTTGATCCTATTAGTACCACAGTCAGGCAGCTAGACTATTTACAGTTAGTGCAGTGCGTCTTGCTCACAGTGTTCTGCTAAACCTACAAGTTAGTGGGGTGCGTCCACCTCACAGTGTTCAGCTAAAGCTACCTGTAGAAGGTTGGTGGTGTTCTCATACTACAGGCAGGCAGTTGATTTTGCTAGCTGCAGTATCAGTACATATATATATATATATATATATATATATATATCCCAGCTTAGTGCAGCTACAGGCCATTACAAGCCAATAAGAGAGGGCAAGCAGGCTCTGTGTCTAGTGCTGGTCATGGAGACGGTGCATCCTCATCAGCACGTGGCCATGGGACACGCTTGGCCTTTTTTTCGGCAGCTGGCCATGTTGAGCCGCAACGTGCGGAAGACTTGGTCGAGTGGATGACCAAGCCGTCCTCATCCTCCTCATCCTCTCTCACCCATGCCCAGGGTACTTTGTCTGGCAAAGCAGCGGCCTCTTCCCTCGGCTCAATGTCATCAGTGACTCCTTCCCTAGCCCCACCATGTCCTCCTGAGGAGTCCCTCGAACTGTTTGACCACAGTGTTGGGTACATGCTCCAGGAGGATGCCCAGCGTTTGGAAGGCTCTGATGATGATACTGAGCTCGATGAAGGCAGTAACACAAGCACGGACAGAGGGGGTGCCCAAGAAGGACAGCAATCTGGCAGTCATGCTCCCCCTGCTGCAGCATACTGCCAGGTTTGCTCCAGTGATGAGGAGGGAGGGGATGATGAGGTCACTGACTCATTGTGGGTGCCTGATAGGAGAGAGGAGGAGGAGGAGGAGGCAGCACATCACCAACGAGGCAGGATGCCCTCCAGGGGCCAGCCTAAGGGCAGCACATTGACTGCATCACACCCCAAAGCTCCACATGTGCAGGGCGCTGCAGTCTCTGCGCGTTATTCAAAAAGTTCTTTGGTGTGGGCCTTTTTTGAGACGAGTGCATCAGATCGCACCGCTGCTATTTGCAACATATGTCTCAAGCGTATCTCGCGTGGCCAAAACATCTCCCGCTTGGGTACCACATGCTTGACCAGACATATGTTGACCTGCCATGCAGTTCGTTGGCAAGCATATCTAAAAGACCCACACCAAAGAACAAAGAGGACCTCTGCTTGCTCCTCATCAGCTGAGATTTCCAACCCCACTAGACCTTCAGTCCTCTCTGAGACCTGCACTGAGAGGAATGAAGGTGTAGAATTAGGTGTGTCACAGCCACGTACTTGTGGGCAATCTGCTTTTGGTACACCGACGTCAGATTGTACCAGGCAAATTTCCCTGCCCCAGCTGCTGCACTGCCGAAAGAAGTTTGCTCCCAGCCATCCACATGCCCAGCGGTTGAATGCTAGCTTGGCAAAATTGCTAGCACTTCAACTGCTGCCTTTTCAGTTGGTAGACTCTGCCCCCTTCCGTGAGTTTGTGGAATGTGCAGTTCCTCAGTGGCAGGTACCCAAACGCCACTTTTTCTCACGGAAGGCGATTCCAGCTCTCTACCAGCATGTGGAAGGCAATGTCCATGCCTCGCTGGACAGGGCGGTCAGCGGTAAGGTGCATATTACCGCTGACTCATGGTCCAGCAGGCATGGACAGGGACGTTACCTAAGTTTCACGGCGCATTGGGTGACTCTGCTGGCAGCTGGGAAGGATGCAGGACAAGGTGCAGTAGTGTTGGAGGTTGTTCCGCCACCACGCCTCCAAAATGCTAATGATTGTGACACACCTCTCTCCTCCACCCCCTCCTCTTCTTCTTCCTCCATGGCCTCTTCCTCGGAACCAGCGGTGCTCCGTAGTCGTTCAAGGGGCTACGCAAGTACGCAGGCCAAAAGATGCCATGCGGTGCTTGAGCTGGTGTGCTTGGGGGACAGGAGCCACACTGGGGCAGAGGTTCTGTCAGCTCTGCAGGGGCAGGTTCAGAGGTGGTTGACGCCACGCCAACTTAAGGCAGGAATGGTGGTTTGCGACAATGGCACCAACCTCCTCTCTGCCCTCCGACAGGGACAAATGACCCATGTGCCCTGTTTGGCTCACGTCCTTAAGTTGGTGGTGCAGCGGTTCTTGGGCAGGTACCCGGGCTTACAGGATGTCCTGAGGCAGGCCAGGAAAGTCTGTGTGCATTTCCGCCGGTCATATAATGCCAATGCTCGGCTGACGGACCTCCAAAAGGAGTTTAACCTGCCCAAGAACCGCCTAATCTGTGACATGCCCACCAGGTGGAACTCAACGTTGGCCATGCTGCAGCGGCTGCACACGCAGCAGAGGGCCATCAATGAGTACCTGTGCGACTATGGCACCAGGACAGGGTCAGGGGAGCTTGTTTTTTTTTCCCCACGCCAGTGGGCCATGATCAGGGATGCATGCACTGTCCTGTCACCATTTGAGGAGGCCACGAGGATGGTGAGCAGTGACAGTGCATGCATCAGTGACACTGTCCCCCTTGTCCACCTGTTGGAGCACACGCTGCGTGGAATAATGGACAGGGCACTTGAGGCAGAACAGAGGCAGGAAGAGGAGGACTTCCTTAGCTCTCAAGGCCCCCTTTATCCAGACAGTGTTCCTGCGTGCCCGCCGATCACACAGGAAGAGGACGAGGAGGAAGAGGAGGAGGAGGAGGAGGAAGATTGTGTCAGTATGGAGGTGGAGCCTGGCACTCAGCATCAGCAGCAGTCTTTAAGGGATCAGTCCCAAGAAACACATGGACTTGTACGTGGCTGGGAGGAGGTGGCTGCGGACCATATCGTCCTTAGTGACCCAGAGGACTCCGGACCGAATGCCTCAGCAAACCTACGCTGCATGGCCTCCCTGATCCTGCAAAGCCTGCGTAAGGATCCTCGTATTCGTGGTATCAAGGAGAAGGACCAATACTGGCTGGCAACCCTCCTTGATCCACGTTACAAGGGTAAGGTTGCGGACCTTATCTTGCCATCGCAGAGGGAGCAGAGGATGAAACATCTTCGGGAGGCCTTGCAGAAAGGTCTGTGCAACGCGTTCCCAGAGACTGGGAGGTTACAAACTCCTGTTTCTGGACAACGTGTTGCTGAGGCTTCGGTCAGTCAAAGAAGGAGCGGTGGAGAAGGTGGCCGTCTGACCGATGCGTTCAGACAATTTTTTGGTCCGCAGCCCTAAGGTATGATCGGTTCCAGCAACCATCGCCAGCGTCTGTTTTACATGGTGCAGGAATACCTAGGGGCAAGATCAGACTTGGACACCTTTCCCACCGAAAATCCTCTGGGTTACTGGGTCTTGAGGATGGATCACTGGCCAGAGCTTGCACAGTATGCAATTGAGCTACTGGCCTGTCCTGCATCCAGCGTTCTTTCGGAACGCACATTCAGTGCTGCTAGAGGCGTGGTAACCGATCACAGGGTGCGTCTGTCCACTGACTCGGTCTATCGACTGACCTTCATAAAAATGAATGAGTCTTGGATCACCACCAGCTACCAAGCACCTGATGCTGATGTAACTGAATAATTTTTTTTGTAATCTCAGATCCCTTCAAAGACTGCCTATGCTGATGCTGAGTGACTATTCCTGAGTAATTATCCTCTTCCTCCTCAATCATCACGCTGATAGCTTGTAAGAGCATTTTTGGTTCTGGGCGCCACCACCAGTGCCTAAGGCACAATTTTTCAGCCCCTGTTTAACAGGGGCGTGTAATTACGATTTTTGATGTAATACTTTGCAGCAGGGCTCGTTCCTGCATTCCAACTAGAGTGTCTGTGAGGGGTTGCAGTGTTGTGGCACCAGCACCAGTGCCTAAGGCCCAATTTTTCAGCCCTTGTTTAACAGGGTCGTGTAATTACAATTTTTGATGCAATACTTTGCAGCAGGGCTCGTTCCTGCATTCCAACTAGAGTGTCTGTGAGGGGTTGCAGTGTTGTGGCACCAGCACCAGTGCCTAAGGCCTAATTTTTCAGCTCCTGTTCAACAGGGGCATGTAATTACAATTCTTGATCTAATATTTCACAGCAGAGCCCTGTGAGGGCTTACAGTGTTGTGGCCACAGCAACACCTAAGGCCCAAATTTCTGCTGAGTATATAGGGCAGGACCCTACTTTCAAACAACTAACTTACAAACGACTCCTACTTGCAAACGGAAGGAGACAACAGGAAGTGAGAATAAATCTACCCCTAGGAAGGGAAATTCTCTCCTGTAAGAGTTAATATGGGAAAAACATTTCTCCTTTCCACTGATGCTTTCCAATCCATTGGGACAAAAAGTGAGGTGAAATCTTCTGAAGAGGAGGAAAGACAGCAAAACAAATGTCACAGGGGTGATAACCCTTCCCTATGTTTTCCAAAAAGCTTAAAAAAGATTTTTTGGCTGGAGCTAAACACGTTAAAAATGTACCCGTTCAAAATTACAAAGAGATTCTACTTAACAACAAACCTACAGCCTGTATACTGCTGTTCAGAGTATATAGGGCCTGGTGGCCCCACACCTTTCCTTATTTTAATTTGGGTCCGGGGTTCCCCTTAATATCCATACAAGACCCAAAGGGCCTGGTAATGGACTGGGGGGTACCCATGCCGTTTGTCTCACTGATTTTCATCCATATTGCCAGGACCCGACATTACATTAAACCCGCAAGCAGTTTTAAATGAGATTTTTTCCTTTAAAAATGACATTTGGTGCAGGGACTGTTCTAAACACGGGAAACACGCGTCACTTTACAGGCATACTATAGACACCCCTCAGGTACGATATTTAAAGGAATATTTCACTTTTTTTTTTTACTTTAAGCATCATTAAAATCACTGCTCCCGAAAAAACGGCCGTTTTTAAAAGTTTTTTTTGCATTGATACATGTCCCCTGGGGTAGGACCCGGGTCCCCAAACCCTTTTTAGGACAATACCATGCAAATTAGCCTTTAAAATGAGCACTTTTGATTTTGAACGTTCGAGTCCCATAGACGTCAATGGGGTTCTAACGTTCGTGCGAACTTTCGGTCCGTTCGCAGGTTCTGGTGCGAACCGAACCGGGGGGTGTTCGGCTCATCCCTATTTAGGGGTCACACTAGCTTTCCACACCAGATGATCCATCCTCAGAGCAGTGGGAAGGTGGAAAGATTAAATGGCACAATACAATCTAGAATGCTAAGAATGTCTCAGGAAACGGGAATGAGTTGGCCTCAGACAGCCTACCCATTTCCTTATTCAGTGTTAGGTACACTCCAAGGGGAAACCATGGTCTGTCATCCTATGGGATATTGTTTGGTTCAGCCCTCAGACTAGGTTGTTATTTCCCACAACAGTTGCAGCTCCAATCTGATGTATTGACTGATTATGTGACTGTTTTATCTCAAGAATTAACCTGTATCCATTCGGAAGTGTTTTCTTCCATTCCAGATTCTGAGCTAGATACAACCACACACAAGTTGGTTCCCAGTGATTGGGTCCTGATAAAGAAGTTTGTGAGAAAGCACACTCTTGAACCCAGATATGATGGTCCTTTCCAGGTTCTCCTAACAACTGCCACATAAGTCAAGGTGGCCGGGAAGAACACGTGGACACACATCTCCCACTGCAAGAAAGTCCCTGTACCTGAGGAAGAGGCCGGGGGGACCAAATGATTCTGTATATCCTTTTCATAATAATAATTGCACAGGAGAAAGAGGTAGCCATCAAACAAAAAGATGGTATAACCCAGTTCTGGTATAACTCATCCAATACACATGTTGCCACTTTTATATCCTCTTATGAACAGATAATTCCAGGTACTATGTACAAGCTCCAGTCCTAGGACACCTATTGGGGTAACAACTGTGATTCCTGGGGAACAGTGGGTTGGAACACTAGGGGTACAAACTGGGGGTACAAACCTGAAAACACCCAAAATAGAAAGGACAAAAATGGGAAGTCAATCTTAGATAGAATGACAATCAACAAACACAGATCAGCCTTACACCAAAGAGTTATGGCTGACCATTGAGAATCCTAGCCCAGAAGACAGTGGGACCTATGTTCTGGCCTATGGTGGGGAAGTGGATATCCCGGTTTTAGAAAGTCTTTCCAACTGAAAGATATGTTCAATAACCCAGAGTGGGGAGTTTCCCAATCCACATCTAGCCCAAACCCCCTGAGGCGTCATATACAGACATTAAAGGACATGATGGCCATAGCAGACCCTTCTTTTGAGGATACCATGGCTGCAGAAACCGGGTTCTCAGATGTTTCCTCAGCCTGTTTACCAACACAACCACTAACCACTCCCTGTGTGAACATTGGAAGAATGAGAATGTGCACTGGCCAAGGCCATAATGCCTCTACATATTCTCTCGGAAAACCCAAAGCCCAATACAAACAACACACCCAGGCCTAACAGGAGGCGTAGGAGTGCCCCAGCAGGAAGCTTCGAGCCTCATGTATACATAGACGCCATAGGGATCCCTAGAGGGGTCCCAGATGAGTTCAAAGCAAGAGATCAAGTAGCAGCAGGGTTTGAGACCCTGATCCCCATCATCACTGTAGACAAGAATGTAGACTGGATAAATTACATCTACTACAACCAGCAAAGGTTTGTTAATTACACCAGAGATGCAACACCATAGGGCTATAGGGACAGATAGCACCTGGCTGCAATTCGCCAGCTGTATCAAGGGGGATAGCGAGCTAGTCACTGCCTCCTCTCTACACATAGCTTAAAAGAGTTGCAGAGGGGAATGGGCCGGGTGTAGGTCTTTCAGTGTGAGGGACAGTTTGAAATAGACAGCTTCAAGGGGGGGACTGCAATGGATGTGATCATGGTGAACTGTCTATTCCAATACCTGTTTTATATACCTAACATATATAAACTCAGCTTCTATGCCTATTAAGCCTTAAGACATTTACAGATATTCTCCAAAGCTCAAAGCTTGCTTAGGAACTGGACTGACTGCAAAGAGTTAATCAAAAAGTTTGCGCCTGCTTCCCAGAATACATTCAGAATATAGCAGCATAACACAATGGAGCAAGAGAATGCTGCAAAAACAATTATTCACTTCTGCAAATGTGCATCAACTGAAAGCCAAAATTTTGTCACATATTTGTATTTTTATATTTGTGGTTTGTATGCGCCAGTCTTGTTGACGTATCTCAATCTTCAATGGAATTGCATAAAAGTCTTGAGAAGCGGAAATATTAAACAGAAAGTAAAAAAGGGGGTATGGTGGTATGTGTGTCTCAGATTAGATAGAGCACCTCATCCCAGCAAAGTATAGATAGAAACAATGGACTAGGTAATGGGATTATTGCGATGCCAAAAATAGAACAATACAAATACTAAAATAAATTCAATTTATTACAAAAATCATTTAAAAAGAAGGGCACATTTCATACAGAATATACGTTACAAAATGGAGCATAGGCAGATGTTTACAACCAGTAGATGGAAAGAATCAAACAAATAGTCCCTACTAAATTCGTCAATACATTGGCTTCCTCAGGGGATAAAACAGGTTGTAATTCTATAAAAAGAAAATCTCATATTAGTATAACAAAATGTGCAAGTTATAATGAAAGACAGCGTTGTGCAGGCTACTAACACAAATGCAAAGGGACTAGACAAATGCAATATCCCCCAGCCAATAGGTCCCAACAAGGATGGAAATAACATCAATCAAGGATCATCACAACATACCCACTGAACCCCAAGGGGCTGGGTGGGCCACCTCCAAAGTGAGGGTCGTTCTTCACTGCCTTATTGTGACTGCAGGGGGCTTGATAAAAAACCTTGAAAGTAGCTGTGGAAATACACATATATATAAGGCTAAAGAGCTCAATTAACTATAATGAAAAAAAAGAAAGGACAAAAGAGTCCTCAATACTCACCAAAAACGAGGTATACTAGTAAGAAACCCGGGACGCTGAAAGGATCAATGATAATTGATCAATTGGAGCGACTAATTTGTTGTATGGGTTGACTGCACTAGATAAAATTGAAAAAATTGAAAAGGGAGATAGATATAAATTGCTAATAATAGAGAATATTTTGTGTTGTACAACAAAAATACTAGAGTTAACTCAAAGATCATACCTGCTGAAGAAATTAAGCAGGCTGGGCCGCAAACAAAAACAGCCTAATGGCTTCAGGTTGAAGCACTGACTGAAGTAGATGCATATAGTGTCCACATCGAATGTAGTGCATAAGCCTGGTAAATATAAACAAAGGACCTCGAATAAGCAAGATGATAGTAAGATAAATGCTGTGATATATTGTCACTGCATTATGTCAATGGTGTGGTCACCCAAAGGGCAGGTTTACCTTTACAGTCAATACGACTTGTGCAGCGTCCCGGTATGTCTGCAATTACGGACGAGTAACTCACCAATTTAAAGCCCCCCACCTGATTGGCGAATGAATTCCGCCATTCAGGAGCGGACAAGGAGCGGCCTGTGCGCCTGCGCACTAGCCACCGCAAGACGCCTACAGTACCCATAGTGCCTAGTATCTCCTGAGAGCGTGGGAGGACGACGATCATCCGGCGCACGCAATCAGGGGCATGGCTAAAGATGGAAGATGGTATTGTGGCAGAAGAAGTAGGCGGAGGGTAGGGGGCGAAGACAGGCCGAGGGGCGGGCTGGCCGACAAAGAAGGCCAGCCCTTGGGTGTCCATACAGCCACGGGCTGTGATAAGAAACTAACCCAGCAGGAGGGAGAGGCTGAAGGCCAAGCGGAGAACAGGGCATGCAGGAAAAAACCAATGAGATGAATAAATTGGGAAACATTGGGAGGGCAAAATCGAATAGGGAAATACAAGGCATGCTCCAAAGCCAGGCAGTTCAATCAACCATACAGTCGTGAAGTAGTATAATGCACACGCTGTAAAACAATAAGTGAAATTTAACATGAATAATACAGAATCATATTAAGAAAGTAAACAGGCATGTATTTATAAACATATTTAAGCAAGATGATAGTAAGATAAATGCTGTGATATATTGTCACTGCATTATGTCAATGGTGTGGTCACCCAAAGGGCAGGTTTACCTTTACAGTCAATACGACTTGTGCAGCGTCCCGGTATGTCCGCAATTATGGACAAGTAACTCACCTATTTAAAGCCCCCCACCTGATTGGCGAATGAATTCCACCAATCAGGAGCGGACAAGGAGCGGCCTGTGCACCTGCGCACTAGCCACCGCAAGACGCCTACATTACCCATAGGAGGACGACGATCATCTGGCGCGTGCAATCAGGGGCGTGGCTAAAGATGGAAAATGGTATTGTGGCAGAAGGAGTGGGTGGAGGGTAGGGGGCGAAGACAGGCCGAGGGGCGGGCTGGCCAACAAAGAAGGCCAGCCCTTGGGTGTCCATACAGCCATGGGCAGTGATAAGAAACTAACCCAGCACGAGGGAGAGGCTGAAGGCCGAGCGGAAAACAGGGCATGCAGGAAACAACCAATGAGATGAATAAATTGGAAAGCATTGGGAGGGCGAAATCCAATAGGGAAATACAAGGCATGCTCCAAAGCCAGGCAGTTCAATAAACCACACAGTCGTGAAGTAGTACAATGCACAACGCTGTAAAACAATAAGTGAAATTTAACATGAATAATACAGAATCATATTAAGAAAGTAAACAGGCATGTATTTATAAACATATTTAATTGTATTCAAAACAAGGTACTAGTAAATAGAAAAGGGAGAAATAATTAAAGAAAGGATTATGAAGAAATAATGAAAAAAACAAAGTAGTAAATTAGGAGGTAATCAATAATTTATAAATAGGAATAAATATGAAAAAGGGAAGGGAACTAGCATATGCGTTGGGCCTGTGGAATGGAAAAAGCCAATACAACAGTACCAGTCATGGCGGAAAAAGTGGAGAGAGATGGAAAAGAGGGAAAAGACCAGATATAAGAGCCAGATCAGGCCAAAGGGCCCATTAGATTATTGAAATAATTTAATGATGAAATAATGAATAATGCTCTATCCTTACAAAAAGGATTTAAAACTAATATATTCATTCAAGCCAGGATATTTGGTAGCATCTAAGCAATGTATCCACCTGGTTTCAAATCGCAAAAGAGCAGTGTCAATACTGCCACCTCGAACATGTGCAGGCACATGCTCGAGCGCCGCAAATCGCACAACATTAGGATCGCAATTATGTTGAATAACAATGTGTCTATTTAAGGCCGTGGTGGCCAATCGCTTATGGAGTGGCAAAAACATCCACAGACGCACAGGGCCAAATAGACCACTCCAATAGTGTTGCAAGTAATGCAATGTTTTATAGACTGAATTTGGCCATTGGGAAGAATTACTGTTTTAGAGTTCTTGATAAATGGGCAGATGTCGCAAGAAAAAGTATCAGTGTTGGAAGCATTAACAGATTGTTTAGGTGTATAATGACTCATAGCTAATCGGTCCCTCATAGATGGGGCCCGTCGATAGGTGATCTCAGGATAAGCTTTGACATACTTGTTGATGGTGGAATCCGCCATCAACAAGGGCCAAAATTTTTTGAAAATGGCTCTATGTTGTTTGGAAAATAATAATCAGATCTGGATTGCACTGAAGCTCCAAGCACCATAAAGCTCTTAAGGACCTTCAATGCAATCCAGATCTGATTATTAAAGGTAAAGGTGGCAATGTCGTTCTCATGGATGTCCAGGCATATGAACTTATGTGCCTGGACATCCTTGACAATCGACATTGGTAACGGCCCATTTCCAAAACACTAATTCAGAATTTCACTCTTGAGTACTATAGTTTAATTTTTAAAGCCTATCAATCAGGCACTATTGATCTGAACACTTGGAACTATCTAAACGTAAAGGATCCGAAGATACCCACATTTTACTCTCTCCCCAAAGTGCATAAGTCCTTACAGCCCCCCCCTGGACGGCCAATTGTATCCGGTTGTTCCAGTTTAACCGAAAATGCGAGTGCCCTAGTAGACAAATACCTAAATCCACATGTCACATCCTTATTTTCTTATGTTCAAGATACCATTGACTTACTCAGAATTTTAGATGGCAAAGTACTCCCTCCTCACACTTGGTTGGTAGCCCTGGATGTGGAAAGCTTATACAACTGCATTCCACACACAAAAGGCCTGGACGTAATTCGCGAACAATTAAACGAACATGGACCATCCTTTAGTTCATACAGTCAGTTTGTTCTTCAGCTGTTGGAGTTTATATTAACAAGAAATGTATTTATGTTTGGTTCCTCCCACTACCTCCCGGTGCAGGGAGTGGCTATGGGGACCAAATGCGCGCCCTCATATGCCAACCTGTACCTGGGGGGGAGAAATCTTTTTTCAAATGACCATTTTTTGGAATTACTGAAACACGTCATCACCTGGCACAGGTATATTGATGACATTTTGATATTCTGGTCTGGAACCCAGGATGAACACACACAGCTGATTGACTTACTTGCTATTAACGATTATAATCTTACTTTTACCATGGAATGCAGTCAGTCAAGGATCAGTTTCTTGGACCTGCAGATCCATGTGGACTCTGACGGAGCTCTTCACACGTCATTGTATCGCAAGCCCTCTGCGGGCAACACCTTACTACATGCTACCAGTGCACACCCGCAATCTCTCTTAGGACAGTATTCCCTACAGTCAATTTCTCCGACTCAGGAGAAACTGTACCCTTGATCAAGATTTTTATCAGGCATCCAGAGACTTATCTGACAGACTGTACCAAAGAGGTTACAGTCGTTCCCTACTCAAACGGGCCTTCAGTAGAGTGGTTAAGTTGAACAGGCGGGATCTTATCCACTCTAAACAATCTCCCAAATCCAATCAATCAGTTCGAATTATAACTCAATTTTCCAAATAACATAAGCAAACTAGAGCCATTTTCAAAAAATGTTAGCCCTTGTTGACGGCGGATTCCACCATCAACAAGTATGTCAAAGCTTATCCTGAGATCACCTATTGACAGGCCCCCTCTATAAGGGACCGATTAGTTATGAGTCATTATACACCTAAACAATCTGTTAATGCTTCCAACACTGGTACTTTTTCTTGTGGGCGTTGTGACATCTGCCCATTTATCAAGAACTCTAAAACAGTAATTCTTCCCAATGGCCAAATTCAGTCTATAAAACATTGCATTACTTGCAACACTATTGGAGTGGTCTATTTGGCCCTGTGCGTCTGTGGATGTTTTTACGTCGGTAAGACAAAACGTCCATTTTTCAAACGCATTAGAGACCATATTATGCCACTCCATAAGCGATTGGCCACCATGGCCTGAAATAGACACATTGTTATTCAATATAATTGCAATCCTAATGTTGTGCGATTTGCGGTGCTCGAGCATGTGCCTGCCAGTATTGACATTGCTCTTTTGCGATTAGAAACCAGGTGGATACATTGCTTAGATGCTACCAAATATCCTGGCTTGAATGAATATACTAGTTTTAAATCCTTTTTGTAAGGATATATAGCATTATTTCATCATTAAATTATTTCAATAATCTAATGGGCCCTCTGGCCTGATCTGGCTCTTATATCTGGTCTTTTCCCTCTTTTCCATCTCTCTCCACTTTTCCGCCATGACTGTTATGCCCCGTACACACGGTCGGATTTTCCAATAGAAAATATCCGATCGGAGTGTGTTGTCGGAAATTCCGACCGTGTGTGGGCTCCATCGGACATTTTCCATCGGATTTTCCGACACACAAAGTTGGACAGCAGGAGATAAAATTTTCCGACAACAAAATCCGATCGCGTCAATTCCGACCGTGTGTGGCCTGTTCCGACGCACAAAGTGCAACGCATGCTCAGAAGAAATTCCAAGACGGAACAGCTCGTTCTGGTAAACTTAGCGCTCGCAATGGATACAGCACTTTCGTCACGCTGCAATGTTAAAAATGGTTTAATACAGCGCACTCTCTTCTTCTTTATAATGTGACAAGAATTAAGTAGTTTTGCTGCTCATATTCACACACACTTCTCACAAAGTTTTATTTTTGTTTTTTTATTGGGATTCCCTGAATATATTGTTATTAGTTGTCACATCTGACAGTATTTTGTTTTTTTTATTTAATTTTTTTGGGGATTTTAAGCCTTTTTTTTTGGATTTAATGTTTGTATTTTTTCAAAGGCTGATCTTTGTTCAATGTTATTTTTATTTTTACTCCGGAATATTTTTGTGTGTGTTTTGCGTGTCAAGTTACCCCAACACCATTGATATCTTTTATTATTTAATCTCCAGGAGATTGTTTGGTGTTGGTGTCCCTTGTTCATTTCACATTGTATATTTGAAATGTACCTGAATCCTCACAAACCAACTGTCCTTTTTGAAGTAAAACACATAGGAGAGTATAATTCAAAACAAAAATCCTTTATTAAGGGATCAGAACCAAACAAAGAGGAAGGCAACACTGGATCAACATGAGAAATTAGCGAAGCCTGGGACCCCCACGGCAGACATCAATTCTTCAACATCAAAATTGGTGGCCTGAGGAGTCCATATGTAAGGGAGAGCAGTCTGGTCCAGAATTCGCAGAGATCCGGATAGCAGCAGATGACATGTGTGTCCCCAGGCTGTGGTACCACAAGAGGCTGCATTTTTTGGCCGACCAGACTGGATCCAGGGTCCTTACTTTCTGGTCTTCCTTTCACGCTTCATTCCGGGCTGTGGCTGTGCAGTTGGAGATGTGGCAGGAGGAGGAGTAGGACCTGGAGGAGGACTGTGAGGACCTGGAGGAGAAGGAGGAGGAGGACCTGCAGGAGGAGGAGGAGGAGGACCATCGCAAAGGTGTGTCTGAGCTGTCATTTGGCCCCTCATACCTTTGTTAAGAGCCTCCAATATGAGCGCCTCACACAAGACTTGTTGGCCCTCCTCCATCCTCTGCATTTTATAGGCAATGACAGCAGCAATGTCCTCCTCCACGGTCTGTCGTGCTCCCAGGACCTCTGTAGCCCTCCAAAAGAGTCCTCCGGTAGCCTCCTCTAGGGCACTCCTCCTACTGCCACTTTCTCTTTTCAGGGGGGGTGGAGGGACCTGCAGATCAGCCAGCCGGCTCGGCCCGGCCACCTCCTGGCTGAGACTTCCCTGTGTATGAAAAAGGGACATGGTTTTAGTTGTTGCTTCATCAATCACAATCCTAAATTAGTACTCCCAACTAACATCTAGTTAACATCATTGATTGGACAAGCAGAAATCTTTAGAGGAATGCTATACCTGGCTCAATCTGGGCTCCTCCACATGTGGCCTGGAAGGCCCAGGTTGGGCGTCAGAAGCCTCAGCCGGGGGGGGAAGGAAGCGTGGAAGGAAGACTGGAGAGGGATGACCTGGGTTTAGTCTGGCCTGCCAGAAAATGCAGCCTGTCGTAGTACAACATCCTGGGGACATAGATGTCATCTGCTGCTCCGGATCTCTGTGAATCCAGGGATTTCTTGCGCTCCCTTAGATAAGTGCTCCTCAGGCCACCAATGAAAATCTTTAAATAGGTGATGTCTGCCGTGGGGATCACCTGCTTCACAATTTCACACAATTGCACCAGTGCTGCCTTCCTCTTTGCTTGGTTCTTGAAATGGGGGTGTTTAATCTCCCACAGACAGGGCAGCTCCCTTAAGATATCTATGAATACTGACATGAAGTCATTGTCTTTCATTAAGATATCCATGTTCACTGCAAGACACAACACAAGACAAAGCCTAATGTCAGACAAAACTCTCCTAATCTTGTTACAATATAGGCCTCAATGTAGAAGCAGTATAGGCACAAGTTTGTCTCTTACCTTCGTTCTTACGATCGGCGCGTCCAATGCTCCTTCCTCCGCTCACAGATCGTACGTAATACGCACGCGTGTTACGCTTTATTAACACTGCGCATGCGTGTAACTCCGCCCGCCCCTGACGTTCTTTCTAGTCTATTCCCCGCCCCTTTTCGTTCGGCGCAGTGGGTGAAGAGCATGATGGCGGAGTTAGAGCAGGTGTGTGCTAATTATAGCAACGAGGAGGAGGAGGAGGAAAGCCCGGATCCGGACACGTCCCGATCCAGAAGGAGACGTTTTAAGGCCACAAATATGTCCTTTGGGGAGATATTGGAGATGGTCGACATCATGAGGAAGTCCGACTATGACGGGAAGTATGGGCCTTACCCCAACCCCAACATCAGAAAGGCCAAGATCATGGCGAAAGTGATCAAAAGCCTTCACAGGAATTTCGGGGTACGAAGATCGAAAGATCAGCTCAGGAAGCGGTGGTCGGACCTGAAGTTAAGAGAGCCAGAGCAGTACCGAAAGATCCGGAGAGTGCTGCAAAAAAGTAAGTAGTTGTGCTGTGTTCCTATTCTTTCTGTCTTTATTGCGTTTGTGCTGCTACATGTGCTTTTATTAATTGTAACGTTTAAAAGGGCAACTTTAATGTTCATGGGCCCATTATTCGTTCGTATCAAACATTTTTCTTTCAGCCTCTAAAACACCATTGTTTAGGCCATATGCATTTTCACACATTTTTTTGGGGCCTACTTGGATGCCAAATATTTGTTTGTGTAGATGGGTTTGTTACTAGAATGAAATGCAAACTAGATTGTGTGTAAGGAGAGGACACTGAGCAGCTGTTTTCACATCTGGACACTGGAGCACTAGTGTGGGACCCCAGAACACCATTTTTATTAGGGGACCACACAGGTGCTCCAGTGTATACTATAGGGGGGTCTCCATCTGTGAAGCTTGTACTAAACAGGTAAAGTATTGCAGCTTGACAAAGGGCAATAAAAAATATACATCTTGGAACTCGGCTAAAATAGACAATTGTACCCCACTTCCAAGCAATGTTTCCTATTTCTAGTTCTGCCATCAAATATCTGTGTGCTAATTATACCATTTGTGTTTTACATAGGGGAGAAAAGACTCGGAGGACACCCCTCATCCGAGGAGACCAGAGACCCCCCACCTCTGGAAGAAGGTGAAATACCCCAAACCCAAGAAGAGCAGGAGGAAGAAGAAGATGTGGTGGAGATTGGCAACACAACAGGTGAGTGTCTGCGACCACAGGCTCAGGTAAAAGAGATGGATGGTGGCAGATTTTTGAGACCTGTTTTTTTTTTATTTCTCTCTTTTTAGGTGATGTGAGGGATAGAGAACGTTTCACATCAGAAAGTGCCCAAATCCTGATCGGGGAGATCATGGGGTGTAATGCCGAACTGCAAAACATCCAGCAAAAAATCAATGATGTTATTAAAAAAAATAATAACATCATTGATGTTTTGGGGCGAATTTAAAACCCCACAAAATCACTTTTTGGATTGTGGTCCAATCTTTTAAATTTTTTTGCAATGTTTTGAAAAGCCAAATTTGGAGGATGCACACAGTGTGCCAACATGTGCTATCTGCCATCACGGGAGATCAATGGACGCGTTTTGGGGGTGCAACCCCTTCCTCAATTATAAAGTCACGTTGAGGAAGGGCTTGCTCCCCCAAAACACGTCCCTTGATACCCCTGATGGCAGATAGCACATGTTGACATTCGTAAATTGGTGTGCATCTTCCAAATTTGGCTTTTCCAGGGGTGATTTCCCCCCATCCGAACGCTATATCAAACCCAGTTCCTAAATACTGATGTCTGATATTGCCTTCAGGTTTTACCTAATGTGAACTTTGTAAGTTCAAGTTTTTTGGCTTTCTTGTTGGTTTTAACCAGGCCTGTTTTATCTGAAATGGACATTTCTATTTTTGATAATGCTACTGCAAAAATTGTTATACAACAAACATGTTGGTTTGTTTTAAAAACCTTTGGTAAATGCACATGTGATTGTGCAGGTATAAAAAGGTTGCTTACTCAAGAATGTGTGGATTATTGTGTCAACACTACAATACAACACTTTTGGGGTGAGGTAATTGTTGTTTTCTGAGAAAATGGGGGTTATTTCCTCTTTGCACTACAATTGCAGGTTCCGTGCAGTTGCAAGTGCACTTGTAGTGAAATGTGTTTTTGCATTTAGGAAATAACAGCCAACAGTGCTTTGTATAATAAGGTTACACAATCACAACATTTTCTGGACTCAACACATTTCTGTCAGGGTCAGCTAAAACAAACACAAGCAGTAAATGTCCACAAAGAATTTCTTTTTTTGTTTTATTATAAAAAGGCTTCACATATTGTCTGGCATATTGATAGCCCCCCTACCCGCAAAGAACTCCAGGTAGCGTAACCGGACATCACGGGCACTCAGGGAGGGCAAGCCAGGACGGCCACTTTCAAGCGGCGTCAGTGTGGTTTGATGTAGGATTCTGGCCTCAGGCCCAACTGAGCCAGCATAGTTGGCCGAATGTTTCCTTAAAAAGTTATGGAGAACACAGCACGCCAGTATAATATGGTTCAGTTTATACTCCGCCATATGGATGGGTGTCAGAAATAGTTGGAACCAGCTGGCCAGGATTCCAAATGTGTTCTCCACCACTCTTCGGGCTCTGGCAGCCGGTAATTAAAAACCCTCTGTTCCGGGGTGAGGGTCCTCATTGGGAATGGGCGCATCAGGTGGTCCCCCAGCGCAAACGCTTCATCAGCAATGAACACAAATGGGAGTCCTTCCTTAGCCGACACCACCGCCAACATCACTATACTATTAAACCCCTTGTAATTATAATAGTACGACCCCGAGTTGGGTGGTGGGACGATGTGGACGTGTTTCCCATCAATTGCCCCTCCGCAGTTAGGAAAGTCCCACCGCTCGGCAAAGTGGGAGGCCACAGTCTGCCATTCCTGTGGCGTGGAAGGAAACTGTTGAGGAAAAAACAGTAAACATTACTATTTTTACTCTGAAACATGGCAAGCAGATTAGACACAAACATTATGGGGCAACCTCCAGATAGCATTTATTAAGGGGAATTTAACAACACCAAAGTATAAGGTACACCTATCATATTCCCCCTCCCCCCCTCTCATGGGCCATTTCTAACATTATAGGGGGTGTGTGTAAATCATGGACAGGTAACCCTCTTCACTTCATTGAGAGATGAATGCCTAAATAATGGGTATTACTTTGAACAGACCCTCCTTAGTTACACTATTGGCAGACCACTGGACAGGTAAGAAGTGTCCTAATACAAAGATATAAATACACACTGTACACATTTGAGGACATTTGGACATTCTGCTATTACCTATCAAGATAATAATAGGATACCAAAACTTTAAACAGTACCATTGGAAAATATACAGGCAGGCCCTTGCACTACATGCTTTGGGGAATTCATCCATAAATCTGAGCACAAAAGAGATGGGTATAGTGTGTATGGGTTTGGCAAAGTCAGCAGATAGATGATTGATAGAGAATTGGGATCAGCTGACTTAGCAGTTGGGGGAGGGAGGGTTACTAAAAATTATTTGGGGACACCACAAAAAAAACCTCTGCCACTCTGCCTGAATTTAAAGCTAAAATAACATTTCCAAACATTTTAGGGGGTGTTTGGGGTAAAGCACTACTATGGAGCTGATAAAATACATTGTTAAGTGACTACATGAGGTGAATATAGGGCAGGAGACACCATGCTGGGGAGGTTAGTGAAGGGCAAATATATATGAAGGACATAAAATAATAATGACATAAAAATCCAGCATGCATGAGAACAAAGGGGACATTCACAGCATACTACAATCATGGTAATTAGGGAATGAGGAAAGAAATACAATATATTAGCAAACATTCAATACAATAAAATGTGATATTAAAGGATAAAAATCTTACCTTCATATACTCCTTCTGCAGGACCTGTATGATGGCAGAACAGGTCTCTGGGATGATGATACCCAGAGCCTGGGGGGAGATGCCTGTCGAGAACTTGAGGTCCTGCAGGCTTCTCCCTGTGGCCAAATACCGCAGGGTAGCGACCAACCTCTGCTCAGGAGTGATGGCTTGCCTCATGCAGGTATCCTGCCTGCTGATATAGGGGGTCAGCGAAGCCAACAAACGGTGAAACACGGGGTCCGTCATCCTGAGAAAGTTCCTGAAATCATCAGGATTATTCTCACGGATCTCATGGAGCAAAGGCATATGAGAGAACTGGTCACGCTGAAGCAACCAATTCTTGGTCCATGAACTCCTCCCCACCCTGTTCATGGACTGGACTTGTGTCAAGGTCAGGACCCCAACACCAAGCCCCCGCACAGCACGAACTCTACGAGGAGTACGCATAGGAAACATGGCTAGAAAACGGTCGGCTGCTCAGGATGGAGTAAAAGAAGGCACTGAAGAACAGCAAGGCCTGTGAAGAGCGACCTGAAAAACAGTAACGAATGAACAAGAATACAATGACTACCTAAAGTCACGCGGAACTTGCTTGCACGCACTGAAGAGCAGATACAAACCCACAAGCACAAACTGAACGGCAGAAAACGATCTGAAAGCCACGAGTCTGAAAAAGCGCGAATCGTCTCTCACCAAACTTTTACTAACACGAGATTAGCCAAAGGAGCCCAAAGGGTGCCGCGCTTGGTTCTGAACCGGCCTTTTCTAGTCTTGTCGTACGTGGTGTACGTGACCGCGTGGTTGGCGATCCGAAATTCCGACAACTTTGTGCGACCGTGTGTGGACAAAATAAGTTTGAGCCAACATCCATCAGAAAAAATCCTAGGATTTTGTTGTCGGAATGTCCGAACAAAGTCCGACCATGTGTACGCCCTATTACTGTTCTATTGGCCTTTTCCATTCCACAGGCCCAACGCATATGCTAGTTCCCTTCCCTTTTTCATATTTATTCCTATTTATAAATTATTGATTATCTCCTAATTTACTACTTTGTTTTTTTCATTATTTCTTCATAATCCTTTCTTTAATTATTTCTCCCTTTTCTTTTTACTAGTACCTTGTTTTGAATACAATTAAATATGTTTATAAATACATGCCTGTTTACTTTCTTAATATGATTCTGTATTATTCATGTTAAATTTCACTTATTGTTTTACAGCGTGTGCATTATACTACTTCACGACTGTATGGTTGATTGAACTTCCTGGCTTTGGAGCATGCCTTGTATTTCCCTATTCGATTTTGCCCTCCCAATGTTTCCCAATTTATTCATCTCATTGGTTGTTTCTTGCATGCCCTGTTCTCCGCTTGGCCTTCAGCCTCTCCCTCCTACTGGGTTAGTTTCTTATCACAGCCCGTGGCTGTATGGACACCCAAGGGCTGGCCTTCTTTGTCGGCCAGCCCGCCCCTCGGCCTGTCTTCACCCCCTACCCTCCGCCTACTTCTTCTGCCACAATACCATCTTCCGTCTTTAGCCACGCCCCTGATTGCGTGCGCCGGATGATCGTTGTCCTCCCACGCTCTCAGGAGATACTAGGCACTATGGGTACTGTAGGCGTCTTGCAGTGGCTAGTTCGCAGGCGCACAGGCCGCTCCTTGTCCGCTCCTGAATGGCGGAATTCATTCGCCAATCAGGTGGGGGGCTTTAAATAGGTGAGTTACTCGTCCGTAATTGCAGACATACCGGGACGCTGCACAAGTCGTATTGACTGTAAAGGTAAACCTGCCCTTTGGGTGACCACACCATTGACATAATGCAGTGACAATATATCACAGCATTTATCTTACTATCATCTTGCTTATTCGAGGTCCTTTGTTTATATTTATCAGGCTTATGCACTACATTCGATGTGGACACTATATGCATCTACTTCAGTCAGTGCTTCAACCTGAAGCCATTAGGCTGTTTTTGTTTGCGGCCCAGCCTGCTTAATTTCTTCAGCAGGTATGATCTTTGAGTTAGATAAACAACATGCAGCGCTCAAAAGGTGCATATAAATCAATGATTTATATCTATGAGGGAGTGTTAAAGAGAAAAACTATACTCATGAGGTAAAAATCAAATGTGTACCAAATTATAAAAAAAGTCCATAGGTATACAGTAAATCATCTGTTAGTCCTAAACACACATGAGGGTTCATGGGCGTAACTGGTGTCGTGCGTCCACGCACAGTGGGAACCGAGGAGGACTCTATATGAGGAGACACTCTGCACATGGGTCTTCTAATTACACAATGGACACTGTAATCGGTAGAAATGGATATCCTTACCAGAAAAGGTGGACACAGTCACCGTATAGTGGAGTGTCATACAGGCTTGGGGGATACACCGATCCCAAAGGTATCCAGCTGGAGGAGTCGCATCCAGGATCCGAGTCGTCGGACGGTGGTATGGGGGTTCCCGGTCTCTCGGGGTCTCTCTTTCAGATGGAAGAGGTATGGAGATAGAAATGGTTGGGGCTCAGCAAGGTCCCATTCATGAGGGGAGATAAGAAAAAAACCTCCACATAGGGCATGAATCAGTTAAAAGGAGAAGCTTTATTTAAAAGCTGGGAAAAAGTGCTAAACAGTGCACTTCATTAAATAAAATGTGATCACAAAAGGTAAAATAAAATCGCGTGGTAACAGGTCATTTAATGGCGTGAGCAACCCGACATGTTTCGGAGCATCGTCCTTCTACTGGGGCATAAGCCTAAATGCCTGAACCACGCTTACATTTATGCACATATAATTAGACAGAATAGCAATCAGCTGTATGAAACCTAGGTGTTCACATGTTTGCATGGGATCTGGAGGATCTCTTAAGCAATTATATGAAGATCCCCAGCTGCTGGAACAAACAACTCCCTTTGTCTGACCCAGCAGCTGATGAAAGACCCACATTGCTGACACTTAAATTCACTATAAAGTGAATATCCAATCAGGTTGCTCTATGCGGAGTCATGTGACAGCGTCACCGCACGTGACGTCATCGCGCACCGGACGCCGCGCTCCAAGCCTCCTTTCCATTCCAGGAAGTAAGGGGCTAGCTAGTGAAGTCATTACACCCACAGCGGACCCAAGAGGTTAAATGAAGCACGTCAATCCTGTGCGCTCCAGTGCGCTTGACATCCGGTGTCCCCACTCAGGGGAATGGAGCATTGGATGTTACAGGGAGAAAGACAAGTGTATAGATGCATAGATCCACAAAAGGAAAAAACTTAAAATCAAACATAAATATAATATGTGTGTCTGACAGCATAATAGTAAGTCTTAATACTAGAAAACATAAAACATGAAATGAAAGTTACTTTTAACTTTCAAGCTTATTTGCCTGTTAGGTGATATCAGGCCTTATTAGGTGGTCATATAGTGGGATCCTACAACATAACGAGAATATTAGCAAAAAACATAAAGGTATATATGTAAATCGAGGGTTTCCAACATGGTTTAGGACTTGTTTATAAAAGCATTTATGTCCCATTCCACGTTTAACCCGTGGGGGGAGTAGCTTTTTAGTTGGTAAATCCAGAAAACCTCAAGCTGTGATACCCCCCTAGTACGTGGACCTCCTCTCCAAGATGGAATGAATTTGTCTATTACTTGAAATTTTGAGCCTCTCGGATTTTTATTATGGAATTCTAAGAAGTGACGGGGGACACTGTGATTAGTGCGACCTTTTTTGATAGCAGTAATGTGCTCATTAACACGGATGTTAAATGATCTGATGGTGCGGCCGACATACTGCATATTGCAGGGACATGTGATGAGGTACACGATGTATCGTGTGGTACATGTAACAAAATGTTTAATCTGGTATATAGTGGAAGTGACGGTAGACTCAAAATTCACAGATCTATGGTTCCCACAAGAGTTATGCATGCACACGTTACATTTCTTACAGGGATAGTATCCTTTGGTCTCTGGGAAAAAGGATGGTCTGGTGGGTGCTTCTATAACATTACGAGAAATGTGATTCCGCAATGACGGAGCCCCCCTAAAAGTAACCCCTGCTTTCATGGGAAGCACAGGACCTAAAACCGGATCACTTCTCAGAATATTCCAGTGTCGGTTTAAAATGTGTTTAATCTGTCTGTGTTGGACAGAGAACTGGGTGAAAAGTGACCACTTAGATTTGTCATTGGGAGCTGGTTTTGGTCGCACAGATGTTAGCGTATTGCAATCAATAAGGGAGATTTTTGAAATCTCGCTGTCGATCTGGGCGGGTTGGTAACCTTTCTCTAAAAACCGTTCTCTCAAGAATTGTGCTTGGTGCAAGAAATCAGTGGTGTTGGTGCAATTCCTTCGAATTCGTAGTAACTGACTGCGGGGGACAAAGTCAAGCCAAGGGCCGTAATGGCAGCTGTCTGTGGAGATATAGCCGTTTCTGTCCGTCGGCTTGAAGAAGGTGGTGGTTACAATCCGACGGTCAGAAACAGCTATCTCCAAGTCCAGAAAATGTACTGAAACCGTGCTAAGTTCATACGTTAGAATGATACCTCTATCGTTATGGTTCAAGGTGGCCATAAAATCGTGAAGAGTCTCCTCATCACCCTTCCACAGGAGGAGGATGTCGTCTATATATCTAGCCCATAGGCACAGCTCCGGTCGCTGTGCGGGATAGACGACATCCTCCTCCCAAAGGGCCATAAAGAGGTTGGCGAGGCTGGGGGCAAATTTGGCCCCCATAGCCACGCCTTTCCTCTGCAAAAAGAATTGGTTGTTATACCAAAAATAATTTGTTTGTGTTGCGAACCGTAAAAGTTCCATAATATAATGTTGTTGTGGTACTGGGATATCCTCACTAGTGTTTAAATAATGTTCAACGGCCGCTAGACCTAACCTGTGTGGGATGGAAGTATACAACGCTGTAACGTCAGCCGTGACCAAAATAAGGTTGTCTTGATATTCTATACTTTCCAATCTACGTATAGTGTCCCCAGTGTCCCTAAGGTAGGATGGAACTCTGGACACAAGGGGTTGGAGGAAGTGATCTATATAGCGGCCGACTCTAGATGTTATAGAGTCGATACCGCTTATGATAGGTCTACCAGGGGTTTTTTCGCTATTCTTATGTACCTTGGGGAGGTAGTACATCACTGGAATGCGTGGTCCTACTGGGACTAGGTAGTCCTTTTCTTTTTTCGTGAGGATTCCTTGTTGGAAGCCTCGCGTTACTAAGTTCACTAGATGTTTTTTAAACTCCCTAGTTGGGTCCCGGGGTAGGGGTATGTATGTCTTTTCATCACTCAGGATATGACACATCTCTCTGTGATAGTCCTCCTTGTCTAAGATGACTACCCCGCCCCCCTTGTCAGCGGGGCGGATAACTATGTCCTTACGTTCACAGAGAGATTTTAGACCTATCCTGATATTAGGGTGGTCAAAGATACGTTTATTGGGTAGACTGTCCAGATCTTTGAGAACTAAATCACAAAAGCCTTTAATGGCAGGTGCTGTAGCACTAGGGGGATTAAATAGGGAGGGATTGGCCAGTCCCGTATGAAGGGCTATTGGGCTTGGGGTTGTAACATTTGTATTAGTTGTACCCTCAACACTTATAGGGTTGGCTAAAAAGTGTCGTTGCACATTGAGTTTTCTTTTAAATTTCTGGACATCGACAAAGGTGTCAAATTTGTTCAGTTTTTTAGAGGGAGCAAATTTGAGACCCTTGTCAAGTACGTGTAGTTAAGCATTGGAAAAGGATTTATGGCTGAGATTAAAAATGCCACTCATTTTCAATATCGTTTTCTTTTTTCTGGACCTCCAGCCTCCTCTAGAGCCTCGTTTCCGTCTATTCTTCGTTTGGTGCCCGGATGGTCCCTGCGGAAAATCCTCTTTATATGGGGGGTCTGGGTATGAATGGTTGTATGTATGTGGTGATCTCTCAAGTTGATAGTGATCCCTAGTGTGTGGTTCATCTCTTAGCGGTGAGAAACGATTATAGGTGCGGACCGGGGTCCGATAGTTGTAATATGGTTCAGGATAGTCCCTTCTGTGTTGGTTACGTTGAGGGGATTTATTCTGAACATGGGGGGATCTATATTGAGTGTATGTTTCGGAATGTCCAGTCCCTCTGTTGTATCCTTGGGGATTACCTCTACCTCTCCGGGTATTCCCTCTTCCCCTATTAGGCTGTTGGAGACCATAGCCAGAGGGTTTGTAAGAAAGATGATTTCTATCTGAGGGTTTGTTATGATTATTTGGGGTAGTGGGGGGATGGACGTTTTTACGAGTGGTGGTCTGATTAGAGTGTGTCTCTAGAGGTGTGGGTGCTAATCCACTATTCGGAATGGAAGAAGAAGTGTCCATCTCAGCCGGGCCAGCTGGTCCGGCGGAGGTGTCACCATCTTTCTTCTTCCAGTTGAACACAAGATGATTTTTGTAGTCGTTGGTATCTCTTGTGTATTTCTTTTGTTTTTTAGTCCTTTGATCTTTATCCTCTTTTTCCAAGTGTTTCCTAAGATTAGTTGAAAGGGATAAATATTCCGGTGTGGATTTATAGGGGAGGAGTTTGTCTTTGAGTTCCTTAATTTCCCTATCAATCAGTGATAATCTATTTCTTTTTCTACCCATCAAGAAACATATAAGGTTTACACCCGCTTCATTGAAATAGTGATACCAGGATTCAGTCTCAACCTCATCCTGCTGTGGGTGGATATCCCACCTAAGATCTCTGGGGACCATGCGATCCTTGGAGCATTGCTCCAGGAACGCAATGTCCCAAAGAAGGTGGATTTCGGACACCATCACATTTTTGAGGCGCATAAATAGGCCCCCTATTTCAGTGTTAGTGTTTACAACCACGAAAACTCCTTCTGTGGTAATGGAACGAGTGGTGCGGTACTCGAAAACATCCATATCGTGATACAGAGAAACGTAATGGCAGCAACTATAAACCAAAATAGTGAAATATAATCAAACCAAACAATAATTGCGCTATTACAAAAAATAATGAAAAAGGCAGCTGCTGGCATGTAACACAGTGGTGAACAATGTACGAGGAAAGTGAGATAAACAACATGCAGCGCTCAAAAGGTGCATATAAATCAATGATTTATATCTATGAGGGAGTGTTAAAGAGAAAAACTATACTCATGAGGTAAAAATCAAATGTGTACCAAATTATAAAAAAAGTCCATAGGTATACAGTAAATCATCTGTTAGTCCTAAACACACATGAGGGTTCATGGGCGTAACTGGTGTCGTGCGGAACCGAGGAGGACTCTGTATGAGGAGACACTCTGCACATGGGTCTTCTAATTACACAATGGACACTGTAATCAGTAGAAATGGATATCCTTACCAGAAAAGGTGGACACAGTCACCGTATAGTGGAGTGTCATACAGGCTTGGGGGATACACCGATCCCAAAGGTATCCAGCTGGAGGAGTCCTGACGGGGAGTCGCATCCAGGATCCGAGTCGTCGGACGGTGGTATGGGGGTTCCCGGTCTCTCAGGGTCTCTCTTTCAGATGGAAGAGGTATGGAGATAGAAATGGTTGGGGCTCAGCAAGGTCCCATTCATGAGGGGAGATAAGAAAAAAACCTCCACATAGGGCATGAATCAGTTAAAAGGAGAAGCTTTATTTAAAAGCTGGAAAAAAGTGCTAAACAGTGCACTTCATTAAATAAAATGTGATCACAAAAGGTAAAATAAAATCGCGTGGTAACAGGTCATTTAATGGCGTGAGCAACCTGACATGTTTTGGAGCATCGTCCTTCTACTGGGGCATAAGCCTAAATGCCTGAACCACGCTTACATTTATGCACATATAATTAGACAGAATAGCAATCAGCTGTATGAAACCTAGGTGTTCACATGTTTGCATGGGATCTGGAGGATCTCTTAAGCAATTATATGAAGATCCCCAGCTGCTGGAACAAACAACTCCCTTTGTCTGACCCAGCAGCTGATGAAAGACCCACATTGCTGACACTTAAATTCACTATAAAGTGAATATCCAATCAGGTTGCTCTATGCGGAGTCATGTGACAGCGTCACCGCACGTGACGTCATCGTGCACCGGACGCCGCGCTCCAAGCCTCCTTTCCATTCCAGGAAGTAAAGGGCTAGCTAGTGAAGTCATTACACCCACAGCGGACCCAAGAGGTTAAATGAAGCACGTCAATCCTGTGCGCTCCAGTGCGCTTGACGTCCGGTGTCCCCACTCACGGGAATGGAGCATTGGATGTTACAGGGAGAAAGACAAGTGTATAGATGCATAGATCCATGACTCGGTTAAACTGATGATAGGCAACTCCTATCCTCATATTGATTAGTGGTTCCAAATTAATAATAACTACTGCAGTAGGGAACAGACACAAAAGATACGCTCAGCATCTTTCCAAATTACTGTTCTGCTTTATTATGACGCAATTGAAGGTTTTTATGCACATGATTACGTAGGTATCACATTAATATTACAATTGTACGTTTACGGTAACAAGGGGCGTTACATAGGCAGGCTAATTCTAATCAGGACTCGAAAGAATGTAAACATTTACTGAAAACATTATTAGAGCTGTGTGCACAGTGAGGGCCGTGTGCAATACATACAAAATAGAATACAATTATATACAGAACTTACAAATTTCCATTACAGTCTCCCCTCTTTTGATCAATATTTTGATCACTAACCATACCTGCTATCACCTTTAACCTGGAACCTCCACACGCTTAGGTGGAGGTAGTCCTGGCCAAAGAGGCAAAAAACTCCATTGTGGAGAAAATAATAGCTGAGCAACTTTTTCATTACAAAATGACTTTTCATTGTGAAAAACAAATGATTGATAAGACATATTTACAGAGTACTGGCTGTACACTCCTGTGGCCAGAATGGCCTTCTAGCTGAATTGTTGGCATGCTGACTTATCAGCATATGTAAACACAGACAATGCTACATAAAATGGAAGATGTACAAAAGACAAATATGACTTCAACATGGCTAAACTACTTTTCAAATATATATATATCCCTTACAATTAAAGTAATTGAATCAAAAAGTACCCTAGACTGTAATCACAAGAGGGAAACAAATCAAACATGGAGATTTCTTTAATTTAGTCATTTTTGCAGTGTCTGGTGTGGATCCAGGTGACTTTTCCTTCAAGTTTTGCAAAAACTGTACATGAAATAGATGCTGTATTGAGTCTCCAAACATTTCCTTATATATAAATGTCTCTTAACAATCCACAAGTCACCTGGCTTTAGTTTTAGATCCTTCCAAACTTTTAGGATCTGGAATTGGGGAGAAAACACATAAATGAGTTTGTCAAAAAACGTTAAAAGATCAGCAACATTCTTTGTGAGATCCGAATGGAGGACTTCAGCTGCTGAGACAAAATATAAGCAAGTGAGTAACACCCTCCCAAACCAAATCCCATAGGGAGAGAGTCCAACATCCCCCTTAGGGGCTTCATAACATAGAAGAAAACATTCAGGCAAAAGTTTTCTAGTTTCTTACTCTACTTTGTCCGCTACATTGTAGACAGTAAGGGGGTGTAAAAATAAAACCTCAAAACTTATAGTAAGGATTCTCCTATAAAAATTATTTCCTCTGTTACTCTCTGTACTTTCTGGCACTCTGTACTTACAAACTACTTCTGATAACACTTTTTACTGTGGCCTTTGCAGTAGCATTTGCCACTGGACATCCACAAAACATGTCCATACAGACAAAATGCATGCTCGTAAGATCCTAACTTGGGGATCTGGCTATATCTTTTTGTAATCTCTGGAAGGGATGTTCAGCTTTTGGTAACACCTTTGGTAACAGGTAAAACAAGAAGTGGTATGTTTTAAAAACAACTGTGGAGAACCCTGGCTCTATCCCATGCTCATTTACTAAGGCAGCCATAACTGCTTGTGACTGATGACACGGTCTATGTGTCAAGCTGAAGGGAAAAGAGTGGCTGGCAGACATAAATGATCACCTTTTACAAAGTCCTGTTTCATAAGAAGTTGCCCCCTGTGGACCACTTGTTCTTCTCGTTCTGGGGTCCTTAAAGTTGAATTATTAATCCCAGCTATACTGGGCCAGAACTAGGGTGAAATCTGTGAGTTGCACAGACCCATCAAGTGTCCGGGGCTGTAAATGCACATCCTTAGTCACCTGGTCTGCTTCCATGTGTGAAAGTTAATATGGCTACCTCAGCAAGAACCTGGAAGGCTGAAAACAGCCGATCAAATTAACTTGGCATGCTTTATTGGTTTACCTGCCGAAGTAAAAACAAACTTCTGGCCCTTCAAATGGAACCAAAAGCTCTCTATATCTCGACTATCTATATAAATATACACTCTTTTTATAGCTCACAGGCTTTGCTAAAACATGGAGCTCTGCTTCTTGAGCTGGGCAAAAATGATCCAATGACTTTGAATACAGAGTATCCTTCTGGGTGATAAACTGCATACTCAAATCTACAAAAAATTAAATATCTGGGTCTTCAGGGAGTGTGTCCTGCACTGGGCTCACAGCAGCTGATTCCTACGTCATCAATTTAACACACGTGTCTTCCTTTGTCTCCAGCCTTCTCCAATAGAGGCAATAAGGTGGCTGGATTCAAATGTACACATTTTTCATTGTTATATTTGTACATAAACAAACTCATATTTTAAACCTTTCATTAGACAAACATTTAGTTGTCTGTATATTTGCTGCACAGAATGTCGGACCATTAAAAATTAAATGTTTGACCAAAACAATATCTAACTTTGTCTAATAGCACCTTTGCATAAAAGCTACAGCTCTGATATATCGGGATGAACCCTTCATTACTGGGTCCAGCTTGCATAAATATATTACAATGGATTGTTTTCTATCATGCTGTTTGTGTAAGAACTCCAGTTTCATGTTTGAAAAGACAACTTTTTCCTGGCAATATTATAATAAATGATAACAATACCCTGCAGTCATGCAGAGATGCCCATTAATCCAAAATATTCTTCTGCTTATACCACTGTACTTACAAGGAAAAGGGGCACATCATTTCACAATCCACACATTCTGCTTTGGATTTTAAAAATAAAAATAAATAAAACAAAAGGATCAACAATCTGTATGATGGACCAGAAAGCATCAAAAACTATAAAACAACTGTCTGCAGGTGGCATCTATCCTAACAGGGTGTGTGGACTTGATGTGATGGGTCTGTTATATTTAAATTTTATTTAATATTACTCTCACATCATGTACCGCACATCAAGTTATTATCAAAAACCTTAAAATTTCATTTTTGTAGAAAAACTTCTTATGTATCCCATCCATCTTGGCTTTGTTAAATATTATGGCAGCTGTATTCCAAATAACAACCTCATCTTAATCTTTTTTTCTCTCAATAAGGGCTTATTGAATAAATGTAAAATTACAAAATTGTTATCTTAATCTAAACTAATCCCATTTTTACAAATTTCCCCATTAACCTGGATTTCATTTCCAACCAAAGGTTGTCTAAACCAGTTTCAATATATCTATATTATTAATAAAATTGTTAAACTCATATTAGAAATGAATACTCATTATTACTTAATTTTACTTAATTTCCCTTTTTTAAATGCACTGTTTCCACTATCAAAGGGTATTCAATTTGTGCAATACACGGTTAAATGTAACCTTCATTTTACCATGTCTGGAAAACAGATTCAAAATAATTGTGATCACATTGTTTACCATTAGATTCGTTAACCCGGCACATTTTGTTATAAATGTTTTGTCTAAAAAACAGAAATTGGCATGATGTCCTTCCAGCTTATCACTGACCTCTCATCCCAGCCACATTTCTTTCATGAGAGCACAAAGGAGGGGGTCACATCTGCGTACATGACACACACAAGCAATAGAACTAAAGGTCCCAGCATTCGCACACACATACACCAATGTCTCTCTAAAATCGCTTACATTTTCCCATTTGTACACAACACATGCATATCATTCTCTCACTTTCTTTTAACTCTTTAATATTTACCTGCCTAAATTCTGCATTCCTTATTTTGTTCAGATATCTTTTATATCTAGCTTCTATGATCAGACGGGCAGCCAGAGTGCTCATCCCATCTTCCCTCTCTGACAACATATAAAGTATTCTGTTTTACCTCTCATTTCTCTGTTTCTGACTCTAATAGTTGTAGTGCCTGACCCCAAATTCATCCCACAACTTAACATGAAAATGTCCCTTTCTGTCTAGTGTTATTGTCACCCTTCATCCACCCTGCTCACATAGATAGCTGTTTCTCTAGCTGTTTACTCTGCATGATTCTTAGTCCCTGTGGATCTTTGGTAACCCAGTTACCCATTGTGGATCCATGTCCACTCTAACCATTAATCTAGGGGCTCAGTATAGGCGGAACCGCACCTTTGGTTCATATATAGCGCTCCTCTTGCGCTGGGCATTTTTGAGGGTCTCTTACCCTTCATTCCCTTACTTAATTCAATGCCCATAATGACTGGCCAGTCTTCTCTCTTCTCTACATATGCCTATACCCTCTTGCCTCTAAACTACTTTATCTAGCAGATTTACTACATATACCTGTGAACAGCACTATTATTCCCTTTCTTATCTATAACACTCCAATGGACAGTAGACAGGGACAACATAACATATAACCACCAATCAATACAGTTCGATTAAGGGGAGTAAAATAGGTACCCTTTGTCCCGAAAATGCCTTACCGATCAAGGAAGTCTGATAACTCAAATGTAAGCAAAAGGCTTACCTCAGCCGGCTGATTATCAGAAATTCCCGGATCGTCTCAAGCTCCTCGTTTCGGATACTCAGGGTCACCTGGAATCCCCTCCTAAGGCAAAGCTCGCCATGCTGACTCGGTTAAATTGATGATAGGCAACTCCTATCCTCATATTGATTAGTGGTTCCAAATTAATAATAACTACTGCAGTAGGGAACAGACACAAAAGATACGCTCAGCATCTTTCCAAATTACTGTTCTGCTTTATTATGACGCAATTGAAGGTTTTTATGCACATGATTACGTAGGTATCACATTAATATTACAATTGTACGTTTATGGTAACAAGGGGCGTTACATAGGCAGGCTAATTCTAATCAGGACTCGAAAGAATGTAAACATTTACTGAAAACATTATTAGTGCTGTGTGCACAGTGAGGGCCGTGTGCAATACATACAAAATAGAATACAATTATATACAGAACTTACAAATTTCCATTACAATCCACAAAAGGAAAAAACTTAAAATCAAACATAAATATAATATGTGTGTCTGACAGCATAATAGTAAGTCTTAATACTAGAAAATATAAAACATGAAATGAAAGTTACTTTTAACTTTCAAGCTTATTTGCCTGTTAGGTGATATCAGGCCTTATTAGGTGGTCATATAGCGGGATCCTACAACAGATAGCATAACGAGAATATTAGCAAAAAAACATAAAGGTATATATGTAAATCGAGGGTTTCCAACATGGTTTAGGACTTGTTTATAAAAGCATTTATGTCCCATTCCACGTTTAACCCGTGGGGGGAGTAGCTTTTTAGTTGGTAAATCCAGAAAACCTCAAGCTGTGATACCCCCCTAGTACGTGGACCTCCTCTCCAAGATGGAATGAATTTGTCTATTACTTGAAATTTTGAGCCTCTCGGATTTTTATTATGGAATTCTAAGAAGTGATGGGGGACACTGTGATTAGTGTGACCTTTTTTGATAGCAGTAATGTGCTCATTAACACGGATGTTAAATGATCTGATGGTGCGGCCGACATACTGCATATTGCAGGGACATGTGATGAGGTACACGATGTATCGTGTGGTACATGTAACAAAATGTTTAATCTGGTATATAGTGGAAGTGACGGTAGACTCAAAATTCACAGATCTATGGTTCCCACAAGAGTTATGCATGCACACGTTACATTTCTTACAGGGATAGTATCCTTTGGTCTCTGGGAAAAAGGATGGTCTGGTGGGTGCTTCTATAACATTACGAGAAATGCGATTCCGCAATGATGGAGCCCCCCTAAAAGTAACCCCTGCTTTCATGGGAAGCACAGGACCTAAAACCGGATCACTTCTCAGAATATTCCAGTGTCGGTTTAAAATGTGTTTAATCTGTCTGTGTTGGACAGAGAACTGGGTGAAAAGTGACCACTTAGATTTGTCATTGGGAGCTGGTTTTGGTCGCACAGATGTTAGCGTATTGCGATCAATAAGGGAGATTTTTGAAATCTCGCTGTCGATCTGGGCGGGTTGGTAACCTTTCTCTAAAAACCGTTCTCTCAAGAATTGTGCTTGGTGCAAGAAATCAGTGGTGTTGGTGCAATTCCTTCGAATTCGTAGTAACTGACTGCGGGGGACAGAGTCAAGCCAAGGGCCGTAATGGCAGCTGTCTGTGGAGATATAGCCGTTTCTGTCCGTCGGCTTGAAGAAGGTGGTGGTTACAATCCGACGGTCAGAAACGGCAATCTCCAAGTCCAGAAAATGTATTGAAACCGTGCTAAGTTCATACGTTAGAATGATACCTCTATCGTTATGGTTCAAGGTGGCCATAAAATCGTGAAGAGTCTCCTCATCACCCTTCCACAGGAGGAGGATGTCATCTATATATCTAGCCCATAGGCACAGCTCCGGTCGATGTGCGGGACAGACGACATCCTCCTCCCAAAGGGCCATAAAGAGGTTGGCGAGGCTGGGGGCAAATTTGGCCCCCATAGCCACGCCTTTCCTCTGCAAAAAGAATTGGTTGTTATACCAAAAATAATTTGTTTGTGTTGCGAACCGTAAAAGTTCCATAATATAATGTTGTTGTGGTACTGGGATATCCTCACTAGTGTTTAAATAATGTTCAACGGCCGCTAGACCTAACCTGTGCGGGATTGGAAGTATACAACGCTGTAACGTCAGCCGTGACCAAAATAAGGTTGTCTTGATATTCTATACTTTCCAATCTACGTATAGTGTCCCCAGTGTCCCTAAGGTAGGATGGAACTCTGGACACAAGGGGTTGGAGGAAGTGATCTATATAGCGGCCAACTCTAGATGTTATAGAGTCGATACGGCTTATGATAGGTCTACCAGGAGTTTTTTCGCTATTCTTATGTACCTTGGGGAGGTAGTACATCACTGGAATGCGTGGTCCTACTGGGACTAGGTAGTCCTTTTCTTTTTTCGTGAGGATTCTTTGTTGGAAGCCTCGCGTTACTAAGTTCACTAGATGTTTTTTAAACTCCCTAGTTGGGTCCTGGGGTAGGGGTATGTATGTCTTTTCATCACTCAGGATATGACACATCTCTCTGTGATAGTCCTCCTTGTCTAAGATGACTACCCCGCCCCCCTTGTCAGCGGGGCGGAGGACTATGTCCTTACGTTCACAGAGAGATTTTAGACCTATCCTGATATTAGGGTGGTCAAAGATACGAATTCGAAGGAATTGCACCAACACCACTGATTTCTTGCACCAAGCACAATTCTTGAGAGAACGGTTTTTAGAGAAAGGTTACCAACCCGCCCAGATCGACAGCGAGATTTCAAAAATCTCCCTTATTGATCACAATACGCTAACATCTGTGCGACCAAAACCAGCTCCCAATGACAAATCTAAGTGGTCACTTTTCACCCAGTTCTCTGTCCAACACAAACAGATTAAACACATTTTAAACCGACACTGGAATATTCTGAGAAGTGATCCGATTTTAGGTCCTGTGCTTCCCATGAAAGCAGGGGTTACTTTTAGGGGGGCTCCGTCATTGCGGAATCGCATTTCTCGTAATGTTATAGAAGCACCCACCAGACCATCCTTTTTCCCAGAGACCAAAGGATACTATCCCTGTAAGAATTGTAACGTGTGCATGCATAACTCTTGTGGGAACCATAGATCTGTGAATTTTGAGTCTACCGTCACTTCCACTATATACCAGATTAAACATTTTGTTACATGTACCACACGATACATTGTGTACCTCATCACATGTCCCTGCAATATGCAGTATGTCGGCTGCACCATCAGATCATTTAACATCCGTGTTAATGAGCACATTACTGCTATCAAAAAAGGTCGCACTAATGACAGTGTCCCCCGTCACTTCTTAGAATTCCATAATAAAAATCCGAGAGGCTCAAAATTTCAAGTAATAGACAAATTCATTCCATCTTGGAGAGGAGGTCCACGTACTAGGGGGGTATCACAGCTTGAGGTTTTCTGGATTTACCAACTAAAAAGCTACTCCCCCCACGGGTTAAACGTGGAATGGGACATAAATGCTTTTATAAGCAAGTCCTAAACCATGTTGGAAACCCTCTATTTACATATATACCTTTATGTTTTTTTGCTAATATTCTCGTTATGCTATCTGTTGTAGGATCCCGCTATATGACCACCTAATAAGGCCTGATATCACCTAACAGGCAAATAAGCTTGAAAGTTAAAAGTAACTTTCATTTCATGTTTTATGTTTTCTAGTATTAAGACTTACTATTATGCTGTCAGACACACATTATAATTATGTTTGATTTTAAGTTTTTTCCTTTTGTGGATCTATGCATCTATACACTTGTCTTTCTCCCTGTAACATCCAATGCTCCATTCCCCTGAGTGGGGACACCGGATGTCAAGCGCACTGGAGCGCACAGGATTGACATGCTTCATTTAACCTCTTGGGTCCGCTGTGGGTGTAATGACTCCACTAGCTAGCCCCTTACTTCCTGGAATGGAAAGGAGGCTTGGAGCGCGGCGTCCGGTGCGCGATGACGTCACGTGCGGTGACGCTGTCACATGACTCCGCATAGAGCAACCTGATTGGATATTCACTTTATAGTGAATTTAAGTGTCAGCAATGTGGGTCTTTCATCAGCTGCTGGGTCAGACAAAGAGAGTTGTTTGTTCCAGCAGCTGGGGATCTTCATATAATTGCTTAAGAGATCCTCCAGATCCCATGCAAACATGTGAACACCTAGGTTTCATACAGCTGATTGCTATTCTGTCTAATTATATGTGCATAAATGTAAGCGTGGTTCAGGCATTTATGCTTATGCCCCAGTAGAAGGAATTAATTGACCTGTTACCACGCGATTTTATTTTACCTTTTGTGATCACATTTTATTTAATGAAGTGCACTGTTTAGCACTTTTTTCCAGCTTTTAAATAAAGCTTCTCCTTTTAACTGATTCATGCCCTATGTGGAGGTTTTTTTCTTATCTCCCCTCATGAATGGGACCTTGCTGAGCCCCAACCATTTCTATCTCCATACCTCTTCCATCTGAAAGAGAGACCCCGAGAGACCGGGAACCCCCATACCACCGTCCGACGACTCGGATCCTGGATGCGACTCCTCCAGCTGGATACCTTTGGGATCGGTGTATCCCCCAAGCCTGTATGACACTCCACTATACGGTGACTGTGTCCACCTTTTCTGGTAAGGATATCCATTTCTACTGATTACAGTGTCCATTGTGTAATTAGAAGACCCATGTGCAGAGTGTCTCCTCATACAGAGTCCTCCTTGGTTCCCACTGTGCGTGGACGCACGACACCAGTTACGCCCATGAACCCTCATGTGTGTTTAGGACTAACAGATGATTTACTGTATACCTATGGACTTTTTTTATAATTTGGTACACATTTGATTTTTACCTCAAGAGTATAGTTTTTCTCTTTAACACTCCCTCATAGATATAAATCATTGATTTATATGCACCTTTTGAGCGCTGCATGTTGTTTATCTCACTTTTCTCGTACATTGTTCACCACTGTGTTACATGCCAGCAGCTGCCTTTTTCATTATTTTTTGTAATAGCGCATTTATTGTTTGGTAGGGATGAGCCGAACACCCCCCGGTTCGGTTCGCACCAGAACCTGCGAACGGACCGAAAGTTCGCACGAACGTTAGAACCCCATTGACGTCTATGGGACTCGAACGTTCGAAATCAAAAGTGCTCATTTTAAAGGCTAATTTGCATGGTATTGTCCTAAAAAGGGTTTGGGGACCCGGGTCCTACCCCAGGGGACATGTATCAATGCAAAAAAAACTTTTAAAAACGGCCGTTTTTTCGGGAGCAGTGATTTTAATGATGCTTAACCACTTCCCTACCCGCCCATAGTCATATGACGTCCCCAGATGGGATCTCCCATCCTGGGTGGACGTCATATGACGTCCTGGGATTCCCGGGCGTCTAGGGGGCACGCGCGCGCCGCCGGGAGCGCGCGCGCGCTCCGGCCGCGTTCCTCGGGACCCAGTGCGTGTGCCCGGCGGCCGCGATGTCCGCCGGGCACCCGCGATTGCCCGTTAACCGGGCCGGCATGTGGATCTGTGTGTGTAAACACACAGATCCACAGCCTGTCAGCTCTGAGGAGAGCGATCTGTGTTCCCAGAACGGAGGAACACAGATCGGTCTCCTCCCCTAGTGCGTCAGCTCCCCCTTCAGTTAGTAATCACTCCCTAGGAAACACATTAACCCCTCCCCGCCCCCTAGTGGTTAACCCCTTCACTGCCTGTCACATTTACACAGTAATCAATGCAATTTTATAGCATTGATCGCTGTATAAATGTGATTGGTCCCAAAAATGTGTCAAAAGTGTCCGATGTGTCCGCCATAATGTCGCACCAAAAAAAATCGCGATCGCCGCTAAAAAAATAAAAACATTTTTTTTTTTAAAAAAATGCCATAAATCTATCCCATATTTTGTAGACGCTATAACTTTTGCGCAAACCAATCAATATACGCTTATTGCGATTTTTTTAAACAAAAATATGTAGAAGAAAACGTATCGGCCAAAACTGAGGAAAAAATGTGTTTTTTAAAAAAAAAATTGGGATATTTATTATAGCAAAAAGTAAAAAATATTGTGTTTTTTTCAAAATTGTCGCTCTTCTTTTGTTTATAGCGCAAAAAATAAAAACCGCAGAGGCGATCAAATACCACCAAAAAAAAGCTCTATTTGTGGTGAAGAAAGGACGTAAATTTTTTTTGGGTACAACGTCGCATGACCGCGCAATTGACGTATAAAGTGCGACAGCGCTGAAAACTAAAAATTGGCCTGGGAAGGAAGGGGGTGAAATTGCCCGGTATTGAACCGGTTAAAGTAAAAAAAAAAAGTGAAATATTCCTTTAAATATCGTACCTGAGGGGTGTCTATAGTATGCCTGTAAAGTGACGCGTGTTTCCCATGTTTAGAACAGTCCCTGCACCAAATGTCATTTTTAAAGGAAAAAATCTAATTTAAAACTGCTTGCGGGTTTAATGTAATGTCGGGTCCTGGCAATATGGATGAAAATCAGTGAGACAAACGGCATGGTACCCCCCAGTCCATTACCAGGCCCTTTGGGTCTTGTATGGATATTAAGGGGAACCCCGCACCCAAATTAAAATAAGGAAAGGTGTGGGGCCACCAGGCCCTATATACTCTGAACAGCAGTATACAGGCTGTAGGTTTGTTGTTAAGTAGAATCTCTTTGTAATTTTGAACGGGTACATTTTTAACGTGTTTAGCTCCAGCCAAAAAATCTTTTTTAAGCTTTTTGGAAAACATAGGGAAGGGTTATCACCAATGTGACATTTGTTTTGCTGTCTTTCCTCCTCTTCAGAAGATTTCACCTCACTTTTTGTCCCAATGGATTGGAAAGCATCAGTGGAAAGGAGAAATGTTTTTCCCATATTAACTCTTACAGGAGAGAATTTCCCTTCCTAGGGGTAGATTTCATCTCACTTCCTGTTGTCTCCTTCCGTTTACAAGTAGGAGTTGTTTGTAAGTTAGTTGTTTGAAAGTAGGGTCCTGCCCTATATACTCAGCAGAAATTTGGGCCTTAGGTGTTGCTGTGGCCACAACACTGTAAGCCCTCACAGGGCTCTGCTGTGAAATATTAGATCAAGAATTGTAATTACATGCCCCTGTTGAACAGGAGCTGAAAAATTAGGCCTTAGGCACTGGTGCTGGTGCCACAACACTGCAACCCCTCACAGACACTCTAGTTGGAATGCAGGAACGAGCCCTGCTGCAAAGTATTGCATCAAAAATTGTAATTACACGCCCCTGTTAAACAAGGGCTGAAAAATTGGGCCTTAGGCACTGGTGCTGGTGCCACAACACTGCAACCCCTCACAGACACTCTAGTTGGAATGCAGGAACGAGCCCTGCTGCAAAGTATTACATCAAAAATCGTAATTACACGCCCCTGTTAAACAGGGGCTGAAAAATTGTGCCTTAGGCACTGGTGGTGGCGCCCAGAACCAAAAATGCTCTTACAAGCTATCAGCGTGATGATTGAGGAGGAAGAGGATAATTACTCAGGAATAGTCACTCAGCATCAGCATAGGCAGTCTTTAAAGGGATCTGAGATTTCAAAAAAAATTATTCAGTTACATCAGCATCAGGTGCTTGGTAGCTGGTGGTGATCCAAGACTCATTCATTTTTATGAAGGTCAGTCGATCGACCGAGTCAGTGGACAGACGCACCCTGTGATCGGTTACCACGCCTCCAGCAGCACTGAATGTGCGTTCTGAAAGAACGCTGGATGCAGGACAGGCCAGTAGCTCAATTGCATACTGTGCAAGCTCTGGCCAGTGATCCATCCTCAAGACCCAGTAACCCAGAGGATTTTCGGTGGGAAAGGTGTCCAAGTCTGATCTTGCCCCTAGGTATTCCTGCACCATGTAAAACAGACGCTGGCGATGGTTGCTGGAACCGATCATACCTTGGGGCTGCGGACCAAAAAATTGTCTGAACGCATCGGTCAGACGGCCACCTTCTCCACCGCTCCTTCTTTGACTGACCGAAGCCTCAGCAACACGTTGTCCAGAAACAGGAGTTTGTAACCTCCCAGTCTCTGGGAACGCGTTGCACAGACCTTTCTGCAAGGCCTCCCGAAGATGTTTCATCCTCTGCTCCCTCTGCGATGGCAAGATAAGGTCCGCAACCTTACCCTTGTAACGTGGATCAAGGAGGGTTGCCAGCCAGTATTGGTCCTTCTCCTTGATACCACGAATACGAGGATCCTTACGCAGGCTTTGCAGGATCAGGGAGGCCATGCAGCGTAGGTTTGCTGAGGCATTCAGTCCGGAGTCCTCTGGGTCACTAAGGACGACATGGTCTGCAGCCACCTTCTCCCAGCCACGTACAAGTCCATGTGTTTCTTGGGAATGATCCCTTAAAGACTGCTGCTGATGCTGAGTGCCAGGCTCCACCTCCATACTGACACAATCTTCCTCCTCCTCCTCCTCCTCTTCCTCCTCGTCCTCTTCCTGTGTGATCGGCGGGCACGCAGGAACACTGTCTGGATAAAGGGGGCCTTGAGAGCTAAGGAAGTCCTCCTCTTCCTGCCTCTGTTCTGCCTCAAGTGCCCTGTCCATTATTCCACGCAGCGTGTGCTCCAACAGGTGGACAAGGGGGACAGTGTCACTGATGCATGCACTGTCACTGCTCACCATCCTCGTGGCCTCCTCAAATGGTGACAGGACAGTGCATGCATCCCTGATCATGGCCCACTGGCGTGGGGAAAAAAAAACAAGCTCCCCTGACCCTGTCCTGGTGCCATAGTCGCACAGGTACTCATTGATGGCCCTCTGCTGCGTGTGCAGCCGCTGCAGCATGGCCAACGTTGAGTTCCACCTGGTGGGCATGTCACAGATTAGGCGGTTCTTGGGCAGGTTATACTCCTTTTGGAGGTCCGTCAGCCGAGCACTGGCATTATATGACCGGCGGAAATGCACACAGACTTTCCTGGCCTGCCTCAGGACATCCTGTAAGCCCGGGTACCTGCCCAAGAACTGCTGCACCACCAAGTTAAGGACGTGAGCCAAACAGGGCACATGGGTCATTTGTCCCTGTCGGAGGGCAGAGAGGAGGTTGGTGCCATTGTCGCAAACCACCACTCCTGCCTTAAGTTGGCGTGGCATCAACCACCTCTGAACCTGCCCCTGCAGAGCTGACAGAACCTCTGCCCCAGTGTGGCTCCTGTCCCCCAAGCACACCAGCTCAAGCACCGCATGGCATCTTTTGGCCTGCGTACTTGCGTAGCCCCTTGAACGACTACGGAGCACCGCTGGTTCCGAGGAAGAGGCCATGGAGGAAGAAGAAGAGGAGGGGGTGGAGGAGAGAGGTGTGTCACAATCATTAGCATTTTGGAGGCGTGGTGGCGGAACAACCTCCAACACTACTGCACCTTGTCCTGCATCCTTCCCAGCTGCCAGCAGAGTCACCCAATGCGCCGTGAAACGTAGGTAACGTCCCTGTCCATGCCTGCTGGACCATGAGTCAGTGGTAATATGCACCTTACCACTGACCGCCCTGTCCAGCGATGCATGGACATTGCCTTCCACATGCTGGTAGAGAGCCGGAATCGCCTTCCGTGAGAAAAAGTGGCGTTTGGGTACCTGCCACTGAGGAACTGCACATTCCACAAACTCACGGAAGGGGGCAGAGTCTACCAACTGAAAAGGCAGCAGTTGAAGTGCTAGCAATTTTGCCAAGCTAGCATTCAACCGCTGGGCATGTGGATGGCTGGGAGCAAACTTCTTTCGGCGGTGCAGCAGCTGGGGCAGGGAAATTTGCCTGGTACAATCTGACGTCGGTGTACCAAAATCAGATTGCCCACAAGTACGTGGCTGTGACACACCTAATTCTACACCTTCATTCCTCTCAGTGCAGGTCTCAGAGAGGACTGAAGGTCTAGTGGGGTTGGAAATCTCAGCTGATGAGGAGCAAGCAGAGGTCCTCTTTGTTCTTTGGTGTGGGTCTTTTAGATACGCTTGCCAACGAACTGCATGGCAGGTCAACATATGTCTGGTCAAGCATGTGGTACCCAAGCGGGAGATGTTTTGGCCACGCGAGATACGCTTGAGACATATGTTGCAAATAGCAGCGGTGCGATCTGATGCACTCGTCTCAAAAAAGGCCCACACCAAAGAACTTTTTGAATAACGCGCAGAGACTGCAGCGCCCTGCATATGTGGAGCTTTGGGGTGTGATGCAGTCAATGTGCTGCCCTTAGGCTGGCCCCTGGAGGGCATCCTGCCTCGTTGGTGATGTGCCGCCTCCTCCTCCTCCTCCCCTTCCTCTCTCCTATCAGGCACCCACGTTGAGTCAGTGACCTCATCATCCCCTCCCTCCTCATCACTGGAGCAAACCTGGCAGTATGCTGCAGCAGGGGGAGCATGACTGCCAGATTGCTGTCCTTCTTGGGCACCCCCTCTGTCCGTGCTCGTGTTACTGCCTTCATCGAGCTCAGTATCATCATCAGAGCCTTCCAAACGCTGGGCATCCTCCTGGAGCATGTACCCAACACTGTGGTCAAACAGTTCGAGGGACTCCTCAGGAGGACATGGTGGGGCTAGGGAAGGAGTCACTGATGACATTGAGCCGAGGGAAGAGGCCGCTGCTTTGCCAGACAAAGTATCCTGGGCATGGGTGAGAGAGGATGAGGAGGATGAGGACGGCTTGGTCATCCACTCGACCAAGTCTTCTGCATGTTGCGGCTCAACATGGCCAGCTGCCGAAAAAAAGGCCAAGCGTGTCCCATGGCCACGTGCTGATGAGGATGCACCGTCTCCACGACCAGCACTAGACACAGAGCCTGCTTGCCTTCTCTTATTGGCTTGTGACTGTTTGCCTCTCCTTCTTGGCCTTCCAGACATACTAATGGCCTGTAGCTGCACTAAGCTGGGATATATATATATATATATATATATATATATATGTACTGATACTGCAGCTAGCAAAATCAACTGCCTGCCTGTAGTATGAGAACACCACCAACCTTCTACAGGTAGCTTTAGCTGAACACTGTGAGGTGGACGCACCCCACTAACTTGTAGGTTTAGCAGAACACTGTGAGCAAGACGCACTGCACTAACTGTAAATAGTCTAGCTGCCTGACTGTGGTACTAATAGGATCAAAAGAACACCAGCAATTTTCTTTAAAATACTGTAACAAGACAAGCCTGCCTGTCAGTAAGAAGATAACAGGAACGGATCTAGCTGAACACTGTGAGCAGGACGCACCCCACTAGCTTGTAGGTTTAGCTGAACACTGTGAGGTGGACGCACCCCACTAACTTGTAGGTTTAGCTGAACACTGTGAGCAGGACGCACCCCACTAACTTGTAGGTTTAGCAGAACACTGTGAGCAGGACGCACTGCACTAACTGTAAATAGTCTAGCTGCCTGACTGTGGTACTAATAGGATCAAAAGAACACCAGCAATTTTCTTCAGGTAGCTGTATTTACTGTAACAAGACAAGCCTGCCTGTCAGTAAGAAGATAACAGAAACGGATCTAGCTGAACACTGTGAGCAGGACGCACCCCACTAGCTTGTAGGTTTAGCTGAACACTGTGAGGTGGACGCACCCCACTAACTTGTAGGTTTAGCTGAACACTGTGAGCAGGACGCACCCCACTAACTTGTAGGTTTAGCAGAACACTGTGAGCAGGACGCACTGCACTAACTGTAAATAGTCTAGCTGCCTGACTGTGGTACTAATAGGATCAAAAGAACATCAGTAATTTTCTTTAAAATACTGTAACAAGACAAGCCTGCCTGTCAGTAAGAAGATAACAGGAACGGATCTAGCTGAACACTGTGAGCAGGACGCACCCCACTAGCTTGTAGGTTTAGCTGAACACTGTGAGGTGGACGCACCCCACTAACTTGTAGGTTTAGCTGAACACTGTGAGCAGGACGCACCCCACTAACTTGTAGGTTTAGCAGAACACTGTGAGCAGGACGCACTGCACTAACTGTAAATAGTCTAGCTGCCTGACTGTGGTACTAATAGGATCAAAAGAACACCAGCAATTTTCTTTAAAATACTGTAACAAGACAAGCCTGCCTGTCAGTAAGAAGATAACAGGAACGGATCTAGCTGAACACTGTGAGCAGGACGCACCCCACTAGCTTGTAGGTTTAGCTGAACACTGTGAGGTGGACGCACCCCACTAACTTGTAGGTTTTGCTGAACACTGTGAGCAGCACGCACCCCACTAACTTGTAGGTTTAGCAGAACACTGTGAGCAGGACGCACTGCACTAACTGTAAATAGTCTAGCTGCCTGACTGTGGTACTAATAGGATCAAAAGAACACCAGCAATTTTCTTCAGGTAGCTGTATTTACTGTAACAAGACAAGCCTGCCTGTCAGTAAGAAGATAACAGAAATGGATCTAGCTGAACACTGTGAGCAGGACGCACCCCACTAGCTTGTAAGTTTAGCTGAACACTGTGAGGTGGACGCACCCCACTAACTTGTAGGTTTAGCTGAACACTGTGAGCAGGACGCACCCCACTTACTTGTAGGTTTAGCAGAACACTGTGGGCAGGATGCACTGCACTAACTGTAAATAGTCTAGCTGCCTGACTGTGGTACTAATAGGATCAAAAGAACACCAGTAATTTTCTTTAAAATACTGTAACAAGACAAGCCTGCCTGTCAGTAAGAAGATAACAGGAACGGATCTAGCTGAACACTGTGAGCAGGACGCACTGCACTAAATGTAAATAGTCTAGAAGATAACAGGAACGGATCTAGCTAAACTGAATACAGTGTATATATATATATATATATATATATGCAACACCTGGGATGCATATATATACACAATACACTTTAAGTGCAGCTAACTGACTGACTGTCCTGCCTAATCTAGCTAACTCAAATGAAATGACACTGTCTCTCTCTCTCTCTAAGCACACCGGAACACACTGCACAGGGCCACCGTGCAGGCGGCCTTATATAGTGTGGGGCGTGTACTAAATCCCCTGAGCCATAATTGGCCAAAGCCTCCTTGGCTTTGGCCAATTATGGCTCTCTGTTAAGGCGGCGCTGTGATTGGCCAAGCATGCGGGTCATAGTGCATGATTGGCCAATCATCAGCAAGCAATGCACTGCGATGCCGCAGTGAATTATGGGCCGTGACGCGCCACACGAATTTGGCGCGAACGGCCCATATCGTTCGCAATTCGACGAACGATCAAACAGCCGATGTTCGAGTCGAACATGGGTTCGACTCGAACACGAAGCTCATCCCTATTGTTTGGTTTGATGAGCTTTGAGTTAACTCTAGTATTTTTGTTGTACAACACAAAACATTCTCTATTATTAGCAATTTATATCTATCTCCCTTTTCAATTTTTTCAATTTTATCTAGTGCAGTCAACCCATACAACAAATTAGTCGCTCCAATTGAACAATTATCATTGATCCTTTCAGCATACCGGGTTTCTTACTAGTATACCTTGTTTTTGGTGAGTATGGAGGACTCTTTTGTCCTTTCTTTTTTTTCATTATAGTTAATTGAGCTCTTTAGCCTTATATATGTGTATTTCCACAGCTACTTTCAAGGTTTTTTATCAAGCCCCCTGTAGTCACAATAAGGCAGCGAAGGACGACCCTCACTTTGGAGGTGGCCCACCTGGCCCCTTGGGGTTCAGTGGGTATGTTGTGATGATCCTTGATTGATGTTATTTCCATCCTTGTTGGGACCTATTGGCTGGGGGATATTGCATTTGTATAGTCCTTTTGCATTCATGTTAGAAGCCTGCACAACGCTGTCTTTCATTATAATTTGCACATTTTGTTATACTAGTATGAGATTTTCTTTTTATAGAATTACAACCTGTTATATCCCCTGAGGAAGCCAATGTATTGGCGAAACCAGTAGGGACTATTTGTTTGATTCTTTCCATCTACTGGTTGTAAACATCTGCCTATGCTCCATTTTGTAACTTATATTCTGTATGAAATGTACCCTTCTTTTTAAATGATTTTTGTAATAAATTGAATTTATTTTAGTATTTGTATTGTTGTATTTTTGGCACCGCAATAATCCCATTACCCAGTCCATTGTTTCTAATTAAACAGAAAGTAATTTGACTCTGAACTAAGCAGTCTCAGTGTGAGTTTACTTGAAGCATGCATGCTTTTGTATTCAACAATCTGATCGGGGTAGATATAGTAATATTGGAACTTTTGTTCTGAATCCAAAACACTGCCGAAAGATATAATTTATGAAATGTTGGAATGTGGCCGGCGTGTTGCATAATCCAAATGGCATTACTAGGTATTAAAAATGTTGGAACCTCGTTCTGAATGCTGTTTCCCATTCGCCCCCCCTCCCAGATGCGGACAAGATTGTAAGCTCCACGTAGGTCTAATTTGGTGAAGACGTGAGCTGTGCGAGACCTCTGGAAGAGTTCTGGGATGACGGGGAGGAGATAGCGATTTTTTAGAGTAATTCTATTTAATTCTCTGTAGTCCACACATGGTCTCAAAATCTTATCCTTCTTTTCAACAAAGAAAATGCCGCCACCGACAGGAGAGGAGGAAGGGCGGATAAATCCCTTTTCAAGGTTCTCATCGATATATTGTGAAAAAACCAATGGCAGTCCCATGATTAAGTCAATGTGACGAAACATGTTGGGGCGTGGCTGTTCGGCAACCATCTGAGCTAGCGTGTGACGTATGACGTGCTGAGCCGATTCAGGAAGCAGAGATCCAAGCCCGAGTAGCGAGTCGTGGTGAGAATTCATCCGCATACCTCGGGTCCGCCGTGACCATATTGCACTGGTTTTGGGCACATACTGGAGTTTTGCTGTGACTTTGCTGTAATATTTACTGCTCGTTTTTAAGAGATTCATGTAAGTGTAATGATTGAAGTGTACACAGTAGTTATTAAATTTGCTTTTACGATATCACACTATTAGTGCAATTTTTTATTTACATGTGGAATAATCTTGTATTTACACGGATGGAATTTGGAAGATTCGTCTAAACCTTTCTATGAGGTTTATCACGCCTGTCTGCCTAGCACGAGAGTGCGAGGCATATCTAGTTGGTGAGTGTTTTATCTGACGGGAGAGGAATCACTGGCACTCGGGTGTGATGGATAATTAAAGGAATTCTGCACACAATCAACGTTTTCATCAATTTTTATGAACTTTATCATTTACACATTTATATTATAATAATTTTTTTTTTTCACTACTGGCACAGGGTGATATTTATGTGATTTAGTTGCACTTTGTTTATGTTGGAGGTCTGTGCAAACAGGCATTCATTTTATCACGTTTAAAGTATTATTTTAGTGCCACTTATATTGATTTTCTTTGGCACTATTGTAAATTAATATACTAATTCTCATCGATATATTGTCTCAAAGTTTCAAGTTCAGTCTCAGAGAGGGGAAAAATACAGCCAAAAGGAATCTCAGCCCCCCGGTAGTAACTCGATAGGGCAATTGTAGGGACAATGTGGTGGTAGAGTATCTTCTTTCTTCTTGTCAAAGACATCTCAGAATTCCTGATAGACTGCTGGTATATTGGGATCCACACTGGGTGTGTGTAGAACAGACATGCAACTGGAAGAGTTCTTGGGTTCAGGAGCAAGACAATGCTGCCGGCAGTAGGGAGAAGTGAAGAAAACTCCCCTCTTGGACCAGTCAATCTGTGGGTTGTGTGCCTGTAGCCATGGGGTTCCCAAGATGACAGGAAATATAGGGGAGCTCAGGACATCAAAACATAGAAATTCCTGGTGACTAGAATTGATGGAGGTGAAGATAGGTGCTGTTTCCTAGGTGACATGCCCGGAACTAGGCATTGAGCCATCGGCGAGATGGACAGTCAGTCTTTGTCTCTTATGATGGAGAGGGATAGCGAGTCTCTTTGCCAGTGTCAGATCCACAAAGCAACTACATGCCCCGGAATCCAGTATGGTGAACTTATTCTCCTGCTTTCAGTAATGTGACAGGAAGAGTGATATGAGTTGAAGAAGACCTGGACACCTGCCAGTTGACCGGGGTGCGGAGGACTGATTTCCTGGGTTTTATGGGGCAAAAGGTTATATAATGTCCGGTTCCCCCGCAGTAGAAGCAAAGGTTCTCCTGTCGGCGACGAAGCCTCTCCCCTGAAGTTAATGCTGGATGGGCAAGGCCAAGCTGCATGGGATTAGATGTGGGCAGAGCTTCGAGCGGCTGGGAGGTTTGGATGCATTCAGACCGGCGTTCTTGTAAGCGTCTGTCAATTTAAATGGTCAATAGGATGAGGCCTTCTAGTGTTGATGGGGTCTCGACTTGACAGTTCATCCTTAAGGGGTTCGGATAGCCCCAACTGGTACTGATAAGGCAATGCTGCCTCATTCCAGTCTGAGGACCAGGTGCGGAATTCCACTGTGCAATCTTCCACAGGGCACTGACCCTGCCGTACGGTATGCAGAGCAGCTTCGGCAGTGGCCACCCGCAGGGGATCGTCATATAACTGGGCCATGGTTTCAAAGAACTGGTCCACAGAATTAATGAGGGGACTCTCCTGCTCCAATAAGCCATGGACCCATACTTGAGGTTCGTCAGTCAACAAGGAAATGATGAGTCCCACTTTTATTGTTTCGGAAGAAAAAAAGTCAGTGGGTACAGGGCCAGGTACAGATAACAGGCGTTTCTAAAGGTTTTATAGGCAGTGGCACCCAGATTATGGTGAGCGTGTGCCGTTGCACATGTGCGTTCCCCTGATTATGGCGCTGTGCGTCCACCTAGCCACGGCGCTGTGCGTCCTTGTGCGCTGACGCGCACCAACGTGCCCTTGTCTGTGCTGGTTTGCAAAACCTGCACCAATGCGCACTGGAATGCGCCTATTTCCCTGACAGATCCACCTATGAAAAACTTCCTGATAACCCCTTTACCTCTATAACCAATTAACTAAACTTTAAACTTATGTTTGTGCAGGAAGGAGGCCTCTTCTCGTCTCGGAATGAATATGAGTATCTGAAAGTTAAGAAGTTAACACCCCTACCATCTACATCATTCCTAAAGTCCATAAATCCCTGATGAATCCACCAGGCAGGCCAATAGTTTCAGCAGTGAAGGGTCCTCTGGAGAAAATTGGAAGATACTTAGATGCCCTACTGAAAAAAATGGTATTTGAGTTACTCTCATACATTAGAGATACCCTTGATGTATTAGAAAAAATTGAAGAAGTAACCGTGGAACTCTCCTGGTAGGCATTGATGTAGAGTCCCTTTATACATCTATACCCCACGCATGGGGCTTGGCAGCAGTGGCACACTTTCTTGACCAGAAATTTCCACGTATGGGACCTCAGAACGAGTCCATCCTTGAGATGCTGCAGTTTGCCTTGATTAATAACTGCTTTCAATTCCTAGGGGTCTATTATAGACAAATGCAAGGCACCTCCATGGGGGCCCTTGGGCACCTGCCTATGCATGCCTACATCTTGGCTATGGGAAGAGGAAGTTGTTTATTGCTCTGAATCTTATCTAGACCATGGCAAATTGTGGCTAAGATATATTGATGTTCTGCTGCTGTGGCAGGGGTCTGTCGAATCCCTTCAAGAGTTATTGAGTGAACTGAACGAAAACAGCTGTAATATACACCTAACATTCACCTACGACTTGAATGAAATTTTGTTTCTGGACCTCCTAATAAGGATAGATGGAGACCATCTGTCCACAAAAACGTTTCGTAAAGCAACAGCAGCAAACACCCTTCTTGAGGCAACCAGCCATCATCCTAAGTCCTTGGTCAGAAGTATACCAATGGGGCAGTTTCTGAGAATTAGATGCAACTGCTCACTGGATCAGGACTATCAGGCTGAATCAAAGCAACTTTATAACAGATATATAGAAAGGGGTTACCCGCATAGATATTTACAGAACTCAAGAAAACAAGCATCCGTAATTGACCGGAGAGAACTGGTAATACCAAAGAATGACTAAGATGCCAACAAGAGCCTTTCTTATCAAGTAAAAATCATCACCACGTTTGGTACACAGTGGGAAGATGTGTGAACAATCTTGACTAAACATTGGCACGTATTGACTCAAGCTCCCCAGACGGCTTCTATAATTGGCCCTAAACCCTTCATGGTAGCAAGAAGAGCCAAAAATCTGACTGATGAACTTGTCAGATCTGAATATACCAGACCTAATCCATGCAATTGGCTCACAGATCTGCCTCCACTGTGAGCGATGTATGCTTGTGGAAAATGCCATATTTGTGGATTTGTAGATAGATCTGACTCATTTACAGATGCAACAGGAAGAAAGGTGTATCAAATTAAACACTTCATTAACTGCAATACTACACGAGTACTATATATGCTGGAATGTCCCTGTTATAAACTGTATATAGGCAAAACAAAGCGTCCCTTAAAGGTCCGCATAGGGGAACATCTCTCAAGTATTCGTTCCCCAGATGACGATACCCCCATAGGAGAACACTTTTCAAAATATCACAATAGGGAACAAAACGGACTCAAAATTAAGGGATTCTATGCCTTAAAACTCTTAGTAATGCCGCGTACACACGGTCAGACTTTTCGTCTACAAAAGTCCGACGGACGCCGACGGACTAAAGCTGGCTGACAATCCGATCGTGTGTGGGCTTTCCCGGACTTTCAGTGGACTTTCAGCGGACTTTTCCAGCCTCAAATCTGACGGACTTTAGATTTGAAACATGCTTCAAATCTTTACGTCGTAAATACGCCGGACCCAGAAATCCGCTCGTCTGTGTGCTAGTCCGACGGACAAAAACCCACGCTTAGGGCAGCTATTGGCTACTGGCTATCAACTTCCTTATTTTAGTCCGGTGTATGTCATCATGTACGAATCCGTCTGACTTTTGTGTGATCGTATGTAGGCAAGTCCGTTCGTAAGAAAGTCCGCCGCAAGTCCGCCAAAAGTCCGCCAAAAGTCCGTCGAAAGTCTGTCAGACAGGCTGTCGGACTTTTGTAGACAAAAAGTCTGACCGTGTGTACGCCCCATAAGAAGAGGTGACTTCAACCTGGTACTTCTTCAAAAAGAAAAGGAGTGGATTTTTCAGCTGGGGACGCTCGTGCCGTAAGGGTTAAACACTGAGCTGAAATTACAGGTATTCCTGACTCCGTAAGTTGATCTCCACTGAATTGATTGATTATCAAAATATCATACTAAGCCTCAATTTGTACAAATGTATCTATCTGTATATAGCTTTACATTCACATTTCAATACAACTATTGAACTATTGAATTTAATAGGTGTGATTAAAAGCATATAATGTCAACTTGTGAATGGTGATCTACCTTATACATCAATGATCATATACTATGAACTGCAATAGTCATATTACTGCCACAAGATGGCAGCGGTGTAAAAACACTTTTTCCTTACAGCAGTCTGAATTCCCCTATGGTGTTAACATGACCATGTCTAGGCAGGAAGTGATGTATCAGGAAGTAACTCCCTGAGTGTCACTCTGAATGCCTACAAAAGAATTATGTCCATGCAAACACTTCACCCTGAAGAAACCCACGTCACAAGTGGGTGAAACATGTCGGTGTGTGTGCCTACACATGCACTCTGCCGATAGCCAACCTGGGCTTTTCATCACTCTAGCCCTCATCCTATCTCTGCAAACTGGAAATCCACGAACAACTGAAAACTGGAAGTAAACGGCCAGGCGGCCCCATGCTGGTTTTGAGTGGCTAACATCCTGTGCGTGTCACCAGGACTAGGAATACAGAGATTCGCATCCTGCACACCTGTGGACCCCTGCAAAGGACTCTGGATTCACCACCTTGTTGCTGCAATTGAGGACCAATCTATTATCATCTAAACAGTGAGTCTCTTTTCAACTGGTATATCCAGCAAGCGATCACAGCCTGAACATTTTTTGAGGCTCTGTGATTTGACTCAGCTGACTATATTTTTCTATCCAACTTATATGTGGTGCTATCTTTTTTGATTCATGGAAACATGGTGCTGAATGACTAACAGGTTTACTGTGGATCTATTGTTTCTCCTTGACTCAAGTCGCATGCTTACATCACAGCATGCTGCATTTTTTACTATCTCTATGATTGACAGTGCTACATCCAGAAATCAAACCTGTCTTGTTCACTAACTAGTAGGGATACTTTCTAGCCAGAATTGCATTTATTTGTCTATGATGACTAATGCTTTTTTCAACATTGTAAAGTCTTAGTGCAGCAGCTCTATAGGCATATAGGGAGTCTGGAGGTCCATGGTTAAGCACAATACAGCTACTGACTTGTGCTACCAAGGTTTCCCAGAACTCACCTCACCTAAACACGTGAAGGCATTATATATTAAGTCACATTTAATAACTTGAGATGATTGACACGTGCGGATGACTGGGATATGGCTGAGCTCATGGGCGTGCGTTTTTAAGTGACAACGTTGTCAGTTTTTACCACGTGCAATCTCCTATTGTTTATGCTTTCCTTTCAATGATAAATATTTTTTTTCTACTAATCGTTCTAATAAAGTTATATCACGCTAAACCGCAGTTTGTTCCTTTTTCTTCACTGAAGGTAAGGACACCTTGGGTCCTAATCCCACTCCCCTTTTATTTTGTCAAGATGCAGACAAAGCTGACATACAAGAAGATTGGAATCAGGCAAGTCTTAATCAGATCAACCCTTTCCCTCAGAGATAACTTCCATCTCTTTCAGCTGACCACCTTAGTATTGGCAATTTCCAGTCTGCCTTCCCAGTTTTTGAGGCCATATTTGCCAGGTCCGAATTCAATGCCTAGTATCTTAAAGCGGAGTTCCACACAAAAATGGAACTTCCGCTTTTCGGAACCCTCCCCCCTCCGGTGTCACATTTGGCACCTTTCAGGGGGGAGGGGGGGTGCAGATACCTGTCTAAGACAGGTATTTGCACCCACTTCTGGCATAGACTCCCATGGGAGTCTATGCCTCTTCCCGTCCCCACCGTGCTGTCTGCTGGGAACACACAGCTCCCAGGAGAGAGCGGGGACCACTAGGGACACGCATGCGCAGTAGGGAACCGGGAAGTGAAGCCGCAACGCTTCACTTCCTGATTCCCTCACCTAGGATGGCGACGGCAGCTGCCGAGAACCGAGCGGGTTCTCGGCATGCCCTGCTGACATCGCTGAACCCTGGGACAGGTAAGTAGCCATGTATTAAAAGTCAGCAGCTGCAGTATTTGTAGCTGCTGGCTTTTAATATTTTTTTTTTGGCGGTGTGGGTGAACCCCGCTTTTCCTGGGGCACTGGAAATGTATCCGGGAGATCAAACCCCTCACCTTCCTTTCCCATCCAGAAAACTGCACTATTTTCCTGATTGATCTTGGAGCCTGATGCTTCAGAGTAACGTGATGTCAGAGATACCACCTCCTTCACTTCATCGGTCCCAGTGACAATCACCAACACATCGTCCGCATAGGCAACAACCCTCAATGGCTGCTCATCCGGGAGCCACACTGGTACCCCACACAACATGCCGCTCTCTAGGCTCCTGATGAAGGGGTCAGTGCAAACACATAGAGCAGGGGACTCTGGGGACAACCCTGACGCACCCCAGAGCCAACCTCAAAGCACTGCCCAACCCAACCATTAACAAGGAGGAAAGCTTTCTGCCCTCTTATACAAGACTTTCAACTAGAAGTTGACCATATATGCAAATGACTTCTGTAATTGTCAGTTGTCTGAAGTTTTCTTCTGTCCTCCTCTGGACAGCCTGCCAAGTCTGATAAGAAGATACATTGTATCTCTTTCAGGTTCTTTTATCAATAGACTGAACTCCGTGGAGAAGTTTTCAGTTTAACCATTTAAAGACTAAATCTTTTCTGACACTTGTTGCTTACAAGTAAAAATCCTGTATTTTCTGCTATAAAATCACTTAGAACCCCCAAACATTATATATATTTTTTTAGCAGAGACCCTAGGGAATAAAATTGCGGTTGTTGCAATATTTTATGTCACACGGTATTTGCGCAGCGGTCTTTCAAACGCAATTTTTAAAAAAAAAATACACTAATGAAATTAAAAAAAAAAAAAGCAGTAAAGTTATCCCATTTTTTTTCGTCAAAGTTTTGATTACCTGTTTTTGTGTATTTAATATTTAAGATATAGTTATTTTTTTTTAATCTAAATTCTACATACAAGTGAACTGATTGGAGGTTTGTTTTGTTTAATAAATGTTTAAATATAAAAAAATTTTCTGTATCACTTATTACTTAAGGTTGCTTTCACACTGGAGAGGGCATACGTTGACGGTAAAATGCTGTTAATTTTAGCGGCGCTTTACCATCATTTTAGCGGCGCTATTCGGCTGCTAGCGGGGCGCTTATAACCCAGCTAGCGGCCGAAGAAGGGGTTAAATGCGCTGCTGCCGAAGCGCTTTGCAGGCGCTTCGGCAGCGGTGCGCATTCATTTCAATGGGCAGGAGTGGTGGAGGAGCGGTATACACCACTCCAAAGATGCCGCTTGCAGGACTTTTTTTTAACATCCTGCCAGCGCATCACCTCAGTGTGAAAGCACTCGAGCTTTCACACAGACTGCAGGGGAGCTGTTTTACAGGTGCTGTTTTTAGCCCAAAAGCACCTGAAAAACGCCCCAGTGTGAAAGGGGTCTAACTGTTAGATTTTATGAGATGAAGGGAAAAAAAAAAAAAAATCGGCCTAATATATCGGCCCTAAAAAATCGGCATCATATATCGGCCATCGGCCACCGCAATTTCTAAATTTCGGCTTTGGCATCGGCCAGAGAAAAACCCATATCGGTCGACCTCTGCTTTCAACCAATCGACAAAACCACCCAGCAGACCGTACTTACTAAGGATCAACCACAGGTACTCATGGTTAACACGATCAAAAGCCTTTGCCTGATCCAATGTCAGAAAATTGTAATTATGATGAAGAAATAAGACATTTTGCTCCCAAAAGAACACTTCCCCTCCCATCAGAATTAGGTGACTAATTTTATATGACCCATTGAAAAGCTGGGATACAAGAAACAAGAACTCATGTTGGATCAGACCGAAGCCACAAAAACTTTTAATTCAAGGAAGGCTTGGGTAAATAAACCTATTGTATCATATGGTGAATGTATATCCTTAAAGCGGGGTTCCACTCAGATTTTTAACTTAATCTTACCCCCTTCAGTTAATTGCATAGATGTTCAAATGCCACACGAAAATTTTTTTTATCGCTGTAATTACCTTTTTATATTTTACTTTATTGTGGCACTTCCTGTCTCTCCTCCCATGGGAGTAGGCGTGTTTATTGCCTTTCCCCGGTGCCGCACTGTCTCCTGGGAGCTTAGTGTTAGGCTTCCCAAGATTCAGTGCGGGAACAATGATCATGCTTGTGAACAAGCTGTGAATGAACAGCATTCACCGCATCCAGGAAATCAATGCTTGTGGGCTTCACATGCCCACAAGCAAGATGGAAACAGCCAGCATCACATTTTTAAAGTTATTCTTCAGTACGAAAACAGACAGAGGTGGAAATATTACACCCTAACTGTGAGTATTATTTTGGGATTAGCAAAGTGTCTCAATGACCTAAAAAAAAAAAAAAAAGATTGGTCGCCGGACTCCCACTTTAAGTCAACCCCAATGTTAGCTCAGACGGTCTCACAGACAATGACTAAGATGCGAAGTTAAGGTTTACACCAACGGAACAAATAAGACACCACTATCAGAATAGTAAATAATGGAATTGTGTAGAAAAATGTTCAAAGTTAATTTTAGACGCTGTGAGGAAACACTGAAAATCTGTGTAAATTTTGCATTATAAATACACGTATATGAAAAGTAGGAATATGATATGTTAATATAGTTCAAATGAAAAATTTGGGCTGATTTACGAAACATTTGCGCCATGAGTTGCGGCGCACGCAGATGTGCAAATGCCATTTTCGTATTTACAAAACATATGCGCCGGTAACACAGCGCAATTTCCCATTTACTATTCTCTTCCCGGCGCACGGGAAGAGGCGATCGGTAGGCCACTATAGACATGGCGCACGGCATCTTTAACTGAAAATTTAGACAAGCTGGAAGTGCCAATATTATGGGGGTGATGTGGGGTGATGTGAAGAAGTATGGTACTAACTGCCCAAGTCACAAATATGCCTAAAATATTGCGCCGGCAAATACATTTCGAACTGATGGAGGTCAATTTATGCACTGCGCATGCTCAAACGGCATTTGCGCTTGTTCAAACGCGTTGGTTCAGTGCGCCTGCAAAATCTTAGTAAATGTCAAGCAACGTAAATGCATTTGCATAGGTTGAATGGGTGCACCTCCACACTTTTTTTTTTTTTAACGCTGGTTCACTTCGCGGCTATAATGAAATGTCGGTCCAGCAATACACATAAAAGTTCATTGATAAAAACATCATTAAGAAAAAAAAACAAAATTCAGAAAAAAAGCGTGGGGTTCCCCGAAATTCAATACCAGGCCCTTCGGGTCTGGTATGGATATTAAGGGGAACCCCACGCCAAAAAAAAAAAAAAATGGCATGGGGGTGCCCCTCAAAATCCATATCAGGCTCTTCAGGTCTGGTTTGGATTTTAAGGTGGAACCCTGCACCAAAATTAAAAAAAAAAAAAATTGCGTGGGGTCCCCCTAAAAATCCATACCAGACCCTTATCCGAGCACGCAACCTGGCAGGCTGCAGGAAAAGAGGGGGGGATGAGAGAGCGCCCCCCCTGAACCCTACCAGGCCACATGCCCTCAACATTGGGAGGGTGCTTTGGGGTCCCCCAAAGCACCTTGTCCCCATGTTGATGAGGACAAGGGCCTCATCCCCACAACCCTTGCCCGGTGGTTGTGGGGGTCTGCGGGTGGGGGGCTTATCGGAGTCTGGAAGCCCCCTTTAACAGGGGGACCCCCAGATCCCGGCCTCCGGAAATGGTAAGGGGATACAAAAGTACCCCTATCATTTCACAAAAAAAGTGTCAAAAATGTTAAAAATTACAAGAGACAGTTTTTGACAATTCCTTTATTTAAAGCCTTCTTCTTTCCATCTTCTTCGGGTCTTCTTCCTTCCTCCTTCCTTCATCCAGCCACCTGGTGACCCCGCCCCCCTCTGAAGCACGGTTCCGTTATATAAGTGTCAGAAGAAGATAAGCGTCACACAGCGGGAGTCTCCCATCATGGATGCGGATCGGCCCGAGAACTAAACCGGGAAGAAGATGCCAGACGAGAACACCGGAGCAAGAAGCAGAGGATCAGAGGAAGAAGCAGAGGAAGAAGAAGATGGAGGAACTAACCGAAGGATGAAGGAAGGAAGAAGACCCGAAGATGGAAAGAATAGACGTTAAATAAAGGAATTGTCAAAAACTGTCTCTTGTCATTTTTAACATTTTTGACACTTTTTTGTGAAATGGTAGGGGTACTTTTGTACCCCATTACCATTTCACACAGGGGGGCCGGGATCTGGGCGTCCCCTTGTTAAAGGGGGCTTCCAGATTTCGATAAGCCCCCCGACTGCAGACCTTCACAACCACCGGGCAAGGGTTGTGGGGATGAGGCCCTTGTCCTCATCAACTTGGGGACAAGGTGCTTTGGGAGGACCCCAAAGCACCCTCCCAATGTTGAGGGCATGTGGCCTGGTATGGTTCAGGAGGGGGGGCGCTCTCTTGTCCCCCCTCTTTTCCTGCCAGGTTGCGTGCTCGAATAAGGGTCTGGTATGGATTTTTGGGGGGACCCCCACGCCATTTTTTTTTTTTTTTATATTTTGGCATGGGGTTCCCCTTAAAATCCATGCCAGACCTGAAGGGCCTGGTATGGATTTTGAGGGGGACCCCCACGCCATTTTTTTTATTTTGGTGCGGGATTCCCCTTAATATCCATACCAGACCTGAAGGGCCTGTATGAAATTTCGAGGGAACCCCATACTTTTTTTTTTTTTCTTGATTTTTTTTTCTTAGTGCTATTTTTATCAATGAACTTTTATGTGTATTGCCGGACCGACATTTCATTATAGCCACAAGTAGTTTTAAATAACTTTTAGTCCTTAAGAGCCAGTTCACACCACATGCAGTCCAGTGCATTTTTTTGTCTGCATCAAAAACGCATGGAAAGTAGGTTATATAGTTTTCAATGGCATAATTCACACCAGTGCCTGCAGTTCCAGTGCGTTTCCAGTTCCCGAAAAAAAAGTAGAACATGCTGCATTTTTTATGCACTGGATTGTACTGGAATGCTGTAAAATGCACCAAAAACGCACTGGAACGCACCTAAATGCACCAAAAACAAACTGCAACACACTTGTCCTTATTTAAGGTTAAAAAAAATGAAAGTCAGCAGCTACAAATACTGCAGCTGCTGACTTTTAATTGGACACTTACGTCCCAGGCTCCAGCGATGCGGGAGATCGAAGCCCCGCTCGTCTCCCCTTCCGTTCGGCGGCGCCGGCATTGCATCTGTGGGCGCCGGGCTGTGGCTTCATAGCCAGGCACCCACTGCGAGCGGCGCAGCGTGCCGTGATTGGCCGCTCAGTCATCTGGGACCTGTAATTGGTCCCAGATGATTAACAAGAGTGAGGGAGCAGAGCTGAGCCCTTCCTGTGCCGAGGGGAAGTGATGTCACCAGCCCAGGCACTGAAAGAGGCAGACTACGAGGGACCCCCTAGCAACAGGCATTTAGAGGTGAGTAAAAAAAAAATTCCAAATTTTTTTTTTTTTTTTTTTAGGCACATTCATGTATTAATTTTTTTTTTTTTTTTTGGGTGGAACACCACTTTAAGCAATTTGGCATATTTTAAGGCATTTCTCCTTGTTTTGTTTTTGGGGTTGTCCAATTGGTGACATTAATATATGTCCCTTAGGGTGGGACCTGGGCCCCATACCCATTTTAAGGCCAATAACTAGATTTTTTTTTTCTTTTTGCCACTTCAGTGAAGTATTTTCCGGGGCTGTTTCTTTGCAGTTCAATATCTTCCCTTACATCATCACATCATTGTGGCATTATCATCAGTCATTAGCCAGTCAGTCGTAATGCTTTAATATACAACTCAGCCCCACAAAATTATCTATCCCCATTACTACCCTCCCACACACCCCTAACCCGCTCTTCCCCTTACCCCCCCTCCAACCCTCCCCCTCCTTTCACTTACTTCCTTCTATACTCCCGCTCCTGTTCTCCCCTTACTCCTGTCGAGTCCTCTTCAAGCATCACATTTTCACTGATCTCAACCGTCTAGTTTCTTTATTTACTATGAGGCCTCCAACACCTCAGGCACTCGTATTGGTCTTTTTTTATCCTGCCAGTATCTGGGTATAAGACTTTTGGCCGCATTTATAAGTTGTGGTAATAGCGATTTCAAGTATGTCTTCGTGGGCATTTCACTCCCGTGAAATAGGCACACCCAAGGATTGTCGGGGATGATGATATTAGTAATCTCACCTATAATACTCCTTATCTCATCCCAGTATTTCTTAATTTCCGGGCACTGCCACCAAATATGCGCTACTGTCCCAATTTGCATTCAGTCGTCTCCAGCATAGTTGTGAGGTTTCACTCTGAATTCTATGTGCTCTATCTGGGGTGATGCACATTCTCGCCTGACACTTATAATTAATCTCCGTTAACTTATGCCCCGTACACACAGTCGGATTTTCCGATGGAAAATGTCCGATCGGAGCATGTTGCCGGACATTCCGACCGTGTGTGGGCTCCATCGGACATTTTCCATCCAATTTTCTGACTCACAAAGCTTGAGAGCAGGCTATAAAATTTTCCGACAACAAAATCCGATCGCATTAATTCCGACCGTGTGTGGCCTGTTCCGACACACAAAATGCCACGCATGCTCAGAAGAAATTCCGACACGGAACAGCTCGGTCTGGTAAAATTAGCGTTCGCAATGGATACAGCACTTTCGTCACGCTGCAATGTTAAAAAAGGTTTAATACAGCGCACTCTCTTCTTCTTTATAATTAAGAATTAAGTATTTTTGCTGCTCATATTCACACAGACTTCTCACAAACTTATTTTTTTACTATTTATCGGGATTCCCTCAATATATTTTGATTTGTCACATCTGACAACATTATTTTGGTGTTGTGTTTTTTTTTTGTTTTGTTTTGTTTTTAAGACCGATTATTTTTTTTTGGTTTGTATTTTTTTCAAGGCTTATTTTTTTTTGGGGGGGATTTTTATTTGTACTCCAGAAAATTTTTGTGTGTGTTTTTTTTTTTTTGTGTCAAGTTACTACAACACCATTGATATGTTGTTCTATTTAATCTGTAGGAGATTGTTTGGTGTTGTTGTCCCTTGTTAATTTCACATTTTATATTAGAAATGTACCTGAATCGTCACCAACAAACTGTCCTTTTTGGATGAAAACACACAGGAGAGTATAATTTCCCAAAATAAAATTTTTATTAAGGGCTCACAACTAAACAAAGAGGGAGGCAACGCTGGAGAAACTGCAGAAATTGGCGAAGCCTTGGACCCCCAGGGCAGACATCAATTATTTTCAAGCAAAATTGGTGGCCTGAGGAGTCCTTATCTAAGGGAGTGCAGTCTGGTCCAGAAGTCCCAGAGATCCGGAAAGCAGCAGATGACATCTGTGTCCCCAGGCTGTGGTCATACGAGAGACTGCAGCTTTTGTCAGACCAGACTGAACCCAGGGTCATCACTCTCTGGTCTTCCTTCCACGCGGTGGCTCTGGTGGTGGAGTTGTGGCAGCAGGAGGAGGAGGATGGTACAACTCAATCACGTTGGTCTTGGGTGTTAGTTCTCCACTCACCCCCTTAGTTAGGACTTTATAAATAAGTTGCTCACACAGGAGGCATTGACCCTCCTGCATGCCCTGCAGTTTGGTGGCAGCCATGCAGGCAAAGGCCTCTTCAGGAGTGGGTAAGGCTCGGTGGGACGCAGAAGCCTCCTAAATTAGCCTGAGCACTGAATCCTGCATGGGAGTCGCCTTCCTCGCTCTTTTATATGGAAGGCAGAGGGGAGGAACCTGCGATTCAGTCAGGCTGCGACTGGTCCCAGGCTTCTCTTGGCTGACACTTAGCCCCGCCTCCTCCTGACTGCCACTAATCCCAGCCTCCTCCTGACTGCCACATTCCACAACCTCCTCCTGGCTGAGGTCTTCCTGTGTATGAAAAAGGGACATAGTTTTAGTTTTTTATTCATCAATCACACACAATTTTCACCTCCTGACTGTTGCAAATTGAATGTTAACAAATATAACAGACTATCATTCTGAGCCCAGCATTTTTCATTCTTGTCCCAATTTTGGGTGCCCACTACTGTCTATTGATGTGTAAAACACTTTTTTCAATCAGCAATTAGTGAACAATAATAACATCTAGTAAACATCATTTATTTATTGACCAGAAATCTGTAGAAGAATGCTATACCTGACTCCAGCTGGGCTCCTCCACTTCTTCCTGGCTGGAAGGCCCAGGTTGGACATCGGAAGCCTCAGCTGGGGTGGAAGGAAGAGTGGAAGGAAGAATGGAGAGGGATTCCCTGACTTCAGTGTGGTCTGACAGAAATCGCAGTCTCTCATAGTACCACAGCCTGGGGACATAAACGTCATCTGCTGCAGCTCCGAACCTCTGGGAATCCGTGACCTTCTTGCGCTCCCTAAGATAAGTGCTCCTCAGGGCACCAATTTTGTTTTTTAAATAGGGGATGGTTGCTGTGGGGACCACCGGCTTTACCAACTCCAGCAGTTTCTCCAGCGCTGCCTGCCTCTTTTGTTTATTGTTATAATGGGGATGTCTCACCTGCCACAGACAGGGAAGCTCCCTGTATTTGTCTATGAACAGGGGCAGGAAATTGTGGTCATTGAAGCCATCCATTTTCTCTGCAAGACACAACACAAGACAAACCCTAAGGTCAGGCCAAACTCCCCTAATCTGGTTACAATATAGGCTTTCATTTCGAAGCAGTATAGGCCCAAGTTTAGATCTTACCTTCGTTATCACGATCGGCGCTTTCGATGCTCCTTCCTCCGCTCACAGATCGTACGTAATACGCACGCGTGTTACGCTTTATACACACTGCGCATTCATGTAACTCCGCCCGCCCCTGACGTTCTTTCTAGTCTATTCCCCGCCCCCTTTCGTTCTGCGCAGTGGGGGAAGAGCACATGGCGGATACACAGCAGGTGCGTGCTAATTATAGCAACGAGGAGGAGGGGGAGGAAAGCCTGGAGCCTGAAACGTCACGATCCAGAAGGAGACGATTTAAGGCATCAAATATGTCCTTTGGGGAGATGTTGGAGATGGTGGACATCCTGAAGAAGGCCGACTATGATGGAAAGTATGGACCTTACCCCAACCCCAGTGTCAGAAAGGCCAAGATCATGGCGAAAGTGAGTCACCGGAAATTCGGGGTACGATGATCAAAAGATCAGCTCAGGAAACGGTGGTCGGACCTGAAATTACGAGAACATGAGCAGTACAGAAAGTTCCGGAGAGTGCAGCAAAAAAGTAAGTAGTTGTCCTGTGTTCCTATTCTTTTTATGTTTCTTACGTTCGTGCTGCTCCATGTGCTTTTCTTACAAGTGTACATTTTTAAATGGCAACTTTCATGTTCATGGGTACATTATTCGTTCGTATCAAACATTTTTCTTTCGGCCTATAAAACACCATTGTTTAGGCCATATGCATTTGGCCACAATTTTTACGCGCTACTTATCTGAAACTATTTTGGTGGTGTAGACGGCTTTGTTACTAGAATGAAATGCAAACTAGATTCTGTGTAAGAAGAGGACACTCGGCAGCTGTTTTAACATCTGGACACTGGAGCACTAGTGTGGGACACAAGAACACCATTTTTATTAGAGGGCCACACAGGTGCTCCAGTTTATACTATAGGGGGGGCTACATCTGTGAAGCTTGTACCAAACAGGTAAAGTATTGAAGCTTGACAAAGGACACTGAAAATGCTACATTTTGGAACTCTGCCAAAATAGACAATTGTACCCCACTTCCAAGCAATGTTTCCTATTTATAGTTCTGCCATCAAATCTCTGTGTGCTAAGTATAGCATTTTTGTTTTACATAGGGGAGAAAAGACTCGGAGGACACCCCTCATCCAAGGAGACCACAGACCCCCCACCTCTGGAAGAAGGGGAAATCCCACCAACCCAAGAAGAGCAGGAGGAAGAAGACGTGGTGGAACTAGTCACCACAACAGGTGAGTGTCTGAGACCAATGGCTCAGGTAAGAGATGGATGCCGGCATATTTTTGATACCTTTTTTGTTTGGGTTTCTCTTTTTTTAGGTGATCGTGATGTTGTGGATCCAGATCCTTTCACATCAAAAAGTGCCCAGATCCTGATCGGGGAGATCATGGGGTATAATTTACAATTGGAAAACCTCCAGAAAAACATCAATGATGTTTATCAAAAAAATAAAAACATCATTGATGTTTTGGGGCGAGTTTAAAACCACTCCCAATCCCTTTGTTTTTTTGTGTGCTACAATGTTCAAAATGTTTTAGCGATTTTTAGAAAAGCCTAATTTGGAGGATGCACGCAGTGTGCCAACATGTGCTATCTGCCATCACGGGAGATCAATGGACGCGTTTTGGGGGTGCAACCCCTTCCTCAATAATAAAGTAGCTGAGATGAAGGGGTTTCTCCCCCAAAACACGTCCCTTGATCCCCCGTGATGGCAGCTAGCACATGTTGACATTGGGAAATTGGTGTGCATCTTCCAAATTTGGCTTTTCCTGGGGTGACTTCACCCCATCTGAACGCAATATCAAACACAGTTCCTAAATACTCATGTCTGATATTGCCTTCAAGTTCTACCAAATGTGAACTTTGTAAGTTCAAGATTTGTGTCTTTCTTGTTGGTTTTACACATGCCTGTTTTATCTTAAATGGACATTTATATTTTTTATAATGCTACCCCAAAAATTGTTATATAACAAACATGTTGGTTTGTTTGAAAAACCTTTTCTAAATGCACATGTGATTGTGCAGGTATTAAAAAGATTGTTAAGCAAGAATGTGTGGATTATTGTGTCAACGCTAAAAAACTTTGGTGGTGATGTAATTGGTGTTTTCTGTGAAAATGGGGGTTATTTCCTAAGGGCAAATCCTCTTTGCACTACAAGTGCAGTTTCAGTGCAGTTTCAAGTGCACTTGTAGTGCAAAGTGTCTTTGCCTTTAGTAAATAACACCCAACAGTGCTTTGTATAAGGTTACACAATCACGCCATTTTCTGGACTCAACACATTTCTGTCAGGGTCAGCTAAAACAAACACAAGCAGTAAATGTCCACAAAGATTTTTCTTTTTTTTGGTTTTTTATTTGATAAAGGCTTCACAAATTTGCTGGCATATTGATGGCCCCCCTACCCACAAAGAACTCCAGGTATCGTAACCGGACATCACGGGCACTCAGGGAGGGCAAGCCAGGACGGCCACTTTCAAGCACCGTCAGTGTTGTTTCATGTATCATTCCGGCCTCAGGCCCAACTGAGCCAGCATAGTTGGCCAAATGTTTGCGTAAAAAGTTATGGAGAATACAGCACGCCAGGATTATATGATTAAGTTTTTATACTCCGCCATATGGATGGGTGTCAGAAATGGGTGGAACCGGCTGGCCAGGATTCCAAATGTGTTCTCCACCACTCTTCTGGCTCTGGCCAGCCGGTAATTAAAAACCCTCTGTTCCGGGGTGAGGGTCCTCATAGGGAATGGCCGCATAAGATGGTCCCCCAGTGCAAACGCTTCATCAGCAACGAAGACGAATGGGAGTCCTTCCACATTGTCCTCTGGAGGTGGCAAGTCCAAGCTGCCATTCTGGAGACGCCTGTAAAACTCCGTCTGGGCGATGACTCCACCATCGGGCATCCGGCCATTCTTCCTCACGTCCACATACAAGAAGTCGTAATTAGCCGACACCACTGCCAACATCACAATACTATTGAACCCCTTATAGTTGAAATAGTACGACCCCGAGTTGGGGGGTGGAATGATGTGGACGTGTTTCCCATCAATTGCCCCTCCGCAGTTAGGAAAGTCCCACCGCTGGGCAAAGTGGGAGGCCACAGTCTGCCATTCCTGTGGCGTGGAAGGAAACTGTTGAGGAAAAAAAAAATTACTATTTTTGCACATAAACATGGCAAGCAGATTAGACACAAACATTCTTGGCCAACCTCCAGATAGCATTTATTAAGGGGAATTTAACAACACCAAAGTATAAGGTACACCTATCATATCCCCCCCCTCTCATGGGCCATTTCTAACATTATGGGGGGGGGGAATCTTGGACAGGTAACCCTCTCCACTTCATTAATAGATGAATGCCTAAATACAGGGTATTACTTGGAACAGCCCCTCCTTAGTTAAACTATTGGCAGCCCACTGGACAGGTAAGAAGTGTCATAATACAAAGATATAAATACACACTGTACACATTTGAGTACATTTGGACATTCTGCTATTACCTGTCAAGATAATAATAGGATACAAAAACTTTAAACAGTACCATTTGAAAGTATACAGGCAGGCCCTTGCACTACATGCTTTGGGGAATTCATCCATAAATCTGAGCACAAAAGAGATGGGTATAGTGTGTATGGGTTTGGCAAAGTCAGCAGATAGATGATTGAGGATAGATAGAGAATTGGGATCAGCTGACTTAGCAGTTGGGGGGAGGGAGGGTTAATAAAAATGATTTGGGGACACCACAAAAAAAAAGCCTCTGGCACTCTGCCTGAATTTAAAGCACAAATCACATTTCTAAACATTTTAGGGGGTGTTTGGGGTAAAGCACTACTATGGAGCTGATAAAATACATTAAGTGACTACATGAGGTGAATATAGGAGCAGGAGAACATGCTGGGGAGGTTATTGAAGGCCAATCTGTATGAAGGACTAAAAAATAAATTACAGAAAAATCCAGCATGCATGAGGACAAAGGGGACATTCACAGCATATTCCAATCATGGTAATTAGGGAATGAGGAAAGAAATACAAGATATTAGCAAACATTCAATACAATAAAATGTGATATTAAAGGATAAATCTTACCTTCATATACTCCTTCTGCAGGACCTGGATGATGGCAGAACAGGTCTCTGGGATAATGATCCCCAGAGCCTGGGGGGAGATGCCTGTCGAGAACTTCAAGTCCTGCAGACTTCTCCCTGTCGCCAAGTACCGCAGGGTAGCGATGAGCCTCTGCTCCGGAGTGATGGCTTGCCTCATGCAGGTATCCATGCAGAAATCATCAGGATTATTCTCACGGAGCAAAGGCATATGAGAGAACTGGTCACACTGGAGCAACCAATTCTTGGTCCATGAACTCCTCCCCACCCTGTTCATGGACTGGACTTTTGTCAAGGTCAGGACCCCAACACCAAGCCCCCGCACAGCACGAACTCTACGAGGAGTACGTATATGCAACATGGCTAGAAAACGGTCGGCTGCTCAGAACGAAGTAACAGAACGCACTGAAGAACAGCAAGGTCTGTGAAGAGCGACCTGAAAAACAGTAACGAACAAGAACACAATGACTACTTAAAGTCACGCGGAACTTGCTTGCACGCACTAAAGAGCAGATACAACCCACAAGCACAAACTGAACCGCAGAAAACTATCTGAAAGCCACGAGTCTGAAAAAGCATGAATCGTCTCTCACCAAACTTTTACTAACACGAGATTAGCAAAAGGAGCCCAGAGGGTGCCGCGCTTGGTTCTGAACTGGCCTTTTCTAGTCTCGTCGTACGTGGTTGACGTCACCGCGTTGTTGGCGATCAGAAATTCCGACAACTTTGTGCGACCGTGTGTACGCAAAACAAGTTTGAGCCAACATCCGTCGGAAAAAATCCTAGGATTTTGTTGTCGGAATGTCCGAACAAAGTCCGACCGTTGTTGTGGAATCTCATATTAGCCAATGTATTTCATATTATATATATTGATTTGCATATATTTTATTGATATATATTATTATTATTATTCATATTATTATATAGTAGTGGTTTTATCAATATTATTATTCAATAAGTAAAGCAACAATTATTAATCTTTTAATAATGTATACTGTGTTTTCCATAGATTTAGAAAGTCTTCATTTATAAGTGTTGAACTTTAAATGACCTCTGCTTTATGACAAGTACTTGTAAACAGGTGTTCTCGAAAATGTATTAAGATAGTCTACTGGATGAAAGTTCATTAGAATAGATTCAAGTTATATAGAATGGTCTCAGACAGATAAGAAAACAGGTGGTTAAAATAATTAGGTGGAATACAGGAAAGTTATGTACAGAACATTAATTAAGTTTGACAGGGTCAAACAAAGGTCTGCTTGTGCCCTCATTAAAACTGTTAAAATACATGCATATAGTGAAACATATAAAACATCTGGTGGGGTTATTGAAAGTTAATTGTCTCAAAGTTGTAAATCTGCAAATCCTTAAAGCTAGTTAAATCTTATCAAGATAAGGAGAGTTTGATAACACAGCTGGGTGCCAGACTGTCTCTATACAGGTGTTTTTAATTGGACAAAAACAGTTATAAATCACTTTAATGAACATATAGGAATTTTGGGAATAATTAAGTTTGTCTGGTTGTAGAACAGGTGTCAGATTTATGGTTGGTTACTTTGATGTAGATCTTAGCGACCAATCATAGGTAAGAAAGATAGTTGAGATAAGACTTGTGAAATGGTATATAAATGCAAGCTCTGCAATTGTTAGACGGACAAGTCAGATAGGAGCTCATAAGGCTGAACTCTATGTATGCTGCCCTATTGCACGGGTCATAGAGGTCAGAACCAATGGGCAAGTATCTGTCCTAACTTGTCCCCTCGGACAAGTCAAATAGGAGCTCATAAGGCTGAACTCTATGTATGCTGCCCTATTGCACGGGTCATAGAGGTCAGAACCAATGGGCAAGTATCTGTCCTAACTTGTCCCCTCGGACAAGTCAGATAGGAGCTCATAAGGCTGAACTCTATGTATGCTGCCCTATTGCACGGGTCATAGAGGTCAGAACCAATGGGCAAGTATCTGTCCTAACTTGTCCCCTCGGACAAGTCAGATAGGAGCTCATAAGGCTGAACTCTATGTATGCTGCCCTATTGCACGGGTCATAGAGGTCAGAACCAATGGGCAAGTATCTGTCCATAACTTGTCTCCTCGTACGAGTCAGAGAAGACTTCTTAACTTGTTCCAGAATGTGGTCTCAGGTGAATTTCCCTCAAGAACTTGGTCGAGGTGGAACCCAGAACTCTGTGAGGGGACCAGACCACCGGCAGATCGGCTGGTCCCTATCAGGTGAGAGGTTCCCAAGAATTGGCAGTAAAGACCCATTCTGGTTCAAGGTGAGAACAATTCACAATTGTTTAAATTTGGTTAGAGGATAAGAATATTTATATCTAATATGCATGCATTGTAAGAAACTGTATAAATTAGACCTGTATATTGTAATATTTTGAACATAAACCTGTATGTTATCAGCTGTTAATAAACCTGCATTGCTGAAGTTCTGCCTGGTTCGATACTTTACTATTCTACTTCATTTGGTGGCCCGTACGGGGACAGCATAACCTCAACTCCGATCTTGCCTAACTCCATGCTGGTGAGGCACTGAGCTCAACACAATTTTGCGCAATTTATATCAGGTTAGCAGACACCTATTATTAGTTCTGCATTGTGTTGTGCTGTGTTTTGCTAGCGCTAGGAGGGGCGGGTGGTTGTTGTTGGGGTATCGCTGTCCACCAGGCAGATCTTTGTGATGGCAGGTTGGGTTTTCTCAACTGTGAATGCCTTAAAGTACATTGTACAGGATGAGATACCCTGGGTAGAAAATGTATTTATTTATTTATTTATTTTTTACTTTTTTTTCTCTTTTCTCTTTTTCTTTTCTTTCAATTCTTTCTTTTCCAAAGGGGTACCCCTGTAGAGGGTTAATTACTCTCTATGTAAACCTAGGCGTAACATGCATGTTGTTTACCTGGACTGCAAAAATTAGTCAGGATGAAGTTTTGGGGACTTAAAGACCCCTGGAGAACTTGCGTAACATGCATGTTGTTTACCTGGACTGCAAAAATTAGTCAGGATGAAGTTTTGGGGACTTAAAGACCCCTGGAGAACTTGCGTAACATGCATGTTGATTCCCTGGACTGCGAATTTAAGTCTGGATGAGGTTTTGGGGACTTAAAGACCCCTGGAGAACTTGCGTAACATGCATGTTGTTTACCTTGACTGCAAAATTTTGTCTGGATGAGGTTTTGGGGACTTAAAGACCCCTGGAGAACTTGCGTAACATGCATGTTGTTTACCTTGACTGCAAAATTTTGTCTGGATGAGGTTTTGGGGACTTAAAGACCCCTGGAGAACCTGCGTTAACATGCATGTGGGTTTCCTGGATTGGTAATCAATCAGGAGAAGGCTTTGGGGTTATCAGATCCCTAGAAAGCCTAAGTTAAAAAACTGAAACCGTACTGATATGTAGCTACTAGTAGCAAAAGGTACCTTTGTGGTGTAAAATAATACTCATGAGTTTAGAAGGTTAATGTCAGGAAAGGTAAGTCCTGACAGGTAAATAAGGTGAAGGTTTTGGAGCTCCATTTGTTAACAAAGTTAAAAGGTATGTATTGTCTTTGTGCTATAAGTGTATGTGTTTATATGTATCTGTTATAACGGTCTGTGTACTAACTGAGTTAAGATCAGGTTGAGACATTCCTGATCGCCCTGGCAAGCAGGGCTTGGCGGTTTTTCGTGTCTTGAGACAAGCATTTTGGTAAGGAGACGTATGCGCGTACGGTGCCTATTGGCTTTACTCTGAGCACTGCTGTCCATAAATAATTACTAACTAACCTGTCAGTTTTAATAATTTTGTGAATGTTTGTATATTTATATATAGTCAGAAATTTGTGTTCATGTGTATGCATACTTTGCTAGGTGGAGTGACTATGTATTGCTATATAGAAAACAGAAGATAATGACATTTTGTTAATGAATGTTCACAAGTGTAAGTTAATTTCTTTGTAATCTTTGTAGACTGTTAGGGAATATTGTATGTGTGAGGGAGACTGATCATCTCCCAAATTAGGTTAGAATAAGTCTGTAGTGGTTGTAAAAACGTTGGTGTGAAAGGACCCTGTGTGTTAGTTCTATGAGTGAATTGTAAGAAGTATGTAACTGATGCTGAATTCTGCATAGTGTATGATGAATAGGGAAATGGTATGTATCCTCCATACAAATGCAATTAGAACTTTCTGTGTCCATATCTTTGATTTCATGACACTTGCTATTAGTATTTGATAGAAGGATTTATATTTATATGAGTTAAATGTGTGTGTGTGTGTGTTTTTTTTTGTATGAGGTGTAAAATGAATCCCTATGTGATTGATTGTATGTGTCTTTCGTTGAGAGGCTAGGGATTGATACATCTATGGCAGGGATATGCAATTAGCGGACCTCCAGCTGTTGCAGAACTACAAATCCCATGAGGCATTGCAAGACTCTGACAGCCACAAGCATGACACCCGAGGCAGAGGCATGATGGGAGTTGTAGTTTTGCAACAGCTGGAGGTCCGCTAATTGCATATCCCTGATCTATGGTGACTGATTGACTTTAGCATCAAAGTTCTAAATGTTATTGGCAGTGAGTGAGTGTGTGTGTGGAAGGCACGATTCATTTTTTATTTTTTTATTTTTTTTATATTCTTTTGAATATGTACCTCAGCTAGATAGCACCATTAATGAGCTGAGGGAGTTACAGTACCTGACCGCGAGATTGTGTTTCCAGCGCGATAGCATCACGCTGGTTCTCGGCGACAGGGTACTGTGAATGTCGCGCTGGCTCACTCATCGGGAAAGGAAAACTTTGTTTTCCTTCCGCGATGAGTGACAGGCAGCGCTGACAGCTGTCTAGTATGAATCCTGAGGCGGGAACACCGCGCCAAATTTTAAATGAAAAAGCCAGCGTGGGTTCCCCCCTCGGAGGCATACCAGGCCCTTAGGTCTGGCATGGATTGTAAGGGGAACCCCCTATGCCGAAAAATCGGCGTGGGGGTCCCCCCCAAATCCATACCAGACCCTTATCCGAGCACGCAGCCCGGCCGGCCAGGAAGGGGGGGGTGGGGACGAGCGAGCACCCCCCCTCCTGAGCCGTACCAGGCCGCATGCCCTCAACATGGGGGGTGGGTGCCTTGGGGGAGGGGGGCGCCCTGCGGCCCCCCCACCCCAAAGCACCTTGTCCCCATGTTGATGAGGACAAGGGCCTCTTCCCGACAACCCTGGCCGTTGGTTGTCGGGGTCTGCGGGCGGGGGGCTTATCGGAATCCGGGAGCCCCCCTTAATAAGGGGGCCCCCAGATCCCGGCCCCCCACCCTGTGTGAATGAGTTTGGGGTACATGGTACCCCTACCCATTCACCTAGGGAAAAGTGTCAATATAAAAAAAACACACTACACAGGTTTTAAGAGTAATTTATTAGTCAGCTCCGGGGTCTTCTTCCGACTTCGGGGGGTCTCCTTCCGACTTCTCCCGGTGTTCGGCCTCTTCTCCCGGGCCCCGCCGCTATCTTCTTCCAGCTCTATTGCCAGCGAGGGGCCCGGTCTGCTGCCGCTGTCTCGCCGCCGCTGTCTCTCCGCTTCTTCTCTTCTTTTCTTCTTCCCCGATGTTGACACGACGCTCTCTCTGGCTTGAATGCTGTGTGCGAGCTGCGGAGCCATTTATATAGGCGGTAACCCCGCCCCCTTACGACGTCATGGTCCCAGCATGCGCAGGGACTCTGGCGTCATAAGGGGGCGTGGCCCCAGAGTCCCTGCGCATGCTGGGACCATGACGTCGTAAGGGGGCGGGGTTACCGCCTATATAAATGGCTCCGCAGCTCGCACACAGCATTCGAGCCAGAGAGAGCGTCGTGTCAACATCGGGGAAGAAGAAAAGAAGAGAAGAAGCGGAGAGACAGCGGCGGCGAGACAGCGGCAGCAGACCGGGCCCCTCGCTGGCAATAGAGCTGGAAGAAGATAGCGGCGGGGCCCAGGAGAAGAGGCCGAACACCGGGAGAAGTCGGAAGGAGACCCCCCGAAGTCGGAAGAAGACCCCGGAGCTGACTAATAAATTACTCTTAAAACCTGTGTAGTGTGTTTTTTTTATATTGACACTTTTCCCTAGGTGAATGGGTAGGGGTACCATGTACCCCAAACTCATTCACACAGGGTGGGGGGCCGGGATCTGGGGGCCCCCTTATTAAGGGGGGCTCCCGGATTCCGATAAGCCCCCCGCCCGCAGACCCCGACAACCAACGGCCAGGGTTGTCGGGAAGAGGCCCTTGTCCTCATCAACATGGGGACAAGGTGCTTTGGGGTGGGGGGGCCGCAGGGCGCCCCCCTCCCCCAAGGCACCCACCCCCCATGTTGAGGGCATGCGGCCTGGTACGGCTCAGGAGGGGGGGGCGCTCGCTCGTCCCCACCCCCCCTTCCTGGCCGGCCGGGCTGCGTGCTCGGATAAGGGTCTGGTATGGATTTGGGGGGGACCCCCACGCCGATTTTTCGGCATAGGGGGTTCCCCTTACAATCCATGCCAGACCTAAGGGCCTGGTATGCCTCCGAGGGGGGAACCCACGCCGGCTTTTTCATTTAAAATTTGGCGCGGTGTTCCCGCCTCAGGATTCATACTAGACAGCTGTCAGCGCTGCCTGTCACTCATCGCGGAAGGAAAACAAAGTTTTCCTTTCCCGATGACTGAGACATCTCGGCGCTGGCTCCTGCGACGGGGCTCGTAGGTGTCAAATCTCGCCGAGAAGTGCGGCGAGATTGACACAATATCGCGGTCACCTACTGTAGAAGTTATTTAAACTGTAGAAAAAAGAAAGTTGTTTGTTTTAAGTAATTTACGACACAAAGTTCTCCCATATTTTTTTGTATCCAGCATACTGCTTTTGGAAGGAAAATATCTGTAGATAAATTCAATGTTGCTAATGTAATTAATGTCATGCTTAAAAAACATTTTACAGTTGTAGGTTTTACATGTTAAGCAAGATAATGTATTTCTTTCAGTATGAGTGTAGGAGAGCAGAAAAGTATAGTCACCATTTTAGAAATAGCTGTCTGCACGTACGTGCAACAACTACATTAAATCACTTTTTGTGACAGCTAATCTCAGTGCTCTGTACTGAGATAAAGGGGCACGTTTCGGTGCCTTTAAACAGAAACTGGATGAGCTGACCAGAAAATAAATAAAATCTCAGAATACGTTCTTATTCTCAAACATTTGTTGATTTTTTATTAGAATATAAACTGTAGATTATAATAGGTATTTTGTCTTTTATATTATGGACTGTAGTAGTGAAAGGTGCATTTTATTTTTAGTGTATCACTCTTGTAAGTAGGGTGCTTATTCTCCCTTGTAGCTTTTGTTGTTTATTTTGTCATGTCCCTATCTTATTGTACAGTATTATGTTGACTGTCATCTTTATATATTTGCCTACTTAGTAGTAATCACAAACATAGTAATGAGATTTATTTATTTGGTACAAGGGAACTCCAAATGTATATTTGTTTATTATTTTCTAAAAAGAATAGTGAAGAGTGCTGCATGGTAACAGTGCTACCATCTTAGTTATTATATGTGCTATATGTAGCACATACAGGGGGGTGAATTAGATAATTAGAGTCTTCATTTTTAATCTTAGCTTGTAAGCTCTGGTGAGCAAGGTCCCTTATTGGTATTGGCTAGAACTTATTTTGTCCTACCTGATTACAATATTTAGTAATTATCAGGTTGATTATTAGTGTGCCTAAATAAATTTTTTGTTTCTTTATTCCAGGAGCAGCCAGACGTTTTCATATGTAAAGTTATACTTTGTAAAATTTCACTCCTTTTGATTTTTTATTATTCAAGTTCCTAGTTATGCTACTACAGGTGGCAAAGTCAGTTTTTTTGATTAGGGTCACTCTGCATTAATATGATCTAATTAACAATAAAATTTGTATACAATTATTCTTAAGGAAGGGACATAGTAATGCACATTTTCTTGACCTCTTTAGATTTAACGGACTGTGCAAGTGACCATGTAATTTTATTTTGATTTCTTTTTAATTATGAACAATCACAATGTAGTTTCACAAAATGTAGTTCTTCAAAGTCTATTTTGTGTGCCTGTATATAGACTTTATTGTAATGAAAGAACAAAGCTGTAGATATAGATATAGTTTAATAAATGTCTGCTCCTTTTAAAAGTAAATCACAGTTTTTCATATGGTCATGCAAATGTATGAGACAACAGCTAAGTGTCTGATGTGGGAAATTTTTCCCAGGATTGGAGTGTATTCAGCACTGATATCAGATAATTGTACCCAATTTTATGAAAAATCAGTTCCATTTTGCTCTATGCTTGGCATAGACGATAGAACCTTGTGTCCACACTCATATTCATTGGTGGATAGGTTGTATGGGCTGTTGTAGACAAAATTAAATACAATTTGCTGGGCCATATGAAACTTTGGATAGATTTGTCACTAAATTTAGGAGTTCTAGAGGCAAATGATAGTTGCTTAGACTTCATGCTGTACAGTGGGAGATAAAATGTTCATGTGTTTAAAATAATTAACCAAATTGGTGTAGTTTGTTTCTAAACAGATCCTTGTTTTAGATGTGATCTCGTGTTCCAGTCAAAGCCACTAAAGGAATGTATGTCAGTAACTCTTGATGACTGCAAGTACATTAAAGATCATAAAAGGAAGTGGAAGAATTCACAATTCCAGTGTCCATTTAAATCCACATTTGTGACAGTGACATTTTCCATTTCTATAGTAGTCAAAGTCTGAGTGAGATTACCAAGAGTGTTATTCACACAAGTGCATGTGGAATACATACAAGAGACTGTTGCAGACAAAGACATTGGAAGTATTTCAGTAATGGACAATTCTAATTAATTATATGTGATATTTTGTATGTAGAGACTTATTGTTGTTTTGTTTGTTATATATGTTATAAGTATTATTATTGTGAACACCTTAAAGTGGACCTTTGGTCAGAAAATTCATTCCTGCTGGGTCACTTGAGGCTGACCTCTTTTGCAGGTGTAGCTATGAAGCACAGTAAAAAATAAGTGCCTATACTGTTTACAATCCACTGTTCTACCCTGCTCTACACAGGCTCAGTTGTGCTCTATTTTTTTTTGCACTGCTTAAAATCTAGAGGACAGTCTGCTGACAGCCTGAAATTCTACTGCTGCTCAAAGGTTATGGGTTTCAGTAAAATGGTAGCATAATAATTAATGTGGAATGTATTTTTCTTGCTAATGAACCTTATTTTATCACATTTTTGTGAGTAGAGTTCCACTTTGAGTAAATGTTCAATCATTATAAACAAATAGTTTATCATTTTTTGGAAAACAAAAAAAACAAAAAAAAAAAAACAAAAAAAAAAGTGGGGAGGTGTAATGTAATGAGTATGACATTATCGCTAAAGACTGTATGCTATTGATGCTTTATAGGATGTGTTATGATATTTGTCTTGATTTTGTTTTATAATTCATGTTTTAAGACATAGGAGAGGTAGACTACTGACTTAGACAGTATAGCAGTGACTGACAGAAGAGACCCATGCTGACTGTTATTGTATAATATTCTGCAGTATAGTATGTGCAGAAATGGACAAAAAGTGAAATGGTTTTGGGTTTAGCAAACTTTGTGGGAAGACTACAAAATTAAAACTAATGAAATTTCTGGACTGACTATATTGACAGTATGACATGACCAGGGTAATAGTGACTGATAGTTGGAGTCAAGGTTAAGAAATGATAAAAATTTTACAATTATTGTATGGGAAATAGTATAGGTTGGGAAATGTAAAAAGAATAGTCTATATAAAATACTTTGTAGTGAAAACATGTACTTCAAGGGATTTATAATAATAAATATTATTAATATTGTAAGAGTATTGTATTATGATAAAACTATATAGATATATGTATATTATTTTAGCGGATGTTGTAGAAGTAAAAGGAACACACTAAATTAAGTTATTAGATAAGATGAGAGTGTAGGTATGGCTTGCTTTGTAGGTTGCCCTGAAATGCTTGCCAGAGGCCTATTGTATCCTGACACTGACTTTATTTTTATTTTTATTTTTTATAACTATATTTTTGAAGTGTATTTTATATCCAGACAAATATTCGGTGATCGCAGAAGTCATGATGTAACTTGTTACAAATGTTCATTGCTACAAAGGAAGGATTTCATGCACAAAAGGAGGAACTGGAAAATCTGAGACTTGTACCCTTGCAGAACAGGTATGCACTGAACCTGTGTCTTACAGCATCCAAAGCAGCTTGTGCTATGATACTGGACCAGCAAATGATGATGAAGGAGATCTCTCCAGACACATCAAGCACTTGGCTAAGCTGAAAAGACCTATGCAGGAAAAGGCAGAGCCTTATGGGACTGAGTCTGCTGAATGGTCCCTGGAACCACATACTTGGCTTTCATTCACTAGCTGAACGGATTGTTCCTCTTCCCTGTTATCCTTGATGTGATGTTGCTGAGTAACTGTTGCCTGTTGCAAGAAGTTTGTGGCAAGAATGATCACAATGCCACTGAGACTGACAACTATGTTTTCCGTGCCACATATGGAGAAGGACTTTGCAGCTACAGAAGAAGATGCAGTGTTATTTTTTGGACTGATTTATTTATTTTTATTTTTGGACTGATTTATTTTTATTTTTTTTTTTTGGACAATTTATGTGATCAATGTTGGGTGCATGGGGTCTCTGAAGAGCATGGTGGGTGATCTGTACTGTAATTGTTGTGAGGCTTATGCCTCAACAGGGGGGAAATGTTGTGGAATCTCATATTAGCCAATGTATTTCATATTATATATATTGATTTGCATATATTTTATTGATATATATTATTATTATTATTATTATTATTATTATTATTCATATTATTATATAGTAGTGGTTTTATCAATATTATTATTCAATAAGTAAAGCAACAATTATTAATCTTTTAATAATGTATACTGTGTTTTCCATAGATTTAGAAAGTCTTCATTTATAAGTGTTGAACTTTAAATGACCTCTGCTTTATGACAAGTACTTGTAAACAGGTGTTCTCGAAAATGTATTAAGATAGTCTACTGGATGAAAGTTCATTAGAATAGATTCAAGTTATGTAGAATGGTCTCAGACAGATAAGAAAACAGGTGGTTAAAATAATTAGGTGGAATACAGGAAAGTTATGTACAGAACATTAATTAAGTTTGACAGGGTCAAACAAAGGTCTGCTTGTGCCCTCATTAAAACTGTTAAAATACATGCATATAGTGAAACATATAAAACATCTGGTGGGGTTATTGAAAGTTAATTGTCTCAAAGTTGTAAATCTGCAAATCCTTAAAGCTAGTTAAATCTTATCAAGATAAGGAGAGTTTGATAACACAGCTGGGTGCCAGACTGTCTCTATACAGGTGTTTTTAATTGGACAAAAACAGTTATAAATCACTTTAATGAACATATAGGAATTTTGGGAATAATTAAGTTTGTCTTGTTGTAGAACAGGTGTCAGATTTATGGTTGGTTACTTTGATGTAGATCTTAGCGACCAATCATAGGTAAGAAAGATAGTTGAGATAAGACTTGTGAAATGGTATATAAATGCAAGCTCTGCAATTGTTAGACGGACAAGTCAGATAGGAGCTCATAAGGCTGAACTCTATGTATGCTGCCCTATTGCACGGGTCATAGAGGTCAGAACCAATGGGCAAGTATCTGTCCTAACTTGTCCCCTCGGACAAGTCAGATAGGAGCTCATAAGGCTGAACTCTATGTATGCTGCCCTATTGCACGGGTCATAGAGGTCAGAACCAATGGGCAAGTATCTGTCCTAACTTGTCCCCTCGGACAAGTCAGATAGGAGCTCATAAGGCTGAACTCTATGTATGCTGCCCTATTGCACAGGTCATAGAGGTCAGAACCAATGGGCAAGTATCTGTCCATAACTTGTCTCCTCGTACGAGTCAGAGAAGACTTCTTAACTTGTTCCAGAATGTGGTCTCAGGTGAATTTCCCTCAAGAACTTGGTCGAGCTGGAACCCAGAACTCTGTGAGGGGACCAGACCACCGGCAGATCGGCTGGTCCCTATCAGGTGAGAGGTTCCCAAGAATTGGCAGTAAAGACCCATTCTGGTTCAAGGTGAGAACAATTCACAATTGTTTAAATTTGGTTAGAGGATAAGAATATTTATATCTAATATGCATGCATTGTAAGAAACTGTATAAATTAGACCTGTATATTGTAATATTTTGAACATAAACCTGTATGTTATCAGCTGTTAATAAACCTGCATTGCTGAAGTTCTGCCTGGTTCGATACTTTACTATTCTACTTCACCGTGTGTACGGGGCATTACAGTCAACTGAGGTGATGTTCACCCTTTTCAGTAACTGCCATATCACCCGTTCATTAAGCTTGATATCCAATTCTTTATCCCACTTCTCAATATATGGAGGGATTTCCACGCTCCCTAATTCTGTTAAAACTCTATAGATCTTAGAGATCCCCCTTTCCCTTTTTTCTCCATGCATATTTTCTCCAGGGGTAGCAGATTTTCTGTCGACCTAATTGGCTGCGGGAGTGAGTCAACAAAATGTTTCAGTTGATTGTATCGCCAGGGGTCTATGACAAACCATGCGCCTTTATCTTTTAGTTTTTGGTATGTGCAAATATTGCCCTGTCTCATGACGTCTTTTAATTGGGCGTCTTCCTTCAATATCCACTTCCCAAACATGTCCTCTTTTCCCGGAGTGAAATATTCTGTGTCCTTAAGCGGGATTAGTGGTGAGTTAAATTCCAAGTGCTCCCTTTTGTACGAGTTATCCCATATTTTAAGTACGTGCTTAGTACTCTCCATTGCTTCCATGCTCAATTTTCTACAGTGTGGTGGGATCCAAACTATCTTATCCAACTCCGCTTCACTCATTCTATTCTCCATTTTCACCCATTGTTTTTCTTTATTATTTTTAACCCAATCTAATATACGTGATAAGGCGATTGCCTCATAATATTTTCTAATGTCAGGTGCCCCCCACCCCTCTTTCGTCTTATCTTTTATTAATTGTGTAAAGTTTATTCAAGGTTTTTTCCCTCTCCAAATAAACCTCATCAACATAATGTGCAAACTTTTAAAATAAACCTGTGGGAGTGCAATTGGAAGCATTTGCATCTTATATATGATTTTTGGTAAAATTATCATCTTATATAAATTAATTTTTCCTCCCCATGATAACTGTCCCCTTGAGATTTTATTCAGAGCTTTAAGCCTTCCTTCTCACTGGCGGATCCGTACCGTCGTTACTGTCCACTGCCTCTATACGCCCCTACCCACCAGGAGAAGCCAGCTTTACTGGGAGTCATGACTATTTACATGTATATACTGTGCTCTGGGCGTTCTGATGCAAGCAGGCCTCTGTTTTTATTTCTACTAGCCCCCTTACCCCTTACGCTTCTCCCTTTTTCCCTTCCGCCTCCCTCTCTTCTTTTCCTCTTTCCTTTCCCTCCCCTCTTTCCTTAAACTTGCCGTTGCCCACACATTTACGGGCTCCCACAGATCTTGGCAGATAAGTCCACTTAAAGCCATTATATAGTCGCCAAGCCGGGCTCTCTATAGCCATCAATTCACATACAAAAAACCTTCTGGTATCCCAGGTTCACCTTTTATCACACATTAATTTCTGTAATTCTTGCTTTTACATCGCTTTACTACTTTGATATTGCACTTTTATTCCCTCAGCCTGTAGGCAATACCCATGATACTTGCGGTTTGTGGATAGTAGGTTTCCCGTCTCGCACAGGCTTCTCTCTCTTTCCTCCACTTACAGTGGCTCCCAACCTCTAGTGCCACATCCTGTCAGCTGTGTTTCGGCCGGCTCTACTAGCTTGCTGTGAGTGGGAGGGGGCAAGCGAACATTCAGTGCCTCTGGAGGGTGGAGATCTTCTTCCCATCCCGGCAACGATCCCCGCTAAGGTAGAAACAGTGGGGCGGTCCAGGCTGGTGGTGGTGGGGGGGTGGAAATGCCTGCCGTATACAGGGGGGGATCCCGGCCGAGGAAAGGAGACACTCACCGTCCCTTCCCTAGTTGGGCATCTCGTGGGGGGAGGTTCGCGGGCTTCACGGGCTCAGCCGTCGCTTTGACACAGCTTCCGCATCCGGTCCCTCCCTTCAATAACTGGAAGATAAGCCAGCCAAGTGGGGACTAGTAAAATTACCAAGTCAGTTCCCTTAGACTGCAATGGTATTTGTTGTGTAACTTTTGCACATGTTAGGCTCTTTAGTTGCCCCCCTGGACTGGGGGGTGTTTTGTCCCATCTGTAATTTTGGTGCATGCTGGATGATGTGCTTAATTTTGGACAGGGGGTGGCTTATTATGTGCTAGCTGCATTTGGGTTGTTCTGGGCATGGGCGGGGACTTTGTTTTTTTCCTGTGCCTTTTGGTGTGTGAAATGCATTTGGGTTGGTCTGGGCATGCTCAGGGACTTTGTTTCTTTTTTGGTGGTGCTTTTTGTGTGTGAACAGCACTTGGATGTTTCTGGGCATGCTTAGAGTGTGTTTTTTGGGTTAGTAATTTAAGGACATCCTTAACAGGTGTACCCACTTTAAAGTTCTCTCTACATTGGGTGAACTTACATTTTGTGTGTTTCATGGACTGTCCATGTGTTTGCAATTGCCTCAGCGCACAAACCTATTTTATATGAGGCTGGGTTCACACTATACTACACGACAGTAGTACGACTTTCATCCTACTTTGCTCTGCGACATCAGTCCTACATTGGTCCTACATTGATCCTACATTGGTCCTAAATCCATCCAACTTTCATGAACAGGATACTACTTTGATCCGACTTTTCAGATAGTATACTTGTCCTTTGACCAATTAAAACTAACACACAATGGGAGGGGCTACAGCAGGGGGTAGGAAATAACACAATGTCGGATGTCTTGGTGTGAATCTTGAGGGGGAACTCCACGCCAAATTTTAAATAAAAAACCCGCATTGGTTCCTCCTCCAAGAGCATACCAGGCCCTTAGGTCTGGTATGGACCTTGAGGGGAACCCCCTACACCGAAAAAACGGCGTGGAGGTCCCCCCAAATCCATACCAGACCCTTATCCAAGCACACAGCCGGTCAGGAATGGGGGTGGGGACGAGCGAGCGCCCCCCCTCCTGAACCGTACCAGGCTGCATGCCCTCATCAAGGGGGGGTTGGTGCCTTGGGGGAGGGGGGCGAGCTGCGGGCCCCCCCACCCCAAAGCACCTTGTCCCCATGTTGATGAGGACAAGGGCCTCTTCCCGACAACCCTGGTCTTTGGTTTTCGGGGTCTGCGGGTGGGGGCTTATCAGAATCCGGGAGCCCCCCTTTAATAAGGAGGCCCCCAGATCCCGGCACCCTGCCCTACGCGAATAAGTATGGGGTACATGGTACCCCTACCCATTCACCTGGAGGAAAAAAGTGTCTAAAAAACTGTCTAATGTGTTTTTTTCTTAAGTAATTTATTAGGCAGCTCCGGGGGTCTTCTTCCGACTTCGAGGGTCTCTTCCGTGCTCTCCGGCCTCTTCTCTACATCTTCTCCAGGTGTCCGGCCTCTTCTACCGGTGTCCAGTTCTCCCGGTGTCCAGTTCTCCCGTTGTCCAGGTGTACTAATTAAGGTATGAACTGGCGCAGCACATTCATCTTAGTAAATGACCCCCATTGTGTTTAGATACCCATCATGGTGGTAAAGACATAGAAGCCGTGACCGCATCTATATGAAAATACCCATATTACATGTGTTGTCTCAAGACAAATAGGTTCGCATAGGAGATACAGGAGTCATGTTGTTGTTCGTATAAATATCCATTTTGTGTGATTCTAATTAATCATATCTATACTCAATGATTATATTTTGTACCAATTCACTGGGGATCCCTAAAAACAGTATAGACATATATTCATATCCCCAAAATATAGATACACTCATAATAAGAAAACACTTCCCTTCCTTTTAACAAAACAAGTTTAGCAAACATTTTCTGCTCTCAGACATGCCTAGTGGTTGAAGGTGATATTACCTGAAATTCACCAAAGTAAATCATTCATTTTTGCTTAACCAATAGAAAAGAAGCTATACCTTTTGGGCTGAGCATATTATAAGTTTTATTATCTTATTGTCTGAGATAATATTATTAATAGTATTTAAACGCAAGAAAGATGCCATGAAGGGAGACTCAAGAACATTCAGAAACACCTGATTACCATCATACATGCAGACACATACACCATTCATCTACTCACACTTTTACATTCATGGAGATTCCTGAACACTTTATGCTTTGGTCCACTCCCACCACTCAGCCTTGCTGCTACAAAAGTCCAGAATGGTCACCTGTGCCTGAAAGAATTCCTCAAAGGATTGTCTAACATGTTCTTCCTTGAGAAGAGTCAAATTCAATCTCCAGATGCCCCTGCCCCTCTGACCTCTGCCGGGTTAGCCCCCATATCAAAATTTTTGAAAAAATCTCATGCAGTTTGTTAGATCTTTGTTAGATCAGGTTTGATCAACCGTTGTTTGCATTAGATCTCACACAGAAGAACCAATATTAACAGTTATTTGCTGGGGGGGCTAACCCGTCATCAGCCCTCCCTTATCAAAAAATTGAACAAACAGCTATTTTGGAAGCTATTTGGAAGCTATTTGTTAGATCAGTAAGATCAAGTGGTTTTAACGTTAGATCTCACATATTTAGAGACTTAAGTGATTAATGAGGGGGGCTAGCCCCCTTATCAAATTTTCTGGCCAAAAATCATTCAGACCAATAGATATTCATTAGATCCGGTAAGATTAAGTGGTTTTGGCCTTAGATCTCACATAATTTCAGAGATATTCCACATAAGAATAGAGATATTAGGTGGTACATAAGGACGGGATGGCCCCCCCACATGCAATTTTCTGACCAAAAGTCATTCAGGCTAATAGATATTCGTTAGATCGGGTAAGATCAAGTGGTTTTAACGTTAGATCTCACCTAATTTCAGAGATATTCCACATAAAAATAGAGATATTAGGTGGTACAGAAGGTACATCCATCTTCAACCGTCTCTGGATGGTCTCTGGAACCGTCTTTGGATGGTTCTTCAGCGGGTGCCTGTAGTCTCTCCTCACACCTCTGTTCACCTCCCTGCCTCATGGTGATCTCTCCTCAGACCAACAAGCTTAAATCTTTAGCTAGTCCCCCTTCTTGCAAAGCAGGCTGGGCTTGGTAGTTCTACCCCCTGTAGAAATCAATGATGGAGCTGTATTGTGATGAGACTTCAAGTCCTGTGGTCCTCTGCTGCTACTTGATTGACTCCCTCTCCCTGCCAATAGGAACACTGGAAGAGGAGAGGGAGGGGTAGAAATCCCCCACAGGGACTGACAGGTGTGCTCTCCCTCAGTGAGTGCCTGTGTCAGTTTCTATGCAGTCCAGCGGTTGCTGGCGTTAATGGCGGGAGGTGCGGGACCATGGGTGATAGAGTAGCCCCCACTACACACTCCCCCCACCAAAGAACCTTTGGTCGGCCAAAGGAGGTAAAGAGTCTATGACCTGTTACATGCTTTTGATATACATACGGAAAAAAAACAAAAAAAATGATTATTGTGAACAGGAAACCATACAATTTACATCTGCATAAAACCCTGGCAGAGGAACATCCCACTAATTAGCATAGGAGGGGAGGTTGTCCTGCCTACAGGCCATCTTAACTGGAATGGCCTAGCTAGATGTGCCAGGGGGTGAGTGTCAGAAACCAAGAAATCAGGCCAAGACAGAAGTACAGTTAAAGTGACACTAAAGATTTGATTTTGATTTTTTAAAAATAAACAAGTCATACTTACCTCCACTGTGCAGCTTGTTTTGCACAGAGTGGCCCTGAATGACTTTTCTGGGGTCCCCCGGCGGATCTCCTGTCTCCACCCCGTCTCAGATAACCCCCTGGGTGAAGCACTCCCCCAGGGGGTTACCTTGCGGGCGTGCTCCCGAGTCCTGCATTCGGCGTCCATAGCCGCCGAGTGCAGGACTCGGCCCCACTCCCGCGTCATTGGATTTGATTGACAGCAACGTGAGCCAATGGCTGCACTCCTATCAATCTATCCAATGAAGAGCCAAGAAGACCGGGCCGAAATCCAGCGCGTTCTTGATGCGGGACTTTCAAGGGCTCAGGTAAGTAAACGGAGGGCTGGAGGGCCAGTAATCATCGGATGTTTTTTCACCTTAATGCATAGGATACATTAAGGTGAAAAAATGGGAACCTTTACAACCCCTTTAAATCACACTTGTTTAATAATTAAAGTAAAAAGAACAAACATAGTCAAAACATAGCCAAAGTTCAGTAACCGGAATGGATAGTCAGCCAAGCCAGAAGTTAGGGATCAATGTAGTGGAACAGCAAGCAGAATCTGGAGCCAGAAGGCATGTCAGCAAAGCAAGTCTTGAACAGGATCGCAGGAGATTGTTTCCGTGATGTTGACCAAGGCGAAGGCAGAGATCCTCTGGACTGGACGGCTTAAGTAGGCAGGACTGACGAGCAGGATATCATCAACAGCTGAGTAACTGTGGAGAGATAGGAGCTGGCAATTAGCCAACAGCTGAGCCTTCAGCTCAGAGGAGGAAGGGCTGAGCCCAGCCCTGACAGTGAATTGGGATTGTCCACCACTAAAGCTGCGTTGGAAGGGTCAGTTACTTTAAGAGTCCTTTTTGCAATGAGAACGACCTCCTCAGAGCTTTCACCCAAAGTATCATATGTTAGTCTTTTGGGCGGGTGAATAACTCTTCGCTCTCGCTGTTCTTTAGGTTCTGGGGTTACAGGCACACTGGTCTCATCTTCTTCCTGCATATCAGCTTCCTCAATGAAGGATGGAAAGTCTTAGGGGTCTGTTGTCAGCAGGGAAGATTGACGGTCTTCCAACTCTTCAAAAGGTGGACTTTGAGGTACAAACTCAGAAGCTTCTGGTCTGAGAGTCACCTCAGTCACCTTGGGAGGAGAATAAAAGGGGGGTGGCAGGCCCTGGCATTTGAGGCGGCCACAGAGAATCTTTCTCTTCATCCTCGCTGTTTTCATCTTCAGCAAGGGGTACAGAGTGAGATCTAGTCACTGGCTGGGATCTTTGAGAGGCCGTGGGTGTGGACTGTAAATCTGGCTGTGGTGGCACATGAACTTCTTCTGACAGAGGCAGTTTTTCATTTGCCTTTTTCTGTCACTTTTTAAATAGCTTTTTTTTTTCTTTTTTTTTTTTTTCTCTGGTTCCTTCAGTCTATCAATAAAGGGGGGTGGTTAATTGCTCACAGGTGCCTATTTAACTGGGTGTAGGACTCAGTCTGAGCGTGCTCAGTCTGAGGCTGTGGAACTCGGTGTAAGTGGAGCTGGTATAAGTGGGAGTTAAAAACCAGAGTTATAGAGTGAATAAGTCTTGCTTGTTGATTGCTGGGTTTGCTGGAATGCATTTTTGGGGCTTTTCCTTTTAGTTTTTCATTTGCCTTTTTCTGTCACTTTTTAAATAGCTTTTTTTCTTTTTTTTTTTTTTTCTGGTTCCTTCAGTCTATCAATTAAGGGGGGTGGTTAATTGCTCACAGGTGGCTATTTAACTGGGTGTAGGACTCAGTCTGAGCGTGCTCAGTCTGAGGCTGTGGAACTCGGTGTAACTGGAGCTGGTATAAGTGGGAGTTAAAAACCAGAGTTTAAAACAGGAGGTTATAACAGGGGTCATAGTACCTGTGTAGTGTGAGTATCTGAGTGTTGTCTGAGTAGTGTGTGTGGATCGTTAGTACTTGTGTATTGTGTACTGTATACTTGAGTATTGCGAGTGCACGTAGGTCTGCGACTGTTCTGCGATTGCACGTAGGTCTGTGAGTACCTGTGTTTTGTCTTGTTGTGTACCTGTGTATTGTCTTGAGTATTAGTGCCAGGAAGCTAGCTGTTAGGTAATTTGGGCAGGGTAAAATCCCAAAATCCTCACTAAATTTAATAGGTACGATGCCCGGCGGGTGTGCAGAGGCGACTCTTTGTACATCTTGCCGCATATATGCGTTCGTTGATCATCCGATCGAGGGCAAATACTGCTGTGCAAAATGTAAGCACATTGTTTCCCTGGAAGCCCAGGTTCTGAATCTGGGGAAGCAACTGTCAGCACTGAGAAGTCCCTCCATACTAAAGGTGAGCCGGGAATGTACACGGCAGGGGCCAGCACAGAGGCGGGTGGAGACAAAGAGGTGCGGGCACTAGCAAAGAGTAGATGGGTGACAGTCAGGAGGGGTAGAGGGGGAAGTGCCAGAGAGGCCGATCCAGGACTGGAGCATCCCAATAAGTATGCTCCATTGAGTGACATTGGTGAAACCAGTCAGGGACCAGCACTGCTGGAGATGAGGGACTCTCCTAGCTGCCAGGGGAAGAACTCCTCCAGTGAGATTGGGGGGGCAGCAAAGGGAAAGGAAAGACAGATTCTGGTGGTAGGGGACTCAATTCTTAGAAGGACAGAGAGGGCAATCTGTAACCAAGACCTGAAGCGCCAAACAGTATGTTGTCTACCGGGCGCTCAGGTTCGGCACATCACGGATCCTGTGGACAGATTACTGGGAGGGGCTGGGGAAGACCCGGCTGTCATGGTGAACGTTGGCACCAATGACAAAGTCAGAGGCAGATGGAGTGTCCTAAAGAACGATTTTAGGGACTTAGGAGCTAAATTGAGGAAAAGCACCTAAAAGGTAGTATTCTCAGGAATACTACCGGTACATCGAGCCACACCAGAAAGGCAGAGGGAGATTAGGGAAGTAAACAAGTGGCTGAAGAGCTGGTGTAGTAAGGAGGGGTTTGGGTTCCTGGAGGACTGGGCCGACTTATCAGTCGGTAACCGGTACTATTTAAGGGACGGACTGCACCTAAATGAGGAGGGTACAGATCTGCTGGGAATGAAGATGGCCAAAAAGTTAGAGGGGTTTTTAAACTAGGCGATGGGGGGGAGGGTCCAGAGAAAGTGATAGCCAGCGCGGAAGATATTCCAGAGGGTAGTATTGGGGGCATTAGTTGTAGGTTAACCAAAGCACAAAAACACAAGGTGAGTATAGTAGCAAGTCCTAGTTGCAATCTTGAAACACCGAATACGAGGACAATATGCGACCGGTCTAAACTATGTGGCATGTTCACCAATGCCAGGAGCATGGCGGACAAGATGGGTGAACTAGAGATACTGTTGTACAAGGAGGATTTGGATTTTGTGGGAATTTCAGAGACCTGGTTCAACAGCTCTCATGATTGGCTGGCAAACATTCAAGGGTATACCCTATACCGCAAGGATAGAGAGGGTAAAAAAGGGGGAGGGGTATGCCTATATATCAAGAATAATGTACAAGCGAATGGGAGAGATGACATCACTGAGGGAGCTAGAGAGGAGGTGGAATCCTTATGGGTAGAGCTCCAAAGGGATGAAGCTAAGGGCAAAATAATACTGGGAGTATGCTATAGGCCCCCTAACCTGAGGGAGGAAGTGGAGACGGATCTCCTATCACAAATTGGATTAGCAGCAAGGATGGGAAGTGTTATCATAATGGGGGATTTTAATTATCCAGACATAGACTGGGCGGAGGGAACCGCGCATTCATTTAAGGCTCGCCAGTTCCTTAATGTCTTGCAGGACAATTTTATGGGTCAGATGGTAGACGCACCAACTAGAAATAAAACATTACTGGATCTACTGATTACCAACAATACAGACCTGATCACAGATGTGGAAATATGGGGCAATTTAGGTAACAGCGATCACAGGTCAATTAGTTTCAGTATAAATCACACAAATAGGAAACATGAAGGGAACACAAAGACACTGAATTTCAAAAGAGCCAACTTCCCTAAACTACAAACCTTGCTTAAAGTCATAAATTGGGATAAAATATTAGGAACAAAGAATACGGAGGAGAGATGGGTTTGCTTTAAGAGCATATTAAATAAGGGCATTAGCCAATGTATCCCATTGGGTAATAAATTTAAAAGAGCGAACAAAAATCCTGGATGGCTTAACTCCAATGTAAAAATGCATATAAAAGCAAAGGAGAAGGCCTTCAGAAAATACAAGGTTGAGGGATCATCCTCAGCATTCAAACTTTATAAAGAATGCAATAAGAAATGTAAGGGTGCAATTAGGACGGCTAAGATAGAACATGAAAGACACATAGTGGAGGAGAGCAAAAAGAATCCCAAGAAATTCTTTAAGTATGTAAACAGTAAAAAAGGGAGGACAGACCATATTGGCCCCATAAAGAATGAGGAAGGACATCTGGTTACAAAGGATGGGGAGATGGCAAGGGTATTGAATTTATTCTTCTCCTCAGTCTTCACGAGTGAATCGGGGGGCTTCAGTAACCAAAACTGCAGTGTTTATCCTCATGACACAACACAGGAAGCACCTCCATGGTGAACAGAGGACGGAATTAAAATTGGACTTGAGAAAATTAACATTAATAAATCACCGGGACCAGATGGCTTGCATCCGAGGGTACTTAGGGAACTCAGTCAGGTGATTGCCAGACCGTTGTTCCTAATTTTTACAGACAGTCTATTGACTGGAATGGTACCAGCTGATTGGAGAAAAGCCAATGTAGCACCAATATTTAAAAAGGGCCCAAAAAACATCCCTGGGAATTACAGACCAGTTAGCCTAACATCAATAGTATGTAAACTCTTGGAGGGGATGATAAGGGACTATATACAAGATTTTAGTAATAAGAACGATATCATTAGCAGTAATCAGCATGGATTCATGAATAATCGTTCTTGCCAATCCAATCTATTAACCTTCTATGTGGAGGTGAGTTGCCATCTAGATAAAGGAAGGCCCGTAGACGTGGTGTATCTTAATTTTGCAAAAGCATTTGACACAGTTCCCCATAAACGTTTAGTGTACAAAATAAGGTCCGTTGGCATGGACCATAGGGTGAGTACATGGATTGAAAACTGGCTACAAGGGCGTGTTCAGAGGGTGGTGATAAATGGGGAGTACTCAGAATGGTCAGGGGTGGGTAGTGGGGTTCCCCAGGGTTCTGTGCTGGGACCAATCCTATTTAATTTGTTTATAAACGACCTGGAGGATGGGATAAACAGTTCAATCTCTGTATTTGCAGACGATACTAAGCTAAGCAGGGCAATAACTTCTCCGCTGGATGTGGAAACCTTGCAAAAAGACCTGAACAAATTAATAGGGTTGGGCGACTACATGGCAAATGAGGTTCAATGTAGAAAAATGTAAAATAATGCATTTGGGTGGCAAAAATATGAATGCAATCTATACACTGGGGGAGAACCTCTGGGGGAATCTGGAATGGAAAAGGACCTGGGGGTCCTAGTAGATGATAGGCTCAGCAATAAAGCAAACAGAATATTGGCATGCATTAAAAGGGGGATCAACTCCATAGATAAAACGATAATTCTCCCGCTCTACAAGACTCTCGTCCGGCCGCACCTGGAGTATGCTGTCCAGTTCTGGGCACTAGTCCTCAGGAAGGATGTACTGGAAATGGAGCGAGTACAAAGAAGGGCAACAAAGCTAATAAAGGGTCTGGAGGATCTTAGTTATGAGGAAAGGTTGCGAGCGCTGAACTTATTCTCTCTGGAGAAGAGACACTTGAGAGGGGATATAATTTCAATTTACAAATACTGTACTGGTGACCCCACAATAGGGATAAAACTTTTTCGCAGAAGAGAGTTTAATAAGACTCGTGGCCACTCATTACAATTAGAAGAAAAGAGGTTTAACCTTTAAACTACGTAGAGGGTTCTTTACTGTAAGAGCGGCAAGGATGTGGAATTCCCTTCCACAGGCGGTGGTCTCAGCGGGGAGCATTGATAGCTTCAAGAAACTATTAGATGATCACCTGAATGACCGCAACATACAGTGATATGTAATGTAATACTGACACATAATCACACACATCGGTTGGACTTGATGGACGTGTGTCTTTTTTCAACCTCACCTACTATATAACTATGTAAGATGATTGCGATGCCAAATCTTCAGCGGGCCTGTGCTTCCCTCTGGCCAGATTTGATATACTGGGTGTCCTGGCAGATGCTTTCAAACGACATAGGGCTGCGACTTCCAGCGGTCAGCCAACTTGTGCTTTCTAGGGACACCCAGGTTTCTCAGCAGTACCTTGTCATCCGGCTGTAGCTCCTGCAATCATACCCTGAGGTCAAAGTATATTTTGTTTCTCTGTCCTCGGGCATATGAGGCAGCTTGAGCCTTATCATAGGCAGTTTTCAGACATCTCTGCAGGCAATCCACATACCTCAACAACTTCCCACAGAGGGTATGTTCGAGGGCTGTGCTGAAGGCCAAGTCTACTGGCACCCGGGCCTACGGTCCGAACATCAAACTATAGGGAGAGTGACCTGTGGCCTCATTGGCGGTGCTGTTATAAGCATGCACAATAGCCACTATATGCTTGCTCTAGTGCTGCATTTGTTCTGAATTTAGAGTTCCAAGAATATCCAGGAGGGTTCGGTTAAATCTCTCTGGTTGAGGATCTCCTTGAGGATGAAACGGGGTGGTTTTAGACTTCATGATGCCCAACAGGTCTAAAAGTCTGAATACAAAAAAGAAACAGCACTCAAAATGCCTCATCCATAAATTTGTGAAGAAATAAAGAAAAAAGAATTCAAAAAAGGAAAACCTGTGGTTGGACTTTAAAGGCACAACAAACAATGGAAAGATACAAAAATATTAGCATTTATTGAAATATATATATATATATATATATATATATATATATATATATATATCTCTAGAAACGATGAGTCAGGATTGCTGCACAAGAAATTTATTTCTGTAAAAAATTACAAAGACATCGAACCGATACCAGATGCAGCTGGCTGCGACGTTTCGGCCTTCCACAGATAACGCCCTTTCTCACAATTGTATATCTGCAACTGGTTACACGCATCACATGATATATATATATATATATATATATATATATATACACAAGTTAATTAATTATATTTGATTAAGCTGGAATTAATTAACCCGCATTCAGTAACAGGTTTTTTAACTAATCATCTCTCCTCATTTTACGTGGTTGGAACAGTCAAATGTTCAAATGCAACAGGTACTATTGTTTCTTTACCAAACAAAAGGAAAAAGAGAAAAAGAAAAAAAGGGGAAAAAAAAACGTGAAAAGATGTGCCAAACAAAAGCAATGACACAAAAGTTTTTTCATAAAGAAAACATTCCTCCCAGAATAAACTCCTTTCTTCATAGTATCTATAAAAATAATAAAAATAATAATGACGATAATGAGATGTAACAATGAACACGGAATGTCACCTTTTTACAATAACATCTAAATGAATAAATATAAATCAAAATCGGTATTTAACCCTTTAGGCTGTACCGTGTCCAAACGGTTAATCCAATAAACTTCACGTTTTTTCAAAGTGAGCTCTTTATTACCTCCTCATCCATTCATGGGTATGCCATCAATGACCATATATCTCAATTGGGATACTGTATGTTTTTGTTCTGTAAAATGTCTGGATAATGGAAGTTTATCCAGTTTGTCCCGAATTGAGTACTTATGCCTTGCGATTCTATCTTTTACCTTCTGGGTTGTTTCTCCCACATAAATTAAACCACATGGGCATTTGATAATATATATAACATAGGATGACTGACGTGCAAAATAATCTTTAATGTTAATATTATAACCTTTATGTGGGTGGCAAAAACTCTTCCCCTTTTATTATACTGGTGCATTGGGAACATGATAGACAAGGGTAGGATCCATGGTTAGGGGGACCTAAGAGAGTAGTACGGGCAATAGGTGTACTGTATTGATCTAATTTGACCAGTCTATCATGTAACGTTCTACCCCTACCCCTTACCATCATATTGTAGGGGTAGAACGTTACGTGATAGACTGGTCAAATCAGATCAATACAGTATACCTATTGCCCGTACTACATAGACTGGTTCAAAAGAAATTACACAATTGGAACAACAATTATCTGACATGGTGGGGCAATCTGACTTCCAGAAAACCAAATCAGAATTGGAAGAAAAACTAACCAATCATCGAAAATCCATAGAAATCCGGAAACGCACCAAAATGGACCGGGATTGAGAGGACTATGCTAACAACCGAGTCTACATTTGGACAGATATTAATCGTTTTCGTGGAAAATTCAGGAATGGTAAACGTCAACAACAGCTTTCTACATCTAGCTCCTCAATGGCATCTACCGGCTCCTCCACAAATGCTACGGGATCTTTTTTAACTCGTTGTCAGGGACGTGTTGGTGGTCATCGGGCTAACATACGTGCACGCAGGTGCACGAGAGGCTTTCCCAGAGCAATTCAGCCAAATTTCCCATTGGGGGACGCTGGCGCGCTCCCGCGCGCGCCCGTTCGCACGGGCGCGTGCGCGCTCCCGTTCGAGCTAGCGCTGTTTGGCACCAAAGTCCCTTTAAATAGATGTCAGTTACTTTTATCAGGTGCTGTTCGTCTGCAGCTCTGCACCTGAGTTCTGTAATCTGCCTGTTGTTACTATTGTGAATTGACCCGGCTCCGTCTGACTATCCTGCTATCTCCTATCCGACCCGGCCTGCCTGACCTTGCTGTATCCTGTTACCTGTTGCCGATTACCTGCCTGCCTGACTATTCTGTGATTATCCCTTCTGCCATATACCTGCCTGATCTCCTGCTGATACGGACTGTTTGACTCTGCTTTGCTTGTGTCCTGTGACGCTGCTCACCACCTGCTCTTCCAGCTCCAGGTTCTGCTGCTGCAACACCCTTCTCCTGCCTGCTATCGGATCCACTTCTGCCTACCCGCATCCGCTATACAGTCTCCTTGAAGGAAGTCTCATCAGCTCCTGTGCTGGTCATCGCAAGAAACCGCATCAGGCACTCCTACCCACTGCGCTCAGTAGACTGCTGTCCCCACTCCAGTGGCTTCTGAACCAGTGCTTAAGAGAGGTCTCCTTTCATCAGTCGGGCTCAACTACCAGGTACCTAACAGTACGAACAGCCATGTCTGAGCCCGCAGGAGAAGCCTCTCCTATCAAGGAAATCTGTACGCACTTAGCAGCACTCACGCAAGCCGTACAGACCTTACAAGACAGTTATACCAGGTTGGAAGGTCAAGTTCTGAACCTCAGTAGCCCAGGAGGCGCATCTCCTGCTCCAGCAGCAGCTCCAGCTCAAGCCACTGTACCTCCCTCTGTGGTTATGCTTCCACCCGAACCAAGGGTTCCCATCCCTGAGAGGTTCTCTGGGGACCGCACGAAGTTCCTGGCCTTCCGCAGTGCCTGTCAGTTATATTTTGCCTTACAGCCACGGACTTTCTCTTTGGAGGCTACCAAAGTAGGATTTGTGATATCCCTCCTGCAAGGAGAACCGCAAACCTGGGCTCATCGCCTGCTAGAAAATAACTCAGCACAGACCCAGTCCTTGAACTCTTTCTTTGAGGCCATGGCCCAATTGTATGATGACCCGCAGCGCACTGCCACCGCTGAGTCAGCTTTGTTCGCGCTCCAGCAAGGCCGCAGACCGGCCGAGGACTATGTCACAGACTTTCGACGCTGGAGCGCGGACACACAATGGAATAATGCGGCATTACGCCATCAATTCCGTATGGGGTTGTCAGAGAGCCTCAAGGATGAGCTTGCAAGGGTAGGAATACTGGATACCCTTGAGGAACTTGTTGCTTTAACCATCCAGATCGATCGGCGCCTTCTTGAACGCCGATCTGAACGCTCCTCCCAGCAAACGCGCCCCATGTGGATGACTGCAAAGGTTCCAATGCCTGCTTCCCGATACTTACCTTCTCCTCCTTCTACCTGCTCTAACCCGGCCACTCCAACACCTGATGTTTCGGAACCAATGCAGTTAGGATTACTGCGTTCTACCCTATTTTCAGAAGAGCGGGCATGTAGATGTCAGCTGAACCTCTGCCTCTACTGTGGTGGGACCGGTCACTATGTGAACAACTGTCCGGTCAAGACCAGTAAGTGTGTTTTCGCTACCCCGGCCAGTCTTTCAGCATTAACCGCCAATACCACTCAACTTGCTCTCCCTCTCTCGTTACAGCTCCAGGGAAGAACAATCCGGATCAATGCCATCATTGATTCTGGGGCTTGCAGCTGCTTTATTGACTCTGCCTTTGCTGCTCAACAGAATCTTCCTTTGAAAGACAAGACACACAGACTTTCCGTTTTTCTGGCTGATGGGTCCCACATAAAATCAGGACAAGTCTCTCAGGAAACCCTTCCACTGCTTGTCACCTGTTCAGCTCAGCATAAAGAGTTCCTGATTCTGGACGTTATCTCCTCTCCTCTGTTTCCGATCATTTTGGGCATGCCGTGGCTTCAGGCCCATAATCCCCATAATAATTGGTCTACCGGTGAAATCAAGTTTCTATCTCCCTACTGTCAGAAATTTTGTTTACCTGAACCCTCCAAACCAGCTTTACTCTGCATGGATGAAGATCCAGATCACCTCCAAGCCATACCAGAAGTTTACCACGAATTTGCAGATGTTTTCAGCAAGAAGGGAGCGGACTCCCTGCCACCCCACCGTACCTATGATTGCCCAATTGAGTTGCTTCCGGGGGCTGAGATTCCCTTCGGGCGCATCTTCCCATTATCTGAGAAGGAACAAGAGGCTCTTAAACTATACATTAATGAAAACCTTGAAAAGGGCTTTATTCGACCTTCTACCTCTCCAGCTGGAGCGGGTATATTCTTTGTTGCCAAGAAAGACCAGACTCTTCGTCCATGTGTGGACTATCGGGACTTAAATAAGATCACAGTCAAGAACCGCTACCCTGATACCTGAACTATTTCAGAAGTTGAGGTCTGCTGTTATCTTCACCAAGTTGGATTTAAGAGGGGCCTACAACCTGGTCCGCATTCGGGCCGGGGATGAATGGAAAACGGCTTTCCGGACCCGTTTCGGACACTACGAGTACTTGGTCATGCCCTTTGGCCTATGCAATGCCCCCACCACATTCCAGCATCTGGTCAACGATATATTCAGAGATTTCCTGGACATCTTTATGATAGTTTACTTGGATGATATTTTGATCTTCTCCAATTCCCTTAACCAACATCGAGAACATGTTCGCAAGGTCTTGAGCCGTCTTCGTTTACACGGACTGTATGCCAAAGCAGAAAAATGCGAATTTGAACAAAGGAACATTCAGTTTTTGGGGCTAGTGATCTCTCCTACCGGCATTAAAATGGATCCTCAAAAAGTGTCCGCTGTGCTAGATTGGCCACCCCCTCTGGGCAAGAAGGGCGTACAGTGCTTTGTCGGATTCGCAAATCTTTACAGAAAATTTATTAAAGGTTTCTCTGCCATCATTTCACCTATTACGCAGCTAACCAAGCAGAACTGTCGTTTTCACTGGAGTTCTGAGGCTCAAGAGGCCTTTGAAGAATTAAAAAGACGGTTCACCTCAGCTCCAATTCTCAGCCATCCGGACCCATCCCTACCTTTTATTCTGGAGGTAGATGCTTCTGAAGTGGCCGTGGGCGCAGTTATCTCTCAGCGACAGGGGAACAAGGATCTGATGCACCCGGTGGGTTTTTTCTCCAGGAAACTCTCGCCGGCTGAGCGAAATTATGATGTGGGTGATCGAGAGTTACTGGCCATTAAGGCAGCTCTGGAAGAATGGAGGTATCTGTTGGAGGGTGCGGTTCATCCGGTTCTAATATATACAGATCACAAGAACCTCGAGTATTTAAGATCTGCTAAAAGACTGAAACCCCGACAAGCCCGGTGGGCCTTATTTTTCACACGTTTCTGTTTTCACATTACTTATCGGCCAGGAACCAAGAACGTGAAACCAGACACGCTGTCGCGCATGTTTGACCATTCCAAGGAACCTTCTGTACCTGACACCATCCTGCCAGCAAATAATTTCCTACTTCTCCAGACGGACATCTTGTCCTTGATCAGACAAGCATCACCAGAACCTTCAAGCCTGCAAGGACTTGCTGTAGTACCTCGAAATGGGTTATTATGGAAAGGAAGTCAGATATTTGTGCCAGAAGACATCCGAGTCAAGGTGCTGAGCTTGTTGCATGATCATCCACTTGCAGGACATTTTGGGGTCCGTAAGACCCTTGAACTCGTGCAACGCACGTTCTGGTGGCCTAACATGAAAGAATTCTGCAATAAGTACATTAGCTCCTGTCCTGTTTGCATTCAAAATAAAACCTCTAGAAATCGAGCTTGGGGACTGTTGAGGCCGTTACCCATACCAGATAGGCCCTGGAGGATGATAGCAATGGACTTCATTGTCGAATTACCATGCTCTGAAGGATGTTCGGCGATCTTCGTAGTAGTCGATCGTCTGTCCAAGATGGCCCACTTTTTGCCCCTAAAGGGGACACCTTCTGCTGTAGAGACTGCCCGTGTATTCATCAAGGAGATCGTCAGGCTGCATGGAGTCCCTGCAAATATAGTATCTGATAGGGGGGTGCAGTTTACATCATGCTTCTGGAAAGCCCTATGTGAGATATTGAAGATTGAATTGGCCCTGTCTTCAGCGTATCACCCCCAAACAAATGGGCAAACTGAACGGACAAATCGAACGCTAGAGCAGTACATTAGATGCTTTACTTCATTTGCACAGGATGACTGGGTGTCCCTGCTACCTCTAGCGGAATTCGCTTACAATAATGCTAGCCACTCTGCCATGGGTCAGTCCCCGTTTTTTGCTAATTATGGTTTTCATGTGTCTTTCTTACCAGATTTTCTTCCAGAATCTCCAGTTCCAGCGGTCCAGGACACAGTACAGTTTCTCAGTCACAACAACCGGATGCTACAGGAGGCGATATCCAAGGCACAAGCGGACAGTAAGAGGTTCTTCGATCAAAAGAGAAGAGGAGATCTAGACCTGCAGATTGGCGACAAGGTATGGCTGTCTACTAATAATATTAAACTAGCTTGTCCTTCCAAGAAACTTGCTCCTAAGTTTATTGGACCTTTTCCGGTGAAAAAGAAGGTTAATGAGGTGTCTTACGAACTGTGCTTACCTGACTCACTGAAAATTCATCCTGTGTTCCATGTGTCACTATTGAAGCCTACTGTAACAGATCCCTTCCCTGATAGGGGCACCAGGGTCCCCGAACCTGTCTTGGTGGACGGAAATGAGGAATATGAGGTGGAGGCTATCCTTGATTGCAGAAAAAGATCGGGGCAGGTACAGTTCTTCATCAAGTGGAAGGGGTACGGTCCGGAGAACAATTCATGGGAACCCAATAACAATATTCACGCTGAATGTTTGATCCAGGCCTATTTCTCTGCTCATCCTGAGAAGAGGAGTTATCTGGGCATCCGGAGGCTGCCCGTTGGGAGGGGGCAATGTCAGGGACGTGTTGGTGGTCATCGGGCTAACATACGTGCACGTAGGTGCACGAGAGGCTTTCCCAGAGCAATTCAGCCAAATTTCCCATTGGGGGGCGCTGGCGCGCTCCCGCACACGCGCGACCGTTCGCGCTAGCGCTGTTTGGTGCCAAAGTCCCTTTAAATAGATGTCAGTTACTTCTATCAGGTGCTGTTCATCTGCAGCTCTGCACCTGAGTTCTGTAATCTGCCTGTTGTTACTATTGTGAATTGACCCGGCTCTGTCTGACTATCCTGCTATCTCCTATCCGACCCGGCCTGCCTGACCTTGCTGTATCCTGTTACCTGTTGCCAATTACCTGCCTGCCTGACTATTCTGTGATTATCCCTTCTGCCATATACCTGCCTGATCTCCTGCTGATATGGACTGTTTGACTCTGCTTTGTTTGTGTCCTGTGACGCTGCTCACCACCTGCTCTTCCAGCTCCAGGTTCTGCTGCTGCAACACCCTTCTCCTGCCTGCTATCGGATCCGCTTCTGCCTACCCGCATCCGCTATACAGTCTCCTTGAAGGAAGTCTCATCAGCTCCTGTGCTGGTCATCGCAAGAAACCGCATCAGGCACTCCTACCCACTGCGCTCAGTAGACTGCTGTCCCCACTCCAGTGGCATCTGAACCAGTGCTTAAGAGAGGTCTCCTTTCATCAGTCGGGCTCAACTACCAGGTACCTAACACTTGTGGTCCCCCAAATACAAGAGCAGGCGAAGAGGAGGCAAGAAACGCTGACGGAGTAACAACAAGATCTGCCAACAGAATGCGAAACAGACAGAGGACTTAAATGTGGTACATAACATTTCTTCTTTTCCCCTTAGTGAAATAGAGATGAGAGTTTTGAAAAGGGGCTTCATTTTTGCCCAAAAGAAAAAATGGATACATTTAGATTTGTATAAATTCTATAGAAATATACGTTTAAAGGCTTTTTACTCGTCTAAACCATCAATGCACAGTTCAAATCCATTGAAAATGTCTATCTCTAATATGGGGTTAAAAAATAAGAGCACATTTGTGCCCCCTACCAATAACCCAGCAGCAGAACTGTTCATTGATAAAGTTGAGACGGATATAAGGCAATTTCTAGAAGATTGGTCTAGGATAGACCATAGACAAAACAATTTGAGTCGAGAGGAACATACCGCTCTGTCCTTATTATCCACTAGGAAAGAAATCACAATAAAACCAGCAGGTAAGGGTGGTTCCATAGTGGTTATGGATACAGTAAAATACAAAGGGGAAATAAAAAGACAGCTGACTATAATGTTTATACACGTTTGGATACTAATCCCACTACATGGGTTCTAACTAAAATTATGAAAGTTGTAAAAAAGGCCTTGCAGGCAGGAATAATAGATACCAACACAGAAACCTTTCTAATCCCTGAATACCCTATTACACATATTTTTTATGTGCTACCTAAGGTGCACAAAGACCCAAATAACCCTCCGGGTCGTCCAATCGTTTCTAGCATTAATTCAGCCACCATGTCCATTGCTAAATATTTGGACAAACATCTTACCCCTCTGATAGCGAACACCAAATCTTATATTCAGGACACTCAAGATTTTTTGTCTAGTATACAAGATTTAACCCTTCCTTCAGGTGCTATATTAGTAACATGGGATGTAGCCAATTTATATACTGCTATTCCTCACATCCTAGGATTAGAAGCCTGCAAGCGATTACTATATTCATCTAAATTATATGATGATAGACAAATTACATTTCTTTTGGAGTTGCTTACCATAGTACTGGAAGATAATTTCTTCCTTTTTAAGGATGTATATTACTTGCAACGTACGGGCACAGCGATAGGTTCGAATGTCGCCCCCCATATGCCAATGCTTTTATGAGTATGCTTGAAGAAGCATTCATTTATCATAGATTATATACAGACAACTGCATCACATGGTTTAGATTTATAGACGATGTGATTGGCTTATGGGTGGGCGACCATGATTAATTGTATCTTTTTGACTTTTATTTGAATAATCTAATTCCTGGTTTGAAATTTAATATGTATTCTTCTGACACAGCGGTTCCCTTCTTAGACACTCTGTTGAGTATACAGGACAATCATATAATGGTTGACCTGTATAGAAAATCCACGGAACCGAAACCAGTTATTACATTATTCTAGCTTCCACCCTCCAGGGGTATTTAAATCCATACCGAGAAGCCAATTGAAACGTGTATCTAGGATTGTAAATCAGACAGATACAAGAGAGAAGTGGTTGAGTGAGATGGAAGGCAGACTTTGTCAAAGAGGATATCCAGAGGATATGGTTCAGCAGGAACGTATCAATTTGGACCAAAATAGAGAAAAAAATGTAACCCATAGACTGCCTTTCATCTCACAGTTTCATCCATTCTCTAATAAAATCAATAATATAATTAGAAAACATTGGTCAATATTAATAAATAAGAATTACCCGACCATTCCTGAATTTTGCCACCCCCCTTACCGTCATATCGTAGGGGTAGAACGTTACGTGATAGACTGGTCGAATCAGATCAATACAGTACACCTATTGCCCGTACTAAATTCTTAGCTCCCCCTAACCATGGATCCTACCCTTGTCTATCATGTACCCAATGCACCAGTATAACAAAGGGGAAGAGTTTTTGCCACCCACATAAAGGTTATAATATTAACATTAAAGATTATTTTACATGTCAGTCATCCTATGTTATATATATTATCAAATGCCCATGTGGTTTAATTTATGTGGGAGAAACAACCCAGAAGGTAAAAGATAGAATCGCAAGGCATAAGTACTCAATACAGGGGGCTGCACATACAGGGGGTTCTTCCAAAGAAGTGGGGTTCTTTAAATAAGTGGCACTTCTGCTCTTGCACCATCCATCTGAACATCTTCTTCTCTCTTCACAGGTAAACCTGCGTTTATATCTCCACATACCTTAAAACTGAATATTGTCAGACTGCACAAATGCTTATTTGGTAAATCTGTTTGTCACCACTGTTTCAACTCCATCTGTAGCCATGCTCACATTATTTCAATGTTTATTTAGCCATTAAGTCTTACCTAAATTATCGGTTTCCTTATCTTTACAATTTTGGCCTTTTAGTCCCCTTGCAGTTTGATTGTGGTATGAAAGTTATGCCCTGCTAGCTATGTTCCTAATATGCCCTCCTAATTGATTGCCAGATTCAACCCACACCCAACACACAGTATAAAAACAAGGCCTTCCTTACGGGGGAACACATACAGGGGGCTGCACATACAGGGGGTTCTTCCAAAGAAGTGGGGTTCTTTAAATAAGTGGCACTTCTGCTCTTGCACTTCAGCAATTTGCACAAAGCAAACTATAAAAGACTGCAGGTGACCCCATTTCCAAATTTTACCATCTTCCTCTCTGAAACATGCACTCTTTACCTCTCCTCCTTTTCACAATTGCTGCCTCTCTCCTCAAACTCTCGTTTCTACATCCCTCTGCTCCACCCCACAATCTGTACATATCAGCCTCACTTCTCCCCTCCCCCTATTACTGCACTCATCACCTCTTTCTAACTCTAAGCCCACTTGCTAACAAACCCCCCCAGGATACTGAAGCATGTCCCCTCATACAAATCATATTCTCATATTACCTCCCTCACCCTTCTGCTTCTCCTAATCGCTGGAGATATTTCCCCAAACCCTGGGCCCCACTTATTTAACTGTGCCCAACACACCCATCACCCTACACCCTCTGACCTCTACACAATTTAGTCTCCATTCCTCTTCTTGCCAACACCAGCCTCCCTCTCTCCTGCGCCCTCTGGAACGTCTGCTCTGTCTGCAACAAACTCCCTGCTGTTCATGACCTCTTTGTCACTAATTCCTTTAATCTACTTGCTCTCACAGAAACCTGGCTCCACGAATATGACACCCCTTCTCCTGCTTCCCTCTCCCAGGGTGGCCTTCACTGGACTCACTCCCCCAGGCCTAATGGACGCAAGGGAGGATGAGTGGGATTCCTCCTATCCCCCCAGAGCACCTTCCAGGTTATTCACCCTCCTCCCTCTTTTTCACTCTCATCATTCGAAGCCCACTGTATACGTCTATTCTCTCCTACTTCCCTAAGAATTGCTGTGATCTACCGGCCCCCTGGACCATTATCAACTTTCCTTGATGAGTTTTCTGCCTGGCTACCCTACTTTCTCTCTTCGGATATTCCTACAATCCTTCTCGGTGATTTCAACATCCCTGCTAATACAAACACTCCTGCTACTTCTAAACTTCTTAGTCTAACCTCTTCATTTGACCTGAAGCAATGGGTACAGGCTTCTACTCACTCTGATGGCAACACCCTTGACCTTGTATTCTCTTACCTATGCACTCCATGCAACTTCTCAAACAATCCTTTTCCTCTCTCCGACCACCACCTTATTAGTTTCTCTTTCCCCCTGTCTTCCACCACCTTTCCCTCCAATCGCCTAACCATCACCCATAGAAACTTTCGCAACTTCAACTCCTCTCTCCTCTATTCTGCTACTGACCACCTCTATGACAAAATCTCTCTCCTGTCCTGCCCCAACCAAGCCATGTCCATCTACAATAAATCTCTGTCCTCCACCCTGGACAAGTTCGCTCCCCTCACTACACGCAGAATCAGGCCTCGACCCCTACAACCCTGGCAAACAGATGACACTAAAATTCTCAAAAAACGTAGTCGCGCTCTTGAGCGTCTGTGGCACAAGACTAAGTCTCTCAAAGACTTCAACCAATACAAATCTGCCCTCCAAAAATACTATTCTTTCCTCCACACTGCCAAGCAAACCTATTTTACAACTCTTATTAACACCTTCTCATCCAATCCCCGTAAACTCTTCTCTACCTTCAACTCTCTACTTTGTCCTCCATCGCCTCCCCCCACTGACTTACTCACTGCCCATGAAATCGCTAATCACTTCAAAAACAAGATTGATACAATCCGTGATGAAATCTCCACTCTACAGGTATCTCCCCCAGCTAAGACCCCATGTCAACAGGCACAACTGACACTCCCCCTATTCAAATCTGCTACTCCAGATGAAGTTGCTCCGTTCTATCGCCCACCTAACCACCTGTCCCCTGGACCCTATTCCCTCTCAAATGCTACGTTCACCCTCTGACCCCATCCTACACTCTCTAACCCACATCTTTAATCTCTCCCTCACCTCTGGCATCTTCCCCGATGCTCTAAAACATGCACTGGTCACTCCCATACTCAAAAAGCCGTCCTTGGACCCTACCAATCTCAACAACCTACGCCCTATCTCCTTGCTTCCCTTTTCCTCTAAACTCCTTTAACGCCTGGTTTACAACCAACTGAGTGACCACCTCATTAAAAACAACCTTCTTGCTCCCCTTCAGTCTGGATTCCGCCCTCAACACTCCACAGAAACTGCTCTTTTAAAGCTCACAAATGACCTACTAACTGCAAAAACCAACGGACACTATTCTGTACTCCTACTTCTGGATCTTTCAGCTGCCTTTGACACGGTTGACCACCCCCTCCTCCTCAAAAAACTTTACTCCCTCGGTCTCCGTGATTGTGCTCTTCAGTGGCTCTCATCCTACCTATCCCAACGCACCTTCAGTGTCACTTACAATTCTACTTCCTCCACGCCTCTTCCCTTCTCTGTTGGGGTCCCCCAAGGTTCTGTTCTTGGACCTCTTTTATTTTCAATCTACACCTCTTCCCTGGGTCAGCTGATAGCCTGTCACGGCTTTCAATATCATTTCTATGCTGATGACACACAAATCTATCTCTCCATCCCTCAACTCACTCCATCAGTCTCCTCACGCATCACTAACTTACTAACTGACATATCTGTATGGATGTCACACCACTTCCTCAAACTCAACTTGTCCAAAACCGAGCTCATAATATTTCCTCCCCCACGTGCCTCTTCCCCTGACTTCTCTGTGAAGAGCAATGGCAAAACCATCCACCCGTCCCCACATGTCAGGGTGCTAGGTGTTATCTTAGATTCTGAACTCTCCTTTCAGCCCCACATCCAATCACTTTCCAAAGCTTGCCGCCTCAACCTCCGCAACATCTCTAAACTACGTCCCTTTCTAACCAATGAAACCACAAAGCTCCTGATTCACTCCCTGGTTATCTCTCGCCTTGACTACTGCAACTCACTCCTCATTGGCTTACCTTTAAATAGACTATCCCCCCTTCAGTCCATCATGAATGGGGCTGCCAGACTCATCCACCTTACAAACCGCTCAGTGTCTGCTACCCCTCTCTGCCAATCCCTCCATTGGCTACCACTCGCCCAACGAATTAAATTCAAAATACTAACAATAAGTTACAAAGCCATCCACAACTGTGCCCCCAGCTACATCACTAACCTAGTCTCAAAATACCAACCTAATCGCCATCTCCATTCCTCCCAAGATCTCCTGCTGTCTAGCTCCCTCATCACCTCCTCCCATATCCGCCTCCAGGACTTCTCCCGAGCCTCGCCCATCCTCTGGAATTCCCTACCCCAATCTGTCAGACTGTCTCCAAATTTATCCACTTTTAGGCGATCCCTGAAAACTTTACTCTTCAGAGAAGCCTATCCTGCCTCCATCTAACAACTGCACTATTTTCTCCATTAGCTCATCCCCCCACAGCTATTACCCTTTTGTATAACTTGACCCTCCCTCCTAGATTGTAAGCTCTAACGAGCAGGGCCCTCTGATTCCTCCTGTATTGAATTGTATTGTACTTGTACTGTCTGCCCTAATGTTGTAAAGCGCTGCGTAAACTGTCGGCGCTATATAAATCCTGTATAATAATAATAATAATTCGGGACAAACTGGATAAACTTCCATTATCCAGACATTTTACAGAACAAAAACCTACAGTATCCCAATTGAGATATATGGTCATTGATGGCATACCCATGAATAGACAAGGAGGTAATAGAGAGCTCACTTTGAAAAAACGTGAAGTTAATTGGATTAACCGTTTGGACACGGTACAGCCTAAAGGGTTAAATACCGATTTTGATTTATATATATTCATTTAGATGTTATTGTAAAAAGATGACATTCCGTGTTCATTGTTACATGTCATTATCGTCATTATTATTATTTTATTATATTTATAGATACTATGAAGAAAGAGTTTATTCCGGGAGGAAAGTTTTCTTTATGAAAAAACTTTTGTGTCATTGCTTTTGTTTGGCACATCTTTTCACGTTTTCTTTTTCCCCCTTTTTTTTTTCCCCTTTTTTTTCCCCTTTTTCTTTTTCTCTTTTTTCTTTTTTTCTTTTTTTTGGTAAAGAAACAATAGTACCTGTTGACATTTGATTGTTCCAACCAGGTAAAATGAAGAGAGATGATTAGTTAAAAAAACCTGTTACTGAATGTGGGTTAATTAATTCCAGCTTAATCAAATATAATTAACGAACGTGTGTGTGTGTGTATGTGTATATATATATATATATATATATGTATATGTATGTATGTATGTATGTATGTATGTATATATATATATATATAATCTATCTATCATGTGATGCATGTAACCAGTTGCAGACATACAATTGTGAGAAAGGGCGTTATCTGTGAAAGCTCGAAACGTCGCAGCCAGGCAGCCAGCTGCATCTGGTATTGGTTCGATGTCTTTGTAATTTTTTACAGAAATAAATTTCTTGTGCAGCAATCCTGACTCATCGTTTCTACATATCGGTCCGTGGGAGGGACCAGATTGCTAGCACAGCCAAGATCGTTTAGTGCACCTCACCCTGCATATGGTGATATATATATATCACCATATGCAGGGTGAGGTGCACTAAACGATCTTGGCTGTGCTAGCAATCTGGTCCCTCCCACGGACCGATATGTAGAAACGATGAGTCAGGATTGCTGCACAAGAAATTTATTTCTGTAAAAAATTACAAAGACATCGAACCTTCTCACAATTGTATGTCTGCAACTGGTTACATGCATCACATGATATATATATATATATATATTACTAACAACAGGAACATGAAAGGAACATCGATAAAAGTCATATATACAAAAAAAATCTATATATGATATGAGCCCTAATGCATCTATGCTTCATTGTACACTTCTTCAGGACACATTTGGGGTTCAGTAGTTGCAAAGAAGAGAAAGGGGTCTCACTATCTAAGGATAAAAACACACAGATTACAATAAACATATAATAAAAAGAAAAACACTTTATGTTTGATATGACTGATTTCTGATTGGGACTCTAAAACAAAGTTAATACTGCAGCTGCAGGAACAGATTCACAGGACTCAATCACTGTGTTTAAAATGTCCGTTCGGTGAAAAATTTATTATTACATGTTATTTTATACATAGATAAGAAAGGGGTGGTGTGTGATGTTATTAAAAACTAACAAACAGCAATATGTTATTTAAAGCTAACAAATAGAAATATATTATTAAAAACTAGCGAATAGAACAATTGCAAAAGTAAAACCTTGAAAAGGGAGGGGGGAGTAGAGAGCGTTTAGTAGGAGAAGTGTCTGTGTGTTAGGTGAAGGTTACAGAACACATTTCAACAGTGAGAACAAAATGGATTCTCTTGTGCTTAAATGAACAGTACAATGAATGTCCATGTCATTTCCCCCCTTTTGTTTATTTGACACCATTCTTCTCCGCGTTACGTTCAGCCGATTGCTGGTAACTCCTGTTACATTGGCGCAGAGAGACGGCGTCCTGTTCAGCTCTCTCCTAGCTTTCTCACAATAATGGGTTCATCAGGGCTGGTGGTACATTTGTTGGTACAGTGGGTAGTCACACAGAGGCATAGCCTGATGAGGAAGTAAATAACAAACATGAGAAATAGGAACATCACAATGTAAGCGCCTAGTTTCTGTAACCATGTTGCTATGCCATATAAAAAATCACCAAAACCTCCTAAACCCTGAAAGGGGTTCCATCCATCTTTAGCAATATCTCTGGCTTTATTCTGTAGTTCTCTTATCTTAGCAAGATGCCCTTTAATAATGTCCTCATTATCAGAAATGTATATACAACAGTCAGTGCGAAATATCTCCTGGCTTCCCACCTTGAGCTGCAGTGAGATAATTTAGCGTTAATCTGTGCTCTAATACTACTTTTTTAAGCTGAGCCATTTCTTCATTTAATAAACCTATATCAGTGGTAGTAAGGTTAATGATCTCATCTACAATTCTAGTGTAATTATTTAGTCTTTTCATTGCTTCAATTCCCCATCCTGTCCAGGAAGGGAACCATGACCATGCCATGTCACCTTCAGTGAACAGCTCTCTTTTGAACACTAAAGGGTATTCTGGACTTTGATCTGGTCGCACTGTATCTTTGCGAACAGCCAAAGCAGGTACTAACTTCCCAATGTAACATGTACCTGTAACATTAGTAGGAAGCCAGGCGTAAGCTTTATTTCCACATATATAATATAACCCTCTACATATGGACGGTATGCCTGCTCCTAAAAAACTGGAAGCAATAACATGGAATCTCAGGAAACCGATATTTTCACATATTGGAAACTGTGAGCAATTTGTACTATAAAGGGTTCTATTTAGTTCTGGATCTGGGATATAATAATATTGACCATAGTTTCCTCCATGAGACATGAAGCACAAAACCTGGCTGCAAATGCACTAAATCCAGGTGCTATCCAATAGCAGTCAGTAAGTGCCACCATCGCGCCCTTAGCAAGATGACTGACGCCATGTGCCAGCTGTGCTAAAACTGGGTACAAACTCCTGGGTAGACACCACCTGTTGTCAGCGCTCCACAGGCCCTGCTGATTTTGGGTAGCATTACATTTGATCCACTTATCCTTCTCTTCATCAGGGGCCTGGTTCTGCAACTGAATTAGAGTTTCTACATCCCACTGCTCTTGATGAGGGGAATCTGTCCCCGCTACCTGGGTGACCCCTACAGTGGGTGCGACTCCAAATGCCATAAGGGCAGCATCCTTTGCCGCTTGGTCCGCTAAAGCATTTCCTCTGGCTGTCATGTCACTTCCCCTTGCATGCCCTTTTACCTTCAGGATGGCAACTTCTGCTGGTTTCTGAAAGGCCTCAAATAGCCGCTCTATGAGTTTTGCATGTCTCACTGGCTTCCCTGCACTAGTCAGAAAGTGCCATGCTTTCCAGATAGGCCCAAAATCGTGCTGTCAGTGTAAACATTTCCCCTTTGATTCTGTAGGAGATGACATGCTTTGACTACAGCATACAACTCCGCTTCCTGTGCTGACATCTGGGGTTTCAATGCTTCCTGATGTAAAATGGTGTCTGTAGTGGTTACAGCAAACCCTATGTGTGGCTGACCATCATCAGTGTAAAATCTGGAACCATCTACGAATAAGTGTGTGTCACAATCTGATAAAGGCTCATCTTTTGCTGGTGTGACAGAGGCCCTTTCTACCTCCATAAGAGCCATACAATCATGAGAAAAACTCTCAGGTTCTACATCAGTACCATTTGTTGCATCTTCCTCATTAATTATAGGAAGAAGAGTAGCCGGATTTAAAGTAACACATCGTTTGATTGTTAAATTCCATGGAGCAAAACAGACTGGTACTTGTCAAATCTACTAGCAGACACATGTCTAGTATTTACTTGATTCATGATTTCCTGCACTGCATGTGGCACATACAGGATCAGAGCAGAATCTAGTACAAGCTCCGTTACTTTGTCTAGCAGCAAAATGCAGGCTGCTATGGCTCGCATACAACTGGGGGAGCCTTTCATGACAGGGTCTAATGAGGCTGATACATACATCACAGGCCTCTGTTTGTCTCCATGTAGCTGGGTGAGTACACCTGCAGCAAATCCATTGACTTCATGACAGAACAACGAGAAAGTCTTAGTATAGTCAGGAAGTCCAATGGCGGGAGCTTCAGACAAAATTTTAATAAGCTCCTTCATCTGCAATTCATTGTCCCATGTGAGTTTGAAAGGGTTTCTAGTGGTAGCCTCATATAGAGGAGCCATAAGTTCTGATGCATTTGGAATCCAGTCCCTACAATATCCCACTAACCCCAGGAAGGCACGTAGTTGCCGGACATTTCTTGGCTTTTCAAAGTTTTGTAGAGTTTTAACTCGATCTGGGGTTAGGTGACGGATTCCATGTGAAATGCAGTGACCCAGGAAGATCACTTTCTCTTGGCAGTATTTTAGCTTATCTTTGCTAACTTTGTTGTTACTGTTATAGAGAAACAGGAGAAGGCTTACTGTTTCTCTGCTACAAATGTCCTTTGTATCAGAAAAAATAAGCAAATCGTCTATGTACTGAAGCAAAACAGTGTTTGGGTGTGAGGGGGACCATTGGTCCAATACTTGCTTTAACGCAGTATTATATTCAGAGGGGCTACTCACACAGCCTTGGGGCAATCTTGTCCATGCTAACTTTTGGGCATCACGGGTAAATGAAAAAAGGTGCCAGCAATCTGGGTGCAGGGGCACCGAAAAGAAAGCATTTGCAAGATCAATCACTGTAAAGCAGGTGCTGGAGGCAGGTATTCCACTTAGTAAAGTGCGGGGGTTGGGCACGATCGGGGTATCTGCCTCTATTATATTGTTAATGGCTCTCAAATCATGCACCATGCGATATGTCACCTGCCCACCCTTTTTGTCTGGCTTCTTTGCAATTGGGAACAGGGGTGTATTGACCTGGGACTTAATTGGTACAACAACCCCTGCTGCTTTCAGTTGAGTGATTTGATCCTTTATCCCCTCAGTCTGAGCAATATTCAGTGGGTACTGTTTAATCTGTGGGAGATGGGCTCCTGGTTTAATTTTTATCATGACTGGGGTGCAATCCAGCAGACCTACATCATATTTACTGGTGGCCCATAATTCAGTGGGAATCACTTTCAATTCTGGTGGAAATGGCAGAGTGGAGTCTTGGATTAAAAATACTCCACAGGCAGAATTTAAAACTTCTCCTGATAGACTACTGACCACTTGGACTCCTGTAGGAGTGTAGTCTATGTTTGCTAAAATTTGGTTCAAAATGTCAGCTCCCAAAAGATTGGTAGGAACTGTGTCTGAAACTAACACTTTAGTGACAATTTCTGTTTGCTGTCCTAGCCTGAGTTTAAGTGGCTTGGACTCAACCAAATCAGTAGAGGTCCCGGTTAGGCCAACACCAGAGATAACATTTGTAGATAATAATCCTGAAGGTAAGTCCTCTATATTAAAAACACTTCGGCTTGCACCAGTATCAATTAAACAGGTTTATTCTGTTTCTCCTCCAGGATAGGGGAGTTCTTGTAAAAATACTTTTACTCTGGCCTCGGGACCATTGTCTCCCCTATTTAACATGATTGATACTGGCATGCCATTTTCCTATGCCTGATCCACTGCTTTTGGCAGAGAACTGGGATCAGCATGAGGTGCCTCTAAGCTCTTTTCTAGTCTACGGTCAGGAAGATGGCAGAATTTGGCTATGTGTCCTTCCCCATCACAATTGTAGCATATAATTGGTCCCCGATTGCCATGATTTCTGAAATTGCCTTTGCTTCTTCCTCTTCCTTTTCCTCTCTGCTTCCCCATGTACATTACCTTGGGTTTGCTGTCTTTTTGGTTAATCCTGTTTTCTATGGATAACAGGATAGGCAGGACGTCTCGAATGGACATATTGCCTGCCTCAGGCCTTGCTGTGAACAACTTTTCTTTCAACTGGGGTATTAAACCATCAAGAAACCTTTGTTTCACCAGCTGTGTAGATGGACTTGCAGTTTCTCCTGCCTTCTCTCTTCATCTTGCTGCCACAATTTGGAAATTATGGTTTGCTCTGGAAGTTCAGACTCTGGAAGTTCAGACTATCTCTCTTTCTCTGGCCAAAGCCTTAAGTTCAGAGAGATCTAGGTTTGCATATGTGCCTTTTGATTTATGCCAATCATCTGTTTCTAGGATACGAGCCAAATCCCTCTTTGTAGGTTGATATGGGGCTGTTAAACCTCTGCTCTCTACTATATTGCATAGCTCATCTTTTGTGTGTTCCATGTAATCTAATTCTTTTGCTTTTGTGCGTGGACCCCTTAAAGCCAAACTGCTACTTTAGCTTCTGTCTCCCATGTGCAAGCTATTCTCCACGTTCCTTCACTGCACAGTAGTGGGCCATAATCGTGCAGAAAAGTTTGCCATACTTTTAAATCAAAAGTCCCTTCAGATTTTAAAGGTTTAGCTGTTCCCTTTGTCCATTCTACCCATTTATCTAGGGGCTCAGTATAGGCAGAACCGTACCTTCGGTTCATATATTCTCTAGCGCTCATCTTGCGCTGGGCATTTTCTGAAGGTCTCTCTCCCTTCATTCCCTTAATTAATTTAATGCCCATAATGACTGGCCAGTCTTCTCTCTTCTCTACTTGTGCCTATACCCTCTTGCCTCTAAAACAAATAGTACAGCAAATCTGCAGATTTACAAGAATAGTCTCCACTTATCTACGTGGATAGAAGGGGTTTATGACAATAGACAAAACACTCATTAAGAGACCCTCCTCGTCTCTTCTCTTCTCTGTGAGTTTTATCTGACCCTACCATGCGCCTCTGACCCAGGTCGCCCACAAGGAGTCAACGCAGGGAACTGCAGAGGATTTTCCCTATCCACACACAGTCCAACCCGTGAAGGGGGACACAAACACATTCACACACACACGTTACCCAACCAGAAAGGTCCGAGAGTGGTCTGGTTTCCTTGAGAACCGACAGATAGGATACATAGGAAAAGGCAGAAATATAGCAAGCTTAAGGGCAGCTTACCTAGCCGGCATTTGAGGTCTGCGTTTCCCGATGATCCCGATCGAAGCGCGGTTCCTTCTGGAGACTCTGCCAAACTCCTGGCTGGCCCGCCAAGACTGATATGACTGATTTCTGATTGGGACTCTAAAACAAAGTTAATACTGCAGCTGCAGGAACAGATTCACAGGACTCAATCACTGTGTTTAAAATGTCCGTTCGGTGAAAAATTTATTATTACATGTTATTTTATACATAGATAAGAAAGGGGTGGTGTGAGATGTTATTAAAAACTAACAAATAGCAATATGTTATTTAAAGCTAACAAATAGAAATATATTATTAAAAACTAGCGAATAGAACAATTGCAAAAGTAAAACCTTGAAAAGGGAGGGGGGAGTAGAGAGCGTTTAGTAGGAGAAGTGTCTGTGTGTTAGGTGAAGGTTACAGAACACATTTCAACAGTGAGAACAAAATGGATTCTCTTGTGCTTAAATGAACAGTACAATGAATGTCCATGTCATGTTAAACATGTTAACTGTTTAACATAAACAGTGTTTATGTTAGGTGCTTCCTTTGGATACATCTGAGTGGCAATAGTCTTCAACTTCAGCCTGCATGCAGGGCCAGTAGAACCAGTCTCTCACCAGGTGAAAAGTCCTCGTGGGCCCTAGGTGGCCATGGTTGTCGTGTAGGGCAGGTAATACTGTCTCCCTATGTTTTTCAGGTAGGAATAGCTGCCATTTTTCTTCAGAATCGTCAGAGGGGCCCCTTTGGTAGACCAACACTCTGTGCACCTGAAACCAATCCCACTCTCGGTGCAGCAGATGGGTTTCCTTCGGGGAGTCAGTAAGGAGCAAGTCAGGGCATTGGCTCTCCAAAGCCTTCAATGCCAAGCTACAGGGAGGGTCCTCCAACTAGTCCCTCCGCAGGTCTTTGACAGTTTGGGCAGAACTTTATCCCCGACTTGGGTGATGTTGCAATAACATCTGGGGACACCAGCGGCTGACACTCCAACCTCTTCGGTCCTGGATCCTAGTCCAGGTTGATGTTCTGCTCCTTGACATAAGGCTCGTACCCCTTCAGGTGTCAGCTGGGCCTATTCTTTTGGAGGGTCTCTGGAACAATGGGGCCTTCTTGACAAAGCATCCGCATCTTGTTTCCCGACCCCGGTTGATACTTCAGGCTAAAACTAAACTCTGATAGAGCAGCCAACCATCTGTGACCCGTGGCGTCCAACTTGTTGGTAGTGAGGATGTAGGTGAGAGGATTGTTGTCGGTCTTGATCACAAACTCCGCTCCATACAGGTAATCCCTCAGCTTATCCACCACCGCCCACTTCAAGGCCAGGACTTACATAGGCAACAGGCCATAGATGGCCGTCATGCTCTTGATATAGCACCCCACCTAACCCATCTCGACTGGCGTTAAAGTGTAGCTCGTATGGCTTGGTTGGATCTGCATAGGCAATGACTGGAGCGTTGTTAGGCTTCACTTCAGCTGCCTAAAACCTCTTCACACTTCGGAATCCATTGTTCCTCTCTGGGTTTTCTTGGCCCTCCAGCTGGTCTGACAGGCTTCGCCAGATCAGGGTCAGCGTCTTAGCGAATCCCTTGACAAATCTTCTGTAATAATCTAAAAAAGGAGGGGACCATCCAGCTAGACCATGAAGGCTGCCACATCCCTGAAATTGGAAAATAAGAATACCCCCAAAGGTCAGTGGGACTTTAACGGCAACACTAAAGTTTAACAAATTTTATTGATATAAGCAAAAGTATACAAAAAAGCAACAATATATGTATAGGACAGAAAAACTGTACAAAATGTTACAACATTAAAAGCAATGATGTGAAGTGGTAATGATGCTTGTAACGTCTTCAGCACAGCCCTACGTGTTTCGGGACTTGATAGGACATCCCTTCGTCAGGGGCAGTTTGTGGAGAAGAATCACACTGTATAATGACAATAAGTTAGAAAAACCAGAAGAGTATATTGACAATTCTCTATAAACAATTTAGTGCAGTTGCTATTGTATCACAGAATAAACAGCATAGTAATCACATAAAGGGAACACATACCCACACACATCAAAATTTGAGTCCCACCACCGGGATCGCGCCGACAGTTACGCCCGGAAAAAATCACCCCAATATCCAAACGGAGACTGAGGTGGATGATTGGTCCCCCCTTATCCACACTGGTCCACCCAAGCCGCAACGGACAGGTAACCTCACCGTAGTGGCTGTACCCCCAGATAAAATCACATATAGATCTAGGAAAAGATAAATAATACATAAATAGGCTAAGCCTTTGTGTATTTTAATAATTGGTACCCCAAAAAAAAAAATTTAGGTATATAAATCACAAAACGGAAAGATACACCTCAAAACTTCCTACCACTGGATGATTAGACACCACAAAGGGAAAAGGGCACCCAGGCAAAGGGTGCAAGCTATTGGATGTAAGGTCTATACAGAAGCTAGTCCTGACTGTTGTACTGCCATTAACGCTTTCCGCAAAGAGTGGATTCTATGAAAGAAGATAAGGTAAATGAAAAAAATGAAAGACTCGCTGGACAGTGTGAGCCTGCAGGGAATCTGAAGATGACTTTCTGGCAATGGGGGTCCGTCTAGGTCATCAGACCGTCCCGTCGTGCGCTGTCCCGTGCAGTGACAAACTTCCACGTCATATCTAGCTTTAACCACTTGACATCCGTCCATAGCCGAATGACGGCTACAGCGCGGATGTCAATTCCCGGGAGGCCGTCATATGACGGCCACCCCTTTCCTCGCTCCCCGTGCGCGCTCACGAGCGTGCAGCGGGGAAATTCTGTGTTGGCCGTGTCCCTTGGACACAGCCAATCACAGATCGCTGTAAATGGCCAAACTCAACGGCCATTTACAGCGCGATCGCGATGGCCAATGAGCGATGATCTCAAATGTAAACATATGAGATCATCTCTCATTGCCGGCTCTCTCTCCTCACACAGAGACAGCGTGTGAGGAGAGAGAGAATCTGTCAGCGATCTGTGAGTTACAAAAAAACTTTTTTACAGTGCCAATCAGTACAGTGCCCCATCAGTACAGTGCCCACCTGTGCCAATCGGTGCCCCCCTGTGCCAATCAGTGCCCACCTATGCCAATCGGTGCCCACCTGTCTGCCATCAGTGATCAGTGTCCATTTGCACATCTTCACAATCAGTGCCCACTTGTTCCACCTCATCAGTGCCCACCTGTGCCACCTCATCAGTGCCCACCTGTGCCACCTCATCAGTGCCCACCTGTGCCAATCAGTGCCCATCTGTGCTGCCTCAGTGCACATCTGTGCAATCAATCAGTGCACATCTGTGCCGCCTCATCAGTGCCCATCTGTGCCACCTCAGTGCCTATCTGTGCCGCTCCATCTGTGCCGCCTGTGCCACCTCATCTGTGCCACCTCATCAGTGCACATCTGTGCCATCTCAGTGCACATCTGTTCCGCCTCAGTGCCCACCTGTGCCACCTCATCAGTGCCCACCTGTGCCACCTCATCAGTAAGCACCTGTGCCACCTCATCAGTGCCCACCTGTGCCAATCAGTGCCCATCTGTTCCGCCTCATCAGTGCCCATCTGTTCCACCTCATCAGTGCACATCTGTTCCACCTCATCAGTGCACATCTGTTCCACCTCATCAGTGCCCACCTGTGCCGCCTCATCAGTGCCCACCTGTGCCGCCTCATGAGTGCTCACTTGTGCCGCCTCATCAGTGCCCACCTGTGCCGCCTCATCAGTGCACATCTGTTCCACCTCATCAGTGCACATCTGTTCCACTTCATCAGTGCACATCTGTTCCACCTCATCAGTGCCCTTCTGTGCCACCTCAGTGCCCACCTGTGCTCATCAGTGCTGCCTCATCAGTGCCCATCAGTGCAGGCTTAGCACACACCTGTGTAGTCGCATCACCACCAGCAACCATGTCTAAAAGATGCTTTTCCACCGAGGAGGCGTTCCAAATACTTTCCCAGGCCGATGAGAGCAAGGGGGAGCTCTCTTTTTTAGATTCCCTTTCATACTCTGATTCTGAGTTGGACAAAAATTATGAGCCAGTCCTCAGTAGTGGAACACTGAGTGACTCAGAGGAGGAAGATATTTGGCCTGCCAAACTAAGACGTTCTGGTGAGGAGGCAGTGGCATCCACCAGTACAGCAGTGCCATCCACCAGCACAGCAGTACCCTCCACCAGCACCGCAGTACCTCGGCAAGAAAGGCCAAGGACCCATGCCAGCCTTCCCTATGCCCTGCAGAACCCCTTGTGGCTTCCTCCTAATTCAGGAGAAGTCAACATTCCCCCTTTCACTGCCCAGCCAGGAGTCCAGGTGGACACAGAGAATTTTTCCCCAATACATTTCTTTGATTTAATTTTTACCGAGGACATGCTATCAAATATTGTGGCCCAGTGCAACCTTTATGCACAGCAATTTATTTTAAATAATCCAACGTCCTACTATGCCCATCCCTATGAGTGGAGAGACCTAACGGTGGGGGAGTTGAAGGTTTTTTTAGGCCTCACATTTAATATGGCACTCACCAAAAAAAACACTTTGATGTCCTATTGCTCAACCCACCCCATCCACCACATGCCAATATTCTCCAAGGCAATACGCAGAAACAGATACCTTATGATAATGAGGTTCCTTCATTTCAATGACAATACCCAGTGCCCTCCCCAAAATTACCCAAATTATGACAGGCTTTTCAAAATTTGTTCGCTTCTAAATGATTTTTCTGAAGTATTCCCCCAGCTGTTTACCCTGGACCAAAACATATGTGTGGATGAGCCCCTTGTTAAATTTAGTGGCAGGCTTAAAATAAAACAATTTATTCCCAGTAAAAGGGCCCGCTATGGGGTGAAGGTATACAAATTATGTGACCGAGTACATATATGCCTTCAAAGTGTATGAAGGGAAGGACACCCAGCTGTAACCCCCTAATTGCCCAGACTACTTGAGATCAAGCAGGAAAATTGTTTGGGACCTCATATACCCCCTACTGGAAAAGGCTACAATTTATACTTAGACAACTTCTACACATCTCTGCCCCTGTTCCACAACCTTCACCGGAAGAAGACGCCAGCATGTGGCACCATAAAAAAGAACCAGAAGGGCTTTCCTCAAAGTCTTGTCAATAAGAAATTGAGAAAAGGAGAAATGGCAAGTCTACAAAACAACAAGATTTTGGCAGTGAAGTGGAGGGACAAAAGAGATGTCTACATGTTGTCTTCAATCCACAATGATACCTTCGTGGAAATCCCCAGAAGGAATGGCCCCATACAAAAACCTAAATGCATCTATGATTATATTTTGTTTATGGGGGGAGTCGACTTCAATGACCAAATGCTGGAACCATACCTTGCCACAAGATGGACATACCATTGGTATAAAAAAGTCGCAATTTATTTTTTTCAATTGGCCATATACAATTCATATGTAATTTATCGTAACTCCAGCCAAAACCCCAAATGCTTCCTTGGCTACCAGGAGAAAGTTTTCACTGCCCTTATATTCCCGAATGGCCCACCAGAAAATATCCGATCAGATGTTCTAAGTTGACTCTCCGAACGCCACTTTCCCGATAAAATCCCTCCCAAATCAACAGGCCAAAAAAAATGTAAGGTGTGTACCAGAGCAGGATTCAGAAGGGACACATCTTTTTATTGTGCACAATGTCCTTCCAAACCAGGCCTCTGCATAGGTGAATGTTTTCGACGTTACCATACTTCAGTAAATTATTAGTGAAGTATGGTAAACAAGCCCTGGCTTGTTATTCGACCATGCTTCTGTCTGCCGATTCTGTACATACCTCTGCCTGATCTGGAACTGACCCTGGACTGTTATTCGTGCATGCTTCTGCCTAACGATTCTGCACATACCTCTGCCTAATCTGGAACTGACCTTGGACTGTTTGACCATGTTTTTTGCCTGCTTCATGGACTGATCTTGTACCCTGCTACTGGACTAGTGGTATTCAACACAGGGGTCAAACAAATGTGAGGGGCTCCAGAATTGTTTTTCTGGATGAAGAAAACAATTTTTCTTTCTCGTACATCACGGGACACAGAGCCTCAGTAATTACTGATGGGTTATAGGGTATCACTAGGTGATTGGACACTGGTCACACCCTAGACAGGAAGTTCAACCCCCTATATAACCCCTTCTCTTAGTGGGGATACCTCAGTTTTTTCGCCAGTGTCTTAGGTGTTGGTCACTAATAAGATGTGCTGTGCTGAGCTCCAAAGGAATATCCTATACTGGAGCAAGTCATGCAACCAGATGCATTCAAAGTGCTTTTTCAGGCCAAATTGGATGGTACCCGGGCCTCATGTCTGAAGAAACGAAGTTTTACCTGTAACGCTTCTCTTTTTAGAGAGCTGGACCCCGGGATCCAGTATTTGTTTTTTTCAGCCATATCCCTGGTGGGGTGCTTTACGGGCCCAGAACTGCGGATCCTCCTATTCAAGGGGGCCCCAGTCTCTGAAGGTTTTTTCGAATGAAGCCCACCGTGAGAGGTGAAGATTGGATCTGTATAACAGAACCCTGCAGCTGGATAAGGTAAGGGAGACTCCTCAGTAGGGATGAGCTTCGAGTTCGAGTCGAACTCATGTTCGACTCGAACATTGGCTGTTCGCAAGTTCACCGAACAGCGAACAATTTGGGGTGTTCGCGGCAAATTCGAATGCCGCGGAACACCCTTTAAAAGTCTATGGGAGAAATCAAAAGTGCTAATTTTAAAGGCTAATATGCAAGTTATTGTCATAAAAAGTGTTTGGGGACCTGGGTCCTGCCCCAGGGGACATGGATCAATGCAAAAAAAAGTTTTAAAAACGGCCGTTTTTTCAGGAGCAGTGATTTTAATAATACTTAAAGTCAATCAATAAAAGTGTAATATCCCTTTAAATTTCGTACCTGGGGGGTGTCTATAGTGTGCCTGTAAAGGGGCGCATGTTTCCTGTGTTTAGAACAGTCTGACAGCAAAATGACATTTTGAAGGAAAAAACTCATTTAAAACTACCCGCGGCTATTGCATTGCCGACAATACACATAGAAGTTCATTGATAAAAACGGCATGGGAATTCCCCAAAGGGGAACCCCGAACCAAAATTAAAAAAAAAAAATGACGTGGGGGTCCCCCTAAATTCCATACCAGGCCCTTCAGGTCTGGTATGGATATTAAGGGGAACCCCGGCCAAAATTAAAAAAAAAAAAATGACGTGGGGTTCCCCCTAAATTCCATACCAGACCCTTCAGGTCTGGTATGGATTTTAAGGGGAACCCCGCGCCAAAAAAAAAAAAAAAAACGGCGTGGGGTCCCCCCAAAAATCCATACCAGACCCTTATCCGAGCACGCAACCTGGCAGGCCGCAGGAAAAGAGGGGGGGACAAGAGTGCGGCCCCCCCTCCCTCCTGAACCGTACCAGGCCACATGCCCTCAACATTGGGAGGGTGCTTTGGGGTAGCCCCCCAAAACACCTTGTCCCCATGTTGATGAGGACAAGGGCCTCATCCCCACAACCCTGGCCGGTGGTTGTGGGGGTCTGCGGGCGGGGGGGCTTATCGGAATCTGGAAGCCCCCTTTAACAAGGTGACCCCCAGATCCCGGCCCCCCCCCTGTGTGAAATGGTAAGGGGGTACATAAGTACCCCTACCATTTCACGAAAAAAGTGTCAAAAATGTTAAAAATGACAAGAGACAGTTTTTGACAATTCCTTTATTTAAATGCTTCTTCTTTCTTCTATCTTCCTTCATCTTCTGGTTCTTCTGGCTCTTCTGGTTCTTCTGGTTCTTCCTCCGGCGTTCTCGTCCAGCATCTCCTCCGCGGCGTCTTCTGTCTTCTTCTCCTCGGGCCGCTCCGCACCCATGGCATGGGGGGGAGGCTCCCGCTCTTCTCATATTCTCTTCTTCTTCTTTTCTTCTCTTCTTCTCTTCTTCTTCATTTTCTTCTCCGGGCCGCTCCGCAACCCATGCTGGCATGGAGGGAGGCTCCCGCTGTGTGACGGCGCTCCTTGTCTGACAGTTCTTAAATAACGGGGGGGGGGGCGGGGCCACCCGGTGACCCCGCCCCCCTCTGACGCACGGTGACTTGACGGGACTTCCCTGTGGCATTCCCCGTGACGTCACAGGGAAGTCCCGTCAAGTCACCGTGCGTCAGAGGGGGGCGGGGTCACCGGGTGGCCCCGCCCCCCCCGTTATTTAAGAACTGTCAGACGAGAAGCGCCGTCACACAGCGGGAGCCTCCCTCCATGCCAGCATGGATTGCGGAGCGGCCCGGAGAAGAAAATGAAGAAGAAGAGAAGAAAAGAAGAAAAGAAGAAAAGAAGAAAAGAAGAAGAGAAGAAGAGAAGAAGAGAAGAGCGGGAGCCTCCCCCCCATGCCATGGGTGTGGAGCGGCCCGAGGAGAAGAAGACAGAAGACGCCGCGGAGGAGATGCTGGACGAGAACGCCGGAGGAAGAACCAGAAGAACCAGAAGAGCCAGAAGAACCAGAAGATGAAGGAAGATAGAAGAAAGAAGAAGCATTTAAATAAAGGAATTGTCAAAAACTGTCTCTTGTCATTTTTAACATTTTTGACACTTTTTTCGTGAAATGGTAGGGGTACTTATGTACCCCCTTACCATTTCACACAGGGGGGGGGGCCGGGATCTGGGGGTCACCTTGTTAAAGGGGGCTTCCAGATTCCGATAAGCCCCCCGCCCGCAGACCCCCACAACCACCGGCCAGGGTTGTGGGGATGAGGCCCTTGTCCTCATCAACATGGGGACAAGGTGTTTTGGGGGGCTACCCCAAAGCACCCTCCCAATGTTGAGGGCATGTGGCCTGGTACGGTTCAGGAGGGAGGGGGGGCCGCACTCTCGTCCCCCCCTCTTTTCCTGCGGCCTGCCAGGTTGCGTGCTCGGATAAGGGTCTGGTATGGATTTTTGGGGGGACCCCACGCCGTTTTTTTTTTTTTTTTTGGCGCGGGGTTCCCCTTAAAATCCATACCAGACCTGAAGGGTCTGGTATGGAATTTAGGGGGAACCCCACGTCATTTTTTTTTTTAAATTTTGGCCGGGGTTCCCCTTAATATCCATACCAGACCTGAAGGGCCTGGTATGGAATTTAGGGGGACCCCCCACGTCATTTTTTTTTTTTTAATTTTGGTTCGGGGTTCCCCTTTGGGGAATTCCCATGCCGTTTTTATCAATGAACTTCTATGTGTATTGTCGGCAATGCAATAGCCGCGGGTAGTTTTAAATGAGTTTTTTCCTTCAAAATGTCATTTTGCTGTCAGACTGTTCTAAACACAGGAAACATGCGCCCCTTTACAGGCACACTATAGACACCCCCCAGGTACGAAATTTAAAGGGATATTACACTTTTATTGTTTGACTTTAAGCATTATTAAAATCACTGCTCCTGAAAAAACGGCCGTTTTTAAAACTTTTTTTTGCATTGATCCATGTCCCCTGGGGCAGGACCCAGGTCCCCAAACACTTTTTATGACAATAACTTGCATGTAAGCCTTGAAAATTAGCACTTTTGATTATTCATGTTCGTGTCCCATAGACTTTAACGGTGTTCGCATGTTCGAACGAACTTTTTTCCTGTTCGCATGTTCTGGTGCGAACCGAACAGGGGGGTGTTCGGCTCATCCCTACTCCTCAGGAATTTTTTAATTCTAGTAGGTTTTCTCCTTTAAGTAAATGTATGCTATGCCTATTGTCGCCACCGGGGGCTGTCAAGAGCACATACCTTTTCATGCTTGTTCTGTCTGTCTCAGTGTCCACGCTGTACGCTCCTCTAGCCAGGCTCCAGGTAGGATGGGTTGGGGGGTTCTCTCCTTAGGGATTCTCCCCCCCATGGTTTAGGGGGACGGGGTGGCCTGAGCAAACAGCGGTAGTATACCGCACCACCCGCCACCGCTGCCGCTAGCGCCATTTTCAGCAGGTTCCCATTCACCGGCCCTTCTCTCTCCTCCACCCCAGCCTCCCCTCCATGCTTGTCCCGAGGTTGGAGCCTCGGCTCGCGCGGGAAAGCACACGTTTTTGAAAAAAAAGAGGGGGGGCGGATGAGGTGGTCGGAGGAGGGGGGGGCGGAGCATTAACGCGACGTCTGGCATGATTAGATGCCCACATCGCTGGCTTTACAGGCTATAAAGTGCACTCTCTTTCAGGTGCACACAGCCTAGGGAGGGACACAGAGCTGATGGGCGCATGTGAGGTGGGATGCAGGCATTCTCCCAGGCAGCATTTTCTTAAAACACCAGACTGAGTATTGGTAGCAGAGGCAGTTGCTGAACTACATCGCTCAGCAGTCAGTGTTTTTTTGTGGTACCTCCACCTTTTGTTGCTTTGCACTATGTGTAGAAGAGGTAAAAATACCCAGAAAACCAGAGGCTCTAGGGGATCTCCCTCAGGCTCTGAGGACCCCCCTTCTGCAGCACCTTCCCCCCCTGAAGGACCTGGGATGGCTGGCCAGGGTGAGCCGTCGGGGTCAGGGGCTGCATCTGCTTCTGGCACTTCAGCCCCTGTATACATTACGCAGGAGGTTTTTTCCTCAACCATTAATGGATTAGAGGAAAGACTAATGGCCTTAATCGCATCTTCACTCAGTGGAAGAAAACGCACTAGGTCTCCCTCTGTTACCCAGGACCCTCAAGCAGAGGAACTCTGGGAAAAAGGAGAGGAATCCCTCTCAGAGGATCGGGATGAGACTAATGATTCCTCTTCTGAGGAATCAAGTGGAGAAGGGCCCTCTTCAGCTTCTCAGGATGAGAAGGTGTTAGTGCAAATTCTTGCTGGATTGGTCCGCTCCACATTTAAGTTGCCCGTATCTGAGTCAGTTAAAGAACCCTCCTCTTCTTTGGGTTCACTGAAGCCTCCTCAAACAACACATGCTTTTCCTGTTCATAGTTTACTAGAAAAGCTCATTTATTCTGAGTGGGATCTCCCAGATAAACATTTTTTTTCCGCCTAAAAAGTTTTCAACACTTTATCCTATGGAGGAAAAATTTAGAAAAATGTGGGGTATACCGGCAGTTGACGCCACCATTTCCTCTGTAAATTAAAGTCTAACTTGTCCTGTCGATAATGCTCAGATGCTTAGTAGGGATGAGCCGAACACCCCCAGGTTCGGTTCGCACCAGAACCTGCGAACGGACCGAAAGTTCGCACGAACGTTAGAACCCCATTGACGTCTATGGGACTCGAACGTTCGAAATCAAAAGTGCTCATTTTAAAGGCTAATTTGCATGGTATTGTCCTAAAAAGGGTTTGGGGACCCGGGTCCTACCCCAGGGGACATGTATCAATGCAAAAAAAACTATTAAAAACTGACGTTTTTTCGGGAGCAGTGATTTTAATGATGCTTAAAGTAAAAAAAAAAAAGTGAAATATTCCTTTAAATATCGTATCTGAGGGGTGTCTATAGTATGCCTGTAAAGTGACGCGTGTTTCCCGTGTTTAGAACAGTCCCTGCACCAAATGTCATTTTTAAAGGAAACAATCTCATTTAAAACTGCTTGCGGGTTTAATGTAATGTCGGGTCCTGGCAATATGGATGAAAATCAGTGAGACAAACGGCATGGGTACCCCCCAGTCCATTACCAGGCCCTTTGGGTCTTGTATGGATATTAAGGGGAACCCTGCACCCAAATTTAAATAAGGAAAGGTGTGGGGCCACCAGGCCCTATATACTCTGAACAGCAGTATACAGGCTGTAGGTTTGTTGTTAAGTAGAATCTCTTTGTAATTTTGAACGGGTACATTTTTAACGTGTTTAGCTCCAGCCAAAAAATCTTTTTTAAGCTTTTTGGAAAACATAGGGAAGGGTTATCACCCCTGTGACATTTGTTTTGCTGTCTTTCCTCCTCTTCAGAAGATTTCACCTCACTTTTTGTCCCAATGGATTGGAAAGCATCAGTGGAAAGGAGAAATGTTTTTCCCATATTAACTCTTACAGGAGAGAATTTCCCTTCCTAGGGGTAGATTTCATCTCACTTCCTGTTGTCTCCTTCCGTTTGCAAGTAGGAGTCGTTTGTAAGTTAGTTGTTTGAAAGTAGGGTCCTGCCCTATATACTCAGCAGAAATTTGGGCCTTAGGTGTTGCTGTGGCCACAACACTGTAAGCCCTCACAGGGCTCTGCTGTGAAATATTAGATCAAGAATTGTAATTACATGCCCCTGTTGAACAGGAGCTGAAAAATTAGGCCTTAGGCACTGGTGCTGGTGCCACAACACTGCAACCCCTCACAGACACTCTAGTTGGAACGCAGGAACGAGCCCTGCTGCAAAGTATTGCACCAAAAATTGTAATTACACGCCCCTGTTAAACAAGGGCTGAAAAATTGGGCCTTAGGCACTGGTGCTGGTGCCACAACACTGCAACCCCTCACAGACACTCTAGTTGGAATGCAGGAACGAGCCCTGCTGCAAAGTATTACATCAAAAATTGTAATTACACGCCCCTGTTAAACAGGGGCTGAAAAATTGTGCCTTAGGCACTGGTGGTGGCGCCCAGAACCAAAAATGTTCTTACAAGCTATCAGCGTGATGATTGAGGAGGAAGAGGATAATTACTCAGGGATAGTCACTCAGCATCAGCATAGGCAGTCTTTGAAGGGATCTGAGATTTCAAAAAAAATTATTCGGTTACATCAGCATCAGGTGCTTGGTAGCTGGTGGTGATCCAAGACTCATTCATTTTTATGAAGGTCAGTCGATCGACCGAGTCAGTGGACAGACGCACCCTGTGATCGGTTACCACGCCTCCAGCAGCACTGAATGTGCGTTCCGAAAGAACGCTGGATGCAGGACAGGCCAGTAGCTCAATTGCATACTGTGCAAGCTCTGGCCAGTGATCCATCCTCAAGACCCAGTAACCCAGAGGATTTTCGGTGGGAAAGGTGTCCAAGTCTGATCTTGCCCCTAGGTATTCCTGCACCATGTAAAACAGACGCTGGCGATGTTTGCTGGAACCGATCATACCTTGGGGCTGCGGACCAAAAAATTGTCTGAACGCATCGGTCAGACGGCCACCTTCTCCACCGCTCCTTCTTTGACTGACCGAAGCCTCAGCAACACGTTGTCCAGAAACAGGAGTTTGTAACCTCCCAGTCTCTGGGAACGCGTTGCACAGACCTTTCTGCAAGGCCTCCCGAAGATGTTTCATCCTCTGCTCCCTCTGCGATGGCAAGATAAGGTCCGCAACCTTACCCTTGTAACGTGGATCAAGGAGGGTTGCCAGCCAGTATTGGTCCTTCTCCTTGATACCACGAATACGAGAATCCTTACGCAGGCTTTGCAGGATCAGGGAGGCCATGCAGCGTAGGTTTGCTGAGGCATTCGGTCCGGAGTCCTCTGGGTCACTAAGGACGACATGGTCCGCAGCCACCTCCTCCCAGCCACGTACAAGTCCATGTGTTTCTTGGGACTGATCCCTTAAAGACTGCTGCTGATGCTGAGTGCCAGGCTCCACCTCCATACTGACACAATCTTCCTCCTCCTCCTCCTCCTCTTCCTCCTCGTCCTCTTCCTGTGTGATCGGCGGGCACGCAGGAACACTGTCTGGATAAAGGGGGCCTTGAGAGCTAAGGAAGTCCTCCTCTTCCTGCCTCTGTTCTGCCTCAAGTGCCCTGTCCATTATTCCACGCAGCGTGTGCTCCAACAGGTGGACAAGGGGGACAGTGTCACTGATGCATGCACTGTCACTGCTCACCATCCTCGTGGCCTCCTCAAATGGTGACAGGACAGTGCATGCATCCCTGATCATGGCCCACTGGCGTGGGGAAAAAAAACCAAGCTCCCCTGACCCTGTCCTGGTGCCATAGTCGCACAGGTACTCATTGATGGCCCTCTGCTGCGTGTGCAGCCGCTGCAGCATGGCCAACGTTGAGTTCCACCTGGTTGGCATGTCACAGATTAGGCGGTTCTTGGGCAGGTTAAACTCCTTTTGGAGGTCCGTCAGCCAAGCACTGGCATTATATGACCAGCGGAAATGCACACAGACTTTCCTGGCCTGCCTCAGGACATCCTGTAAGCCCGGATACCTGCCCAAGAACCGCTGTACCACCAAGTTAAGGACGTGAGCCAAACAGGGCACATGGGTCATTTGTCCCTGTCGGAGGGCAGAGAGGAGGTTGGTGCCATTGTCACAAACCACCATTCCTGCCTTAAGTTGGCGTGGCGTCAACCACCTCTGAACCTGCCCCTGCAGAGCTGACAGAACCTCTGCCCCAGTGTGGCTCCTGTCCCCCAAGCACACCAGCTCAAGCACCGCATGGCATCTTTTGGCCTGCGTACTTGCGTAGCCCCTTGAACGACTACGGAGCACCGCTGGTTCCGAGGAAGAGGCCATGGAGGAAGAAGAAGAGGAGGGGGTTGAGGAGAGAGGTGTGTCACAATCATTAGCATTTTGGAGGCGTGGTGGCGGAACAACCTCCAACACTACTGCACCTTGTCCTGCATCCTTCCCAGCTGCCAGCAGAGTCACCCAATGCGCCGTGAAACTTAGGTAACGTCCCTGTCCATGCCTGCTGGACCATGAGTCAGCGGTAATATGCACCTTACCGCTGACCGCCCTGTCCAGCGAAGCATGGACATTGCCTTCCACATGCTGGTAGAGAGCCGGAATCGCCTTCCGTGAGAAAAAGTGGCGTTTGGGTACCTGCCACTGAGGAACCGCACATTCCACAAACTCACGGAAGGGGGCAGAGTCTACCAACTGAAAAGGCAGCAGTTGAAGTGCTAGCAATTTTGCCAAGCTAGCATTCAACCGCTGGGCATGTGGATGGCTGGGAGCAAACTTCTTTCGGCGGTGCAGCAGCTGGGGCAGGGAAATTTGCCTGGTATAATCTGACGTCGGTGTACCAAAATCAGATTGCCCACAAGTACGTGGCTGTGACACACCTAATTCTACACCTTCATTCCTCTCAGTGCAGGTCTCAGAGAGGACTGAAGGTGTAGTGGGGTTGGAAATCTCAGCTGATGAGGAGCAAGCAGAGGTCCTCTTTGTTCTTTGGTGTGGGTCTTTTAGATACGCTTGCCAACGAACTGCATGGCAGGTCAACATATGTCTGGTCAAGCATGTGGTACCCAAGCGGGAGATGTTTTGGCCACGCGAGATACACTTGAGACATATGTTGCAACTAGCAGCGGTGCGATCTGATGCACTCGTCTCAAAAAAGGCCCACACCAAAGAACTTTTTGAATAACGTGCAGAGACTGCAGCGCCCTGCACATGTGGAGCTTTGGGGTGTAATGCAGTCAATGTGCTGCCCTTAGGCTGGCCCCTGGAGGGCATCCTGCCTCGTTGGTGATGTGCCGCCTCCTCCTCCTCCTCTCTCCTATCAGGCACCCACGTTGAGTCAGTGACCTCATCATCCCCTCCCTCCTCATCACTGGAGCAAACCTGGCAGTATGCTGCAGCAGGGGGAGCATGACTGCCAGATTGCTGTCCTTCTTGGGCACCCCCTCTGTCCGTGCTCGTGTTACTGCCTTCATCGAGCTCAGTATCATCATCAGAGCCTTCCAAACGCTGGGCATCCTCCTGGATCATGTACCCAACACTGTGGTCAAACAGTTCGAGGGACTCCTCAGGAGGACATGGTGGGGCTAGGGAAGGAGTCACTGATGACATTGAGCCGAGGGAAGAGGCCGCTGCTTTGCCAGACAAAGTACCCTGGGCATGGGTGAGAGAGGATGAGGAGGATGAGGACGGCTTGGTCATCCACTCGACCAAGTCTTCCGCATGTTGCGGCTCAACATGGCCAGCTGCCGAAAAAAAGGCCAAGCGTGTCCCATGGCCACGTGCTGATGAGGATGCACCGTCTCCACGACCAGCACTAGACACAGAGCCTGCTTGCCCTCTCTTATTGGCTTGTGATTGTCTGCCTCTCCTTCTTGGCCTTCCAGACATACTAATGGCCTGTAGCTGCACTAAGCTGGGATATATATATATATATATATATATATATATATACTGATACTGCAGCTAGCAAAATCAACTGCCTGCCTGTAGTATGAGAACACCACCAACCTTCTACAGGTAGCTTTAGCTGAACACTGTGAGGTGGACGCACCCCACTAACTTGTAGGTTTAGCAGAACACTGTGAGCAGGACGCACTGCACTAACTGTAAATAGTCTAGCTGCCTGACTGTGGTACTAATAGGATCAAAAGAACACCAGCAATTTTCTTCAGGTAGCTGTATTTACTGTAACAAGACAAGCCTGCCTGTCAGTAAGAAGATAACAGAAACGGATCTAGCTGAACACTGTGAGCAGGATGCACCACACTAACTTGAAGGTTTAGCTGAACACTGAGCAGGATGCACCCCACTAACTTTTGTAGATTTAGCTGAACACTGTGAGCAGGACGCACTGCACTAACTGTAAATAGTCTAGCTGCCTGACTGTGGTACTAATAGGATCAAAAGAACACCAGTAATTTTCTTCAGGTAGCTGTATATACTGTAACAAGACAAGCCTGCCTGTCAGTAAGAAGATAACAGGAACGGATCTAGCTGAACACTGTGAGGAGGACGCACCGCACTAACTTGAAAGGTTTAGCTGAACACTGTGAGCAGGACGCACTACACTAACTGTAAATAGTCTAGCTGCCTGACTGTGGTACTAATAGGATCAAAAGAACACCAGTAATTTTCTTCAGGTAGCTGTATATACTGTAACAAGACAAGCCTGCCTGTCAGTAAGAAGATAACAGGAACGGATCTAGCTGAACACTGTGAGCAGGACGCACCACACTAACTTGAAAGGTTTAGCTGAACACTGTGAGCAGGACGCACTACACTAACTGTAAATAGTCTAGCTGCCTGACTGTGGTACTAATAGGATCAAAAGAACACCAGCAATTTTCTTCAGGTAGCTGTATTTACTGTAACAAGACAAGCCTGCCTGTCAGTAAGAAGATAACAGAAACGGATCTAGCTGAACACTGTGAGCAGGATGCACCACACTAACTTGAAGGTTTAGCTGAACACTGAGCAGGATGCACCCCACTAACTTTTGTAGATTTAGCTGAACACTGTGAGCAGGACGCACTGCACTAACTGTAAATAGTCTAGCTGCCTGACTGTGGTACTAATAGGATCAAAAGAACACCAGTAATTTTCTTCAGGTAGCTGTATATACTGTAACAAGACAAGCCTGCCTGTCAGTAAGAAGATAACAGGAACGGATCTAGCTGAACACTGTGAGGAGGACGCACCGCACTAACTTGAAAGGTTTAGCTGAACACTGTGAGCAGGACGCACTACACTAACTGTAAATAGTCTAGCTGCCTGACTGTGGTACTAATAGGATCAAAAGAACACCAGTAATTTTCTTCAGGTAGCTGTATATACTGTAACAAGACAAGCCTGCCTGTCAGTAAGAAGATAACAGGAACGGATCTAGCTGAACACTGTGAGCAGGACGCACCACACTAACTTGAAAGGTTTAGCTGAACACTGTGAGCAGGACGCACTACACTAACTGTAAATAGTCTAGCTGCCTGACTGTGGTACTAATAGGATCAAAAGAACACCAGCAATTTTCTTCAGGTAGCTGTATTTACTGTAACAAGACAAGCCTGCCTGTCAGTAAGAAGATAACAGGAACGGATCTAGCTGAACACTGTGAGCAGGACGCACCGCACTAACTTGAAGGTTTAGCTGAACACTGAGCAGGACGCACCCCACTAACTTTTGTAGGTTTAGCTGAACACTGTGAGCAGGACGCACCCCACTAACTTGTAGGTTTAGCTGAACACTGTGAGCAGGACGCACTACACTAACTGTAAATAGTCTAGCTGCCTGACTGTGGTACTAATAGGATCAAAAGAACACCAGTAATTTTCTTCAGGTAGCTGTATATACTGTAACAAGACAAGCCTGCCTGTCAGTAGGAAGATAACAGGAATGGATCTAGCTGAACACTGTGAGCAGGACGCACTGCAATAACTTGTAGGTTTAGCTGAACACTGTGAGGTGGACGCACCACACTAACTTGTAGGTTTAGCTGAACACTGTGAGCAGGATGCACTACACTAACTGTAAATAGTCTAGCTGCCTGACTGCGGTACTAATAGGATCAAAAGAACACCAGCAATTTTCTTCAGGTAGCTGTATATACTGTAACAAGACAAGCCTGCCTGTCATTAAGAAGATAACAGGAACGGATCTAGCTGAACACTGTGAGCAGGACGCACCGCACTAACTTGAAGGTTTAGCTGAACACTGAGCAGGACGCACCCCACTAACTTTTGTAGGTTTAGCTGAACACTGTGAGCAGGACGCACCCCACTAACTTGTAGGTTTAGCTGAACACTGTGAGCAGGACGCACTACACTAACTGTAAATAGTCTATCTGCCTGACTGTGGTACTAATAGGATCAAAAGAACACCAGTCATTTTCTTCAGGTAGCTGTATATACTGTAACAAGACAAGCCTGCCTGTCAGTAGGAAGATAACAGGAACGGATCTAGCTGAACACTGTGAGCAGGACGCACTGCACTAACTTGTAGGTTTAGCTGAACACTGTGAGGTGGACGCACCACACTAACTTGTAGGTTTAGCTGAACACTGTGAGCAGGATGCACTACACTAACTGTAAATAGTCTAGCTGCCTGACTGTGGTACTAATAGGATCAAAAGAACACCAGTAATTTTCTTCAGGTAGCTGTATATACTGTAACAAGACAAGCCTGCCTGTCAGTAGGAAGATAACAGGAACGGATCTAGCTGAACACTGTGAGCAGGACGCACTGCACTAACTTGTAGGTTTAGCTGAACACTGTGAGGTGGACGCACCACACTAACTTGTAGGTTTAGCTGAACACTGTGAGCAGGACGCACCCCACTAACTTGTAGGTTTAGCTGAACACTGTGAGCAGGACGCACTGTACTAACTGTAAATAGTCTAGCTGCCTGACTGTGGTACTAATAGGATCAAAAGAACACCAGTAATTTTCTTCAGGTAGCTGTATATACTGTAACAAGACAAGCCTGCCTGTCAGTAAGAAGATAACAGGAATGGATCTAGCTGAACACTGTGAGCAGGACGCACCGCACTAACTGTAAATAGTCTAGCTGCCTGACTGTGGTACTAATAGGATCAAAGTAACACCAGTAATTTTCTTCAGGTAGCTGTAAATACTGTAACAAGACAAGCCTGCCTGTCAGTAGGAATATAACAGGAACGGATCTAGCTGAACACTGTGAGCAGGACGCACTGCACTAAATATAAATAGTCTAGAAGATAACAGGAACGGATCTAGCTAAACTGAATACAGTGTATATATATATATATATGCAACACCTGGGATGCATATATATACACAATACACTGTAAGTGCAGCTAACTGACTGACTGTTCTGCCTAATCTATCTAACTCAAATCAAATGTTACTGTCTGTCTCTCTCTCTCTCTCTTAATGAACGCCGGAACACACACTACACAGGGCCGCCGTGCAGGCGGCCTTATATAGTGTGAGGCGTGTACTAAATCCCCTGAGCCATAATTGGCCAAAGCCTCCTTGACTTTGGCCAATTACGGCTCTCTGTTAAGGCGGCGCTGTGATTGGCCAAGCATGCGGGTCATAGTGCATGCTTGGCCAATCATCAGCCAGCAGTGCACTGCGATGCCGCAGTGAATTATGGGCCGTGACGCGCCACACGAATTTGGCGCGAACGGCCCGTAAAGTTCGGAATTCGGCGAACGACCGAACAGCCAATGTTCGAGTCGAACATGGGTTCGACTCGAACACGAAGCTCATCCCTAATGCTTAGGGATCCAACTGATAAAAAAATGAAATTCCTGTTAAAAAATATTTTTTCCTTAGCAGGTTCAGTAGCTCAACCTGCAGTGGCAGCAATCGGAGTCTGTCAATACTTGAGAGACCATGTTAAACAGGTCCTCAAAGTTTTACCTGAACAGCAAGCCCAGGGGTTGGCCAACCTTCCAGCGGCTTTATGTTTTGCTGTTGATGCAATCAGAGATTCTATCATCCAAACCTCTCGCCTTTCGCTTGGGTTGGTGCATATGCATAGAATCTTTTGGTTGAAAAATTGGTCAGCCGAATCACCATGAAAGAAGCTTCTGACTTGATTTCCATTTCGTGGTGCAAGGCTGTTTGGAGAGGATTTGGACAATTATATCGAAAAGATCTCTAGTGGGAAAAGCACACTCTTACCAGTTAAGAAAAGGAGTAAACCTCCCTCTTTAAAACAGGATCTTTCCCCAGTGCCAGGAGCATCAGCCTCCAGGCAGTTGCGACGGCCTCCTCCGTCAGGCTCAAGAAATAAATTTCAGAGTTGACCCCAGGGACAAAAGAAGTCCTGGGGGAAGAAGCCTACTAGACAAGACGCTAAAGCCTCTTTATGAAGGAGCGCCCCCGCTCGCTCGGGTGGGGGGAAGACTGCTACAGTTCTCAAAGCTCTGGCAGGTAGATTTCCAGGACAGATGGGTAATCTCCACGGTAACTCTAGGTTACAAACTGGAGTTCCGAGCATTCCCCTCTCCTCGTTTCCTCAGATCAAATGTCCCCAGAGATCCAGAGAAAAAGCAGTCTCTCCTTCTAGCATTGGAGCGACTATTGTCGCATAAGGTCATCGTGGTGGTTCCCACGGAAGAGCAGGGATTGGGGTTTTATTCAAACCTTTTCACGGTTCCAAAACCAAATGGAGATGTCAGACCTATTCTGGATCTAAAGGATCTAAACCGATTCCTAAAGATTCGATCCTTTCGCATGGAATCAATTCGATCAGTAGTCTCCATCCTACAAGGAGGAGAACTTCTGGCGACAATAGACATCAAAGATGCGTACCTGCATGTACCCATTTTCCCTGCTCATCAAAAGTACTTGCGTTTCGAAGTAGAAAAATGCCACTTTCAGTTTATAGCCCTGCGTTTCGGCTAGCCACTGCACCTCGGGTGTTTACAAAGATCTTGGCTCCTCCTCTGGCCAGATTAAGGGCCCAAGGTATAACAGTCATAGCATACCTAGACGACCTGCTCTTGATAGACCGGTCGGTAGCCTGCCTGGACCAGAACTTGGTCACCACAGGCAACTACTTGGAATACCTAGGTTGGATTCTCAACTTAGAAAAGTCTTTCTTAAAACCAGTAAGAAGACTAGAGTATTTGGGCCTGGTCATAGATACAAGCCAAGAGAAAGTATTTTTACCTCAGGCAAAGATCAGTGCCTTAAAAGAACTGATTCAGGTAGTCAGGACAAAAAAGGGTCCTTCTGTTCGCCTTTGTATGGGGCTGCTGGGAAAGATGGTGGCTTCATTCAAAGCAGTTCCCTATGCTCAGTTTAATTCGAGACTGCTGCAATACAGTATCCTGTCTGCCTGGAACAAGAAAGTGCAGGCATTAGATTTTCTGATCCGTCTGTCTCCTACAGTGCGTCAGAGCCCCAGTTGGTGGTTAATACCCGAAGGGGAATGGTCCAAAATCAAGAGGACCTTACCCATCAACATTCTGGAGATCCATGCGGCGTATCTAGACCTAAAGGCCTGGACTCTCAGGCTACAGGGTTGCCCTGTCAGGATCCAGTCCGGCAATGCCACAGCAGTGGCTTGTATCAATCACCAAGGAGGCAACAGGAGTCATGTAGCTCAGGGAAAAGTGAACCATGTTTTAATCTGGGCAGAGAAGCATGTGCCATGCATATTGGCAGTTTTCATTCCGGGGATAGAGAACTGGCAGGGGGACTATTTGAGTCACCAGCGGTTAGTCCCAGGGGAATGGTCTCTTCACCCCGACATCTTCTGGGCCATATGCCAAAGATGGGGGTTTCCAGATGTAGATCTCTTTGCATCCAGATTCAACAAGAAGATTGACATGTTTGTGGCAAGAACAAAGGATCCTCTTGCATGCAGGACAGATGCGTTGGTGATTCCGTGGCATCGGTTCTCACTGATTTATGCATTCCCTCCTATTCTGCTTCTGCCACGACTCCTTCCCAGGATCAGGCTGGAAAACAAGTCAGTACTTCTGGTGGCCCCAGCTTGGCCCAGGAGAGCTTGGCATGCAGAAATAGTAAGGATGACAGTAGGTTCCCCGTGGACCCTACCGTCATGTCCAGACCTGTTATCTCAAGTTCCAGTGTTCCATCCTGCCTTACAAACGCTGAATTCGATGGTTTGGCTATTGAAACTCACGTTCTGAAGAATCGTGAGCTTTCAGGTCCTGTGATCTCTACCTTGATCAATGCAAGGAAGCCAGCTTCTAGAGTAATTTATCATAGCATCTGGAAGACTTATGTATCCTGGTGTGAAGCCAGGGGTTGGCATCCCAGAAAATATGTCATAGGTAGAATTCTTGACTTTCTACAAATGGGATTAGAAATGAAGCTGGCCTTGAGTACCATCAAGGGCCAGGTCTCAGCCTTATCAGTATTATTTCAACGGCCACTTGCTTCACATTCTTTAGTCCGAAAATTTATGCAGGGGGTAACGCGTCTTAATCCTCCGTTTAAGCGCCCCTAAACCCCTGGGACTTGAATTTGGTTATGTCAGTTATACAGAAACAGCCTTTTGAACCAATACGTTAAATTCCCTTGGTCTTGTTAACAAGAAAGTTAATTTTTCTGGTAGCCATTTCTTCTGCTAGAAGAGTATCACAATTAGCAGCCCTTTCCTGTAAAGAGCCTTATTTAATCATGCATAAGGATAGAGTGGTATTGCGCCCTCATCCTAGCTTTCTACCGAAAGTGGTTTCAGATTTTCATCTAAACCAAGATATTGTTCTACCTTCCTTTTTTCCAGATCCCTGTTCTATGGAGGAAAGGTCACTACATTCTTTGGATGTAGTAAGAGCAGTCAAAGCCTATCTGGAGGCAACTGCTCAAATTCGCAAAACGGATGTTTTGTTTGTGTTGCCAGTAGGTCCCAATAGAGGACAGGCAGCGTCAAAGTCTACCATTTCAAAATGGATTCGACAAATGATTATTCAAGCTTACGGTTTGAAACAGAAAATTCCACCTTTTCAAATCAAGGCACACTCCACAAGGGCTATTAGTGCTTCTGGGGCGGTGCATCACCGGGCCTCTATGGCTCAAATCAGTGTATGTGAGAAGGCATGAGGATATTGCCTTTGGGCGTAGTGTGCTGCAGGCAGCATAACGAGGTCCTCAGGTCTGTTGTGTGGTCCCCTCCCCTCAAATAGCATTGCTCTGGGACATCCCATCAGTAATTACTGAGGCTCTGTGTCCCGTGATGTACGAGAAAGAAAATAGGATTTTTATAACAGCTTACCTGTAAAATCCTTTTCTTTTGAGGTACATCACGGGACACAGAGGTCCCGCCCCTCTTCTAATACACTTATATTGCTTTGCTACAAAACTGAGGTATCCCCAGTAAGGGGAGTGGTTATATAGGGGGTTGAACTTCCTGTCTAGGGTGTGACCAGTGTCCAATCACCTAGTGATACCCTATAACCCATCAGTAATTACTGAGGCTCTGTGTCCCGTGATGTACCTCAAAAGAAAAGGATTTTACAGGTAAGCTGTTATAAAAATCCTATTTTTTTGTTTTTTCAATCCTAGATTAGGGTCTGGAGACTCGGAGGCTTCAAAGATATTTGGGTGGGAAAAGCCTCTACCCCTGTCCCCATTCTGTCCTGAACAAGGCCCTACTTCTGCCTGTAGGACTTACTGCCGTCATGCCTCTGCCTGTCGCACTGACCACACCACATGGACCTGCCTACTACTAGGACCAATATTTTTGGCACTGCTGACAATATCTCTGCCTGCACTGACCCTGGACTTTATATGGACAGTAACCCTGCCTGCTGCTTGGACAATTGTGTTCGCCGTTGCTGACCAAGTCCCTGCCTGCTGCCTGGACCAGTGCTACTCTCCTGTGTACAACTGCGCTACTACAACCACAGGTAATCTTTGGTTTACGCTTTGCTCAGCATAATGTATTTTGAGGTGTATTTCTTGGTATGTGCATGCTATGTGTCCCTGGAACACCTGACGGTGTTCCTCGCATGTTGGATCTCTGTATGTGGCCAGGCTGTGTAGAAGTCTCACACATGTGGTATCGCCATACTCAGGAGGAGTAGCAGAATGTATTTTGGGGTGTCATTTTTGCTATCTAAATGCTATGTGTTGGAAATATCTTATAAACGAACAACTTTGTGTAAAAAAAATGCGTTTTCATTTTTTTCCACATTTTCCAAAAACTTCTGGGAAAAAATGAACCGTTCAAAAGACTCATCATGCCTCATAGGTTATACGTTGGGGTGTTAGCTTTCCAAAATGGGGTCATTTTGTGGGTGTTTCCATTGTCCTGGTGCTCCAGGGCCTTCAAAAGTGTAATAGGTGGTTGAGAAATGTGATGTGTAATTTATGCTCCTAGAACACCTTATGGTGCTCCCTGCATGTTGGGCTTCTGTATGTGGCCAGGCAGTGAAAAAGTCCCACACATGTGGTATCGTAATACTCAGGACAAGTAGCAGAATGTATTTTGGGGTGTCATTTGTGGTATACACATGCCATGTGAGAGAAATAAGCTATTACAATGACAATTTTGTGGGGGAAAAACAATCTCAATTTTGCAAAGAATTGTGGGAAAAAATTACAACTTCAAATAACTCACCATGCCTCTAACTAAATACCTTGAAATGTCTACTTTCCAAAAAGGAGTTATTTGGGGGGCATTTGTACTTTCCTGGCTTGTTAGGGTCTCAGGAAATGAGATAGGCCACCAGTACATCAGATGTGATAATTTTTTTATGATTTGCACCATAGCTTGTAGACTCTAAAACTTTTACATAGACCAAATAATTTCCACTAATTTTTGGTTATTTTTACCAAAGATATGTAGCATTATAAATTGTGGCCAAAATTTATGAAGAAAAATTACTAATTTGCAAAATTTTATCACAGATAATTAAGAAAGATTCGTTTTTTTTCAAAATTTTTGGTCTTTTTTCATTTATAGCGCAAAAAATAAAAAACCCAGAGGTGATCAAATACCACCAAAAGAAAGCTCTATTTGTATGAAAAAAAAGTACAAAAAAATTATTTGGGTACAGTGTTGCATGACTGAGTAATTGTCATTCAAAGTGTGAGAGCACTGAAAGCTGAAAATTGGTCTGAATAGAAGGGGGGTTTAAGTGCCCAGTAAGCAAGTGGTTAAAAGGACTACAGGCGGCGTCACGTTACGCGGCACCATTCGCCGGCATTGCATCACCGCGTCATCGCTCGGGGGAGGGAAGGCACCGCCCACCGCATCCATGACAGCTGTGACGTGGCACCACTATGCATAGGGCGTCCTCACGTCGTCCCAGAGGGAGAGAAAAAAACACAAAAAGCGCAGCCTAGCAACGGGGGAACCCCGTCCAGACATGCGCAGACCGACGACAATACATCAGGTCCCAATGCAAACCCGGAAGTAAATGGTGGCAACAGCGAGAACAAAAACCTGTAAGGAATGAACAGAATAAACAACCAAAAGTTAAAAACAAAGACTTGCTTATAAAAAGCAAGTCGGTGGAATGTCTTAATGAATCCTAGGCGAGAGAGAGGGAAACAATATCATGTGCTGTATCCTCAGGGGAAGGGGGACAGGGGAGGTGTAGCATGAACATACGAAAAAAGGGGGGCCCTGAGCCAACACTGCACGGCGCCCACCACAGCGCCAAAAAATAAACCTGTGGGGAGCATCATGCAGTGGAAGCCCACCGACGCAGGAATGCGACCATGCGAGCAGGCACCGGCCGGGTCGACACCAAGGCCGCCCGGTACAGTGACCACCTGATGCAGGCTGCCAGAAACAAGGCCCCCTGGGATAGTGCATCCCGAGGGGCCCACCTGTGCTGGGCGAGACCAGGAGGGATCAATATAGATGGCAGGCCTGACACCAGTCGCTGACCCCGACCATGGCAGAGGGAATTCCAACACAGGGAACAAAAAATATCGCCTTACCACCCATATGCCACGAACCGCAAAACCCCCATCTTTTTCTGTCCTATACATATATTGTTGCTTTTTTGTATACTTTTGCTTATATCAATAAATTTGTTAAACTTTAGTGTTGCCGTTAAAGTCCCACTGACCTTTGGGGGTAATGTTCTGTAATAAGAGCAAAATCCCAGTAATGACCTAAGCTCAGTCACGTTGGTAGGCCTCGGCCAGGAGGTGACAGCTTCCAGCTTCCAGAGGTCGGTGGCCACTTCGTGAGCAAGGTAGTTTGACTGAGGGTTGATAAAACTGGCACTTTTCCAGAGACAGCTTCAACCTCCTCATCATGGAGCCTCTTCAGGACCTTCTACAGACGCTCTTCGTGCTCTTCCAGGGTCTTGCCGAAAACGTTGATGTCGTCTAAGTATGCCAACACCTCAATCAGTCTCATGTCACCCACAATCTTCTCCATTAACCTTTGGAAGGTGGCTGGGGCACCAGACAGGCCTTGATGCATACGGTCAAATCCAAAGATCCCCTCTGCGGTAATGAAAATGGCCTTCTCACGATCCTCAGGGTGCATGGGGATTTTATGGAGAAGGGTGGATGGAGGGCGCGTGATCAATTGCTCACATCAAAAAGTGTAAAATTTATTCATATGTAATAAAAACAAATAAATAATACCAGTACTACGTATCATGCAAACAGGTGACAAAATATGTAAAACATGAAGATTAAAAATAGGTTAAAAGTAACACAAGCCCATGTTAAGGTGAGTGTTTAAAATCGGCTGACGCGTTTCGAGGATAACCTCTTCATTAGAGCCTTGAGAACCAGGGCACAGTCTGTATGGGGATTTGGTAATACCCACTCTTCAAATCCAGCATGCTGAACCACCTCGCTCCAGACAGGCTCTGCAAGGCATCTTCTATCCTTGGGGTGGTATATTGGTCGGGAATGGTCCTTTGGTTCAGCGTAGGCAATACCCAGCCTCAGTGACCCATTCTTCTTCCGTACCACCACTATTGGGGAAATATATAGACTCTGGGACTCTCGGATGATACCTGCCCTTTTCAACTCTGCCAGTTGTTCACGCAGATCCTCCAAGTCCCCTAAAGGACTCCATCAAACTCTTTCCCTGAACGGCCTATGCTCTCGAAGAGATGGATCTGGTATTGGGCACTTTTTGCACACCCCACATCAATTTCACTGTTGGAGAATGCAGCCTGACATCTCAGGAGCTGAGTCTTGGCCCTTTCTTTCTATTCAGGCAAAAGGGGAGTATTCTTCGGATAGAACTCCTCCACAGAGATCCCATCCTTTGCTCCCCCCACCAAATCAGACGGCGGGACTGGGGTGGCCAGATTCACTTGTTCCAGCAACATCTGAGCCGGCATCTTCACTGGCGAGGCTGTTATGTTGCGGACACTAACCAAGATATTCCCGTGACTTCTTTGCAACCCTTTGGATGAAACCACCTCGGGAATTATCTCCACTCCCATGTCTTCTCTCTGTCCGTCTGATTAAAGGACAAAGAAAGGGCCTGGTTGCTTCCAATTTAGCTTGACAGATACTCGTAAATAGGCAACTTTACCAGGCTGTAACACCTTCTCACACTGGTCCAAGCACCAGATCTTTTCCACTCCTTCAGCTGGAGCCTTCTGTTTTTGTACCAGGTGCTGGTAGGCTTGTCTCAGCATGGGGTGTACACTTGTAGTTGAAGTGCCTGGCTCAAGAACAAGAGGTGTCAACAGCCTTCTGACAAGATCAGTATTGGTCCCTATGATGAGAAAACTCTTACTGGCCCCTGGTGGGCGAGGACAGACCACTGCCTGAGTGTCAAAAGTCTCGGCTTTCCCAGCCATGGAGGGATCGAAGGTCAGCTTGACCGGTAGATAGCCATCATAGGGGAAGTTCTGAGTCACAATGCCCCATATCTGCAGCTCTTCCAACTTCTGCAAAGGCAGGTGCTTGAGGTGCCTGTCATAGAAGTCTCTGTAGAGAAGGGTCACTTAAGCTCCAGTATCCAGAAGGGCCTTGGTGTAGACTGCCTTTACTTGGATGGGAACAACAGGAGAAGGTCCCACCAGCTTGTCAGGGAGCATGGAGGAAGTGGTGGCCCTGGCCTGTTTGGTGGTGTGTATCCACGATCCTCTCTGCAGAGATTCTGATTTGGCTTAAGTCTGTGTCAAGTTCTGGGAGTCTGGTGTGCACTGACTCTCCAATACCAGGTAGCATGTGTCAAAGGAAATGGGACACTGGGTTGCTTGGAGGCAACAACGGGGGGCCCCCTGCAAGGGTTTGGACTTTCGCTGCTGTCTCTTTGTGTCATTGGTTTTGAGCCAGCTACCGTAGATGGGCACCTGATTGTCTCCTTCAACAGAGCCCTCCGAAGTTTCCCTCTGGCTTCTGGCACTGTGCTTCAGGCTTCACTGGGCTTGGACACACCTGTCGATTAATGTCCCACATAATTTCAGCATACCTCGGTATGCTCAATGGCACTCCTCACTGGCAAACGTGAAAATGCTCATTATCGGCTCCGATATAGACACTTAGTATGATATCCGTGCATCGCTACCAAATATCCATAATATCCCTGTAATTATGGATAATCAAATATTAAAATCACTTGATCTTACCGGATCTAATGAATATCAATTAGCCGGGGTGATTTTTTGGCCAGAAAATTTGATAAGTGGGGGCCAGCCCCCCTCATTAATCACTTAATAAGTCTCTAATCTCATCCTTATGTACCACCACCTAAAATCGCTAATGTTAAAAGCAATTGATCTTACCAAATCTAAGGAATATCTATTAGCCTAGATGATTTTTGGCCAGAAAATTGCATGTGGGGGGGCCATCTCGTCCTTATGTACCACCTAATATCTCAATTATTATGTGGAATATCTCTGAAATGATGTAAGATCTAACGTTAAAACCACTTGATCTTACTGCATCTAATGAATAGCTATTAGCCTGAATGATTTTTGGCCAGAAGATTTGATAAGGGGGTAGGGGCTAACCCATCCTTATGTACCACCTAATATCTCTATTTTGGTGTGGAATATCTCTGAAATTATATGAGATCTAACATTAAAACCACTTGATCTTACCAATATCTATTAGCCTGAATTATTTGTGGTCAGAAAATTGCATGTGGGGGGGCTAACCCGTCCTTATGTACCACCTAATATCTCTATTTTTATGTGGAATATCTCTAAAATTATGTGAGATCTAACGTGAAAACCACTTGATCTTACCGGATGTAATGAATATCTATTAGCCTGAATGATTTTTGGCCAGAAAATTTGATAAGGGGGCCAGCCCCCCCTCATTAATCACTTAATAAGTCTCTAATTATGTGAGATCTAACGTTAAAACCACTTGATCTTACCGGATCTAACAAATAGCTTCCATAATAGCTAACTGTTTGGTCAATTTTTTGTTAAGGGGGGGCTGATGACGGGTTAGCCCCCCCCAGCAAATAACTGTTAATACTGCTTCTTCTGTGTGAGATCTAACACAAACAACGGTTGATCTAACCTGATCTAACAAACTGCATAAGATTTTTTCAAAAATTTTGATATGGGGGCTAACCTGGCAGAGGTGCCCTTCTGAGGGGCGTCTGAAGCATTCAGGACCACAGATAGCATACAGTGATCAGAGAACTCCACTGCCTGCACCACTGGGGGCGAGAAAGCAGAGGTCTCCTTAAAAAACCTATCTATCCTACTCTGACTACTACCTAGATTGAAAGGTGAACCCGGTGTTATCCAGGAGGTGCTTAATGTGCACATCCACAAGACCAACATCCCTAACCATACTATTTTAAAAAAGCCATCATATCCCAGCCTGTCCTTGAAGTCCTTTCTGTCCTTGGGCCTAGTTACTGTATTAAAGTCACCTCCAAAGACCACTTGCCAGGATGTAAAAAGAAATGGCTTGATCCTTGTAAAAAGGCATTTCCTGTCCCACTTTGTGTGCGGCCCATGAACATTAATTAGGCGCAGGTCCTGCCCTCCCACAAGGACGTCAAGGACCATACATCTCCTAATCTCCACCTCAATAACCCGCCAGACAGTTACCATGCCGGTTTTAAACAACACCGCCACACCGCCGTAAGGCTCGACCACAAGAGACCAGTAAGATGGACCATACCCCCACTTTCTCTTAGCCATATGAATATCTGCCAAGGAGGTGAGCCTAGTCTCTTGCAAAAATAAAATTTCAGCATTCAATTGGCTGAACAAAAAGAAGGCCATAGAACGAGCTCTTACTGACTTAATGCTGGCGACATTTATTCTCACCACTTTTAACGGAGGGGGAACCACCATTTGGGTTATTTGGTGGATTGCTTCTTAGCTCCCTTCTGCTGCTCATCACCAGAAGCCTCTCTCTTTCTTGAGGCCGCCTCCAACTCCATTTCTGAATCAAAACTTTGCTCCAAAGAAGCTCAAGATGAGGAAATATCTAACTTAGAGGACTTATAGCAGTTGTAGACAGGCACTGGAGCTTCCCGTCCCCATTACGCCCTCACCGCCTGCCTCTTCCGCCGCCCAACCTTCCTTCTCTCCTCCAGGTACTGCAGGTCAACTTCAGATATGCTCCCATCTCTAGCTTTTTTCTTTGAAGTCTTCACAGAAGACTTCTTTATAGAGGAAGAAGCAGCACCTTTTTAGTACTCGCTACCTGTCCTGGTAGGGGGCTTCCTTTAAATCAGACTTAGGAGGGGAAGACTCATGGGGTCTGACTGACTCAGGGGGCACAGACTTGGAAAGTTCTGACACAAGAGGAGCGGGTACAGTAGGCTGGGGGGGCACAGAGACAGATACAGAAGGAATACTTACAGACACAGGAGGGGTGGGAGGGATTCTGAACAGGACCAGGGGAGTCAGTCACCGCAGAGGAGGATGGTACACCAGGGGCTTCCAACCTGTCCAGCCTCAACAAGTCATCTATTACCTCCTTCTCCATATTGTGCCAGGCTTCAGGACATCTGCTGTAGGGGTGGCCAAGGCGCAGGCAAAGGTTGCACCTGATCATCTGGGTGCAGTTCTTGGCCATATGACTCTGACCCCAACACACTGAACATATCAAAGCTGAACAGGAGGAGCTCAAATGCCCCTTTTCTCCACAGCTGTGACACAGCTTCAGCTGACCAGGGTAGAAAATAGTCATCCTATCCCTCCCTATAAAAGCTGAGGAGGGCAGGTGACGGACAACATTCCCATCCCTGGCCAACCTGACTGTTACCGACTAACCCCCAGTCCAAATGTTACGTTCATCATTGATTTTATTGGGCTTAGTCAACACCTCACCATAATTCCTTAACCAGGCCTCTAAATCTCAAGCAGAAACACTCTCATTAGTGAGAATAATTGTGATCTTTTTCAGTGTTGACCTTTGTGAAACTGCAACTGGGGCCAGACCTTCCCATTCGGGTCTTGACCTGCACCAAGCCTCATATCGCTCCCAGAACAGGTCAAGACCCTCTGGCCTGGTGAAGCTAATAGTATACTCTCAGACTGCAACTGGGGCCAGACCTTCCTATTCGGGTCTTGACCTGCACCAAGCATCATATTGCTCCCAGAACAGGTCAAGACCCTCTGGCCTGGTGAAGCTAATAGTATATTCTCAGCTCTCTTAGCAGGTTGGAGGCCCCTGGTGTACCATCCTCTGCGGTGACCGACTCCCCTGGTCCTGTTCAGGATTCCTCCCAAATTCCTGTGGCCACCCCTCCAGCTACATGTATTAGGGCATACAGGTCGTTGGCCCCAAAACTCATCTCCAAAATCATATCCACGGCTGCACGCCGTGCTGGGGGGAGTGCACCACCTTCCCATTTAAGAATGACTACATTTCATCTCGGACCCCCAGCAGAAGCCAGAGACCCAAGACCAGATCCTGCGGTGCTCAAAGTGGTAGCTTGTAGGGGGAAAACCCGCTTGGAAATGGAGTTACCAGGATCACAGTGCACCACCTCAGCAAATATAGGCTTATCAGGGCCAAGGCCCCACACTGATGTCACAGTAGTCTGTATATTATTATTATTATTATTATTATTAATTGCTTGGACTGAACTGGGACAATTGTCCATCACACTTATACTGGGTCAATTGCCATCAGTCACACACACATTCAATTTCCCATCAGGAATAGTCACAATTTCTGCTGCAATACCAGCTGTCTCCTGAAGCTGCACTGGAGAGTCTTCAGCAGCTGTGGGGCAAACAGCTTTAGACTCAGCTAAAGGAGGGTTAATTGGCTGAGCTGACACTTGTAGTTCCTTTGCAGGAATGTCATTTTTTAAATGCAACTTTTGCTGTGCTGCAGCATCAGCAGGTACAGCACTGCTACACATAGCATTAACTTGATTGTCACTGGGCACACTTTCAAAATTGCTCATGGTGTTAGATGGCACAAAAACAGTTTTATCCCCTGCTAGGGGCTTGTTATTATCAGTCACTTCATCCGGTATGTCCTCACCACCAAACGCCAACTGATCATAGGAGACTCCATTACCTGGATGGCCCTCAGCATGCCTTCTGAGTCCTAGGAAGGCATGGGGCTGCTTAGCTCTCCCTGAGGGGTCAGAACTGGGGGTCTCCTCCTCCACTTTTGCCATCCTTCCAAACCTTTGATCATTGCCAAACTTTTCCTTGAAGGGCCCATCTCTTCCTTCCATCATGGCCACAATGGCCTCCTGGTGTTCCACCCGGACTTTGGCCAGTTTGATCTCTGAATCCATTGATCCATGGTTCCTGCTGTGCAAGCCCTCACGCTGCCTTCGCAAGCGCTTCAGCTCCGCTCTGAGCTTGTAGAGGTTGTCTTTCTCCCTATTCAGAACCTTAATCCCGGCCACCACTCTCTCCCGATTGGCCTCCGAGCCTTCATCCTCACCAGGGGCACAGAGATCACCAGCCATGGCTTGTACAGGGGCAGGCATGTCACCCGACAGCCCAGGAGATGGCTGCGAGCTTCCAGCAGGAGAGGCCCCGCTGGCCTCCATGACTTCCCCAGAAAGGGGCCAGGGGGGCTGGGAGAGATTTCACCACACTCCCCTCTCACACAGATCACCTAAAGAAGCTTCAGAATCACAGCAGGAGAGATACACCTGTGCTCCAATGATGGGTGGGGCACTATTCCTCCCGCTGACACCAATGATGGGGCACTATTACTCCCACTGATATTAATGGTGGGACACTATTCCTCTCACTGACACCAATTATGGGGCACTATTGATCTTTTATTGAAAAGAATCAAGCAACCAATTTTATACAAAAGTAAAAAACAAAACCATAGTACAAAACTTCAACAGGAATCCAAGGAATACACATCCATGTTCATAATATTTACAATATAGACATAATCCATTACCAACACATTTTTAGAAAACTATTTACATAAAGCAGCAGAGAGGGCCTAAGAGGCACAACCCATCACCTATGTATGCAGCCATATATCAAAAATGAATTAAAAAAAAAAAAATCTAGGGTGATAAGAGACAGACAGCCACACCTGGGAAAGAGACTCCTGGCAGTCAGGGAGGTTTGAAACCCCTCCACGCCTTCAACCAAGCCCCCTGACTCTGCTTGTCTCTCTCAAGCACCCGAATCGTATTTTATGCCGAATGCTGACCTGACACTGTGCGTTCCTGGTGAAATAACAGACTACTAGACTAACTAAAAAAAGTGTATCCAAACAAAAAACACCACCAGTATTCAATGCTCCATACACCCACTCAGCATAACCCAGCCTGGAGAGGAATGGAACACCGAGGGCCCGCCCCACCTGTTTGTACACCTCTATGTTAAAAGGGCAATGAAGCAGAAAACGGTCCATAGTCTCCTCCTCACCTGCACACTCTTCCCGAGGGCAGCTACGATCCATCCCACTGCGGAATTTCAAATTGCCCCTAACATAGAGCCTCCCATGGAAGCACAACCAGGCCAGATCCCTAAATTTATGGGGTACTCTGTCCAAATTAATCAGTCTTAACCCTGCCCTCAAAACTGGGCCTGGGCAATCCCTTAAGGCCAGTGGGTCATGAAAGACTTCGCTCAAGACTCGACTCATAAGGACTTTCCTCGGAACAGATCTGAGATCTTCAGCCGACAATCGCCACTGCCGTAGTAACTTCAGGCACGGAGCAACATAGGCTGGTAGCTGACCACGATGACCCCTGAGATTCTTCACTTGGCCACCTTTTTCCCAAAATCGTAGAAAAGGCCTAAACCAAGATCTAAATATGCCTACCAATCCAGGAGGTTCCACTGCAAGCATATTACCAATGTTAAACTTGAGAAAAAGCAGTGAAAAGAAAAGAACTGGGTTGACCATACCTAAGCCACCCTCCCTCCTGGATAGATAGGTGACATTCCTCTTGATGGGGTTCATTCTGTTCCCCCACAACATCTGGAAGAACACACTACTGACCCTAGCATAGAGAGACACTGGCAAGATGCAGACAAAGCTGACATACAAGAAGATCGGAATCAGGTAAGTCTTAATCCGATCAACCCTCATAGATAACTTCCATCTCTTCCAGCTGACCACCTTAGTATTGGCAATTTCCAGTCTGCCTTCCCAGTTTTTGAGGCCATAATCGCCGGGTCCAAATTCAATGCCTAGAATCTTAATTCTTTCCTGGGGCACTGGAAAGGTGTCCGGGAGATCAAACCCCTCACCTTCCTTTCCCATCCAGAAAACTTCACTCTTTTCCTGATTGATCTTGGAGCCTGATGCTTCAGAATACCGTGATGTCAGAGAGACCACCTCCTCTGCTTCATCCGCCCCGGTGACAATCACGACACATCGTCCGCATAGGCAACAACCCTCAAAGGCTCACTCGGGAGCCCCACTGGCACCCCACACAACATGCCGCTCTCTAGCCTCCTGATGAAAGGGTCGATTGCAAACACATAGAGCAGGAGACTCAGGGGACAACCTTGACGCACTCCAGAGTCAACCTCAAAGGACTGCCCAACCCAACCATTAACAAGAGGAAAGCTTTCTGCCCCCTTATACAAGACTTTCAACCAATCGACAAAACCACCCGGTAGACCGTACTTACTAAGGAGCAACCACAGGTACTCATGGTTAACACGATCAAAAGCCTTTGCCTGATCCAATGTCAGCAAATACTTTCCCCAGCCTGCAGCCCTGCATCGCTCCAAGGCCTCCCGGAGAGCTAAAACCGCTGTGAAGGTGCTCCTACCCTGGACCGAACAGTGCTGATGGCGAGAAAGCAAAGACTCTGCTACTGACGATAGGCGCCATAAAAATATCTTTGCAAGAATATCCAGCTTCCTCCGTAAACATTGGTAGGTCATGTATTTATTAAACTGCTTTCTATTGGCTAGGCCCCTGAAGAATCCAGCGATCCTCTTTTTGGTCAGCTCCCACCACTCAGCCTTGCTGCTACAAAAGTCCAGGATGGTCACCTGTGCCTGAAAGAATTCCTCAAAGGATTGTCTGACATGTTCTTCCTTGAGTAGAGTCGAATTCAATCTCCAGAAGCCTTTACCCCTCTGAGGGGTGTCTGAAGCATTCAGGACCACAGATAGCATACAGTGATCAGAGAACTCTACTGCCTGCACCACTGGGGGCAAGAAAGCAGAGGTCTCCTTAAAAAAAAAAACTATCTATCCTACTCTGACTATTACCTCGATGAAAGGTGAACCCAGTGTCACCCGGGAGGTGCTTAATGTGCACATCCACAAGACCAGCATCCCTAACCATACTATTTAAAAAAACGCTATCATATCCCAGCCTGTCCTTGAAGTCCTTCCTTTTCTTTGGACCTAGTTACTGTATTAAAGTCACCTCCAAAGACCACTTGCCGGGATGTAAAAAGAAATGGCTTGATCCTTGTAAAAAGGCACTTCCTGTCCCACTTTGTGTGTGGCCCATAGACATTAATTAGGCGCAGGTCCTGCCCTCCCAAAAGGACGTCTAAGACCATACATCTCCCAATCTCCCCCTCAATAACCCGCTGGACAGTTACCATGCGGTTTTAAACAACACCGCCACACCGCTGTAAGGCTCGGCCGCAAGAGACCAGTAAGATGGACCATACCTCCACTCTCTCTTGGCCATATGAATATCTGCCAAGGAGGTGAGCCTAATCTCTTGCAAAAATAAAATAAAATAAAAAGCTCTTACTGACTTAATGCTGGCGACATTTATTGTCACCCCTTTTAACGGAGGGGGAACCGCCATTTGGGTTATTGGGTGGATTGCTTCTTAGCTCCCCTCTGCCAGAAGCCTCTCTCTTTCTTGAGGCCGCCTCAAACTCCATCTCTGAATCGGAACTTCACTCAGAAGAATCTCCAGATGAAGAAATATCCCACTTAGAGGACCTATGACAGTTGGAGACAGGCACTGAAGCCCGTTCCGTCCTCACCGCCTGCTTCTTCCGCTTTCCAACCTTCCTTCTCTCCTCCAGGTACTGCAGGTCCGCTTCAGAGATGCCCTGATCTCTTGTTTTTTTCTTTGAAGTCTTTACAGAAGACTCCTTTAGAGAGGAAGAAGCGACCTTTTTAGTACACACTACCACTTCTGGTGGGGGGTGCTCCCTTTGAGTCAGACTTAGGAGGGGTAGACTCCTGGGGGGTAACTGACTCGGGAGGCACAGACTTGGAAGGTTCTGACACAAGAGGAGAGGGTACAGTAGGCTGGGGGGACACAGGAGGGGTGGCCACAGGAACTGGATCCCGAGCAGGACCAGGGGAATCGGTCACCGCAGAGGAGGATGGTACACCAGGGGCCTCACCCTCCATCTTGTCCAGCCTCGACAAGTTATCTATTACCTCCTTCTCCATATTGTGCCAGGCTTCCGGACATCTGCTGTAGGGGTGGCCAAGGTGCAGGCACAGGTTGCACCTGATCATCTCAGTGCAGTCCTTAGCCATATGACCCTGACCCCGACATACTGAACATATTAAGGCTGAACAGGAGGAGCTCAAATGCCTTTTCTCCACAGCGGTGACACAGCTTCGGCTGACCAGGGTAGCAAATAGTCACCCTATCCCTCCCTATAAAAGCTGAGGAGGGCAGGTGATGGACAATATTCCCATCCCTGGCCAACCTGACTGTTACCGACCAACCCCCAGTCCAGATGTTACTCTCATCAAGGATTTTGTTGGGCTTAGTCAAAACCTCACCATAGTTCCTTAACCAGACCTCTAGATCCCGAGCAGGGATGCTCTCATTAGTCAGAATAATTGTGAACTTTTTCACCGTTGACCTCTGAGAAACTGCAACTGGGACCAGACCTTCCCATTCAGGTCTTGACCTGCACCGAGCCTCATATCGCTCCCAGAACAGGTCAAGACCCTCTGGCCTGGTGAAGCTAATAATATATTCCCGTGTCCCAGCTACATGTATTAGGGCATACAGGTCGTTTGCCCCAAAACCCATCTCCAAAATCATGTCCACCACTGCACGCCGTGCTGGAGGGATTGCACCACCTTCCCATTTAAGAATTACCACATTTCTTCTTGGACCCCCAGCAGAAGCCAGAGACCCAAGACCAGATCCTGGGGTGCCCAAAGTGGTAGGCTGCAGGGGGAAAACCCGCTTGGGAGCGGAGCTACCAGGAGCAGAGCGTACCACCTGAGCAAATGTAGGTTTATCATGGCCAAGGCCCCACACTGATGTCACATTAGTCTGTACATTACTATTTGCTTGGACTGAGCTGGGATGATTGTCCATCACACTTGCACAATTGCCAGCAGTCACACACACGTTCAATTTCCCATCAGGAATAGTCACAGTTGCTGCAATACCAGCTGTCTCCTGATGCTGCACTGTAGAGTCTCCAGCAGCTGTGGGGCAAACAGCTTTAGACTCAGCCAAAGGAGGGTTAATAGGCTCTGCTGACACCTGTAGTTCCTTTTCAGAAATGTAATTTTTTAAATGCAGCTCTTGCTGTGCTGCAGCATTAGCAGGTACAACATTGCTACACATAGCATTAGAAACTTGAGTGTCACTGGACACACTTTCAACATTGCTCATGGTGTTAGATGACACAAAAACAGTTTCATCCCCTGCTTGGGGCTTGACATTTTCAGGCACATTATCTGTTATGTCCTCATCACCAAACGCCAGCTGATCCCCCCACACAGGAGACTCCATTACCTGGATGGCCCTGAGCATGCCTCCTGAGTCCTGGGAAGGCATGGGGCTGCTTACCTCTCCCTGAGGGGGCAGGGGGTCAGAACTGGGGGTCTCCTCCTCCGCCTTTGCCATCCTTCCAAACCTTTGCTCATTACTAAACTGCTCCTTGAAGGGCCCATCTCTTCCTTCCATCATGGCCACAATGGTCTCCTGGTGTTCCACCCGGACTTTAGCCAGTTTGACCTCTGAATCCATGGATCCTCGTTTCTGGCTGTGCAAGCCCTCACGCTGCCTTCGCAAACGCTTCAGCTCCGCTCTGAGCTTGGAGAGCTTGCCCCTCTCCCTATTCAGGATCTTAATCCCAGCCACCACTCGTTCCCGAATGGCCTCGGAACCTTCATCCTCACCAGGGGCAGAGAGATCAGCTTGTACAGGGGCAGGCATGTCAACTGATGGCCCAGGGGATGGCTGAGAGCTTCCAGCAGGAGAGGCCCCGCTGGCCTCCATGGCTTCCCCAGAAAGGGGCCAGGAGAGCTGGGAGAGATTTCACCACCACTCCCCTCTCACACAGATCACCTGGGGCAGCTCCAGAGACACCTTTCTCCTGACACACCTGTGCTCCAATGATGGGTGGGGCACTATTCCTCCCACTGACACCAGAAAGGGGGCACTTTTCCTCCCACTGATACCAATGATGGGACACTATTCCTCCCACTGACTCCATAGAGCGGGTGCTATTCCTCCCACTGACACCAATAATGGGGCACTAACATCAATAATGGGGCACTATTCCTCCCACTGACACCAATAATGGGGCACTAACATCAATAATGGGGCACTATTCCTCCCACTGACACCAATGACAGGGCACCATTCCTCTCACTGACACCAATGGTGGGGTACTACTCCTCCCACTAATACCAATGATGGGGGCACTATTCTTCCCAATGATAGGGCACTGTTCCTCCCACCAATAATGCAATTTTATTACTCTCACAACCATAAAGCCTATGGCATTGTTTACTTCTACTGATGCCAGAACATTTTCTGCTCCAATAGGGCCCCAGTTTGGCCCCCCTAAAGTACAGTAAACTGGCTCTTTGTTTTTTCAAAGTTTGAAGACCCCTGCTCTAGTGTATTACAGTATGTGATGCTGAGTGTAAGGCCACATGGCCTTAGCCCTGGTGTTTTTATGTGCTCGTAAGGCACAGGTGCAGAGTCCACCCAAAGTCTCTAAAGCCTCACACACATGATGAAAATATCAGAATGATCATCTGTTTTTTTTGTATCAATGCTCAGATGCCTAATCCGATAACTCCCAGCAGGAGGTAGGAGGACACCGAGAGCCAGAGGAGGAGGGGGGTGGAGGAGGACACAGGGGACAGCCAGGGATAATTGGTGCGGCAGTTATAAGCACTGATCTCCCTGTGTGGCTTTTCATAAAATTGCTGATAGCCGCTTCTCCTCTCCGTCCCAAGGCTGTCATCTACTTTATTGAAACTTATAAATGGAGATCGATGCTTTTAACTGCCCCCACCTCCACACCAATCACCCCCGACTGTCCCTTGTTTCCTCCTCTGGCTCCCCGGGTCCTCCTCCTGCTTCCGGTGTCCTCTTTCAGCTCCCTGGATCCTCCGAGTGCTTCTCCGGTCCCCCCCTTGTCCCAGATCTGCTAGGGTGGAGAGCAGAGGAAGAAGATGGTAAATATGTCATTTACCGGCTCCTTCCTCTTCAGAATGAAGCAAGGCAGTGATCACTGACTGTCTCTTCATAACTTAGCATCATAAACTGTGTACGATGCTTCAGTTTATGAATGGAGAGGAGCCTCTGTCTCTGTTCATTCATCTTCAATGGCTGCTGAGAAAGGGACTGGGGAATCACTGTCCCTTTCTCTGTCTCAAAGGGAAGATGTCAGGGGTTTAGACCCCTGATATCTCAGCAAAGCCACCCCCAACAGGGCTGATTAAAAAAAATAAAAAAATAAGTTTGCAAAATAAAGAATTTTATTATTATTATTATTTATTATTTAAAAAAAAAAAAAAAAAAAAAAAAAAACACTGACACCGTCTACTCCCCCTCTCCTTGCCCAAAAAAATGAAGGCATTGTAAAAAAAAAAAAAAAAAACAACAACAAAAAAAACTAAACATTGTATAAATTAATGAAAAAAATAAATTGTAAAAGATAAAATAAAAAACTACTGACGCAGTCCATGCCTCATCAGTACTTCATATTCTGGCCTCCTTATCAGTGCCACCCCATCAAATGTCTCTGGAATTTTCCTCTGCGGCCCAGTCCACATCATTCCCAGGAATTTCACTTCTGTGGCTGGTCCTTGGACTTTGTCTCTGTTGATAGCCCACCCTCTGTTCTCCAAGTGCTCTATCAGCAGGTGCAGTGCTTCAGTTACATCTTCTCTTGTTCCAGAGATCATGATGTCATCAATGTAGTGGAACACAGCGACATTCAAATTCAGGGTACTTAAATCTCGGGCAATCAGTCCATGACAAATCGTTGGAGAATGAACATAATCTTCAGGAAGCACAGTGAAAGTGTACTGGCGGCCGTCCCGCACCATAGCAAACTGGTCTTGACACTCTGGGTCTATCAAAATTGAAAAGAAAGGATTAGCCAGGTCTATCACAGCATGATATTCTCCTGCATTTTTAGCAATTTTCTCAACAATTGAGATCATATCTGGTACAGCTGACTTCAATGGAGGTGCCACTTTGTTTAAACCTCTGTAATCCACAGTAATTCTGTATGTCCCATCAGGTTTTTTTTACTGGGAACACCGGAGACGAGAAAGGACTTACAGCAGGTCTAAGGATCCCTACTCTCAACAGTTCTTGAATAATCTCCCCAATTTCTTTGTGGCCCTTAGGAAGTCTGTACTGCTTGAGACAGACTGGCTTCTCTGGTGGAGGAATGTAGACAGGGGTCCATTTCGCATGACCTCTGACCACAGCCTTCACCGCCCTTACCAGTTATGTTTTATCAGGCTACCCGAATGTGAATGTACCTCTTTCAGTCTGAATTGACTGACCTTGAAGTACATGCATCCCAAGAATATTTTCGGGTAACTCTGATACCAAAACATTTGTCATAAATCCTGATCTCTTGCCAATAGCCAATTTCACCCGTATCCTAACTGCTGGTGTAGTTTGCCCTCCCAAACCTTCTACATAAATTAATTCTCCTGTGTGATGGGAAGGATTACCTTGCAAAAGTGTAACTTCAGATTCACTATCAACTAAAGCCATTACATGTGTAGGAGAAGATGACTTCCCCCACCATACAGTGACAGGTGCATATGGGCGTTGGTCTCCTGCTGTCACTGCCCTCACGGCTATTACAGGAGACTCACCTTCCCTTCATAAAGGATAAGGAACCTCCCAATCCCCTTTTCTGATTCTCTCTAATTCCTCCCCAGGATAAAGGGATTTGGGTTTGGGTTCATGTTCAGTTTTGGGAATTGGCTTGGGGCTAACAGGAGGGGTCTGTTCTGTTTCCTCTAAGTCTAGGCTGATGTTATCTTTACTAGGAGTAGTGTTTGTAACCCTGACAGTTTTCCCTACTAAATGTTTCCACCTCTTCAGCATTTCTGCAGTAAAAATCCTATCTATCTCATCTTTAGGTACTCCTGCCTTTAACCGCTAGCCTACCGCCCACCGTCATATGACGGCCGGACGGTAAGCCTATTGTTCTGAGTGGACGTCATATGACGTCCGCCGTTTAAACAGGGCATGCGCGCGATCGTGAGCGCGCAGCCCTGTACTGTCGGTGGCGGCGTGTCACCGAGACACTGCTCGTCACCGACAGGGGTGAACAGCCACTGTGCATGGCTGTTTACCACGTGATCAGCCGTGATGAAGTCACGGCCGATCACTAATGGTACATCCCGCATTGCACGGCGCATGCGCGCGATCGTGAGCGCGCTGCGCGTGCACGTCGGTGGCGGCGTGTTCCCCGGGAACACTGCTCATCACCGACGATAGTTTACAGTCATTGGCCAGTACTGTGTACCATGTGATCGGCTGTGATCCATTCACAGCCGATCACTAAGTGTAAACAAAGACCTGTCACTAGCTGTTACTAGCCCTTCTCTCCTCACACACCGTTTCCAGTGTGAGGAGAGAAGAGCCAGGAGCAGTGAGTTACAGATCTTTGTATTTGTAGTGTCTGCACCAACACCACTTCTGTCCCATCGCCCCCCCCATTGTCATCTGTCACCCAACAGTCACCCCATAAAAAGTGCACCTGTCACATAGAGACTGCCATTAGTGACCATCAGCGGTGCCCTGTCACCCACCAGTGACCGTGCCCTGTCACCCGTCACCCATCAGTGACCTGCCCTGTCACCCGTCACCCATCAGTGACCTGCCCTGTCACCCGTCACCCATCAGTGACCTGCCCTGTCACCCGTCACCCACCAGTGACCGTGCCCTGTCACCCATCACCCACCAGTGACCATCAGCGGTGCACCCGTCACCCATCAGTGACGTCGCCTGTCAACAATCTGTGACTATCACCTGTCACCGTCCGTGGCCTGTCACCCATCAGTGACCGTGCCCTCTCACCCGTCACCCATCAGTGACTGTACCCTGTCACCCATCAGTGACCATCAGCGGTGCGCCTGTCACCCATCAGTGACCGTCGCCTGTCAACTATCTGTGACCATCGCCCATCACACCATCACCTCTCAGTGAACGTCACCTGCCACCCATCGCACAGCCCATCAGTGACCGTCACCTGCCACCCATCTGTCACCTGTCGCACAGCTACCCGCCACACAGCCATGTCCAAAAGAGGATATACAAGTGAGGAGGCATTCCAGATCCTCTCTATGACTGATGAGAGCACCGGGGAGCTCTCATCAGAGTCCCATTCTGATTCCGAAACAAGTTCGGCATTTGAGCCGATCGAGAGTAGCAATGGTTCGGATGAAGAATGGGTCCCTGCTAAAAGGGCACGACACTCTGGAACCCAGGAAGCCGCCAGCAACCGGGATTATATTCCCAGTACCAGCTCTGCCGCCAGAAATAGGCCCCAGGAAGAAAGGCCCAGTACCAGTGCTGCCGCCAGCAATAGGCCCCAGGAACAAAGGCCCAGTACCAGTGCTGCCACCAGAGATGGGCCCCGCGCACAAATGCCTAGTACCAGTGCTGCCACCAGAGATAGGCCCCTCGCACAAATGCCCAGTACCAGTGCTGCCACATCACACCTGAGTTCCAGCACAGGAAATTCAACTCCCCCAACTACTGGAGTGTCACGTCCCCCAAGAGCCAGGGCCGCTACCTATATGCCAGATGGTCTTGCCAACCCAACATGGCTGCCTTCCAACTCGGGATCACCAAATATTCCCCCTTTCACAGCACAGCCAGGTGTGCAGGCCAACACCCAAAATTTTACAGAGATCAATTTTTTCACCTGTTTTTGCCCGACACTTTGCTGCAGTTCATTGTGGACCAGACAAATTTGTATGCCCAGCAGTATATTGCCAGCAACCCCCAATTCCCTTGGCTCAATGGCATCAGTCACTCCTTCCCTAGCCCCACCATGGTCTCCTGAGGAGTCCCCCGAACTGTTTGACCACAGTGTTGGATACATGCTCCAGGAGGATGCCCAGCTTTTTGAAGGCTCCGATGATGGTACCCAGCTAGAGAAAGGCAGTAACGTGAGCCTAGAGAGAGGGGGTGCCCAAGAAGGACAGCAATCTGGCAGTCATGTTCCCCCAGCTGCAGCATACTGCCAAGTATGCTCCAGTGATGAGGAGGGAGGGGATGATGAGGTCACTGACTCCACGTGGGTGCCTGATAGGAGAGAGGAGGAGGAGGAGGCACATCACCAACGAGGCAGGATGCACTCCAGGGGCCAGCTTAAGGGCAGCACACCGACTGCATCACACCGCAGAGCTCCGCATGTGCAGGGCACTGCTGTTTCCGCGTGTTATTCCAAAAGTTCTTTGGTATGGCCCTTTTTTGAGACGAGTGCATCAGATCGCACCGCTGCTATTTGCAACATATGTCTTAAGCGTATCTCGCGAGGCCAAAACATCACCCGCTTGGGCACCAAATGCTTGACCAGACACATGTCGACCTGCCATGTAGTTCGTTGGCAAGCGTACCTAAAAGACCCACACCAAAGAACAAAGAGGACCTCTTCTTGCTCCTCATCAGCTGGGATCTCCAACCCCACTATAGCTTCAGTCCTCTCTGAGACCTGCACTGAGAGGAATGAAGGTGTAGAATTAGGTGTGTCACAGCCAAGTACTTGCGGGCAATCTGCTATCGGTACACCAACGTCAGATTGTACCAGGAATATTTCCTTGCCCCAGCTGCTGCACCGCCGAAAGAAGTTCGCTTCCAGCCATCCACATGCCTAGCGGATGAATGCTAGCTTTTCTAAATTGCTAGCACTTCAACTGCTGCCTTTTCAGTTGGTAGACTCTGCCCCCTTCCATGAGTTTGTGGAATGTGCAGTTCCTCAGTGGCAGGTTCCCAAACGCAACTTTTTATCACGGAAGGCGATTCCGGCTCTCTACCAGCATGTGGAAGGCAATGTCTTGACCTCGCTGGACAGGGCGGTCAGCGGTAAGGTGCATATTACCGCTGACTCATGGTTCAGCAGGCATGGACAGGGATGTTACCTATATTTCAAGGCCCATTGGGTGACTCTGCTGGCAGCTGGGAAGGATGCAGGACAAGGTGCAGTAGTGTTGGAGGTTGTTCCGCCACCAGGCCTCAAAAATGCTGCTACTGGTGATTCTGACACACCTCTCTCCTCCACCCCCTCCTCTTTTTCTTCCTCCATGGCCTCTTCCTGTGCTTTGTCCTCTGAACCAGCGGTGCTCCGTAGGCATTCAAGGGGCTATGCAAGTACGCAGGCCAAAAGATGCCTGAGCTTGAGCTAGTGTGCTTGGGGGACAGGAGCCACACTGGGGCAGAGATTCTGTCAGCTCTGCAGGGGCAGGCTCAGAGGTGGTTGACGCCATGGCAGCTTAAGGCAGGAATGGTGGTTTGCGACAATGGCACCAACCTCCTCTCCGCCCTCTGACAGGGATAACTGACCGATGTGCCCTGTTTGGCTCACGTCCTTAACTTGGTGGTGCAGCGTTACCTGGGCTTAAAGGATGTCCTGAGGCAGGCCAGGAAAGTGTGCATTTCCGCCGGTCATATAATGCCAGTGCTCAGCTGGCTGATCTCCAAAAGGAATTTAACCTGCCCAAGAGCCGCCTAATCTGTGACATGCCCACCAGGTGAAACTCCACGTTGGCCATGCTGCAGCGGCTGCACACGCATCAGAGGGCCATCAATGAGTACCTGTGCGACTATGGCACCAGGACAGGGTCAGGGGAGCTTGTTTTCTTTTTCCCACGCCAGTGGGCCATGATCAGGGATGCATGCACTGTCCTGTCACCATTTGAGGAGGCCACAAGGATGGTGAGCAGTGACAGTGCATGCATCAGTGACACTGTCCCTCTTGTCCACCTGTTGGAGCACACGCTGCATGGAATAATGGACAGGGCACTTGAGGCAGAACAAAGGCAGGAAAAGGAGGACTTCCTTAGCTCTCAAGGCCCCCTTTATCCAGACAGTGTTCCTGCGTGCCCGCTGATCACACAGGAAGAGGAGGAGGAGGAGGAAGATTGTGTCAGCATGGAGGTGGAGCCTGGCACTCAGCATCAGCAGCAGTCTTCAAGGGATCATTTACAGTCCCAAGAAACCCATGGACTTGTACGTGGCTGGGAGGAGGTGGCTGCGGATCATGTCATCCTTAGTGATCCAGAGGACTCCAGACCGTATGCCTCAGCAAACCTATGCTGCATGGCCTCCCTGATCCTGCAAAGCCTGCGGAAGGATCCTCGTATTCGTGGTATCAAGGAGAGGAATCAATACTGGCTGGTAACCCTCCTTGATCCACGTTGCGAACCTTATCTTGCTGTCGCAGAGGGAGCAGAGGATGAAACATCTTCGGGAGGCCTTGCAGAAAGGTCTGTGCAATGCGTTCCCAGAGACTGGGAGGTTACAAACTCCTGTTCATGGACAACGTGTTGCTGAGGCTTTGGTCAGTCAAAGAAGGAGCAGTGGAGAAGATGGCCGTCTGATGCATTCAGACAATTTTTTAGTCCGCAGCCCCAAGGTATGATCGGTTCCAGCAACCATTGCCAGCGTCTGTTTTACATGGTGCAGGAATACCTAGGGGCAAGATCTGACTTGGACACCTTTCATACCGAAAATCCTCTGGGTTACTGGGTCTTGAGGATGGATCACTGGCCAGAGCTTGCACAGTATGCAATTGAGCTACTGGCCTGTCCTGCATCCAGCGTTCTTTCGGAATGCACATTTAGTGCTGCTGGAGGCTTTGTAGCCGATCACAGGGTGCACCTGTCCACCGACTCGGTCAATCGACTGACCTTCATAAAAATGAATCAGTCTTGGATCACCATCAGCTACCAAGCACCTGATGCTGATGTAACCGAATAATTTTTTTTGAAATGTCAGATCCCTTCAAGACTGCCTATACTGATGCTGAGTGACTATCCTGTTATGCTGAGTGATTATCCTCTTCCTCCTCAATGATCATGTCTTAGCCACTGGGCACCGCTACCAGTGGCTAAGGCCCAATTTTTCATGGGCGTGTAATTATAATTTTTGATGCAATACTTTGCAGCAGGGCTCATTCCTGCGCTCCAACTAGAGTATCTGTGAGGGGTTGCAGTGTTGTGGCACCAGCACCAGTGCCCAAGGCCCAAATTTTCAGCCCCTGTTTAACAGGGGCGTATAATTACAATTTTTGATGCAAAACTTTGCAGCAGGGCTCATTCCTGCGCTCCAACTATAGCATCTGTGAGGGGTTGCAGTGTTGTGGCACCAGTGCCTAAGGCCCGATTTTTCTGCCTCTGTTCAACAGGGACATGTAATTACAATTCTTGATCTAATATTTCACAGCAGGGCCCGTTCCAGCGCCCACCAAGAGTAACTGTGAGGACTTACAGTGTTGTGGCACCAGCACCACCACCACCACCAAAGGCCCAATTTTTCTGCCCCTGTTCAACAATGGCATGTAATTACAATTTTTGATCTAATATTTCACAGCAGGGCCCGATCCTGCGCCCACCAAGAGTAACTGTGAGGGCTTACACTGTTGTGGCAACACCAACACCTAAGGCCCCAATTTCTGCAGAGTATATAGGGCAGGCCCCTACTTTCAAACATCCAACTTACAAACGACTCCTACTTGCAAACAGAAGGAGACAACAGGAAGTGAGATGAATTCTACCCCTAGGAAGGGAATTTCTCTCCTGTAGGAGTTAATATGGGGAAAAACCTGTTTCCTCTCCACTGATGCTTTATCGCCAATCCTTGTTTCACTAAAACCCCCAAATTTTCAAAAAACATTTGTCATTGGGACAGAAAGTGAGGTGAAATCTTCTGAAGAGGTGCACAGACAGCAAAACAAATGTTACAGGGGTGATAACCCTTCCCTATGTTTTCCAAAAAGCTTAAAAATAGATTTTTTTGGCTGGAGCTACACTTTAAAAATGTACCAGTTCAAAATTACAAACAGATTCTACTTAACAACAAACCTACAGTCCCTGTCTTGTTTGCACCGCCTGTATACTGCTGTTCAGAGTATATAGGGCCTGAAGGCCCCACGCCTTTCCTTTTTCTAATTTGGGTGCGGGGTTCCCCTTAATATCCATACAAGACCCTAAGGGCCTGGTAAAGGACTGGGGGAGGGGGTACTCTTGCCGTTTGTCTCACTGATTTTTATCCATATTGCCAGGACCCGACATTACATTAAAGCTGCAAGCAGTTTTAAATTACTTTTATTCCTTTAAAAATGTCATTTTGTGCAGGGACTGTTCTAAGCACGGGAAACATGTGCCACTTTACAGGCATTCTATAGACACCCCCCAGGTATGATATTTAAAGGAATATTTCACTTTTTTTTTTCACTTTAAGCATTATTAAAATCACTGCTCCCGAAAAAAACGGACGTTTTTGAAACTTTTTTTTGCATTGATACATGTCCCCTGGGGCAGGATCCGGGTCCCCAAACCCTTTTTAGGACAATGCCATGCATATTAGCTTTTAAAATTAGCACTTTTGATTTTGAACGTTCGAGTTCCATAGACTTTAATGGGGTTCTAAAGTTCGCGCAAACTTTCGGTCCGTTAGCAGGTTCTGGTGCGAACCGAACCGGGGGATGTTCGGCTCATCCCTACTACTGACCATTCCCACTTTTAACCACACTCACAAAGTCACACCCCTTCTGTAGCCAAACCCACAAAATTACACCCATTTTTAATGACACACACAAACAGTTGGTCACAGAATTTGGGATCGAGTAGCAAACATTAAAGTTACAAAGAAAAAAAATAACAGTTTTAAATAAAGCAACAAGATATGTATGTGAGCATAATTTATTCTGGAGCAATGCCCATGTGCCCTGGGTTTGAATTTAAGGGAATGCCAGAGAGCACAAGCCCCTGTGATTACCACTGCCTAGGGATGAACATGGGTGGACTTAAAGTGGTTGTAAAAGTAAAATGTTTTTTACCCCAATGCATTCTCTGCATTCTCGATTGCAAAGTATGTGGAGTTCCTGACTGACCACTTCCTTCCCTGGTACAGAAGGAAGAACTGTGCTTTCCGCAATAAAATCATCTTCATGCATGACAATGCACCATCTCATGCTGAAAAGAATACCTCTGCATCAATTGCTGCTATGGGGATAAAAAGAGAGAAAGTCATGGTGTGACCTCCATCCTCCCCTGACCTCAATCCTATTGAGAACCTTTGGAGCATCCTCAAGCAAAAGATCTATGAGGGTGGGAGGCAGTTTACATCCAAACTAGGGATGAGCTGAACACCCCCCTGTTCGGTTCGCACCAGAACTTGCGAACAGGCAAAAAATGTGTTTGAACACGCGAACACCGTTAAAGTCTATGGGACACGAACATGAATAATCAAAAGTGCTAATTTTAAAGACTTATATGCAAGTTATTGTCATAAAAAGTGTTTGGGGACCTGGGTCCTGCCCCAGGGGACAAGGATCAATGCAAAAAAAGTTTTAAAAACGGCCGTTTTTTCAGGAGCAGTGATTTTAATAATGCTTAAGTGAAACAATAAAAGTGTAATATCCCTTTAAATTTCTTACCTGGGGGTTGTCTATAGTATGCCTGTAAAGGGGCGCATACTTCCCGTGTTTAGAACAGTCTGACAGCAAAATGACATTTCCTTGTCAAAAGAAGTTTATTGAGTATACAATGTTATAAAGATACATAAAGTAAGTTTACAAGGATCTATAAAGTAAGCTCATTGTTTTACAGTAGGGTTTATATAGGTAAATATCATGAAATTTCAAATATTAAACATTGGGTTCACGTAAACCTAAATTAAAGATATATATAATTTCCTTAGTTACTTTTGTAGGTATTTAAATGATTTATACCTATACATATTGTTTACAAGTAGAGTGTATATAGGTCAAATAAATTCTGATAATGAGCTTTAATCGTAAGGTGGAGAAAAGGAAAGAGAAAGAAGAAAAAGGGTTGAAAGGTAGAGGTATGGTCCACAAGGTTGTCCCGCTCGTCAGTTTATTATTCTTTTTAGTTCTCTTTGAAGCTTTAGAATGGGTGTCTCTGTAAGTCATTTAATCTGTTACCATGGCAACAGGACAGAGTCATTGAAGTTTGACAGGAACTGTTGTTTTATCCAAGGATGCCAAAGTTTTTCAAATTTTGGAATTTGATTTTGATCGATGGCTACCATCTTAGCATGGGACATTGTATTATTCATTCTGTGAATTGTTTCTGCTAGTACCAATGTAGGAGATTTCCATGCCTTGGCCACTGTTTGTTTTGCAGCCGTTATTAGTTGGATCATAAGTTTGAATTGAGAGAGTGTTAACCATTCCGGTTTTAGATTAAGTAGAGTTAAATATGGATCTGGTTGTATTATTTTTTAAAATATTTTAGATGCAATCACGAAGACTTCCTTCCAGAAGGTTTGGATTACTGGGCACGTCCACCATATGTGTAAATATGTGCCTATTTCTGGGCATCCTCGAAAACAAAGAGCTGAGGTATTAGGTGAATATTTTGCCACTCTAGCGGGTACAAGGTACCAGCGAGTTAGGACTTTATAATTTGTCTCCAGTGCTAAGATGTTGGGTGAAGATGACTTAGATGTGAGCCATATGTTAGACCAGTCCGTGTCTTCTAAAGTTCGTCCCAGGTCCTCCTCCCACCTCTGAACGTAAGAGGGTCTATTAAGATTTGCTACTCCATATAATTGATTATAAAGTGATGAAATTGTACCTTTAGCAAATGGATCTTTTGTACAGATTGATTCAAAAATGGATAATTGGGATAATGGTGTATCCCCCTTTAGGAATGGTGTATAGAAATTTTTGATTTGGAGATATCTAAATATCTCAGAGTTTGGTAGATCATATTTTTCTCTAAGCGATGGGAATGAAAGGAATGATTTAGATGCTATAAAGTCATTTAGTGTCTGAATGCCTGATGTTGTCCAAGCTTTAAAAGAATTTGGGTAGATCCATGCCAGATAAAAGGCCAGATTTCTGATAAAAGAAAGGAGAGGATTGTGTGGAGATTGTAACTGATATTTGGTTTTTAGTTTATCCCAGAGAGATAAGAAGTGTTTAGTTATGGGATTATGAATTTTAAAGCGGTCTTTAGGATCAAGCCATAATAAATTTGATATTAATAGAGGGTCATTTTCTGAAGCCTCTATAAATACCCATAATGGGATTTCCTGTTTTGCATGGTATTTGGACAGACTGGCCAAATGTGCTGCTCTGTAGTAGTTAGTAAAATTAGGGTATCCCAGGACTCCTTTATTTTTGGGAAGATGTAGTGTGTGTATATAGGTATACGTGGTTTAGAAGAGCCCCATATAAACGAAGTTGCTCTTTTTTGTACTATTCTCAAAAAATAGGAAGGAATTGGAATAGGGAGGACTCTGAATAGATAAAGCAATTTGGGTAGAATAGTCATTTTGATTGCATTAATCTTCCCTATCCAGGATAAAGGAAGTTGCAACCATTGTTTTATTAGATTTGTGATCTGTCTTAATACAGGAGGATAATTGGTTGAGAATAAGTCAGAATGAGATGCTGTTAAATGAATTCCAAGATATGGGATTGATTTTTCTGCCCATGTGAATGGGAGTGCAGTCCTAGCCGGGATCAATTCCATGTTTGTGAGTGAAATATTAAGCACTAGGCATTTCTTAGGATTAATCATAAGGCCGGATAGGGCTGCAAATCCATCAAGAGCTGGTATTAAGTTAGGACCAGAGACCTGTGGTGATGATAGAAAAAGTAATATATCGTCTGCAAATATACATAATTTGTGTGTAATACCTCCTACTTCAATGCCAGTTATAGTTTGGTTTGTTCTGATGTATTGGGCCATGGGTTCGAGTATAAGGGCAAATAATAAGGGAGATAATGGGCAACCCTGTCGGGTACCTCTTTCAATATTAAAGGCTTCAGATTTGTATCCAGCATATTTTATATAGGCTTTGGGTTTATTATATAATGCTTTGATCCATGTTAAAAAGTGGGGTCCAAAACCCCATTTTTGTAATGAATATTGCATATATTGCCAGGATACTGTGTCAAATGCCCTCTTAATATCGAGAGATAGAAAACATAAAGGGATTTTCCGTTTTTTAGCAATATGTGCCAATAACACTGCCCTGCGTATATTATCGCCTGCCTGTCTATTTGGCATGAAGCCTACTTGATCTCTATGTATTAATTTTCCTATAATGCTATTGAGGCGTTTTGCTATTATTTTTGCTAATAATTTAATATCGAGGTTTAACAGAGAGATAGGCCGATAATTCACACAGGAAGTATCATCAGAAAGGGGTTTTGGGATCATACAAACAATTGCCATTAGTGTTTCTTGCCGAAAAGAATGTCCATCTAGAAGTTTGTTAAAAGTTTCAGTGAGAATGGGAGAGAGTATTTCTGAGAATGTTTTATAGTATAAAGCCGAGTAGCCGTCTGGGCCTGGTCTTTTGTTAAGTTTTAGGTCTTTTATGGCGTTAGCAACTTCATCTATAGTTATAGGCTCATCCAAACTGCTTTTTTGATTCTGAGATAACTCAGGTAAGGTTATTTTTGAGAAGAAGGATTCAGCCTCTGTAGGATTAAATTAATTGTTTGTCTTGTATAAAGTTGCGAGATGTGAGTGAAATTTATGGACTATTTTAACTGGATTACAAGTATAAATATTTTTTGATAATTTCAAACGTATTGGTTTGAAAGATTTGTTAGTTGAATTTAATGCCCGAGCCAAATATGTACCTGGTTTGTTTGTATTCATGTAGAAATTGTGTTTGGAGCGTTTGAGGGATTTATCAACTGACTCAGTGAGAAATAGATCGTATTCCAATCTAGATTTTTCCAGATGAGATTTTGTACTCTGAGATGGATTATCTTGAAATGATATGTAGGCTGCATTAAAATTGAGTTCTAGTTTTTTTGCTAGATTTTTGCGTTCCCGTTTAAATAGTGCCATTTGTCTTTGTATTGTACCACGCAAGACAGGCTTATGAGCTTCCCACAGTGTTATTGGGGAGATGTCTGTTGTATTATTAATTGATATGTATTCCTTTAAAGCTTGTTCAATGGCCATCTGATGTAGTGGGTGTTTGAGCATTATGTCCGGTAAGTACCACGTTGGGTCATGCGCTTTTGGTATGGCTGAGGCTATAGTAGTGTATACTGCATTATGGTCAGACCACGGAATCGGAATTATATCTGATGCAATAATTTCTGGTATCATTCCTATTGTTAGAAAAATATGATCTATTCTGGTGAAAGTTTGATGAGGGTGCGAGAAATAAGTGAATTTCTTTTTCATTGGGTTACTTTCTCTCCACGAATCTACCAGATTGTATTTGGAAAGAAGTTGAGAAAAAGGTAATCTAGAGGTTATTTTGGATGGTGTAAAAGGTGATTTATCTAGAAATGGGAGGAGGACCTGGTTCGAATCCCCACACATTATCACTGTTCCTATTTTGTGTGTATTAATCACTTGTAATATATGTGAGAGGAATGGTGTAGGTTTTTTGTTAGGAGCGTAGTAGTAAATCACCGTGATTGCTGTATCCATTATATAACCCATGAGTATCAGGTATCTACCTTCTGGGTCTTTAATTTCTGATGATAAGGTGAATGGTGTGGATCGGTGAAATGCAATTAGAGTTCCCCTTTGCTTGGTACAGGCAGAAGCCATGTAAATTTGTTGATAAAAAGGAGAAATATATTTAGTAGAATCTTTGGTGAAGTGTGTTTCTTGGAGGCATACTATGTGAGCCTTCTTGTTATGGAAAGTACGGAAGGCTTTGGTCCTTTTTTGAGGGACATTTATTCCCTGATCATTCAGGGAAAGTATATTCAGTGGTGCCATGGCAACAGATCAAATAGTTTTGACTTACTTTTTGTTATGCAGAGCTGACTGCGCAGATCAACCTGTGTGGACTGAAGAGATGAATAGATAGAAAAGAAACCAGTGAATTCTGGAGTAAAGAGTAAACAAAAAACATATGAGATTAGATGATACATTGTATAAATTATTTTTTGCAAGTAATCACAATTTACCCGTGAAAGAGAATAAATATCTCTCTCAGGGGAATAAGTGCCTTCGTCACACTCCCACATAATATGGTTGGGAGAATGAGGAGGGCTAATGGGGGTACACAGATCTTCCGCTTACAGGAGAGAAGTGCTATGTCAAAAGACATCAAAATGATGTTTCATTAATTGGAGTGCAGAATATAGTTTTTGTTGAAATTATTTATTCCAGGGTGGTTCTATATGGTTAGTCTTGCCCTAGGCTAAATAATTCAGTTAGAAAGGTATTGTTAATAGCTTTGGTATTAATGAAGATAGTTTGAATTATTTTGGGATTTTAACCCTTTTAGAGTAAACAATTACATATTTTATTCATATGTAACTGTTTAGATATGTTAATAAAATTGAGGTTGTATTGCTTCAGATTAGAATAAACAAAAACATAATTCTAGGAACTAGTTAGGTAATAATATATTTGTTTTAAGAAAAGAAAGAAAAAGCTTCCATTACTTCTGGATTATTGAACATATTTGTCCAAAAAAGTAATAAATCTATTGTTATTACCTGATAATATATAACTGAACAAGAATTTCCTTATTTCACTTATATATTCTAAGGCTATATGAATCAGAAGTAATAAGAAATATAACTGGAATGTAACATGATCCCACACAGTGAGTGACTATCAGAATGCAGTTACATTCAGTTATAAATACAGGTTTTTTTTATAGAGAACCATCTCTTAGTATAATAAATGAAGAGATATCAGGAATTAGGATGTCAGTCCATTGAATCTTCTTGGTCCATGGATGATGTGGCATAACGGCCTCTTTTGTGAGAATGACGATTCCCATTTTGTTCTGAGATTTTCTGAGTGCTGCCTGAAGGTGAAGATGATGCCATTCTTCTGCATGTGGGAGAGTTGCTGCTTGTGGGTTCTGTCAGATTTAATTTTAAAAGGGTTTGTTGTAGTTCATCTGCTGATCTGCTTCTGTAAATTGTACCTTGGTAGTTAAATCTGACTGAAAAGGGGAAGCCCCATTGATACATAATGTTGTGGCGTTGCAGTTCCATTAGTTGGGGTTTCATGGATTGTCTTTTAGTAATAGCAAGTTGGGATAGGTCAGCAAAAATTTGATAATTGTGTCCTTGAAAATTAAGTTCCTTTTTTTCTCTTGCAGCAATTAGTATTTGTTCTTTCGTTCTGTAATAATGAAATTTTGTGATTATATCACGTGGGGGTCCATCTTTCTTTTTGGCTGTGAGGGCTCTGTGTACTCTGTCCAGTTCTAAATGTTCAATAGGGATATCTGGCTTTAGTTCTTGTAACAGAGCAGTAATAGTAGATTGCAGGTCTGTCACAGTTTCAGGTATTCCCCTTATGCGCAAGTTTGAACGTCTGGCTCTATTTTCAAGCTTAGTTTGAAGTATTAAATTCTCTTCTTTTAATTGTTCCAATTCTGTTATATTTACTTGGGTTGTAATTTCAATTTCATCCATTTTTATTTCTAAGGCTGCGGTGCGGTTTCCCAGCTCTCTTATTTCTTTGGTTAGGCTTTTTGTTATTTGGTCTGAGGTTTGTTTTAAAGCCTTATGAAGCATCTTTTCAAATTGTAATAATATTACTGGGGATGCTGAGGAGGCTTGTGGAGAAGTTTGTGAGAGGATTTGTTCTGTATCTGACTCAAATGGAGAGTCTTGCTGTGACATTTTCTGTCTGTGAGAGCGCCCTGATGCTGTATCTTGTGGGGTGACTGGAGCTGCTTTAGTTGCAGTGAGTGCCTGTGAGCTCTTTGTGAGGTGATTTTTATTTCTGCCACGGTTTCCTCCCAGTACCATATTTCCTGCCCAAACTTTCACAGTTTGTTCCCTGGGGCAAAAAGGTTCAAATGGATACCTTTTGAGCCTGCAGGCTCCGCTTTGTCCTTCTCTTCTCTCCTCAGCGGTGCGGAGCTCTAACAATGCATGTCTGCTCCGCTAGGCTCCGCCCATCTCCCCCCGCAAAATGACATTTCAAAGGAAAAAAGTCATTTAAAACCACTCGCGGCTATTAATGAATTGTCGGTCTGACAATACACATAAAAGTTCATTGATAAAAACGGCATGGGAATTCCCCACAGTGGAACCTAGAACCAAAATTTTAAAAATAAATGACGTGGGGGGTCCCCCTAAATTCCATACCAGGCCCTTCAGGTCTGGTATGGATATTAAGGGGAACCCCGGCCAAATTTTTTTTTTTAAAATGGCGTGGGGTCCCCCCTTAAAATCTATACCAGACCCTTCAGGTCTAGTATGGATTTTAAGGGGAACCCCGCGCCAAAATTAAAAAAAAAAACGGCGTGGGGTCCCCCCCAAAAATCCATACCAGACCCTTATCCGAGCACACAACCTGGCAGGCCGCAGGAAAAGAGGGGGGGACGAGAGAGCACCCCCCCTCCTGAACCGTACCAGGCCACATGCCCTCAACATTGGGAGGGTGCTTTGGGGTAGCCCCCCAAAACACCTTGTCCCCATGTTGATGGGGACAAGGGCCTCATCCCCACAACCCTTGCCCGGTGGTTGTGGGGGTCTGCGGGCAGGGGGCTTATCGGAATCTGGAAGCCCCCTTTAACAAGGGGACCCCCAGATCCCAGCCCTCCCCCCTGTGTGAAATGGTAAGGCATTTCACAAAAAAACTGTCAAAAATGTTAAAAATGACAAGAGACAGTATTTGACAATTCCTTTATTTAAATGCTTCTTCTTTCTTCTATCTTCTATCTTCTTTCTTCTATCTTCCTTCGGTTTCTTCCTCCATCTTCTTCTTCTTCTGGTTCTTCTGGTTCTTCCTCCGGTGTTCTCGTCCGGCATCTCCTCCGCGGCGTCTTCTTCTCTTCATCTTCTTCTCCGGGCCGCTCTGCAGCCATGATGGCATGGAGGGAGGCTTCCGCTGTGTGACGCTTCTCTCTTCATCTTTTTCTTCATATTTTTCTCTTCATCATCTTCTCTTCATCTTCTTGTCTTCATCTTCTTTTCGGGCCGCTTCGCATCCATGATGGCATGGAGGGAGGCTCCCGCTGTGTGACGCTTCTCCTCTTCTGACGGTTCTTAAATAACGGGGGGTGGGGCCACCCGGTGACCCCGCCCCCTCTGACGCATGGGGACTTGATGGGACTTCCCTGTGGCATTCCCCGTGACGTCAGAGGGGGGAGAGGTCACCCGTTACATAACCCCACCTCCTGCTGACCTCACGGAGAATGCCACAGGGAAGTCCCCGTCAAGTCCCATGTGTCAGAGGGGCGGGGTCACTGGGTGGCCCCGCCCCTATTATTTAAGAACCGTCAGAAGAGGAGAAGCGTCACACAGCGGGAGCCTCCCACCATGCCATCATGGATGCGGAGCGGCCCAAAATGAAGATGAAGACAAGAAGATGAAGAGGAAAAGATGAAGAGGAAAAGATGAAGAGAGAAGCGTCACACAGCGGGAGCCTCCCTTCATGCCATCATGGATGCAGAGCGACCTGAGGAGAAGAAGATAAGAAGACGCCGTGGAGGAGATGCCGGACGAGAACACCGGAGGAAGAACCAGAATAAGATGGAGGAAGAAACCGAAGGAAGATAGAAGATAGAAGAAAGAAGAAGCATTTAAATAAAGGAATTGTCAAAAACTGTCTCTTGTCATTTTTAACATTTTTGACAGTTTTTGGTGAAATGGTAGGGGTACTTTTGTACCCCCTTACCATTTCACACAGGGGGGAGGGCCGGCATTCTGGGGGTCCCCTTGTTAAAGGGGGCTTCCAGATTCCGATAAGCCCCCCGCCCGCAGACCCCCACAACCACCGAACAAGGGTTGTGGGGATGAGGCCCTTGTCCCCATCAACATGGTGACAAGGTGTTTTGGGGGCTACCCCAAAGCACCCTCCCAATGTTGAGGGCATGTGGCCTGGTACGGTTCAGGAGGGGGGGTGCTCTCTCGCCCCCCCTCTTTTCCTGCGGCCTGCCAGGTTGCGTGCTCGGATAAGGGTCTGGTATGGATTTTTGGGGGGACCCCACACCGTTTTTTTTTTTAATTTTGGCGCGGGGTTCCACTTAAAATTCATACCAGACCTGAAGAATCCAAACAGCTCTGGGAGGCTATTCTGACATCTTGCAAACAAATTCAAGCAGAAACTGTCCAAAAACTCACAAGTCCAATGGATGCAAGACTTCTGAAGCTGCTATCAAATAAGGTGTACTATGCTTCACTGCTGACAGCTGAATTAAAAAAAAAACAAAAATGTACAGGTTTAAGAGATATTAATTTTACCTACAGGTATGCCTTAGTATAGACTTACCTGTAGATAAAAATGTCAAATTTAGGTATACAGCCGCTTTAACCTCCTTCAGCCCCGGAAGGATTTACCCCCTTCCTGACCAGAGCACTTTTTACAATTTGGCACTGCGTCGCTTTAACTGCTAATTGCGCGGTCATGCAATGCTGTACCCAAACGAAATTTGCGTCCTTTTCTTCCCACAAATAGAGCTTTCTTTTGATGGTATTTGATCACCTCTGCCGTTTTTATTTTTTGTGCTATACACGGAAAAAGACCGAAAATTTTGAAAAAAAATGATATTTTCTACTTTTTGTTCTAAAAAAAATCCAATAAACTCAATTTTAGTCATACATTTAGGCCAAAATGTATTCGGCCATGTCTTTGGTAAAAAAAATGTCAATAAGTGTATATTTATTGGTTTGCACAAAAGTTATAGCGCCTACAAACTAGGGTACATTTTCTGGAATTTACACAGCCTTTAATTTATGACTGCCTATGTCATTTCTTGAGGTGCTAAAATGGCAGGGCAGTACAAAACCCCCACAAATGACCCCATTTTGGAAAGTAGACACCCCAAGGAAATTGCTGAGAGGCATGTTGAGCCCATTGAATATTCATTTTTTTGTCCCAAGTGATTGAATAATGACAAAAAAAAAAAAATTACAAAAAGTTGTCACTAAATGATATATTGCTCACACAGGCCATGGGCATATGTGGAATTGCACCCCAAAATACATTCAGCTGCTTCCCCTGAGTAAGGGGATACCACATGTGTGGGACTTTTTGGGAGCCTAGCCACGTACAGGGCCCCGAAAACCAATCACCGCCTTCAGGATTTCTAAGGGCGTACATTTTTGATTTTTACTCCTCACTACCTATCACAGTTTTGAAGGCCATAAAATGCCCAGATGGCATAAACCCCCCGCAAATGACCCCATTTTGGAAAGTAGACACCCCAAGCTATTTGCTTTGAGGCATGTTGAGTCCATGGAATGTTTTATATTTTGACACAAGTTGCGGGAAAGTGACAAATTTTTTTTTCTTTTTGCACAAAGTTGTCACTAAATGATATATTGCTCACACAGGCCATGGGCATATGTGGAATTGCACCCCAAAATACATTTAGCTACTTCTCCTGAGTACGGGGATACCACATGTGTGGGACTGATTAGGAGCCTAGCCGCGTACGGGGCCCCGAAAACCAATCACCGCCTTCAGGATTTCTAAGGGTGTAAATTTTTGATTTCACTCTTCACTGCCTATCACAGTTTCGGAGGCCATGGAATGCCCAGGTGGCACAAACCCCCCCCCAAATGACCCCATTTTGGAAAGTAGACACCCCAAGCTATTTGCTGAGAGGCATGGTGAGTATTTTGCAGCTCTCATTTGTTTTTGAAAATAAAGAAAGACAAGAAAACATTTTTTTTTCTTTTTTCAATTTTCAAAACTTTGTGACAAAAAGTGAGGTCTGCAAAATACTCACTATACTTCTCAGCAAATAGCTTGGGATGTCTACTTTCCAAAATGGGGTCATTTGGGGGGGGGTTTGCCACCTGGGCATTCCATGGCCTCCGAAACTGTGATAGGCAGTAAAGAGTGAAATCAAAAATTTACGGCCTTAGAAAGCCTGAAGGCGGTGCTTGGTTTTCGGGGTCCCGTGCGCGGCTAGGCTCCCAAAAAGTCCCACACATGTGGTATCCCCGTACTCAGGAGAAGCAACAGAATGTATTTTGGGGTGTAATTTCACATATTCCCATGGCATGTTTGAGCAATATATCATTTAGTGACAACTTTGTGCAAAAAAAAATAAAAAAAATTGTCTCTTTCCCGCAACTTGTGTCACAATATAAAATATTCCATGGACTCGACATGCCTCTCAGCAAATAGCTTGGGGTGTCTACTTTCCAAAATGGGGTCGTTTGGGGGGGTTTTGAACTGTCCTGGCATTTTTTGCACAACATTTAGAAGCTTATGTCACACATCACCCACTCTTCTAACCACTTGAAGACAAAGCCCTTTCTGACACTTTTTGATTACATGAAAAAATTTTTTTTTTTGCAAGAAAATTACTTTAATGTAAAATGGTGGGTGTTTCATTTTTTTTTTCACACAGTATTTGCGCAGCGATTTTTCAAACGCATTTTTTGGGGAAAAAACACACTTTTTAAAATTTTAATGCAATAAACACACTATATTGCCCAAATGTTTGATGAAATAAAAAAGATGATCTTAGGCCGAGTACATGGATACCAAACATGACATGCTTTAAAATTGCGCACAAACGTGCAGTGGCGACAAACTAAATACATTTTTAAAAGCCTTTAAAAGCCTTTACAGGTTACCACTTTAGATTTACAGAGGAGGTCTACGGCTAAAATTACTGCCCTCGATCTGACCTTCGTGGTGATACCTCACATGCATGGTGCAATTGCCGTTTACATTTGACGCCAGACCGACGCTTGCGTTCGCATTAGCGCGAGAGCAGGGGGGACAGGGGTGCTTTTTTTTTTTTTTTTATTTTTTTTTTTTTTGCTTTTTTATCTTATTTTTAAACTGTTCCTTTCATTTTTTTTTAAAATCATTTTTATTGTTATCTCAGGGAATGTAAATATCCCATATCATAGCAATAGGTAGTGACAGGTACTCTTTTTTGAAAAAATTGGGGTCTATTAGACCCTAGATTTCTCCTCTGCCCTCAAAGCATCTGACCACACCAAGATCGGTGTGATAAAATGCTTTCCCAATTTCCCAATGGCGCTATTTACATCCGGCGAAATCTAAGTCATAAAATGCTTGTAGCTTCCGGTTTCTTAGGCCATAGAGATGTTTGGAGCCACTCTGGTCTCTGATCAGCTCTATGGTCAGCTGGCTGAATCACTGGCTGCATTCTCAGGTTCCCTGTTGAGACAGGAGAGCCAGAGAAAAACACGGAAGCATTCCCTCCCACTGCTTGTAAAAGCAGTCTAGAGGCTAATTAGCTGCTAGGATTGCTTTTACATGAAAGCCGACCGCTGGCTGAAAAGAATGATACCAAGATGATACCTAAACCTGCAGGCATCATTCTGGTATAACCACTCAAAGTCGTGAATGGCGTACCTGAAGACAAAAAAATGGTTAACAATAAAGCACAGTAAACGGTAAAGTATAAAAAATTGCATACCTGAAAAGCAAACTTGATAAAACATAACTACAATAAAACATTGCAGAATAGAATACAGTAAAAAAGAGCAGAAAAATAGAGAGAATAGAGAGAGAGAGAACAATAAAACGACAACTATTTTTTTTTATTTTATATTTTTGTATGTGTTTTTTTTTTTTTTTTACACTTTTTTTTGTAACTAACTTTTATAACGGTAACCGGTTCCAGGTTTGGGTCTCTCAAAATGCGATGGCATCTTGGGAGACCCTGTGAAAGTGTGCCTAGTCTGTGCAATGCTGTACCCTACGCTAATACCCAACTAGTGTATGGTAGCGTTCAAAACATTCACCAATGCAAAGACCAGGATTGTCAGGACAGGAGGGACAATAATAGCGGGTGTCACGCCTATATCTGCGCTTGCTGCAGACACGACATCTTTTTTGGGGGGGTTCGTTGGCTAGGGGTACTCGGGAGGACATAAAGAAAATGCCTCTCGTGCAGCTGATTGCATTTGGTTGGGGATGTGAATTGGGGAAGTATGGGCGCTGCAGAAGCGGTGGGTTCCCAATTAGGATTGGCGAATGCAGCAGGAAGGGCATTATGGGCACGACGGGCCTGTGTTTGTCTTTTTGGTGGCAGCGGGACACTACTTGTGCTTGCCACCTCACCAGCTTGAACTGCACTTATGGGACTCGCCACGTCACCAAGTGTTACTGCAGTGCTGGTTTGACTACGACCGGGGTGTACTAGGCCGCTGGTGCTTGCCAGTTCACCAAAACGCTACCAAAAAAACTGTTAGCGATCGCAGGGATCAGGCCTGACTCTGCGAACGCTGCAGTTATGCGTTTAGTGTTTTGTAAGTGACAGTAATCGATCGATACTGCACTTGGGTGGGCTGGGCTGGGCGGAGGGGCAAAACGCAGGTGCTAGCAGGTATCTGGGCTGATCCCGCTAACACTGCGTTTGTGGGAACCCTAAACTGCTGGGGACGCTAGTGTAGATCTGATCGGATCAGATATTGATCCGATCAGATACTATACCACTAAGGGAGGTGTACGGTGCGTGCGTGGGTGTTAGAGGTACTGGCACTAACCTGACGCTGCCTGGGGCTGGTGCTTGCCAGTTCACCAAAATGCTACCAAAAAAACTGTTAGCGATCGCAGGGATCAGGCCTGACTCTGCGAACGCTGCAGTTATGCGTTTAGTGTTTTGTAAGTGACAGTGATCGATCGATACTGCACTTGGGTGGGCTGGGCTGGGCTGGGCTGGGCTGGGCCGGGCGGAGGGGAAAAACGCAGGTGCTAGCAGGTATCTGGGCTGATCCCGCTAACACTGCGTTTTTGGGAACCCTAAACTGCTGGGGACGCTAGTATAGATCTGATCGGATCAGATATTGATCCATTCAGATACTATACCACTAAGGGAGGCGTATGCTGCGTGCATGGGTGTTAGCGGTACTGGCGCTAATCTGACGCTGCCTGGGGCGACGCCGGGCGATCAGGGGGCTAAACCTTTATTCGGTAATAAACAGCGGGTGCCCTGACACTATAAAAAAATAAACGAACTAACCAGCGTCACCGTAACGGTTATACGGTGATCAGTGGTGCAAGGGTTAACTAGGGGGCAATCAAGGGGTTAAAACATTTATTAGGTGGTATATGGAGGTCCCTGATGCTATAAAATGCTGACGGCGAACCTAAATATTTACCTCCCTAACTAGCGTCACCAGCGACACTAATACAGCGATCAGAAAAATAAACGCTTAGTGACACTAGTGACGGGGGGTGATCAAGGGGTTAAAACTTTATTAGGGGGGGTTAGGGGGGTATCCTAGACCTACAGGGGGCTAACACTCACTGCCCTACCACTTCTAACTGTCACAAACTGACACCAAGCAGTAATCAGAAAAAAAAAAAATACTGCTTGGTGTCAGTGTGACAGGGAGGGGGGAGGGGTGATTGGGGGGTGATCGGGGGGTTATCGGGGGGGATCGGGGGTGTAATGTGTGCCTGGCATGTTCTACTGTGTGTGTGTGTGTTGTGCACTCACATGTCTTCTCTCCTCGGCGCTGGAACGGAAACTGCCGAGCCGAGGAGAGATGACATCACATCCTCTGCCTGTGTGTACTACACACAGGCAGGGGAGGATTCCCATTGGCTGGGAGCGATCGCGAGGGGGGGACCACGATCGGATGGTCTCCCCCTCGCCTCTCAACGCTCCCAGACAAATGCCGACCGCCGCTGGCACCGGGGGGTCCGATCGGACCCCCGCCCGCGGGAGGCAGATCACGTACGGGTACGTGAATCTGCCTGCCCATGCCATTCTGCCGACGTATACCATCGTTAGGCGGTCGGCAAGTGGTTAAAGAGGTCTTCTTCCCCCGCTTCTTCCTCCAGTCTTCTTCTTCCCCCGCTTCTTCTGGTCTTCTTTTTTCAGTCTTCCTCCTCTGGTCTTCGTCTTTCAGTCCTCTTCCTCTGGTCTTCTTCTTTCTCTGGTCGTCTTCTTCCTCCGCCGCCGCTCCTGCCGCCAACCCGCTGAAAAAAAAAAATGACCCTCCTCCGACGCTGTGACCCGCTGATCTGTCCGCTTCAATGTAGCACATTTCATATAAAATTGTGGGGCATGGCCATCAGATTGCATTATATGGAGACCCCGCCCCTTGTGACATCATGGACTCATCATGCCCCGGGCAGTGACTTCATAAGGGGGCAGGGTATCTGAATGACGTCATCCGCCCTATCGCAGCGTCAGACGAGGTTCTTTTTTATTTTTAGCAGGTTGGCGAGGGAGAGGAGGAAGAAACACTGGAGAAAGAGGAAGAAGAAGACCCGAGGAAAAAGCGGGGGAAGAAGAAGGTGGAAGAAGAAGAAGAAGGTGGAAGAAGAAGAAGAAGACATTTATTGTCTTTTGTCACACTACACTACTTTTTTTTGGGAATGGGTAGGGGTACCTCTACTCATTCACATGGGGGGCAGGATCTGGGCGGCCCCCTTGTTAAAGGGGGCTTCCGGATCCTGATAACCTCCCCCGTCGGCAGACCCCTACAACCACTGGCCAGGGTTGTGGGGGAAGTGGTCCTTGTCCCCATCAACATGGGGACAGGGTGCTTTGGGGTAAAGCACCGCACCCCCTCATGTTGAGGGCATGCAGCCTGGTATGGTTGGGGGGGTTTGCTCGTCCCTTCCCTTTCCTGACCTGCTGGGCTGCACGCTCAGATAAGGGTCTGGTTTGGATTTTGGGGGGACCCCACGCCGTTTTTTTTCATAGGAACCGGCTATATACAGTGATTGTAATAATAAAAATTAAAAAAAGAATGCAAATCGCAGAGAAAAATAACAGTAAAAACGCAGTTAATAAAACGCGGAAAGTACAGCAAAAAGCACTGCAGAAACGGTCAAAAGCAACATGCAGAGATGTGATTCGAGCCTAAATACTTTCCTGAGCTTGATCTTGGTCCAGCACTGTGCACGTCTGCAGCAGCTCTTCTCCCCTCTCCCAGCTCTCACAGGGTTGGGTGAGAGCAGTGGGAGCCATTGGCTCCTGCTGCTGTTAGTCAAAGCCTAGCAGCAGAGAACAGGGATGGGGTTGATCTGGGCTGTATGTCTGAATAGACATCAGGTCAGCTCAGGAGCAAGCCTGCACGAATCACCCCATAGGAAGTGGCTTTCTATGGGGTCCCTCAGTTGGGGGGGCAGGAGCACCAGCGGTGGACCCGAGAAGAGGAGTATCTGGTCTGCTCTGTGCAAAACTATTATACAGAGCAGGTATGTATAACAGGTTTGTTATTTTAACTAAAAAAAAAAGCTTTAATATCTCTATAATTTTAAACATGACTTTTTTACAATATTTCTGAGAAATTTTACATGCCCATGCTGTGTGTGAGAAATAGCTTAATAAATTGACAACGTTGTGTAAAAAAAATAATTTCATTTTCTTTCTGCATTTTTCAAAAAGTTGTGGCAAAAAATAAGTCTTCAAAAGACTCGCCATGTCTCTTAAAAATACCTTAGGGTGTTTGCATTTCAAAATGTGGTCTTTTGTGGGTATTTTCACTGTCCTGTAGAAAAAAAAAGGTGATTAAATACCACCAAAAGAAAGCTCTGTCTAAAAAAAAAAAAATGATAAAAAACTTTATATGGGTACAGTGTTGCATGACTGAGTAATTGTCATTCAAAATGTGACAGCGCAGAAAGCTGAAAATTAGCCTGGGCAGGAAGGGGGTGAATGTGTCCGGTATTGAAGTGGTTGATACCAGTTCATATCAGAACATGGTGCTGGAAACCTGTGTTCTGTGTTTCCTGCACCACATTTAAAATGCACTGCCCTTGTGATCAGCTGTGACTGTCATTATATTCCCAATGACACAGATCACAAAGGCAGTGCGTTTGCCTGCACCTGATCCCAAGGTACCATAGTACCAAGTGATCTGGGTGCAGTGCTCTTTTAGGGCCGGTTCACACCAGGACATCTATTCTGAACCACATTCAAAACACTGCACTTGCAATCTAAACTGGGTGTCAGTGCAATGCTAATGACACCCTAAATGCAAAACTGGGTCTCAGTGCAATTCTAATCACACACAGGTCGCAAATACAGTGCATTTTCCTGCACCAGATTGCATGGTACAGAAGTACCATGCGATCCAGTTGCTCTACTTGTAAAGTAGTGCATGCACTATGGGCTGAAATTGCACTGCACCCGCATCTCATGTGAAATGCACAGGGATGCACAGTGTGTTCCTTGGTGATTAATGGTATCAACTATGTAACTTGATGTAACTGATGCAATAGTGCGACTTTGTGCTGCGACCTTGATGAGACTTTGCATACTTTATGGGGCAAATTAGCACTGTAAAATCACACCAAAGTAGTGCAGGAACCTTTTCCAAAATGGCACCATGCTGGTACCATTGAAAACAATTAGATTTCCCTGAACAGTGTATGCACTACTTTTGGTGCGATCCACTGCAATTTCAGCCCATGAAAATTGCCTTGCACTGATTCGGCACAGGAATGTGGACTGCACTCCTGTTATATTCAGTATACGGTTAGGTGTGAACAAGTCGTATGACTTCGTCAGTGTTGCCAACGGCCAGTATTTTTACTGGCAGCCAGTAAAAAATGGGCACTTTTCTCCTGCCAGTAAATGCCAGTTAAAGAAAAAGGTTGCCAGTAAAAAATATGACTGTGACGCTTGGCCGAGACCATCCGAGTGCCTGCTACAGTGTGTTCGGACTGTGCCGGCAGTATGTCAGGTGCAGTCATGGTGCAAGGAAACGGAGCAGCCGGAACATCATAGGTCTGCAGGACGGGAGAAAGGCAAGCCAGGAGTGGACTGAAGGGACCGCCTGGCATGGAGAGAGAGAGGGTCACTATGATTCAGGAGGGGACGTGTCATGTTGGTAAGGTGCCATCATCATCTGTGCTGCTGCACACTGCTGTCATTGTCACTGTGAGAGTCAATTTCATGTGTGTTTGCATGTCCATTCTAATTTCTTGTCCTCTCGATTCCTGTCCCTGAGCTACTTAATTGCTATATCGAAAATAAAATAAGAAATATGTTTTTGCCTTAATAACTACCTTAAATCATGTTGCTAATTGCATATTGTACTTGTTTGTAGCCTAAATAGTGAAATTTGCACTTAAAACTGTCATTTTGTAACTTTTGGATATGCCAGTAAAAAATTGACTGTGCCAGTAAATTTTGGGTGTCGTGTCAGTAAATTTCAATCTGGTAGGTTGGCAACACTGGGCTCCGTCCACACCTGGGCATTTTGAATCTCAGACAGAATCGCTGCGATTCTATCCGCAATCCCAAAATGCTCTGCAAAAATGACAAATCGCACCAAGTGTGTTTAGGTGCCATTTAACCTTACTACAGGAGGATTTGCTTTTGAATAACTGATACCTCTCTCATGCATGTACATGAACCAAAGCCATCTACCCAGCAACTATTATGTAATAAGCAACAAATATTCCTATTGGCTGAAAAACAGAACAAGTTGCTTTTATGTCTTGGGCGGAGTTGCTCTTGCTCAAATCTACGTGAACTGCAGACCCATATTAGAATCCTGCTGAAGTTGTGTTGTTTCACTACAATAAGAACAAAATGCCTGCAAAGAATTGTGTGTTATTGATGATAAGTGTGTTCTGTCTACACAGCGGTGAAGCCGTGAAACGTAAGTTGAACTTTTAAACATAAAATAATGTATAGACATTAGTGAATGCAAAAAAATATGTTTTACTAGAAATACATTACAGCCTTTTTTTTTTAGGACATTTTTATTTGTGTTTATATTTTGACATTTCAGTTACTGTGTATATCAATAATGAAAAATATTGAAAAATGTCAAAAGGATTTTTTAATTACACAAACACCATCAGAACTACAACTTTTCTATACTGTATGTATTGATGTGAATAGTGTTGACTGTTTTGAAACAGTAAGTTACAAAGAATACAGAATAATCAATACTGGTCTCTGCACCTTCAGAATCTTACAACCATGTCCCTCCCTGAGTCATATACACTATTTGACCAATTTCAGTGGAGGGCACTACCAGAATGTTTTTTTGAGTTGTGGAGGAAAACTGGGTCATCTGAGAGAAACCTGGGGGAACCTTTAGGCTACTCAAAAGGTGATATTTCAGTGATAGATTCTGGGGGTATAAACAGGTTCTTAAACCTCTTGGAGAGTGTTAGTGAGATCTCTGAGCTGAGTTCCTGGCTTTTTTGGGCGGACCCTTTGAACTTTGCGATTTTCAAACCCAGCAAGATAAGATGGCTAGCAATTTAATCATCATGCATCCCATGAGATAAATCAATAGTTCAGAATACAAGTCATTCTGTGAATGGCCAAGGGGGGGGGGCATGGATAAACACTAGGGCTTCTAAAAGAACCACAACACTCATATCCACAGCAGGTTGGAAGTACAGCTAGCCACTTCAGCTCCAGAAGATTTACCCCCCACTTCCTGGCCAGGCTATTTTTTGCGATTCGGCACTGCGTTACTTTAAATGACAATTGCATGGTCATGTGATGCTGTACCCAAATAAAATATATGTCCCTTTTCCCCACAAATAGAGCTTTATTTTGGTGGTATTTGATCACCTCTGTGGTTCTTATTTTTTGCACTAGAAACAGAAAAAAGACAGACAATTTTGGGAAAAAAAACAATATTTCTTACCATCTGCTATAAAACATATCTAAATTAAAAAAACAAAAAAAAACAAAAACGGAATTTCTTCATCAATTTGGACCAATATGTATTCTGCTGCATGTTTTTGGTAAAAAAAATCCCAATAAGCGTATATTGATTGGTTTGCGCAAAAGTTATAGCATCTATAAGCGATGGGACATATTTATGGAATTTTTTTTTTTAGTAGTAATGGCGGCAATCAGTGATTTTTGGCCAGACTGCGACATTACGGCAGACAAATCTGACCCTAAGTGACACTTTTTGGGGGGGGGGGAGTGACACCAGTACCGTGATCAGTGCTAAAAAAATGTACTGGCACTGTACAAATGACACTGGCAGGTAAGGGGTTAACATCAGGGATGATCAAAGGGTTAAATGTGTTCCCTGGGAGTGCTTGCTGACTGTTGGGGATGTGCTTGTACTGTGGGAAGACAGATCCGTGTTCCTGCTTAGCAGAAACACAATATCTCCAAACCAATGGGCCTGAGGGTAAAGGGCTTTTTTACCCTCAACCTAACAGACTGTGGAGGCGATTATGACACCGTCCTACTTAGGAAAGAAAAATCCTGGATATTCAGGCTCAATACTTTACAGCCTAAAGGCTTAAATAATGAGCTGAGTCTTAAAATAATCCTTGAGCCATAATCTAGTATTCATTCACTTTGCTACTAGAAAATTGTTACCAAAAAAACTCAGTCCATCTAACTAGCTCGAGCCTAACGGCTATCATCTGGCTACTCACTAGTGACCTGGACTCCTGCCATTGCCCCGTGTAGATCTAATATGACATTGGGGTATAACTAAAACGGTCAGTATAGAGAATTTCCTTTATATATTTCTCCTCAATTTATCTACCTGTGTTTTTAATAACTACAATATATGTCACCACAAGAGGGCCACAAAATACAATCTTGACGCAATTGATGCTGATTGGACACTTGTCCCTTTTAAAAAGATGAATATAATTTACATCCACCATCCTGATGAAGCGCACGGTCACGTGTATGAAACGCGTTGAAGTAGGCAGCACCATCGATGCCCCACGCTCTACCATGCGTTCCAGCTAATGTGCGAGGTAATCTCGTATTGCTATCTCCATAGGAACTGAATGGACAAGTCTGCTTCTGCATCTACCTATGGGCCACCATAGCCAGTCTCTCTGACACCTGACTGGAAGTCTTTGAACACAGTCGCTCCACACCAGACTGCCACCGCAATACGCTGATGGATATTATCAGCGTCCAGCCACATGCTGATACAGCATTTATCCACAGGCCAACTTCAGAGGGGAATGGACTTTATGCACCATCCGCTGAAGCAGCCACTATACCGGAGTGGTGAGAGTCTCCGGGCAAACCATATTTCCTCCCCTCCTTTTCCCTTCCCTCTCCAACTACCTGTTGATAATAAGTGGATTTATTCAAACCGTGAACTGCTTGATATGCCTTATTTGGCCAAAGGGACACTGTAGTCCACAGATGTGCAAAATAATCAACCTATTCATAGGTTGATTATTTTGCACAACTGTGGACTACAGGTTTGAAGCGATATTCACTCACCCAGTGATATTCCCTTTCATGTCATATACCCATTGGTGAACAGACGGCTCTCACAAATCCCCATAAATCATCAGACCGACATTGCAACACAATCTACGGACCCCTCTTACAGCGTTAAGTGTTTAATTCACCTGTTGATGCAATCTTTCTACACATTTGCACAAGCCCAGCACATGGACATGCAGCATGTGTAGTCTTACTACGATTGAATACACAGGATTAAAGCGGGGGTCCACCTATCTATCGTTTTTTTTTTTTTGGAGTTCATTCACAAACTTTTCTTCTCATGATTATCTACTCACATGTTCTGTGTAATAAGTCCTCCTGTGTCCGATTTCGTTGTAAAGTATAACTTATAAAATTCACTGAAGGCGGTTTCCATCTTCATTGTGGGCATTTGAAGCCCACAATGCATGCTGGGAAGCCTGAGACTAGCTCCCAGGGGACTGTGGGAGGTCTGGGAGAGGCTAGAAACACGCCTACTCCCATGGGAGGAAAACCAGGAAGTGCTAAGAAGATTAGAAAAAAAAGGTAATTACGGCGATTTAAATTTTTTTACACAGCATGTCAGCATCTAGACAAGGAAGAGAATGCATAGAGATAATGTTCAAAATTTGGGTGGAACCCCTCTTTAAGCCTTATCTTTTAAATTCTAAATAGCAGCACCATCTTTTCTTTTTCCTTAGCTGGTCGATGTATGTGTATGTATGTGTGGGGCCCTGAATTTGGCACCATATTGTGAAAAGTTGTCAAATTTTGTATGTGCGTTTTTTACTGTGGGGTATACCGTGGGGGATGGTGTCCACAATTGTGTCACTGTGCAATCCTAAGTGGACTCACTTTTACATTTTGTAATTCAAATAAAGCTACCTTTTTAAACTATATACTGTGGTTGACCCTCCCTATTGCTTTTCTGGGACATCTTTGTTCCACCACCCAAAACCTTTTTCATATCTCCATTTTTCCCCTCTGACAGAATGGAGATCTGCCTTGTTTACATAGAACATCGGGTCCCCCTGATCCGCTGATTGGCTCCCACTGTGTCCAATCACAGCGGGAGCGGGTCGCCGGTGGAGTGCCCCCCAAACCCGGGATTCAAAATCACGTACAGATACGTGATTTTGCACTGAAGGGCCACCCTGCTGCAGTAAATGTACGTGGGGCAGTCCGGAAATGGCTAGAGCTGTAATATCTGACATGAATGAAAGTTTGAACTTTAATTAACAGCCAGCAGTCCTGGAGAAGGCGTACACCTCATCAGAGGTAACTCTTTTATACAGCAGAACTTACTTAAAGCAATTTACCTAGAGTTTCCCGTTAATGTGCCTTTAATGCTTGTGCAGATAATGTAAACACTTTATTATGCATAGTCTGGGTACAGGTGCATTTTAAGTCACAGACAAAGCGTTTGCATGATTTGCTAGCATACAATATTGCTGTGTGCAAGCTCCTTTAGTAGAGGGAAATTATAGTTATTTTGTATATTTTTTTCCTCTTTTTTTTGTTGCCAAATATACTGTATTTGTACTGATTTAATGTGATTGTAAAGGAAGATTTTTTTTCCCTACTACTTCCCACCCAAGCAAATTCTGACAATTCTCTCCTACATGTAAAAATCTGTATTTTTTTGCTAGAAAATTACTCAGAAGCCCCAAACATTATATATGTTTTTTAGCAGAAGCCCTAGAGAATAAAAATAGGATTTTATAACAGCTTACCTGTAAAATTCTTTTCTTTTGAAGTACATCACGGGACACAGAGCCATAGTAATCACTATGTGGGATGTCCCATAGCAATGCCAACTGAGGGGAGGGAGACACAACAGAATTAGGGCAACATGAGACTAGAGTAGTTATACTGCTGCCTGCAGCACACTACGCCTAAAGGCAGTATCCTCATGCCTTTTTACATCCACCTGATAGAATCTGGTAAATGTATGGATTGAAGACCAAGTTGCGGCCTTGCAGATTTGAGCCATGGAAGCTTAGTGATGCACTGCCCACAGAGCACTAACAGCCCTAGAGGAGTGCGTTTTGATTTGAGAGGGTGGAATCTACCTCTATAAGCCATCAGCTTGAACGATTACTTGTCAAATCCATTTAGAAATAGTAGATTTCGATACTGCCTGTCCTCTTTTAGGACCCTCAGGCAATACGAACAAAACATCCGTTTTCCAAATCTGATCAGTTGCCTTTAAGTAGACTTTGACTGCTCTCACCACATCAAGAGAATGTGGTGATTTTTCTTCCATAGAACAGGGTTCTGGAAAAAATTAAGGTAAAAAGTTAGGATGGAGGACGCAATACTACCTTATCCTTGTGAACAATAATAACATGGCTCTTTACAAGAAAGAGCAGCCAATTCTGATACCCTTCTTGCAGCAGATAATGGTTACCAGAAAAAAATAGTTTCCTTGTCAAAAAAAGGACCAAGGGAATATGTTGTATCGAAAAAAAGGCTGTTTTTGTAATACCGACAAAACTAAATTCAAGTCCCAAGGGTTCAGGGGTGATCTAATCGGAGATTAAGCCGTGTTACCCCCTGAATAAATTTACGAACCAAGAACGCAAAGCAAGTGGTCGTTGAAATATAACCGATAAGACAAACCGTTAAATTTAGCGCTTGTAAGTTAAGATGGAATACCAGACCTTGCGAGAGAAGGTCTGGACGTGGTGGTAGGGTCCATGGGACCCCTACCGCCACCCTATGATCTCTGCATAACAAGATCTTCTGGACCACACTAGGGCCACAAGAATCTCCAACTTCCCTTTCTGCTTGATCCTGTGAAGAAGTCGTGGACACACGCAGAAAAGGAGGGAATGCATAAATTGGTAAAACTGATTCCATGGGAACACCAAGGCACCTGTTCCGTATGCTAGTGGATCCTTTGTTCTTAACATAAAGATGTCGATCTCTCTGTTGAACCTGGACGCAAACAGATCTACGTCTGGGATCCCCCATCTTTGACATATTGAGAGGAAGATATCGGGGTGAAGGAACCAGGAACAACTGCTGGTGACTCAAATAGACCGCCTGCCAATTTTCTATTCCTAGAATGAAGACTGCTGATAGGCAAAGTACACTGTTTTCTGCCCAAGATAGGATATGATTCACCTTTCTCTGGGCCGCAGAAACTTCTTGTGCCCCCTTGGTGATTAATATAGGCCATTGCTGTGGCATTGTCGGATTGAATCCTGGCAGGACAATTCCATAAACTGAACGTTCAGGGCCTCAGGACCAAGTGCTCTGCCTGAATTTCTAGAATGTTAATAGGCAAGGCCATTTCTGATCTGGGACACTTCTCTTGGACAGTTGCCTCTTCCAGGACTGCTCCCCAACCTAAAAAAGGTTGGCGTATGTTGTTACCACTTCCCAGGTAACTGCAGGAAGGATTTTTCCCTTTGCAGATTTTTGGTTATAAACCATAAACTGAGGCTCCGGCGCACCTTTGGAGTCAGACACACTGGAAAATCTAGAGCTTGAACCCTCTTGTTACAAGCCAATAAGATACTGTTTTGCACCAGTCTCGAATGAAACTGAGCATAAGGAACGGCCTCGAATGAAGCCACCATCTTTCCCTCATGCAAGCTGAATAGAAGGATTCATCTTGCTTCGACCACCTAAATCAGTTCCTTTATGGCGCTGATCTTTGCCTGGGGCAAAAATACCCTTTTCTGGGTGTATCTATGAACAGACCCAAGTATTTTAACCTCCTTAATGGTTTTAAGGAAGATTTCTCTAGGTTGAGAATCCAACCTAGGTATTTCAGGTAGTTGAATGTGGTGACCATACTTTGGTCTAAGTGGGCTCCTGACTCATCTATCAAGAGCCGATCGTCTAAGTAAACTACAGTACCTGACCGCGAGATTGTGTTTCCAGCGCGATACCATCGCGCTGGTTCTCGGCGACAGGGTACTGTGCATGTCGCGCTGGCTTACTCATCGGGAAAGGAAAACTTTGTTTTCCTCCCGCGATGAGTGACAGGCAGTGCTGACAGCTGTCTGGTATGAATCCTGAGGCGGGAACACTGCGCCAAATTTTAAATGAAAAAAACCGGCGTGGGTTCCCCCCAGGAGCATACCAGGCCCTTAGGTCTGGTATGGATTGTAAGGGGAACCCCCCTACGCTGAAAAATTGGCATGGGGGTCCCCCCCAATCCATACCAGACCCTTATCCGAGCATGCAGCCCGGCCGGCCAGGAAAGGGGTGGGGATGAGCGAGCGCCTCCCCCCTCCTGAGCCGTACCAGGCCGCATGCCCTCAACATGGGGGGGTGGGTGCCTTGGGGGAGGGGGGGCCCCCGCCCCCCCCACCCCAAAGCACCTTGTCCCCATGTTGATGAGGACAAGGGCCTCTTCCCGACAACCCTGGCCGTTGGTTGTCGGGGTCTGCGGGCGGGGGCCTTATCGGAATCCGGGAGCCCCCCCTTTAATAAGGGGGCCCCCAGATCCCGGCCCCCCGCCCTGTGTGAATGAGTTTGGGGTACATGGTACCCGTACCCATTCACCTAGGGAAACGTGTCAATATAAAAAAAACACAGTACACAGGTTTTAAGAGTAATTTATTAGTCAGCTCCAGGGTCTTCTTCCGACTTCGGGGGGGTCTCCTTCCGACTTCTCCGGTGTTCGGCCTCTTCTCTTCTCCCAGTGTTCGGCCTCTTCTCCCGGGCCCCGCCGCTATCTTCTTCCAGCTCTATTGCCAGCGAGGGGCCTGGTCTGCTGCCGCTGTCTCGCCGCTGTCTCGCCGCTTCTTCTCTTCTTCCCCGATGTTGACACGACGCTCTCTCCGGCTCGAATGCTGTGTGCGAGCTGCGGAGCCATTTATATAGGCGGTGACCCCGCCCCCTTACGACGTCATGGTCCCAGCATGCGCAGGGACTCTGGCGTCATAAGGGGGCGTGGCCCCAGAGTCCCTGCGCATGCTGGGACCATGACGTCATAAGGGGGCGGGGTTACCGCCTATATAAATGGCTCCGCAGCTCGCACACAGCATTCGAGCCAGAGAGAGCATCGTGTCAACATCGGGGAAGAAGAGAAGAAGCGGCGAGACAGCGGCGAGACAGCGGCGGCGAGACAGCGGCGGCGAGACAGCGGCAGCAGACCGGGCCCCTCGCTGGCAATAGAGCTGGAAGAAGATAGCGGCGGGGCCCGGGAGAAGAGGCCGAACACCGGGAGAAGAGGCCGAACACCGGGAGAAGTCGGAAGGAGACCCCCCGAAGTTGGAAGGAGACCCCCCCGAAGTCAGAAGAAGACCCTGGAGCTGACTAATAAATTACTCTTAAAACCTGTGTACTGTGTTTTTTTTATATTGACACTTTTCCCTAGGTGAATGGGTAGGGGTACCATGTACCCCAAACTCATTCACACAGGATGGGGGGCCGGGATCTGGGGGCCCCCTTATTAAAGGGGGCTCCCGGATTCCGATAAGCCCCCCGCCCGCAGACCCCGACAACCAACGGCCAGGGTTGTCGGGAAGAGGCCCTTGTCCTCATCAACATGGGGACAAGGTGCTTTGGGGTGGGGGGGCCCCCGCAGGGCGCCCCCCTCCCCCAAGGCACCCACCCCCCCATGTTGAGGGCATGCGGCCTGGTACGGCTCAGGAGGGGGGGCGCTCGCTCGTCCCCACCCCTTTCCTGGCCGGCAGGGCTGCATGCTCAGATAAGGGGCTGGTATAGATTGGGGGGGACCCCCACGCCAATTTTTCGGCGTAGGGGGGTTCCCCTTACAATCCATACCAGACCTAAGGGCCTGGTATGCTCCTGGGGGGGAACCCACGCCGGTTTTTTCATTTAAAATTTGGCGCGGTGTTCCCGCCTCCGGATTCATACCAGACAGCTGTCAGCACTGCCTGTCACTCATCGCGGGAGGAAAACAAAGTTTTCCTTTCCTGATGAGTGAGTCATCTCGGCGCTGGCTCCTGCGACGGGGCTCGCAGGTGTCAAATCTCGCCGAGAAATGCGGCGAGATTGACACAATATCGCGGTCACCTACTGTATAATCCTTATACCTTGGGCCCTTAATCTGAGAGAAGCAGAACCTCTGTAAACACTCAAGGTGCAGTAGCTAGACCAAAAAGCAAAGCTACAAACTGAAAATTAAAGTTTTCTACCTTAAAGTAGATATTACTGGTGAGCGGGGAAATATGCCCCACGGTGGTATGCACACCCTTGATGTCCAAAGTTCTTCTCCTTGTAGGATGGAGACAACTGATTGGATTGACTCCATGCGAAAAAGAGCGGATATCCAAGAACCGGTTTCAATTCTTGAGATCCAGAATGGGTTTGACATCTCCATTCGATTTTGCCGTGAAAAAAGGATTTGAATAAAACCTTAACCCAGCTCTTTCATGGGGACCAGCATGACCACTCTTTGCCAAAGGATGGTCCAATGCTAGAAAGAGACTTTTTTCTCTGGATCTGTAGGAACGTTTGATCTGAGAAAATGAGGAGACGGGAACTCTTGAAACCCCAGATTGTACTCTAGAGCTATTGAAGAAACCACCCAACTGTCTCAACATTCTTTCTGCCAGACCCTTGAGAACTGCAGAAGTCTTTCCCCCCTAAGTGAGCGGGGGCACCCCCTCATAAGGAGGCTTTAGTATCTTGTTTGTAGGTTTTTTTTGTCCCTGGGCTTGACCCTGAGGATTATCTCTTGAACTTGACAGCGGAAGCCGTTGTGACTGCCTGGAGGCTGATGCCCCTGGCACTGGAGAAGGAGCTTGTTTAAATTAAATACATTTACTCCTTTTCTTAAATGGCAAAGGAGTACCTTTCCACTAGAAATTCTTTGGATGAATTATCTAAGATATCCCAAGCAGCCGTTCACCGCAAAAAGGAAAACCAGCCAGGAGGTTTTTTTTTTTTTTTTTTTTTTTTTTTTTTTCCCCATGACGCTTCGGCTGAACAATTTTTCAACCATAGTATTCTATACATATGTACCAGCCCAGCAAAAGGCGTGAGGCCTGAAGATAGAATCTCTCATGGCGTCTATTGCCAACATAATGCTACTAGGAGCTTGCCAGATCCTGGGCCTGCTGAACAGGGATAACCTTGAGCACCTGTTTAAACTGGTCCCTCAAGGATTTGACATATACCATTACTGTCAGCAGAGGCTGACCTGTCAGGAAAACAATATATGTTTCTTTTTTTCAATAGGAATCCCAACTCTTTATCCATTGGATCCCTAAGTATTTGAGCACTGTCTGCCGGACAAGTCAAACTTTTAATCAGAAGATATAACAGCGTCAATTTCTGGCATCTTCCACCTTTAGTAAGTTTTTTCCTCCATAGGATAAAGTGTGAAAAACTTTTAAGGAGGGAAAAAATGCGTATCTGGGTGATCCCACTTAGAATGCATAAACTTTCCCAACAATGAATGGACAGGAAAGGCATGCAGAGCTTTGAGGAGGCTTTAGCGAACCCAAAACAAGAAATGGACACTCAGGTAAGGGTAGCATAAAATGTGGAGCGGACCAATTCAGTAAGAAATTGCACCCACAATGTGAAGCTGATCCTTCCGCATATGACCCCTCAGAAGAGGAGTCATCAGCCTGTTCATGGTCCCCTGAGAGAAAACATCTTCTCCCACCACCAGATCCTCAGTTTGAGGGTCGTTGGGTAATGGAATGAAACCTGTCGCATTTTATTCTAAACTGGGATGCGATTAAAGCCGCTAACCTTTTTCCAAACCTATCATGGCTGAGGAAAAACCTTTTTAGAAATATAGGCAGGGGCTGCAGTGTTGTAAACAGTTGCAAACATTCCATGGCCCCTGAAGGCTCACTCTGACCAGCCACCCCCTCTCAGGGGAGGATGCCATTGTAGAGATGAGTTTTCAGCTTTCAGATCTTGAGGGAGATCCCTTTAGCCCTCTTTTGGGGTGTTTCCCTCCTTCCGACCATAGCCCGATGCACAAAAGCAGAGGTACTACCAGAAGGATCGCATTCACTGCTTGAGCAAATAGTCCAGCAACTGCCGCTACTATTAATGCTCAGCCTGATGCGAATAGTAAATGTGTCAATAGGAATGCCTGTGCCACCAAACCTTTTACATGCCCCTCTTTGCTCTTATGTCCCTCCGACAACTTGCAGCAGCAAAAATTGAACTTTTTTTTTAAAAACCCACTCCCGTGCCGGACGTTGGAGGACGCCAACGCTGCACTAAGCCCCGCCTCCTCTCTTTTCCAAAAGAGCTTTCTGATGGGATCGGCTTGTGTGTGAGGGAGGGATGGCGAGGAGGAGACCTAGACAAGCTGCCGTGCAGGGGCGGTATGAACACAGAGCGGCATTCCGATCGTTTTTAGCTTTCCCCTTCCCACGCAGAGGGGGAGAACTTTGTCCAGGTGGGGGGTGTCTGGTGGAAGAAACCCCCCAAACTTACTGGAGGTCTGCCTGCTAGCTGGAGGAAAAAGCCTGCTGCTTCCTGACACAGCGTGATCTCTGAGGAAAGCATGAGAAGGTACGTGCTCTATACAGCCCCCAGTGGTGACTCTTAGGCATGACAATATTTACTTTTTTTTTAAAAGGAGACATTTCATAAGACAATTTAAAAATTACTTAGAAAAACTCCACTTACCTTTCCCGCCGCAGGGTTTTCTGTGGTAAAACCAACAGACCCAATCTTCAACCTTCAGGAACCGGGAACCCTTGGGGAACCCACACTCATGAACCCATAATAGCACCCCGCCAGTAAAACTTTATGGCTGAAAATACCAAAGTATTGGATCCCGGGGTCCAGCTCTCTAAAAAGAGAAGCGTTACAGGCAAAACCTTGTTTCTTTGGACACGAGGCCCGGGTAACATTCAATTTGGCCTAAAAGACACTTTGAATGGATCCGGCTGCATAGCTAGCCCCAGCAAGGATTGCTCCATTGGAGCTCAGCACAGCACATCTTTACTCATGACCCACTCCTTAGACACTGGTGAAAAGACTGAGGTACTCCCGGCATTGGAGGGGTTATATAGGGAGGCAACTTCCTGTTTACGGTGTGCCAGTGTCCATCACCTGAAGGTGGCCTATAACCCACAAGGTGATTACTATGGCTCTGTGTCCCGTGATGTACGATTAAAGAAATGGTGGTTGTTGCAATTTGTTATGTCACACAGCATTTGCGCAGCGATTTTTCAAATGCAATTTTTTGTGAAAAAATACACTTAAAGTCATTGTAAACTATTAACTTGTAAAACAACCCATTCAATTTAAAATAGAAATGAAAGACAACATTCTTTGTATAAATATTGATTTTGGTATAGCATCAATTCCCACACCCGCAACCACCACAGCAGAATCACCATGCAGTTTCCCTGTGCCTGCATTTTTATAAAAAGGCGCATACACCTTTTTTGTGTGGTTTACGAGCAAATGCTGGATGCACAGCCTGCACTAGTGTAAGTGAGCTTAAGTGAAACTGCAGAAACAAACAGGAAGGTGCAAGCACGTAATGCATTACCAGAAATGGATTGGAAGTGATAAAAACTAGTAAAGATGGATATTCACAAAAATACAACTTGTAAAAAACAATAAACCACAAGATGCCATACACTGCAGGATGCATGTACTCCAATAATGCCCCACTATGGTGTAAAGTTGACACAATTCGGGAGCAAACCCCCTTCCTCAGAGCTAAGCCAGGCCAGTTTTTATCACCTCATAAAATTTTGGTAATGCACTATGTGCTTGTGCCTTCCTGTTTGTTTTTGTAGTTCCACTTTGGATTCCCCTGTTCGAGGAGGGCTGCATCCGCCAAGCATTTGGATTTGGTGTCCCATAGTCCTATCCAACTGTGGAGGACCTCTTAGCACTGGAAGTGACTGCTTTTTGTTGTAGGGGTTATAACCCTCCCTTGCTTTATCCAAAATGGAAAAAAATTTACTGTAGTTTGTCACCATTCCATGAGTGTGAATACACCAGGTATCTATTTACTCAGCGTAACATCATCTTTTACATTTGACCAAACAATTGGGTATTATATTGTGTTTTTATGCATTCAAATTCATTAAAGTGTATTTTTTCCAAAAAACTTGTGTTTGAAAAACCACTGTGCAAATACCGTGTGACGTAAAAAATTGCAACTTGAAAGGAGGAGGTATATAGCTTCTGTATGAATGGAACCTCTAGATATCCTGGTTCTCTGGGCTCCCATCCAAATGGTTGAGAACCTGGAAGATGCACAGAGGGCACTCGAGCAGCACTCAAAGAGATAGAAGCAAACTCTAGAGAAATATAAATAGAAAGAGAGGTGCTTCTAAGTGGAGTAACACCAGTATTTATTAAACAAATGCAGTGAAAATACTCACAGAAAGATGGTGTAAAACAAGCTCATCGTCCCACACAGATGTGGCGGTAGGTCTGTCACGGCTCTCCTGGATCCTCACTAGCTGACCAGCAGCAGAGGGAAAGACAGATGCCTGGAAGTGAAGTCAGAAGGGGGCGGTTACATGTTTTGGAGCATGTGCAGATGCTCCTTGGTCAAACCTGGCCTCTGCTTAACAAAGAACACACATAAATATATATATATATCTCCCCTGGGTCTTCACTCACTTGATCAACAGTCCATGTGCCACTCACAAACAGTCGATCGCCCAGTCTTCTTCCGCTTAGTTGCTACTTCTTCTGAATGGCTCCTCCATCCCTCCTCTCCGGGCTGGCACGCTCCCCTCCCCACAGGGGGCGTCCAGGGACTACATGCTGTGCGGTGTCACTAACTCCTCTCCTCTGCGTGGCCTAGTCCACCCATTCCCCATAGGGGGGCTCTGCTTTGCTCCCCGCAGGGGGCTCTCTCTCTGATCTCTCTCTCTCCAACTCTACATGAGACCCCAGCTTATATGGGAGTCCCGCCTCCTGCCAAACAAATTCATGATTGGCCAGAACTCCACACATGAGCTGCCTGCCACTCAGATCCCAAGTCCAACCTTCCTTCCAGAACCATTTCCAATGAAAGTACAAGGAGGCATCTCTGGGTCCAAGCACAGTTGGCCACACCCTGCACTACACTGACACTCCCAGTTCCCAAAATAAACAAACAGGCCTGAGATAGGAATACAGGCCTGCCTAAATTTACCTGTATCCTATCAGTTAAACACAAAAAGCTCACGTACTTGAAAGTAGGTGACTGCTACATACATCCCCCACTTAAAACACAAATGTCCCCAGTTGTGGGGAATGAATTTAGAGTACCTCCTTAAGTTTAAGGAGGAAAGAGCATTTCATTACATCAAGTTGGAATGGGGAAAAGGAAATAAACTTGAAAAATGGATAACATCAGTATCAATGTACAAAATGACACACAACACATTTTCTGTACAATTTACATTGCTTAACTGTAGGTCCCTACAGCTAACATTCCATACAAGCAGAATCAGAACATTGCTCCCGAAGGAGGAATACTCTGCAGGCCTTTATCTGTAAGTTAGACAGCCGTCACATCTTCAATTCACCTAAGAGAAGACACAAAAATATATCTAACTACTACTAACTACACATTACCAAACAGAGGGGGTTATCATCCTCTATTGGGTAATCAATCAAATATACAGATTTACCTTTTATGGCATGTATGTTTCTGTCAGGATCATCGCCCCCTCAAAAGGAGTCTAGCAGACCTCCTGGAGAGCGCACCCTGAACAGACATGCTCAACAAATGAACACATCTGTCCGTTGGCAAATAGACATTCTGTTTGGCTCCTAAACAGGAGTCCTTTTAAAAGTACTTACAACAAAGGGATTTAGCAGAGACAACACATCCTAGTGTCCATAACTTTGTCCTTGTTAGGCACCCTGAATGAGAGTCTCCTGCTTAACAGTCAATTTTTGGGAAAACCCACCCTAACCCATCTGCCTTCCCGCAGTCAATATGGGTACTAAAGCACACGTGTGACTACCTCTCCAGCAGTCCTGCTTACAAGTAATACCTTGGGTCAGGTAACCTTCTGCGATTGTCCCCTTGTCATCTCACTGAGATGGAGTAACTGCGGGTGTTTTGTCCTGCTTTTACCACCAACACTTTTTCCTTATAAATTGCCCTCCCAAGTCTCCATTCACGGTGAATATCTTTAAATCAGACCCAGACCTCACTATCAGGTGTCCGCTTGGGTTTAGGAACATGGAGATAGTCCCAAACAAGGTCATCTTCCCATGCTTCCCTGGAATTCTCAACAATCTCCACGATCCATTCAGGAACGTAAGGGTAGTCCAGGCCCCATTCCTGAGCAACGTTTCTTTGGACTTCCCGCTGGAATCTCGAAAGTCCAGGTAATTCTTTAGCCTTTCCTCGGCCAGGCAAAACACATGAATCAGAAGCTCTACTGACCCACTGTTGATAGGTGGCTGCCCTGGTAGGAAGGACAGTAGCTGAAACATTGACGGGGGGTACTGGGGTTTTAGATGTGCTGAGTAACTTCTCTGATACTCCCGTGGAAGCTTCCACTGAGATAGAACTCTCTAAGAACCATTCTTCCTCATCGCTAGATTCAGCCTCTTCAGGGGATGACCACTCAATAAATTGTCCATAGATCCATATTTCTCCAGGACTTGCGGTGACCCCCAATCTACAGCCCGGCCCTTGTTCACCCCGCCCGGCTCACCCGAGGGATCCCCCTCCTGCAAATTGGCTCCTTCCGGACAGGCACAACAGCGGCTCCTCTGCATTCATAAACTGAGACATCGTAATCACAGGAGATTACAATGTTTCAGTTATGTGAATGGACAGAGTCAGTGATCACTGACTCTGTTCATACATCAAAGGAAGGAGGATGACATGGAGAGCAGCAGAACGGAGGGGGACATGGAGGAAAACTGGAGGGGGACAGCAGCAGAAAGGAGGGGGACAGCAGCAGAACGGCGGGGGACAGCAGCAGAACGGCGGGGGACACGGAGGAACAAAGGAGGGGGACAGCAGAACGGCGGGGGACACGGAGGAAGAAAGGAGGGGGACAGCAGAACGGAGGGGGACACTGAGGAAGAAAGGCGGGGGGCAGCAGAATGGAGGGGGACACTGAGGAAGAAAGGAGGGGGACAGCAGAACAGAGGGGGACACGGAGGAAGAAAGGAGGGGGACAGCAGAACAGAGGGGGCATGGAGGGGGACTGGAGGAGGATGCGGTGACAGTCAGCGGTGATCGTGTGTGGGGGAGTTACAAGCACTGATCACCGCTGTATAGATTTCATTAAAGCAGCTGAAGGGGGGGGAGAAGCTTGTAACTCCCCCACTCACCGATCACTGCTGACTGTCCAAGTATCGGATGAAGTATTGGGAGCATTTGCCCGAGTACAAGTACTCGGGCAAATGCTTGGTATTGGTGCCAATACCGATACTAGTATCGGAACAACCCTAAAAAACACAATATTTTTTACTTTTTGCTTTTATAAATATCCAATCTTTTTTTTTTTAAACTATTTTTTTTTCCCTCAGTTTACGTATTCTTTTACATATTTTTGGTAAAAAAATCGAAATAAGCGTATATTGATTGGTTTGCGCAAAAGTTATAGCGTCTACAAAATAGGGGATAGATTTATAGCATTTTTATTATTTTTTTTTTACTAGTAATGGTGGCGATCTGCGATTTTTTTATTGTGACTGCGATATTGTCGCAGACACTTCGGACACTTTTGACACTATTTTGGGACCATTCACATTTATACAGCGATCCGTGCTATAAAAATGCACTGATTACTGTATAAATATGACTGGCAGGGAAGGGGTTAACACTAGGGGGTGATCGAGGGGTTAATTATGTTCCTGGGGGAGGGGACTCACAAGGGGAGGAGACCGATCGGTGTTGCTCTATAATGAGAACACACATCGGTCTCCTCATAATGTCTAAAGCGCTGGCAACAAAAGTGAGTACACCCCTAAGTGAAAAAGGTCCAATTTCGGCCCAATTAACCATTTTCCCTCCCAGTGTCATGTGACTCGTTAGTGTTACAAGGTCTCAGGTGTGAATGGGGAGCAGGTGTGTTAACTTTGGTGTTATTGCTCTCACTCTCTCATACTGGTCACTGGAAGTTCAACATGGCACCTCATGGCAAGAACTCTGGGGATCTGAAAAAAAAGAATTGTTGCCCTACATAAAGATGGCCTACGCTATAAGAAGATTGTCAAGACCCTGAAACTGAGCTGCAGCACGGTGGCCAAGACCATACAGCGGTTTAACAAGACTGGTTCCACTCAGAACAGTCCTCGCCATGGTTGACCAAAGAAGTTGAGTGCACATGCTCAGCATCATATCCAGAAGTTGTCTTTGGGAAATAGACATATGAGTGCTGCCAGCATTACTGAAGAGGTGGAGAGTCAGCCTGTCAGTGTTCAGACCATACACTGCATCAAATTAGTCTGCATGGCTGTCGTCCCAGAAGGAAGCCTCTTCTAAAGCTGATGCGCAAGAAAGCCTGCAGTTTGCTGAAGACAAGCAGACTAAGGACATTGATTACTGGAACCATGTCCTGTGGTCTGATGAGACCAAGATAAACTTATTTGGTTCAGATGGTATCAAGCGTGTGTGGCAGCAACCAGGTGAGGAGTACAAAGACAAGTGTCTTCTCTACAGTCAAGCATGGTGGTGGGTGTGTCATGGTCTGGGGCTGCATGAGTGCTGCTGGCACTGGGGAGCTACAGTTCATTGGGGAAACTATGAATGCCAACATGTACTGTGACATAAACAGAGCATGATCCCCTTCCTTCAGAGACTGGGCTGCAGGGCAGTATTCTTACATGATAATGACCCCAAACACACCTCCAAGACGACCACTGCCTTGCTAAAGAAGCTGAGGGTAAAGGTGATGGACTGGCCAAGCATGTCTGTAGACCTAAACCCTTTTGAGCATCTGTGGGGCATCCTCAAACGGAGAGTGGAAGAGCGCAAGGTCTCTAACATCCACCAGCTCTGGGATGTCATCATGGAGGAGTGGAAGAGGACTCCGGTGGCAACCTGTAATAAGCTCTGGTGAACTCCATGCCCAAGAGGGTTAAGGCAGTGCTGGAAAATAATGGTGGCCACACAAAATATTGACACTCTGGGCCCAGTTTGGACATTTTCATTTAGGGGTGTACTCACTTTTGTTGCCAGTGGTTTAGATGTGAATGGCTGTGTGTTGAGTTATTTTGAGGGGACTGCAAAATTTACACTGTTATACAAGCTGTACTATCACTACTTTGCATGGTAGCAAAGTGTAATTTCTTCAGTGTTGTCACATGAAAAGATATAATAAAATATTTACAAAAATGTGAGGGGTGTACTCACTTTTGAGAGATACCGATTATAATGTATATATATATATATATATATATATATATATATATATATATATATATATATACACACACAGTGGGGACGGAAAGTATTCAGACCCCCTTAAATTTTTTACTCTTTGTTATATTGCAGCCATTTGCTAAAATCATTTAAGTTCATTTTTTTCCTCATTAATGTACACACAGCACCCCATATTGAGAGAAAAACACAGAATTGTTGACATTTTTGCAGATTTATTAAAAAAGAAAAACTGAAATATCACATGGTCCTAAGTATTCAGACCCTTTGCTGTGACACTCATATATTTAATTCAGGTCCTGTCCATTTCTTCTGATCATCCTTGAGATGGTTCTACACCTTCATTTGAGTCCAGCTGTGTTTGATTATACTGATTGGACTTGATTAGGAAAACCACACACCTGTCTATATAAGACCTTACAGCTCACAGTGCATTTCAGAGCAAATGAGAATCATGAGGTCAAAGGAACTGCCTGAAGAGCTCAGAGACAGAATTGTGCTAAGGCACAGATCTGGCCAAGGTTACAAAAAAAAATTCTGCTGCACTTAAGGTTCCTAAGAGCACAGTGGCCTCCATAATCCTTAAATGGAAGATGTTTGGGACGACCAGAACCCTTCCTAGAGCTGGCCATATGGCCAAACTGAGCTGTCAGGGGAGAAGAGCCTTGGAGAGAGAGGTAAAGAAGAACCCAAAGATCACTGTGGCTGAGCTCCAGAGATGCAGTCGGGAGATGGGAGAAAGTTGTAGAAAGTCAACCATCACTGCCGCCCTCCACCAGTCGGGGCTCTATGGCAGAGTGGCCTGACGGAAGCCTCTCCTCAGTGCAAGACACATGAAAGCCTGCATGAAGTTTGCTAAAAAAACACCTGAAGGACTCCAAGATGGTGAGAAATAAGATTCTCTGGTCTGATGAGACCAAGATAGAACATTTGGCCTTAATTCTAAGCGGTATGTGTGGAGAAAACCAGGCACTGCTCATCACCTGTCCAATACAGTCCCAACAGTGAAGCATGGTGGTGGCAGCATCATGCTGTGAGGGTGTTTTTCGACTGCAGATACAGGACGACTGGTTGCAATCGAGGGAAAGATGAATGCGGCCAAGTACAGGGATATCCTGGACGAAAACCTTCTCCAGAGTGCTTAGGACCTCAGACTGGGCCGAAGGTTTACCTTCCAACAAGACAATGACCCTAAGCACACAGCTAAAATAACGAAGGAGTGGCTTCACAACAACTCCGTGACTGTTCTTAAATGGCCCAGCCAGAGCCCTGACTTAAACCCAATTGAGCATCTCTGGAGAGACCTAAAAATGGCTGTCCACCAACGTTTACCATCCAACCTGACAGAACTGGAGAGGATCTGCAAGGAGGAATGACAGAGGATCCCCAAATCCAGGTGTGAAAAACTTGTTGCATCTTTCCCAAAAAGACTCATGGCTGTATTGGATCAAAAGGGTGCTTCTACTAAATACTGAGCAAAGGGTCTGAATACTTAGGACCATGTGATATTTCAGCTTTTCTTTTTTAATAAATCTGCAAAAATGTCAACAATTCTGTGTTGTTCTGTCAATATGGGGTACTGTGTGTACATTAATGAGGAAAAAAATGAACTTAAATGATTTTAGCAAATGGCTGCAATATAACACAGAGTGAAAAATTTAAGGGGGTCTGAATATCTGAATACTTTCCGTCCCCACTGTATATGTATATGTGTGTATATGTGTGTGTATATATATATATAGATAGATATATATTATGTATAATATATATATATAGCCATCTTTAATATTGATTGGACCCTGGGCAAAACTTGGGGCCCCCACATGCAGTTTTGCTCTCCACCTGCTCTGAGACATACAATAAATAGCAGTTAGACTCAGAATCAGTTTACTGAATCAGATCAGGCAGCTATTGCGATTGGTTGCCAGAGGTTACAGTGTATCATTACCGCTCACTGACTGGTTGCTAGAGGTTACAGCACATGATTTCTGCTTGTTGATCGGTTGCTAGAGATTACTGTGGATATGACCTCAGGAGGGCATGATATACATATCAGTGCAGCTGTCAGGTCTCCCACTTACCAGACCGGTATTTGCAATGTTCACCAGAGAACTTTTCGGGTGTGGGCACCCTGGGCTCTGGAGGGAGCATTACTACAGAGGGTGCTGAGGAATGTCCGGCAGACGCTGTTCCCTGAGGAGATGCTGAGAGAGCCTGGACCTGTCCCTCTAATCTGATATAGCCTTCTTGTAGGCTTTTGACTGCTTGGGTGAGGCCCGCTAGGTGCCTACAGAGTTCATCCATGGGGGAGGCCCCCTGCCCGGACTCGGTCATGGCTGCCTGATACTGCCAGGTCTCCCACTTACCAGACCGGTGAGTCCGCTTGGGCAGAGGGTAGGCTCCCTTGGGTATCCGACTCGGAACCCCTAATATAGTAGATAGGGAGCCCACGAGTGCGGAGTGGTATGAGAGCCGGGTGCAGGGATCCGGATGCCGGAAGAGAGGTGGTCCTCCGATCAGCAGGTAGTATTCAGGAACACCGGAAACAGATGCTGAGCAGGAGCTGTTAGACTGGTCACACACAGACAGAGGTTGGCAACAGGCTGGCAGCAGAAGTACAAGAGGAGCAAGCAGAAGCGGGGTCAAACAAGCCGGGGTCAGGTTCAGGCAGCAGTCAGGGAGGTCCAATAGGCAAGCCGAGTCGTAACAGATCAGAACTCAGGAACACAGGAACACAGAGAGGGTAACGGAACTTGGCACAAGAGCTGTTGATCAAGCAGCACAGAGCAGAGATTGCAGCAAGCCTAAATAGGCTGATTAGCGCCAAACGCCGCGCACGTGCGCACGCCGATACGCATAGACACCCACACACCCGCACGCACCCGAGCGCGCCCCGGGCACCGGCGCGCACACCAGCACCACCAGGCACACGCATCCCAATGCCCATAGGTGAACACGCGCAAACGCGCGTGCCCGGGCACCACCGCGCACACCATGGTCAGCTGGATCAGACACACCAGAGCCCCCAGAAGCACGTGCCCCGGCAAACACAGGAATGCGCGCAACAATGCGCCCTGGCGCGCACCGACTCCCAACCAGGTAAGCTCTCTGACAGTGCCCCCTCCTCAAGGGCAGACTCCGGATGCCCAGTTGGGCCAACTTGGAGGCATGTGAATCTTTGAATGCTTGCAAGAGCTCTCTGGCGTGCAAGTTGCTTTCTGGCTCCCACAAGTTATCTTCAGGCCCATAGCCTTTCCACTTTATGAGGTATTGGGTTTGGTTGCGCCTTCTTCTGCAATCTAAAATTGCTTCTACTTCAAACTCCTCCTCGCTGTTAACTAGAATAGGCTTGGGTGGACCGACACTACAGCCAACAAAAGAATTGGGAGTAACCAGTTTCAAGAGAGACACGTGGAAGACTGGGTGTACTTTCAGAGATTTAGGCAGGTCAAGTTCATAGGCCACGTTGTTAATTTTTCTCCTTACCAAGAAAGGACCCAAGAACTCTGGGCCTAGTTTTTTAGATGGACAGGCCAATTTCAGATTAGTGGTGGATAACCATACTGGGTTGCCAGGTTCCAAAACAAGCTCTCCACGACTCTTCCTGTCGAACATCTTCTTGTAGAATTCTTGAGCCTTGGCCATGGTATCCTGTAGTAATTTATTGTTTGGAAATCGGGTATTGACCCAGGCAAAAAGGATGAATGGAAGCCATAGTTGGCATAGAATGGTGTCTGATTGGTAGCTGAGTGTAAGGAGTTATTGTATGAAAACTCTGCGATAGGGAGCAGGGAGGCCCAATCGTCCTGGGAGAATGCAGAAAAACAGCGGAGATATTGCTCCAGGGTCTGATTCGTCCTTTCAGTTTGCCCGTTTGACTGGGGATGATAGGCCGAGGAGAATGCTAATTCGATTTCCAAGGAGCCCCAAAGGGCTTCCCAGAATCTGGAGGTGAACTGGACACCTCGGTCAAAAACTATGTTCATTGGCACTCCATGTAATCTAATAATTTCTTTAATAAAGATACTAGCTGTTTCCATAGCCGAGGTGGTACCCTTCATGGGAAGGAAATGGGCCATCTTAGACAGCCTATCTACCACAACAAAGATGGAGGAAAAACCTTCTGATGGGAGGAGTTCAATGATAAAGTCTATTGAAATCATGCTCCACGGCCTCTCTGGGACCGGTAAAGGTTTTAATAGACCCCACGCCCTCGCCTGGCTGTTCTTGCTTCTGGCGCAGATATTACAAGAGTCAACATACTCCTTACAATCCTTAATAAGGTGAGGCCACCAGAGGGTACGTTGTACTAAGTTGATTGTTTTTCGTGCGCCAAAGTGTCCGGACAACTTATGGTCATGGCAAAGTTCTAACACCCTTTACCTTTAGCTCCTCAGGGACCACAATTTTGTTTTCACGCCAAAACAGCCCGTCTTTGGCACAAGCTTCAGCAGGGGGTGTCATCCCCATAGAGGCCCGTCTAATTTGAGAGACAAGATCTTCTTGAAGAAGCAGGAAATTCCCAGAAGGGAGGATGGTGTCTGGAGGTAGGGCTTTTTCTGAGTCGTGGAACATGCGAAAGTGCATCAGACTTGACATTCTTGGATCCGGGTCTGTAGGTGATGTGGAACTGGAATCGGGAAAAAAAAAGTGCCCATCTGGCCTGCCGAGGTTTTAGTCTCTTAGCCGTTCTCAGGTATTCTAAGTTTTTATGGTCCGTGTAGACCAGAATGGGGTGAGCAGCACCCTCCAGAAGATAACGCCACTCCTTTAAAGCTGCTTTAATGGCCAGAAGTTCCCGATCCCCCACATCATAATTCCTCTCTGAAGATGAGAGTTTACGTGAGAAAAACCCCACAGCGTAAAGGAGGGCTTTGGCACCTTGCCTTTGCGAAAACACAGCTCCTACCGCAATTTTGGATGCGTCAACTTCTAATACGAAAGGTAGGGCTGGATTGGGATGCTTAAGAATGGTGGCCGAGGTAAACAGAGCTTTGAGTTCTTCGAAGGCCAACTGCGCCTTAGGAGTCCAGCAAAACTGGGTTCCTTGTCTGATGAGCTCAGTGATGGGGTAATTATCGAGGAAAATCCTTTGATAAACTTCCTATAGAAATTGGCAAAGCCAATAAAGCGCTGTATTCTTTTCTTATCTGCAGGTGCAGGCCAATCCAGGATAGCGGATACCTTTTGCGGGTCCATCTTGATACCCTCGGGAGAGATGACCAGGCCCAGAAACTGAATACATTGGAGCTCAAACTCGCATTTTTTGAGTTTGGCATAGAGCCCATGTTGCCTGAGTCGGGTAAGTACATTTCGTACGTGCCTGCGGTGGTCGATCAGGGAAGCGGAGAAAACCAGAATATCATCCAAATAGATTATGACATACAGGTCCAGAAAGTCGTGTAAAACGTCATTGACGAAGTGTTGGAAGGTTGCTGGCACGTTACACAGGCCAAAGGGCATGACGAGGTACTCGAAGTGCCTGAATCGAGTACGAAAAGCCGTCTTCCACTCATCCCCCTCTCTTATGCAAATCAAATTGTAAGCTCCGCGGAGATCCAACTTGGTGAAGACTGTAGCGGTCCCTAATCTTTGAAACAGCTCAGGTACTAAGAGTAGCGGGTATCTGTTTTTGATGGTAATTTTATTCAACTCCCGGGAGTGGATACAGGGACGTAGGGAGTGATCCTTCTTCTCAACAAAGAAGATGCCTGCACCCGCTGGAGATGTGGAGGGGCGAATGAACCCCTTCTTCAGGTTTTTATCAATATAGGCCTTCAAGGTGCCCAGGTCCTGCTCAGTAAATGGAAAAATCCTTCCGAAGGGAACTTCGGTTCCGGGTAAGAGTTCTATTGGTCGTAAGGCCTGTGTACTGGAAGAGTCTCCGCCCCCTTCTTGCTGAAAACATCCAGGAAATCCCGGTAGGGCTCGGGAAGGGATTGACAAAGCTTGGTGTCAGAGTCCAAGCAAAGACACTGGGATGATGTTACGGGTGTTCCATGTAGACAGTGCTGTTTGCAGTAATTGGAGAGAAATTGAATTTTTCCTGTGGACCAGTCAATGCTGGGATTTTGAGCCTGCAGCCAAGGCATTCCTAGGATGATTGGAAAGAGAGGAGAGGAGATGACATCCAAGCGTAAGAGTTCCTGGTGTTCCGGGCCTATGTTGGCAAGTAAAGGAACAGTCTCCTGTGTAACTGGACCGGAGCTGAGGGTGGAACCGTCTGCTAGGAATACTGCAAGTCCCTGTGCCTTGGGTTGGAGAGGAATACCATGATTATCAACGAAGGTCCGGTCAATGAAGCCACTGCATGCTCCAGAATCAATAATGACCGGCACCGGGATGTTCCTTCCAGGAAGCTGTAGAGGATGGCAGGCACTTACGTTTCTTGTTGGGGCAAGCCCTCACAAAATGTCCTTGTTCTCCGCAGTACAGACATAAATTGTGGGTATGTCTGCGCATCTTTTCTTCCGGGGTAAGGGATGGATGGAGCAGACCAAGCTGCATGGGTTCTGGAGCTTCGGTGACCGGAGAAGAAGAGGTGGGAGGAAATTGATTCGGAGCACTGGGAACCCTGGGCAGCATCCAAGTAGGACAAGGGTGGCTAATGGACCTTTCTGAACGTCTCTCTCTCAGGCAGCGGTCAATCTGGATAGACAAGTTGATGAGCTCATCCAGAGTCTGGGGTATCCCAACACATGCCAGTTCATCTTTGAGGGGGTCGGATAACCCCATCCGAAATTGGTGACACGGGGCAGCGTCGTTCCACTCTGTATCAGAGCTCCAACGCCTGAACTCTATGGCGTAATCCTCGGCTGCTCTGCGACCTTGCTGCAGGGAATGCAAGGTGCGCCAGCAGTGGCTGTTAGTTGGAGGTCCTCATATAGCTGAGACATCGCTAGGAAGAAGTCATCTAGGGAATCCAAGGATCTGGATTTTTGCTTCAGTAGACGGTGAGCCCAAGTTTGAGGCTCGCCGGTCAGTAGTGATATGACAAAACCCACTTTTGTGGCATCCAGGGAAAACGTGCGGGGTTGTAAAGCAAAATAGAGCTCACACGCGTTACGGAACGCCCGGTATTTGCAATGTTCACCAGAGAACTTTTCGGGTGTGGGCACCCTGGGCTCCGGAGGGAGCATTACTACAGAGGGTGCTGAGGAATGTCCGGCAGACGCTGTTCCCTGAGGAGATGCTGAGAGAGCCTGGACCTGTCCCTCTAATCTGATATAGCCTTCTTGTAGGCTTTTGACTGCTTGGGTGAGGCCTGATAGGTGCCTACAGAGTTCATCCATGGGGGAGGCCCCCTGCCCGGACTCGGTCATGGCTGCCTGATACTGCCAGGTCTCCCACTTACCAGACCGGTGAGTCCGCTTGGGCAGAGGGTAGGCTCCCTTACGTATCCGACTCGGGACCCCTGATAGAGTAGACAGGGAGCCCACAAGTGCGGAGTGGTATGAGAGCCTGGTGCAGGGATCCGGAAGAGAGGTGGTCCTCCGATCAGCAGGTAGTATTCAGGAACACCGGAAACAGATGCTGAGCAGGAGCTGATAGACTGGTCACACACAGGCAGAGGTCGGCAACGGGCTGGCAGCAGAAGTATAAGAGGAGCAAGCAGAAGCGGGGTCAAACAAGCCGGGGTCAGGTTCAGGCAACAGTCTGGGAAGTCCAATAGGCAAGCCGGGTCGTAACAGATCAGAACTCAGGAACACAGAGAGGGTAACGGAACTTGGCACAAGAGCTGTTGATCAGGCAGCACTGAGCAGAGATTGCAGCAAGCCTAAATAGGCTGATTGGCGCCAAACGCCGTGCGCCGATGCCCGCGAACCGGCACGCGCCCCAGCGCCCGCAGACACCAGCGCGCACACCAGCACCACCAGGCACACGCATCCCAATGCCCATAGGCGGACGCGCGCTAACGCGTACGCGGGCACAACCGCGCACACCATGGTCAGCTGGATCAGACACACCAGTGCCCCCAGAAGCACGCGCCCCAGCACACACAGGAACGCGTGCACCAACGCGCGCCAGCGCGCACCGACGCCCAACCAGGTAAGCTCTCTGACAGCTGTCGGCCGCCCCTATTTACATATGAATGCCACCGCTATTTACATATGAATGCCGGTAATTTACATGTAAACACAGGGTCTGCAGGTGAGTCATTTTTACAAAAGAAAGGTGTAAAAATTGCGCCAACTCTTAAATGTGAATAAAGCAGCCTACACAGCAATATGACCGTTGCAAATGAAAGTTAAAAGTAGAAAAGTGTGGCGCTAGTGAATGGTGAAACTCCTGTTGCTGAACAGGTGAATATAGTTACTTGAGGAGGAGTGAAAGCACTTTCAGTGTAAAGTGAAGAGTAATTATTTTGTAAAACATCCAAAGAGAATTGTAATAAAAATAGGAAAAAGAACTTATATGTATAAAGAAGTAAGGTACTCAGTGATAACCTATAAGTTGAATAGGAGACAGTTATGCATATGAAACCTTATTCCAAAGGAAAACAAAGCAAACAAACATCAATGCAAGATATCTCGATAAGCTGAGTATGTTGTTTAACAAAACTAATATTCAATAGAAATGGGAGCCAAGAGGGAGGACATCAGAGTCCCTAAGGGAGGACAAACATAAATGGAAACTCAAAGAGTCTCTCAAATGACAAGATGGGGCAGTCCCACTCAGTCCCACAAACAGCAGGGTGCAGACCGTCTTCTTAAGAGGTAGTTAAAGGTTGTTAAGAGGGGTCCTGATAAATATGCTGAATCTTGACTCATGTGGATGATTCCGACCAGGAGAAAGAAAAAGCAAAAGGATGCCCTTACCAGATCAGGTGGACTCACAGGCCTTGGCGGTGAGTCAAACGAGCATATACCGTCAGACGGTGTGAAGTGAAGGTTTGTGGGAAGACTTGTGGAACATCTTGTCAGCAGTCCTCAACTGAAGAACCAATTTGGAGTCCGAGGTCCCCAGGGTACGGTTTCGATCGCCGAATGACCGTTTCCTCAGAGGTCCGTCATATGTGCAAATGAGCAAGAAAAAGAAAAAAAAACTCCACATAGTGTAAATCCTTGATTTGCAAAAAGCATAAGAGCACTTTATTGAGGAGTGTACTCCAAAAAGAATTTTTACAAACGGGGGGCAGTAAAAACTCGGCTCAATATAAAAACCGGCATAAAAAGGTAAAAAAACAGCGCAGTGGGTAGTGGTGGGGTATAGTCATGAGGACCCGACGCGTTTCGCCTCCAAAGGCTTCTGCTGGGGTATGAGTAAGCCCCCCACACAACTGCGCTTTATATAGTTAGACTTAAATGGAGTGTAACAGCTGATCGGCGCTATTACACAGGACGACTTCCGGGTTCGGCAGCGTCATCCATGACACAGCGGTCACATGATGTTTAGTGGCCAATCATATCCACAGGGAGATGGTCATGAACCAAGCCTCACTCCTGATCCCCAATAGGCAGAGCCTCAATCCCATTCGTCCCAACAATCATGTGATAGTCACATGGTGTGGTAGTGACGATGGGACGCTCTGAATCTGCGTGTCAGAGGAAGCAGGAAGCAGGGGCCCATCAGATGAAGGCGTGGAGCGTAAACATAGCGGCGATCCATGCTGATAGTGTCTCATTTTAATATAGTAGTGCGGTCCCGATCCCGGAAGTCCTCCCAGCACATCACCATATACAAATATAGACAAATGTAAAAGATACATGTTGTATGCACATTCGCTAGAAATCCTTGATGAATAAACATGCGATGTGCATAGGCAATATATATGACATTTTCCTATAATAAAAATAAAAAAAGCTAAAAAATGCATGGAACCTATAGAAATGTAAGGAAGCATATAGCAGAGACTCATGAAAGGATCTATGGGAGAGGTGACATATATGTTTGGTACTAAATAAACATGTGGTTCAGTTAGATTGAAATATTACCAAATGTGATTCAGTTTGAGTGTTGCTAAATGGAGTCAGGAATTAGAAAATTACAGAAATACAATATTCTGTACATGAGTGGTAAGTATTAAGAATATCCATTCAACTGTGCAAAGGTGGGTGCTCATTAAGGACCCTACAAGAAATTTGAGCCCATAGCATGAGAGAGAGTCTATTGCTCAAAATAAGGTGACGCCAGTCCAGCGACATTCGTGTATCTAAATGGTCTAGGGAGGTGTTATGTGGGGGGGGGGGTATCAACGCCTAGGACTGATTTATGAAGGCGTTGATATCCCACTCAACGTTGAGTCCATGTGGCACATAGCATTTCATGAGGTGTATCCAAAAAGTCTCGAGTTTGGAGACACCCCTTGTATTTGGTTCCCCCCTCCAATGTGGAACGAATTTGTCAATAATTTGGAACTTCGTTCCAGATGGATTTTGGTTGTGATGGTATAAGTAGTGTTTGGGAACACTATGGTTGGTGCGTCCTTTTAATATAGCTGTGATGTGTTCGTTCACTCGTATAGAGAAATTGCGTATAGTTCATCCTATGTACTGCTTACCGCAGGGGCAAGTGATAAGGTAAACTATAAACTTTGTGGTACATCGCAAATTGTTTCATCTTAAATTCCCTCCCAGTGCTGGATGACATGAAGGTTTCAATTTTGCGGGATTTGCATACATTGAGTTTACATACTGTGCATTTCCTACAGGGGTAGAAACCCTTGAGGTCATGGAAAAAAGATGGCGTCTTCGGAGGATTAACCACCCCTGGTGCAATTCTGCCACCTACTGATGGTGCCCCTTTATAGATCACTCCAGCCTGATCGGGAAGTAATGGGCCTAATATTCGGTCATTTTTCAAAATTTTCCAATGTCTGGAGATGACACTCTTTACCTGCCTATGTTGGATAGAATAGTTGGTAAGGAAGGCCCATCTGTGTTTGGCATCCAACGGCTTTTTTGGTTGTTCCGTTAATAGTGATGAGCGATCAATGTGTGCTATTTTCTGTATCTCCTGGTCAATTAGTTCTCCAACGTAACCCTTTTCTTGGAATCTAGACTTAATGGTTTCCGCCTGTCTATAATAGTCCGGCAGGCGGGAACAATTGCGTCTGATTCTCATCAGTTGGCTTCGAGGTACTGATTTCAGCCATGCTGTATGGTGACAGCTGTCGGTCGGGATGTACCCGTTACGGTCGGTGGCCTTGAAAAAGGTTTTCGTTTCTAATTGGCCGTTGACAGCTGTGATTTCCAGATCAAGAAAATGTATTACAGACGAGCTGGCTTCATATGACAAGTGGATGCCCACCTCATTCTCATTTAAAGTTGACATAAAATGGTTGAGGGAATCCATGGAACCTCTCCATAGGAGGAGGATGTCGTCGATGTACCTGGCCCAAAGGGCCAGCTGCGAAGGTTTCAGAACTCCGACGACATCCTCCTCCCACTTGGCCATAAAGATGTTAGCCAGACTGGGGGCGAATTTAGCCCCCATGGCTACCCCCTTCGTCTGTAAGTAATAGTGGTTGTCATACCAAAAATAATTTGATTTGGTAGCAAAATGTAGCAAGTCCACAATAAACCTTTTTTGGGTCATGGGGATGTTTTTTTCTCTTGATAGGAAAAGTTCAACCGCTCCTATACCTAGTTCGTGGGGAATAATAGTGTATAGGGAAGTAACGTCTGCGGTTACTAATATGAGATCATTAGTGTAAGTAACCTGTTGCAATTTGTTGATGGTATCTCGAGTATCTTTCAGAAAAGAAGGTATTGTTTTTACTATGGGTTGCAAGTAGTGGTCAATATACTTCCCTATACGGGAGGTTACGGAGTTGATTCCACTGATAATTGGACGACCAGGAGGTTGGGTGACGTTTTTGTGTACCTTGGGCAGGTAGCACATTATAGGGATGCGTGGAGCTACCGGGACCAGAACGTTTTTTTCTTTTTTGTCTAGTATGCCAAGCTGGAAGCCAGTATCGATCAGGTCTACTAGTCTTCTTTTAAAGCTTGTAGTGGGGTTGGATCCGAGGGGCAAATAAGTTTCTGTATCACTTAGGATTCTTGTCATCTCTGCTTGGTAGTCTTTACTGTCAAGAACGACAATACCTCCGCCCTTATCCGCCGGGCGGATGACAAGGTCTTTGCGTTCGCAGAGAGACCTGAGACCCATTTTAATATTGGGATCAGAATAGTATTTTTTCTTTGGAAGTCCCTCCAGATCCTCCAATACTAGATCACGGAACACCTTAATAGATGGAGCTATAGGTGCTGGGGGGTTGAAAAGAGATGGGTTGGCTAACCCTGAGTGAACTGAATGAGAATTGGTGAGGAGGTGTGAAGGCCTACTCGGATTGGACGCAATATATCTTTGCACATTGAGTTTGCGCACAAACTTGTGCACATCTATAAATGTGGAGAATTTACTTAATGTTTTAGGGGGGGCAAATTTCAATCCTTTGTTTAGAACTTTAAGCTCTGCTGGGGAGAAGTCAGCTTTGCTTAGATTGAAAATGCCGTTGTCCTTTAAAGCCTTTTTCTCTTTACTGGTACGCCTCCCCCCTCGGGTGCCGCGTTTTGTTCTGGGTTTCGTGTGGGGTATTCCTGTTCTCTGTGAAAACCCCCCGGGTACAAAGGCTGTGGTTTGGCCTGGTTATAGTTGAAAGGTGACCTGTCAAGGTAGTCTCTGTCTCCATAATCATAGCGGTACTGGGAGTTTTGATGATCGTTAGGTCGATCGTCTCTGAGTGGTGAAAATCTGTTTCTTGTGTTAATCGGGGTTCTTTGCGGGTATGGTTGATAGTACTGATATTCATTCCGACTCGTGTCACGTCTTCGGGGGGAGTAGTCCTGTCTATAGTCCTCATAATGGACAGAACGATCTCTATTGCCCCTACCCTTTCCCCTGTTATTACGTCCTCTATTCCCAGAGTTGGAAGGGGGACCATTGTAAAGGGTCGCAGGGGCAGGGGGGGATGGGAGGGGCGTCTGTTGTTGCCAGTGGAGGGAGGGGGAAGTACTGGGGGGTTGTGTGTAACCCTAGAATCGTCCAGATGTTCCGTCTCCATAGGGTGGCTCGTGCTGGCAGATGAGTCCTTAGCTTGGCTAGTAGATTGCCAACTAAAGACATTACTATTTTTGTAGTCACTGAGGTCTCTGTTATATTTCTTCTGTTTTTTAGTTTTTTGTTCACGTTCTTCCTTTTCTAAATGATTTTTAAGATTAGTAGAGAGACTGGTGTACTCTATAGTGGATTTATGTGGGAGGAGTTTATCTCTAATTTCTTTGATTTCTTTATCTATGAAGGTTCTTCTCGTACGTTTTCTATCTATGAGGAACCCCAATAGGGATATACCTGCTTCATTAAAATAGTGGTACCAAGACTCAATATCGAGGTCCCCTTGTTGTGGGTGGATTGTCCACCTTAGGCCTCTTGGGACCATGCGTTCCTTGGTATACTGCTCAAGGAAGGCAATGTCCCATTCTAGATGTAACTCGGAGACCATCAGGTTTTTAAGCCTGAGAAACAGACCGCCTATCTCTGAGTCAGTGTTAAGAGCTGTGAAAACTCCTTCAGTGTTAAAGATGCGGCTAGTCCGGTAGTCAAACACATCCATAATGGATGGGTTATCAAAGGTGTGTGGAGAGGCTGCAAATAATACTGTCAAAAGGAAACGTATAAAAGAAAGGTGTAAAAATTGCGCCAACTCTTAAATGTGAATAAAGCCGCCTACACAGCAATATGACCGTTGCAAATGAAAGTTAAAAGTAGAAAAGTGTGGCGCTAGTGAATGGTGAAACTCCTGTTGCTGAACAGGTGAATATAGTTACTTGAGGAGGAGTGAAAGCACTTTCAGTGTAAAGTGAAGAGTAATTATTTTGTAAAACATCCAAAGAGAATTGTAATAAAAATAGGAAAAGGAACTTATATGTATAAAGAAGTAAGGTACTCAGTGATAACCTATAAGTTGAATAGGAGACAGTTATGCATATGAAACCTTATTCCAAAGGAAAACAAAGCAAACAAACATCAATGCAAGATATCTCGATAAGCTGAGTATGTTGTTTAACAAAACTAATATTCAATAGAAATGGGAGCCAAGAGGGAGGACATCAGAGTCCCTAAGGGAGGACAAACATAAATGGAAACTCAAAGAGTCTCTCAAATGACAAGATGGGGCAGTCCCACTCAGTCCCACAAACAGCAGGGTGCAGACCGTCTTCTTAAGAGGTAGTTAAAGGTTGTTAAGAGGGGTCCTGATAAATATGCTGAATCTTGACTCATGTGGATGATTCCGACCAGGAGAAAGAAAAAGCAAAAGGATGCCCTTACCAGATCAGGTGGACTCACAGGCCTTGGCGGTGAGTCAAACGATCATATACCGTCAGACGGTGTGAAGTGAAGGTTTGTGGGAAGACTTGTGGAACATCTTGTCAGCAGTCCTCAACTGAAGAACCAACTTGGAGTCCGAGGTCCCCAGGGTACGGTTTCGATCGCTGAATGACCGTTTCCTCAGAGGTCCGTCATATGTGCAAATGAGCAAGAAAAAGAAAAAAAACTCCACATAGTGTAAATCCTTGATTTGCAAAAAGCATAAGAGCACTTTATTGAGGAGTGTACTCCAAAAAGAATTTTTACAAACGGGGGGCAGTAAAAACTCGGCTCAATATAAAAACCGGCATAAAAAGGTATAAAAACAGCGCAGTGGGTAGTGGTGGGGTATAGTCATGAGGACCCGATGCGTTTCGCCTCCAAAGGCTTCTGCTGGGGTATGAGTAAGCCCCCCACACAACTGCGCTTTATATAGTTAGACTTAAATGGAGTGTAACAGCTGATCGGCGCTATTACACAGGACGACTTCCGGGTTCGGCAGCGCAATAGGGCAGAGCAGGGCAGCATTAGTAGCAGCACTGAGATATTGGGACACAGCACTGGACTAAAACCTCAAGGGACGAGGGAATTTAAAACAGGATAGTTGGCAAGTATGAGGCAGCTGCTTTGGGCCCTACAACAATGACAAGGCCCAGGGAATCTGCCCCTTTTGCCCTGCCTTAAAAACGGCCATATATATATATAATATGTTTGGGGGTTCTAAGTAATTTTCTAGCAACAAAATGCAGATTTTTACATTATGGTGAGAAGTTTCAGAATTGGCCCGGTAGGCAAAAGGTTAAAGATCTTACACTATCTGGACAGCCTACTACCACTAATGTTCAGTATATTAATGAATTGCCACATAGGCCAATAAACTCAATATACATTTTTTCCACATACACCTCCTGGTGGCCTATAGCAAATGTGAATAGCAATGACTGTGCACCACAATATGCAACAACCATTGCATAAATATATTTAAAGTGGTTGTAAACCTCAATCATGTTATGTGAATAAAGCACATACATCTGTAGCATTTTCTTGTCTATCTCCAAAGCTCTAAGAGTCGTTTCTCTCCGGTGCTTCATTCCTCTGTTATTAGCATTAGTCACTTCTGAGAGGTTTTCCTGACACATGAGATACTTTTATGATGGGGAGCAGAGCTCACTCAGCATACAGCTTATCTAATTAGAACACTGGCAAGTTCCTTTGTTCCTGTGCAGTGTGTGGAGAGGTGTGTCCCTTTCCTCCAATCAGCTCTCACACACTGTAACTGTAGCTCCCCTCCATCCCCTCATCTCTGCTCCTCACTGATGCAGGAGTATTTTAGCACAATTGTGCACTTTTGAACATATGTAGAGAACAGATGGCTGCAGAAAAACAAGTAGTATATGGACAGGCTATGGTAGTATATAGACAGCCTAAGGTAGTAGATAGACTGGCTAGGGTAGTGTGACTCAGACAATGTTGTGATTAATCAGACAATAGGCGACCCAATTAACAATGGGAGAGATATGCTTTATCAGAAAACACATAAAACCTTAATAAATAGACAATAGCAGGAGACCTCCAGTAACAGACTGTCCGACTCCTATGTTTAAGAACATGGAATAGAAGCCAATGTGACCAGCTCTTTCAATGACCATTTATAACTTTGAATCAAACAAACCAGGAATAGTCTTCTGGGCAAATAAAAAAAAAAGCCCCTCAAAAATGTAACAGGAAGAGAAATATAGCAATAACAGGGTGATTGTGGGCAGAGAAGGTCCCTGCAGCCAGTGTCTGTGACAGGTAGTTGACATGCACTGCCGAAAAATTTGTTAGTTTTCGCTTTTTTTTTTCTTTTTTCGGGTCATTCATTATTATCGAAATTCGATATTTCTAATGAATTTGTAACTTCGGAAAAATTTGAATTTGTTACGTTCTATTCATTTAGATGCGATATTCATTATTTCAGATAATTTGTAACTTCTGATAAATTCGTATTCGGTACGTTCACTAACAGCCAAATTTGAAAGGAAATTCCAATATCTATAATTTAATAGTTAGTAATAGTTATTGTTGGGTATTATTTTCGGATTTTCAGATTTCTGATTTTCGGAAAAATTTGTTAAATGTGTTTTCGTTAATTTGAATATTTCCGAATTAACAAATCAAAATCGAATTTCATAGAAAAACTAATTCGGAATGAAACAAATTGCACATGTCTAACAGGTATGGACAGGCTAGAGTAGGACATAGACAGGCTAGGGTAGTAAATAGACAGGGATCAGTCCCAGGGAGCAGGGTGCAGTGCAGGCCGAGGCCTACTACCCATGTGTGTCAGTCATGGGACAGTGAGGAGTGCCGGCTCCCGGAGGGGGGGTCTCATGCAGATACTCCCAGCTGTAGGGTGCCCCTGCAGCTGGTGCAGAGTTGGGGTTTGGAGGTGTGTGTAGGGGGGAGGGGAGGCCGATACCTGTACACGCATCACTGGGGATCCTCTGCTGGAAATTATCAGCTGTCACCAACACCACTCACTCAGCTTTCATTACCTGGGATGCCGGGATCCACCATCTTCCCACCTCGACAGGATGGAGACACAGAGCTTCTCACGACCGGAAGTCCCCTTTCCTTCTCAGCTAATCTGCACATCTGGCCAATGAGGAGGCACCTCCGGCGTCCCCGACTGATGTGCGTGGTAGGCTGGCGCCTACATTGCCTATAGTACAGCTTATATACAAAACAATTCTGCGCTGCCCTGAAAAAAGACAAGCAGCTAACACAACCAACAAGATATTCCAAAAGAGAAAACCACAATGAGTGTAGCGCTATTGAAATGAGAAAACGTCCAATATGAAAAACGCTAAACCAACAGTTCCAAATATAAATGGTAGGGAAGAGTCATCCGTATATATATTAGTAGGGAGTCTTCAGGAACTAAACACTTCAAGCAGAGATATATGACATCTGGAATGAAGACAGACACACCACCACCAAAAATCAAGAGGCTTACCAGATGGGATGGACCCAAAAGGGCATACGCCGAGTTGGGTCGGATAAGGCTTAGGTGGTGAGTGGCTATAGATGGCCCAGAGAGGCGATGATTGTGGATTGACCCACAAGTTGCTGTATCCCTCAAAGCGATGCCAGAACCCAGAGGGGCGAAGTATATGGAACAAACCACGCGTTGTTAAATCCCTGGTCTGTGTATCAGCCTAGTCAATCCACAATCATCGCCTCTCTGGGCCATCTATAGCCACTCACCACCTAAGCCTTATCCGACCCAACTCGGCGTATGCCCTTTTGGGTCCATCCCATCTGGTAAGCCTCTTCATTTTTGGTGGTGGTGTGTCTGTCTTCATTCCAGATGTCATATATCTCTGCTTGAAGTGTTTAGTTCCTGAAGACTCCCTACTAATGACTCTTCCCTACCATTTATATCTGGAACTGTTGGTTTAACGTTTTTCATATTGGACGTTTTCTCATTTCAATAGCGCTACACACATTGTGGTTTTCCCTATAGTACAGCTTCACAGTGTCAAGACCTTCAAGCCTATCCGTCAACACTGCACACACATTGTTAGATTCTGGTCCATCAGCTTCAGGGCATGTGGCCTGGTATGGTTCAGGAGGGGGGGGGGCTCGCTTGTCACCTCCCCTTTCCTAGCCTGCCAGGCTGCATGCTTGGATAAGTGTCTGGCATTTATTTTGGGGGCCTCCACGCTGTTTTTTTTTTTTTCTTATTTTGACGTAAGGTTCCCCTTAAAATCTGTGCTAGTCCTGAAGGGCTTGGTATGGATTGAGGGGGACCCCCAAACAGTTTTTTTTAATTTTTTTTTTACTACCGATATTCTTTTGTTTACATTCATCTGTCAGCAGGGAATCCTACTGACAGCTGATGAGTCATTGGTTGTTAAGGACATGGTGGCCGGCTTGCCAGCCCATTTCTTAGCAATTAGCTAGTCACTGCTAAACGTCGGTACAAAAAGTGCTAAACGCTGGGAAAAAAATGCTCAATATGGGCGTTTTTGTTCCGGCATTTCTTGAAGTTCCTAGTGTGCATGGAGTCTTAAGGAGACCACCAGAGCAAGAGCACCACAAATGCTTAATCCAGGAGGAACCCATCTTAGCATCGCACATTTCTTTTTTGGAGCAGCATCTCCGCCTTTACTGGAGGCCTTGGCATGCAGAAATAATACAGAAAAGGCCAACTGAAAGAAAGGCCATACAGAATCACCCACCGTGCTCCAAACCAAACAGCCAAAGTGTCCTGTCATCTTAAGCTTGACACCAAGAAGCCCAAAATGATTGCCAAACAGAAATAAACCACAATGTAAAATGAGCTGATGAAAGCACCTCAGGCTTACCTGTGAAGAGCTGATGCCAGAAGGAGCTTGCACTTGCTAAAGCCTGAAGGGAAGCAAAAGGATCCATAGCAACTGTGTGGCACAACCACAACCTCTGCTGGGAGCATTTGCTGCCACACATCAGCTGCCCCAATTATCCTCCTCTGGCTGCGCCGCACATGAGACCCATAGTTGCAAACATTGTAAAAAAAATATAGGGACGCTTTTTTGTCTGTAGGCGGAGTCTTATTATAATTAGGGTGCGGGGCATTCATTTTAAGGCGTTGTGTAGAGGGAAAAGGAAAATGCGGCGTGCGAAGCGCGTTGCAGCAAAATATGGGTGAGGCAAAAAGGGGGGCGTGGTTCAAGTCTGAGATGATTGAGGGATGGAGAAAGAAAGAAAGAGAGATTGAAAGGATGGAGGGACAGCAGGCCCAGATCCTACACCACAATAGAAATATGTGCATTCCAGAAAGTTTAACAATCAGCAGATAAAGATACTCCAAACACCTGGTGTTAGCGCTTCAATCATCCCGCCACCATGGTTGGTATGTTGTCAGGAAGATTAAAGTACATTATTTCTATTATTACATTGTAGTATAAAATGAAATGGTTCAACTCACCATAATGCGGAATCAGTGGTAGCCCTGAGTGTGTCACTTGTCACGTTGCCTGCCACTAGATGCCATCAGGCGTCCCCAGCAGAGTGCCTCCTTAGATCAGGCGTCCCCAGCGGAGTGCCTCCTTAGATCAGGTGTCCCCAGCAGAGTGCCTCCTTACATCAGGTGTCCCTAGCAGAGTGCCTTTTTTTTTTCAATTTTCATTCTTCATTCAATTTTTTAAAACTTTACCAGTACAAATATCCAAAAATAATTTTAAACATTAACTTAACTACACGATAGAAACACTGAATAAGCAGAAATAGGAGTTCAATCTACTAGAAAAAAAAACAATAAATTGGGGGTAAAGGGCTTCCCAAACCCAACTCCTACAACCAATTCCAATATTATAAGATTAATGTATACACCTTAATTCCTCCCTTCTTTACCAACCCTCCCCCTCCCATATCAACATACTCGTGTTTAGATTCCTATAATGATTTTATCAGACTGTTCTTATATTAGCTATAATTTATCTTATTACACTTAGCTAACCCATAACTCCCGTTTTGGTCTACTATTTCTTTTCCCTAAAAGAATAACTATTCTATTTATTTTTCCTACTCTATTATACTCTTTACTTTCTATTAGGGGAAGCCCATTTTTTCCAACCATAAACTCCACATCCTATCAAATTCCTTAACATTACCTCTCTTTATGTACACTATTCTTTCCCTACAGAGGGTTTAATTTATTGTGGCAATCCAGTCTCTTACTGTGGGGGGGTACCTTGCCAATTGCCACTGTGATGCTCTTCCTCTACCCCTGTTCCCAACTATACCCCAGTATACATACTATGGCCTCCCTCTCCAATTTAATTCCAAATATATCTCTTAAGCTATTGATCACCCCCTCCCAGTATCGGAACAACTTGGGACATCTCCACAACATGTGTATGAGATCCCCAGTCCCCCGGGATCTGGGGCAACTATCATTAGATCTTCTACCACACTTAAAGAGATGCTTAGGTGTATAATAGGCTCTATTTAACAGCATCAGGTGTGATATCTTCTGTGGAGGAGAGACCGATACCATCGGTCCCATCTCTAAGATTCTCTTCCACTGCACCTGTGTTATTGCCCCTATATCCTCTTCCCATCTTGTTTTTACAGAGTGGAGTATTCCCCCACTGTTGACTTCTTTACTTATTTGTCCATATATTTCAGATATTAGAACCTTAGTGGGACCTACCTGAAGTATACTTTGAAAGAGAGCTGTTTCTTTCCATACTAAAGTATGATTCCTAAATTGGGCATCAAGGGCGTGACCTAGCTGCAAATAAGTATAAAATGTGCTCTGCATTAAATTAAATTCACGTTTCAACACCGGGAATTTCTTTAAAGTGTTACCTATATAAAGTTGACTTAGCCTTTTAATACCTTGTTTTTCCCACTCTCTAGCTTTTCCTATCTTAAGGGTTTCCTGCAAGTTACAGTTGTTCCAAATGGGGGTATATTAAGTGAACCCATTGTATCTCATCTGCTTTTTAACTATTTTCCATATTTTAATTATCATTTTAATTGTTGGATACTTATACTGAAAATAATCTGCCTCTAATGCTTCAATTATTGTGTTGTGTAAAGCGCTTGTTAATAATATTCTTCCATTGGGGGTACCTCCATTTGGGACCCCACATCCCAATAGCTGCTGCAATTGTTATGATAAATAATAGTGCTCAGGGTGGGGTAGTGCAAAACCGCCACCCCCCACCGGGAGCTGAAGTATACGGAGTCGGATCCTGGCTTGTCCCCCTTTCCATATTAGTTCCCTAAAAAGGCTCTTGATTTTATTGAACCAATTCTTGCATATCCACACCGGGGAATTGTGCAAAACATACAACAATTGTGGCATCCATATCATTTTTATTAAACTGCATCTTCCTGCCACTGATAAAGGAAACCGTTTCCAAATGCCGATCTTTTGTTTAAATTTAGACAAAAGTGGTAAGAGATTTTTGCTTATATATTGATTAGGGTCTTTCGTCATGGCAATCCCCAGATATTTCAATGTATCCACTATTACCAACTGAGGTATTCCTGGTATTATTGGAGCACTAATGTGGTCTTTAGGTAATAATTCAGATTTCTCCCAGTATATCTCCAACTCTGTACAGCTACCAAATGCCTCCACTATACTCATTGCCTTTGTCAAAGACTGGCTCATATCTCCCAAGAAGAGCAAGATATCATCCGCATACAACCCTATTCTTTCTTCACCTGTTTTTCTCTGAAAGCCTGTTATCTCAGAACTCGTTCTTATGGAGATAGCCAGGGGCTCCATTGCCAAAGAAAAAAGCAAAGTAGACAATAGACACCCCTGTCTCGTCCCCCTCTCTAGTTCAAACCTTTCCGAGAGTTCGTTATTAATTTTTAGTCTAGCCTTAGACCTGTCATAAAGCATTTTAATCCAACCAGTGAAAGAGGGACCAAATCCAAATTTTTCCATCACCCCACTCCACACTATCGAAAGCTTTAATCACGTCTAGTGACAAAATAGCTCTTGATCCCTCGTTCTCCGTTGGGGTTTGTAAATTTAAGAAAGCCCTTCTGATATTCAAACTTGTAGATCTATTAGCTATAAATCCCGCCTGGTCCGAGTGAACCAGTTTAGGGATAACTCTGTTTAAATATTTTCACCAGAATCAGATCATCTTTTACTCCTTTCATTTGCTCACAAAGGTCTTTGAGCGATCCATTACATGCCCTCACTGCCATGAATACGTCTATTAGAGTTGGTTCCTTCTCTGGTGGTAAGCCAAACTCGGCTAATACAACTGTGTTTACATTTTGTTCACTCATCCCCATACCTTTATTGCTATGAGCTTTTGTTGACTGAGTCGGCGGTGCTGTAGCAGTTAACTGGCCCTGACCCAGGCCCAGGCTTTTTCTATCCTATGAACCCCCTTGTTGTGTCTTTGGCTGCGATTGTGACCCTTTTTTGGTGGGGTCTGGGCGGTGGTGTGTGCATATTGCTCCAATTTTGCAGCTGCTGAAGTTGCTGCCATTTGCTGGGCATTTTTATCCTTAGTGGAGCGTAGATGCTGCATCCTCCCTTTCCTTTCCCTTTGATTAACCGAGGGCCCTCCAACCCCTTAGCCAATATAACAGTGTAGAGCGAAAATTCTGCTTTTTCTGCACTAGAGTACACACACTCACTATGCTGCTCAGATGTCCACTCAGTATACCCACATACTAGATCATTATCAGTGACCTGGAGCTATAAACACCGTCTCTAGCATGTGCACCTTTACCTATACAACAAACAGTCAGGTGTAAGCCCCTTTGCAGGTTCAACAAACAGTGGTGTTTATCCACAAAATGTCTCTTTTATGCACATATTCTGAGGCAGCGCTTAGTAATATGACATTATCCATCCGCAGTTTACTGGAGCAATGGGTTAGCATATGGCAGCTTATGGCATAAATTTGAAGCATTACAACTCCCCTTTACTCATGTGTCCTTTTTGTTTTTCTGTTAGAGAGTGTCCATATATCAGGAACATGAATGACCAGGCTCTTGTAATTTCTTGTAGGCTCTTGTAGTCTTTTTGCACACTTGCTCACAGGGAGGACTCCCCTGATCCGCTTACTCCCCCAGCAGGTCAATGTCCACACCGTGCGTTGGGAGCAAACACTCGCTCTCACTGCCCACCTAGGACCTCTCCGGCGCCCCCGCCAGCGGCGAACGAGCGGTCAGTGTCCGCCGCACACAAAATCCCTCACAGGCAGTGTGTGGTGTGTGACGTCACTGACGGCTCTTGGTTGTACTCGGCACTGTTCAGGAAGGATCAGGAGGGCCCGGGATCTCAAAGTTACTCGTGCATCTCCGTGTGTCTCCGGGGTAACACTGGTGTGGGCAGCCGGCGCTCCTCGTCCTCTGATCCTCAACTCCGTGCTGCTCAGAGAAGTGTGCAAGTACCATCCGCCAAGGGCTTGCCTTATAGAGGGGGTCGGAGGGAAAGCACACAGAGTCCTCTCACTCCTCACACTCCATACCGCTGCACATCGTACCTCACACACTCACTTTCGGCCACGCCAGCAGAGTGCCTTTTTACATCAGATGTCCCCAGTGCAGTAGAGTCCCTTGGCTCTGCCTCTCACAGCACCTGTTGTGCCGAAATCAGTTTCACCCAGAAAACCTGTTTCCCCTGGCTCTCGGCTGAGATTTGAACTCCGCCCCTCCAGCCTACTGCACTCCAGCTCCTCCTAATCTCCACCCCTCCAGCTCTCTGCACTGTAGCTCCTCCCACTCTCCCTCGCAATGCTATTTGGCCATCTACCACCCCAGCCCCCCGTGTGTGCCCCCAGTTTTCATGGGGGAAAACTGTCTCAGTACAACACCATGAAAACAGGGGGCGCGGACGGAGGTGGGGGCGGTAGCCGGCTGAATAACATTGCGAGGGAGAGTGGGAGGAATTGCAGTGTAGAGGGCTGGAGGGGCGGAGTTCGAATCTGAGCCAAGAGCCAGGGGAAATAGGAAAGAGATCTTGTGGCGGTGGTGGCGGCCATATTTTTGGAGCCAGAAGCAGCTCCGGTGCCAAAAACAGTCCTGATTTTCTCCGAACGGGATGAGGGTCCCAAAAATCGGGATTGTCCCGGGAAAATCGGGAGTATGCAGACCTGTGAATCACGGCCTTGTGATAACGTCTCCCTGCCCAGAAAGTATGCCTCTCCATCTTCTGGTCAACCAGCATAGAGCCCTAAGCAAAAACTAGCTAGAGAATTCAAGACTAGAAGGGACAGGATTTCCTAATATAACAGGAGCTGCATATAAACTCTATTTCAGTAAACATGTTCACCTACTCACATTCAAGGTGACCACTACACACATTGTATCACAGACTCTATCTTGTATAGTGCATGTGAGATAACAAGGGGACAGATATGATTATGTCAAATGTATACAGTATGTAGCCTCCTGGTCCTAAACTGGGGCTACAATACAAATGTCATTTTTGTCTGAGCTGTTGGCAGCTCAGACTGATTGTACTGTTTATATCTGGCACTTCCCTAAGCTCAATTAGGTTGTGCATTTCTCACTGTCGCCAGTAGGATTCACTGGTACCACAGGCCAGTATGAAATAGTACAACTAGGTTGAGTTATGAATATTTATATTTCTTCCAGCCAGCCCAGCAAGAGGTTCATGGCCACTGGTGCATTCTGGGAGAGCATATATGTTTGGGGTGGGCCATGTGCTTGATCTCTTGTCTCAGGCCCAGATGGGGAAGGACCTGGTATGGAATTGGGGGACCCCCACATTGTCTTTTTTCCTCAAGTCTATTGCTGGCAATTATTTTGTTTACATTCAGCTGTCAGCGGGGAATGCCGCTGACAGCTGATGAGTCATCCATTGTTAAGGACATGGCAGCCGGCTTGCTGGCCCGCTCCCTAACAATTAGCTGGTCACTGGTTGTTAAGAACGGTGAGGGCCCCCTGCTAAGAAGAAAAAAACTGATGGAAACTGGTGCTTTACAGCGGTTAGCAGCGTTTAGAGACTTTTAGGAACTGGCAGCTTTTTTCTGCCGGTAAATCGCTCCCAAAAATTTAAGAAAAAAGGTTTTTTTTCTATTCCTAGAAGCTGAAGCTTCAAAAACACTTCTAGACTAAATTAGTGGGCATGGACACATAGGATAACACTGTTTACTTCTAGAAGCAGAAAAAAAGGCGCTCAAAAGCTGCTACTAGGAGTGTTTTTTTTTTTTTTTAAGCTAGTGTGCATGAAGAACAAGGAGTTTGGAGAAAAAGATGGCATGGCTCCCACATAGCCATAAACTCAACATGTCTGGGATTGCAAAAAGAAAAGCAAATGAGACAGCCTAAATCCACAGAAGAACAGTATTTAGTTCTCCTCCTAGATGTTTGGAAAAACCAATCTCCCGAGTTCCGTAACATCTTCCCATCTACATAACGCATATATTATATGGACCTTAACACCTATCTGCTGCACATATGTTTCCGCTGTGACATAAAGTAGTGTGCTGAGAGCGCTCACTGCAGGCTCCAAGCACACTGACTAAACTGTCTGTGTCAACTCTCGGTCACAGCCTCTGTTTGGGAGCGAGGCTTCCAATCATATGACCACTGTGTGAACCAATCACAGTGGTCATGTGATGGGGAAGATGCTCTACCATTAAAGCCCATTTAAAAGTAATGCATGGTATATTGCAGCATAGAGTCCTTAGATGTGGTGGCTGCATTTGTTTTCTTTTTTTTTACAGATTAGGTACATTTTCACCAGGTACAGAAATCATAGCTCCCAACTGTCCCTGATTTCGAGGGACTGTCCCTGATTTGGAGCAATGTCCCTCTGTCCCTCATTCCCCCTCATTTTGGTCTGATCTATATAGTTGTATATAAAATTATATAATCAAAGGCGTGAACAGCGCTGATCAGCAGACATAAACAGGACCCTCAGGAGGCAAAGTAAAAACTTTTTATTATTGTAGAAAAAATAATAAAATGTTCACCAAGGGATACAGCAGTCAATCGATGGTCATGCAGAGACTTGTATTAAAAAACTGACAGTACCTGGAGGCTGGAGCCGCATGGATGACACAGGGGCTTAGGGAGACCCAGCACAAAGCCGTTGGACAAAGAACACAGGAGCACCGCTGATGGGGGGCCCGTCCAGGACCGTAAGGCCAGAGGTCCGATGAAGGGGGAACCAAACTGCAGGCACAGGAACTGTTGGGGCCAGTATACAGCGGCCGCACACACTGTGTATGAAGCCCGGAAGTGATGTCACAGCCTGGCGGAAGTCAGCCAAAGGGTATGGGCAAACCCTGCTGCTGGAGCCAATTACGAACTGCTGATGCCAAGTAAGGATGAGCTCCGGCGTGTTCGCATGGCGCACTTGCCGAGCCCGCCAGGAAGTCGGCACGGCGCAGCGCTAATCACAGGCAGGGAGACATTTCCCGATCTCTGCAGCCGCACATCGGGAAATGTCTCACTGCTTGTGATTAGCGCTGCCCCGTGCCGACTTCCTGGCGGGCTCGGCACGTGCGCCATGCGAACACGCCGGAGCTCATCCCTAATGCCAAGGGAGCAAAGAGAGTCACACATCGTCGACTGGAGACACTACATGTTTCAGGGACACACCCCTTCTTCAGGTTAGTTGATTAGTTAGCTGAGTGTAAAGATTAAATAGGGAAAATGACCTGGAGCTATAAGTGTGGGAGGGGGTGGAGCTAGCAGCCCCTGTCATCCATATGGCCCCATCCACCCAAGTGGATAGTAACAATACCCAGTGCACAATACTTTATCAACAATTGCATATCTTAAAAATGTACTGTTGAAAAGTGATAATATTAATAAAAAAAAAATCACACATACCATGTTTCCCCGAAAATAAGACCTACCCTGATAATAAGACCTAGCATGATTCTCGGGGAGGGCTGCAATATAAGCCCTACCCTGAAAATAAGCCTTAGTAAAATTTGTTTAAAAAATTTTTATTCCACCTTGCAGAATGATTACACCACCATAAGGTGTGCGTGTCTCCCTTTGTAACTGCACCATGCAAAACACCCCATTTACAGACTCGCCGGAGGTCTTCTCCTCTCCTCCTGGCTGATGCCCGCGGCCCCCCTCCCCAGCGCACGGAGTGGGCCGACGCCAGCGGGACAGCGCCTCCCCCCCTTCCGCTCTCCTCCTGTCCGATGGCCGGGGGCCCCTCCCTCCTCAGCGCACAGAGCGGGCCAACGCCAGTGGGACAGCAGCTCCCCCCCTTCTGCTCTCCTCCCGCCCGATGCCCGCGGCCCCTCCCTCCTCAGCGCACGGAGCGGGCTGATGCCAGCGGGACACCGGCTCCCCCCTCCTCCGCTCTCCTCCCACCCGATGCCCGCGGCCCCCCTCCCCAGTGCACGGAGCGGGCCGACACCAGCGGGGATCCCGGAGCAGAGAAGAAGAGCCCAGGCAGACCATGCTACACCCAGGGGAGCTGCAACAAAGGTATTTCCCAAAAAACAATCACAAAGGGAGACACACTGCACCCCACACCGGCACAATTCCTACAAAACGAATTACATAATTCTATATGGATGGATTTTAAGATGCTTTTTATGTCAAAATACTGACTCCTGACCTGACTGGGAGGGGGAGAAGACATGGGACACAGGAGAAGGATAAATGACACAGCAGAAGCACTATGCAATCTATCATGCTTTAACCCCTTCCCGCCGACCGTACGCACATCTGCGTACTCGGCTTTCCGGGGTTATACCGGGATGATGCCCGCAGCTGCAGGCATCATCCCGGTACCGTTGTTTCGAGCGGGCGATCGGCTAACCGTATATAACAACCGATGCGGCTAAAAGCCGCTCGGCTGTTATACCGGAGGAGCAGTAGGGGACATCCCCCCCCTCCCGCCGCTTCCCGCCGCTCTTACCGGGCCTCCCGTGTGGGCGGGCCGGAACGAAGCTGTGGGCGGCTTGTTTCCAGCCTTCTCAATGTAAACGCGGAAGCGACGTCATGACGTCACTTCCCGTTTACTCGGCTGCCAATGGCGCAGATTTTAAAAATATATACAGTGTTCAGAATCGCCGTTTTCGGCGATCTGAATACTGTGAAGTGCAAAGGAGGGATTGGGGTCTTTTAGACCCCCGATCCCTCCATAAAGAGTACCTGTCACCACCTATTACTGTCACAAGATATGTTTACATTCCTTGTGACAGCAATAAAATTAAAAAAAAAAAAATGTTTTTTTTAAACACAATTTACAAGTATAAAAAAAAAATAAATAATAAAAAAATTTTTTTAAAGCGCCCCCGTCCCCGCGAGCTCGCGCAGCGAAGAAAACGCATACGGAAGTCGCTCCCGCATATGTAAACGGTGTTCAAATCACACATGTGAGATATCGCCGCGATCGTCAGAGCGAGAGCAATAATTGTAGCCCTAGACCTCCTCTGTAACTCTAAACTGGTAACCGTAAAAAAAATTTAAAGCGTCGCCTATGGAAATTCATAGGTACCGTAGTTTGTCGCCATTCCACTAGTGCGTGCAATTATAAAGGGTGACATGTTTGGTATCTATGTACTCGGTGTAACATCATCTTTCACGTTATACAAAAAAATTGGGGTAACTTTACTGTTTGGATTTTTTTTAAATTCATGAAAGTGTCTCTTTTCCAAAAATTTGCGTTTAAAACACAGCTGTACAAATACCATGTGATATAAAATATTGCAACAATCGCCATTTTTTTCTCTATATTCTCTGCTAAAAAAAATATATATAATGTTTGGGAACTCTAAGTAATATTCTAGCAAAAAATACGGATTTTAACTTGTAAACACCACATTTCAAAAATAGGCTTAGTCATGAAAGGGTAGGAAAGGATTTTTTCTTTTTTTTTTTGGGTTACAACCACTTTAAGATCATTGTACATACCGTAAATAAATAAGACATCCCCCGAAAATAAGCCCCTAGTGTGTTTTTGGTTGCCAAAATGAATATAAGACCCAGGCTTATTTTCGGGGAAACGCTATATATATATATATATATATATATATATATATATATATACAGTGGCTTGCGAAAGTATTCGGCCCCCTTGAACTTTTCAACCTTTTGCCACATTTCAGGCTTCAAACATAAAGAAATAAAATTTTTATTTTTTGTGAAGAATCACCAACAAGTGGGACACAATTGTGAAGTGGAATGAAATCTTTTGGATTTTTGAAACTTTTTTAACTAATAAAAAAATGAAAAGTGGGGCGTGCAAAATTATTCGGCCCCCTTGCGTTAATACTTTGTAGAGCCACCTTTTGCTGCGATTACAGCTGCAAGTCGCTTGGGGTATGTCTCTATCAGTTTTGCACATCGAGAGACTGAAATTCTTGCCCATTCTTCCTTGCAAAACAGCTCGTGCTCAGTGAGGTTGGATGGAGAGCGTTTGTGAACAGCAGTTTTCAGCTCTTTCCACAGATTCTCGATTGGATTCAGGTCTGGACTTTGACTTGGCCATTCTAACACCTGGATACGTTTATTTGTGAACCATTCCTTTGTAGATTTTGCTGTATGTTTGGGATCATTGTCTTGTTGGAAGATAAATCTCTGTCCCAGTTTCAGGTCTTTTGCAGACTCCAACAGGTTAAGTTAAGTTAAGAAAATAATTACCTACCCAATAAGATATTACTTTTTTTTCCTCATGGGACGGAGCAAGAGAACACTAAATTCTTAAATTAGTGCAAAAAGAAAATGGTCCTGTATTTGGCTGCATCCATCTTCCCCTCAATTTTAACCATCTTCCCTGTCCCTGCTGAAGAAAAGCAGGCCCAAACCATGATGCTGCCACCACCATGCTTGACAGTGGGGATGGTGTGTTGAGTGTGATGAGCTGTGTTGCTTTTACGCCAAACATATCGTTTTGCATTGTGGCCAAAAAGTTCGATTTTGGTTTCATCGGACCAGAGCACCTTCTTCCACATGTTTGGTGTGTCTCCCAGGTGGCTTGTGGCAAACTTTAGACGAGACTTTTTATGGTTATCTTTGAGAAATGGCTTTCTTCTTGCCACTCTTCCATAAAGGTCAGATTTGTGCAGTGTACGACTGATTGTTGTCCTATGGACAGACTCTCCCACCTCAGATGTAGTTCTCTGCAGTTCATCCAGAGTGATCATGGGCCTCTTGGCTGCATCTCTGATCAGTCTTCTCCTTGTCTGAGCTGAAAGTTTAGAGGGACAGCCAGGTCTTGGTAGATTTGCAGTGGTCTGATACTCCTTCCATTTCAAAATGATCACTTGCACAGTGCTCCTTGGGATGTTTAAAGCTTGGGAAATCTTTTTGTATCCAAATCCGGCTTTAAACTTCTCCACAAAAGTATTACGGACCTGCCTGGTGTGTTCCTTGGTCTTCATGATGCTCTCTGTGCTTTCAACAGAACCCTGAGACTATCACAGAGCAGGTGCATTTATACAGAGACTTGATTACACACAGGTGGATTCTATTTATCACCATCAGTCATTTAGGACAACATTGGATCATTCAGAGATCCTCGCTGAACTTCTGGAGTGAGTTTTCTGCACTGAAAGTAAAGGGGCCGAATAATTTTGCACGCACCACTTTTCAGTTTTTTAAATGCTAAAAAAGTTTAAAATATCCAATAGATTTCGTTCCACTTCACAATTGTGTCCCACTTGTTGGTGATTCTTCACAAAAAATAAAAATTTTATATCTTTATGTTTGAAGCCTGAAATGTGGCAAAAGGTTGAAAAGTTCAAGGGGGCCGAATACTTTCGCAAGCCACTGTATATACATATATATTTATATATATTTATATTAAAAACAACCATAATAATCCTAATAATAAATAATATATCATACACACACAATTCCAGGCAGCATGGTGGTGTAGTGGTTAGCACTCTCACCTAGCAGCAAACAATGGCCACTGGTTTGAACCCCAACCACGACACCACCTACCTGGAGTCTGCCCGCTCTCCCTGTACCTGCATGGGTTATTTAATAATAATAGAACATTTTAAATACACAGATAATGTCTATATAGGTCAGAAAATGCAAAAACAGAAAACAGCTAAGGTATATTTTATATATATATTACAGTGGGGATGGAAAGTATTCAGACCCCCTTAAATTTTTCACTCTTTGTTATATTGCAGCCATTTGCTAAAATCATTTAAGTTCATTTTTTACCTCATTAATGTACACACAGCACCCCATATTGAGAGAAAAACACAGAATTGTTGACATTTTTGCAGATTTATTAAAAAAGAAAAACTGAAATATCACATGATCCTAAGTATTCAGACCCTTTGCTCAGTATTTAGTAGAAACACCCTTTTGATCTAATACAGCCATGAGACTTTTTGGGAAAGATGCAACAAGTTTTTCACACCGGGATTTGGGGATCCTCTGCCATTCCTCCTTGCAGATCCTCTCCAGTTCTGTCAGGTTGGATGGTAAACATTGGTGGACAGCCATTTTTAGGTCTCTCCAGAGATGCTCAATTGGGTTTAAGTCAGGGCTCTGGCTGGGCCATTCAAGAACAGTCACAGAGTTGTTGTGAAGCCACTCCTTCGTTATTTTAGCTGTGTGCTTAGGGTCATTGTCTTGTTGGAAGGTAAACCTTCGGCCCAGTCTGAGGTCCTGAGCACTCTGGAGAAGATTTTCGTCCAGGATATCCCTGTACTTGGCCGCATTCAACTTTCCCTCGATTGCAACCAGTCATCCTGTCCCTGGAGCTGAAAAACACCCCCACAGCATGATGCTGCCACCACCATGCTTCACTGTTGGGACTGTATTGGACAGGTGATGAGCAGTGCCTGGTTTTCTCCACACATACCGCTTAGAATTAAGGCCAAAAAGTTCTATCTTGGTCTCATCAGACCAGAGAATCTTATTTCTCACCATCTTGGAGTCCTTCAGGTGTTTTTTAGCAAACTCCATGCAGGCTTTCATGTGTCTTGCACTGAGGAGAGGCTTCCGTCGGACCACTCTGCCATAAAGCCTCAACGGGTGGAGGGCTGCAGTGATGGTTGACTTTCTACAACTTTCTCCCATCTCCCGACTGCATCTCTGGAGCTCAGCCACAGTGATCTTTGGGTTCTTCTTTACCTCTCTCATCAAGGCTCTTCTCCCCCGATAGCTCAGTTTGGCCGGACGGCCAGCTCTAGGAAGGGTTCTGGTCGTTCCAAACGTCTTCCATTTAAGGATTATGGAGGCCACTGTGCTCTTAGGAACCTTAAGTGCAGCAGAAATTTTTTTGTAACCTTGGCCAGATCTGTGCCTTGCCACAATTCTGTCTCTGAGCTCTTCAGGCAGTTCATTTGACCTCATGATTCTCATTTGCTTTGACATGCACTGTGAGCTGTAAGGTCTTATATAGACAGGTGTGTGGCTTTCCTAATCAAGTCCAATCAGTATAATCAAACACAGCTGGACTCAAATGAAGGTGGAGAACCATCTCAAGGATGATCAGAAGAAATGGACAGCACCTGAGTTAAACATATGAGTGTCACAGCAAAGGGTCTGAATACTTAGGACCATGTGATATTTCAGTTTTTCTTTTTTAATAAATCTGCAAAAATGTCAACAATTCTGTGTTGTTCTGTCAATATGGGGTGCTGTGTGTACATTAATGAGGAAAAAAAAAGGAACTTAAATGATTTTAGCAAATGGCTGCAATATAACAAAGAGTGAAAAATTTAAGGGGGTCTAATACTTTCCGTCCCCACTGTGTATATATATATATATATATATATATATATATATATATATATATATATATATATATACCTTAGCTGTTTTCATCCGTGTTTTGTATGTGTGTGATTATTTTATTTTTATTAATATTATCACTTTTCAACAGTACATTTTTAAGATATGCAATTGTGCACTGGGTATTGTTACTATCCAGTCGGGTGGGTAGGGCCATATGGATGACAGGGGATGCTAGCTTCTCCCCCTTCCACACTTATACTTCCGGGTCATTTTCCCTATTTAATCTTCACACTCAGCCGACTAATCAGATAACCTGAAGAAGGGGTGTGTCCCCGAAACATATAGTGTCTCCAGTCGGTGATGTGTGACGCTCTTTGCTCCCTTGGCATCGGCAGTTCCTAATTGGCCCCAGCAGCAGGGTTTGCCCATACTCTTTGGATTCCTTTGGCTGACTTCCGCCAGGCTGTGACATCACTTCCGGGCTTCATACACAGTGTGAGCGGTCGCTGTATACTGGCCCCAACAGTTCCTGTGCCTGCAGTTTGGTTCCCCCTTCATCGGACCTCTGACCTTACGGTCCTGGATGGGCCCCCCATCAGCGGTGCTCCTGTGTTCTTTGTCCAACGGCTTTGTGCTGGGTCTCCCTAAGCCCCTGTGTCATCCATGCGGCTCCAGCCTCCAGGTACCGTCAGTTTTTTTAATCCAAGTCTCTGCATGACCATCAATTGACTGCTGTATCCCTTGGTGAACATTTTATTATTTTTTCTACAATAATAAAAAGTTTTTACTTTGCCTCTGAGGGTCCTGTTTATGTCTGCTGATCAGCGCTGTTCACCCCTTTGATTATATCTTCTGTCCTCATTTGTCTCTTTGGACAGCAGGGGCGTAGCTATAGAGCAGTGGTTCTCAACCTGGGGGTCGAATAATGATTTGCCAGGGGTCACTGAATCCTGGGCTGTTCCTGAAGCCCGCACTGCTCTCTCAGCCTTTCTTGCAGCCGCCCAGCTGGGCTGTTCCTGGAGCCTGCGGCTGCCCACTCAGCCTCTTCGCAGCCACCCATTCAGTTCACGGCATGGCTGGGGGCAGAGACTGGAGGTCAGCTGACTGGTGAGGAATGTGAAGTAAGAGGGGCTGGTGGAGACCCAATCTCCTGATTTCGGAATAGGTGTCACTGCTACAAGACACCACAAAATCGGAGACACAGTGAGTAACACTACCTGTGATTATATTTGCCATTAAAAGTCCCCACTACAGTTCTCAGATCAGCAGATGACCTTGATCAAGAGCACCTAAGTTGGCTGATCAGAACTCCACCAGCACTGCCACTCGTCCCAACTCCCCGCCAGCACTGCCACTCATCCCATTCCCCCACCAAGGTGTAAGAGAAGGAATAAAAATAGAGAATACATAGAAGGGAGAGGAAAAGAGGGGGAGGAACAATGAAAAGGGGAGGGAAAGAATAAGAGAAAAAGAAAAACAGCTAGAGAGAGGGATGGTAAGAAAAGAACAAGAAATTAGGATAGAGAGAGATAAAAGGGAAAGAAAAAGAGAGAGTGGTACATCCTAAAATGTACCATAATGGGTTTTAATACTGTATTAGTAGAAGGGACTCGGGGAGCACTAAATCACCGTGGGTTAGGGGTGCAAATTACTTGTCTTGCCTTGGGTGCTGACAACCCACGCTACAAAAAAAATTTACTGTTAGGGGTCCCCACAACTTGGGAAATTTTATCAAGGGGTCATGGCACTAGAAGGGTTGAGAACCACTGCTATAGAGGGTGCAAGAGTTGCGATCGCGACCCGGCCCCAGGCTGCAGGGGGCCCGTGAGGCTCCCCTGTCAAGTTTGTCTACACTTGTGTGAGCCGGAGTCGGGGGCGGAGCAGGGATCCGGAGCGGGGGCGGTCCTAGGTACGGAAGACTGCTTGCCTCTTGACTTTACACTATGGATTGGATGCAGCTAGCACAAGGCTGGATAGGAGGGCTGGTGGGGCGGCATATAAGAGAACCGATCTCCTCTGTTCTCCTCCTGTCTCCTGCAGGTCTTTCAACGGCTGCAGGAGCAGGATCGGTTCTCCTATATGCCGCCCCGCCTGCCCACCTATCCAGCGAAGCGGCAAGCTGTCATCCATACCTAAGACCGCCAGCTCCACCTCCCAACTCCGCCCCCCCGACCCTGGCTCAAGGCTGTTCCTACCGCCGGAATGGTAGGAGAAAAGCTCCCTGTCTGAGGCCGCTCCTGGTAAGCCACAAACTCTCTGTCACAGCAGAGTGTAAAAGAATACACTGGGCCCAGCGAGTATATTGTTCCAGGTGTGCTGCTGACTGTCACTCTGCTCCCTCCCACAATGCCCTCCCTCTGGTCATGCTGTCTCCCCACACTGCCCTCCACTACCCCCCCTCCCATCATGCTGTGCCCTCCACACGCCGTACTGACCACGTCCACTGCCCTACTGACCACGTCTACTGACCCTGTCCACTGCCCTACTGACCACTTCTACTGACCCTGTCCACTGCCCTACTGACCACGTCCACTGTCCTCCTACTGACCACATCCACTGCCCTACTGACCATGTCTACTGACCCTGTCCACTGCCCTACTGACCACGTCCACTGTCCTACTGACCACGTCCACTGCCCTACTGACCATGTCCACTGCCCTACTGACCATGTCCACTGCCCTACTGACCCTGTCCACTGCCCTACTGACCGTGTCCACTGCCGTACTGACCATGTCCACTGCCCTACTGACCACGTCTACTGACCCTGTCCACTGCCCTACTGACCACGTCTACTGACCCTGTCCACTGCCCTACTGACCACGTCTACTGACCCTGTCCACTGCCCTACTGACCACATCCACTGCTCTACTGACCACGTCCACTGCCCTACTGACCATGTCCACTGCCCTACTGACCCTGTCCACTGCTCTACTGACCACGTCCACTGCTCTACTGACCACGTCCACTGCTCTACTGACCACGTCCACTGCTCTACTGACCATGTCCACTGCCCTACTGACTGACATCATTCCCAGTCCACACTGACACCACTGGCCGAACTAGGGTTGCAAAGGTCGCACTTGTTACTGGGCCCTGGCCTTTCACCACCATGGCAGAGCCCAAGACTGAAGGACTGCACAACATGTGAAAGGGATCCACTGTGGGCCGTAAGGGTCATGGGATCAGTGGGAAGGGCTTTGGGCTCGGAGGGAATGGCTCAGGTCGGAGGTCAGGGGGCCCTTCATGATTTCTTGCTCCAGGGCCCTGAAAGTTCTAGTTATGCCTCTGAGCAGCGGCCACAGCTACATTTAATTTTCTTTTTGACTTTTCACTTGGCCTCTGGTCTGTGCGCCTGGACTTTTGTTTTTAGTATAAAAAATTCACTTTTTATCTTTCAAATAGTGTTTAGCTTTCATCTAATTTCTAAATTGCTACATTTGTACATTTTAAAAGCCAGTATAAGGCCCCTTTCACACGAGGGATCCGTATGTCCGTTTTTCACCCTTCCGTTTTCAGATGAAAAACGGACATACATGTATCCCTATGGAGCGTCGGATGTCAGCGGTGACATGTCCGCTGACATCCGACCCGCTCCGATCCGAAAAGTGTAACGGAGGAAAAACCTACTTTTCCCTCCGTTTTCGGATCGGATCGGATGACGACGGACACTACGAACCGTCATCATCCGATCCCCCCATAGGGGAGAGCGGCGCTCTGACAGGTCCGTCGCTGCACAGTGTGCAGCGATGCACCTGTCATCGTCCTGCTCAGCGGGGATCGGCGGAGCTATTCCCGCTGAGCAAGCGGATGTTCACGGGGCGGATCATGACTGATCCGCCCCGTGTGAAAGAGCCCTAAAGGAAAAATAGTGGTAAAAAAAGTCCTTGTGGATTTAATTTACCTTTATTTGGGTTTATTCTCCTTTAAGGGAGTGTGGCAGGGGGCGTGCCCAATGCCTACATACATTTGTCAGTAGGTGTCCCTCATTCCCATCTCAAAATATTGGGAGGTATGCAGAAATTACTGGTAGAGCTTAGCAAAATGCAGTGTCCTTGAGAAAGAAAGCACAAACATCTTATCTTTCTTGGTAAACTACTAGTCCCATCAATCCACCGTGTAATAGAAATAAACAAAGACAAGTTTAAAGTGATTGTAAAGTCAGTTTTTTTTATCTTAATGCATGCTATACATTAAGATAAAAAGCTTTCTGTGTTCAGCAGCCCCCCTAATACTTACCTGAGCCCATCTAGATCCAGCGATGTTGTAGGAGTGTCTTGGCTGCCCAGGACTCCCCTTCTTAATGGCTGAGACAGCAAAGACGCCATTGGCTCCCGCTGCTGTCAAAGTCAGTCAGCCAATCAGGAGAGAGAGGGGGCGTGGTCGGGTCGCAGCTCCATGTCAGAATTGACACAGGGAGCTGTAAATCGGCTCGGGTGCCCCATAGCAAGCTGCTTGCTGTGGGTGCAATCATTAGAAGGGAGGGGCCAGGAGAGCCGAAGAGGGAACAGAGAAGAGGATTTAGGCTACTCTCTGCAAATCCACTGCAACAGAGCAAGGAAGTATAACATGTTTGTTATTTTTAACTAAAGAAAAAAAAAAGAGACTTTACAATCACTTTAAAGTCCAGCCTGTGTGATGACCTTAGCTATTTCCATAGATATAATGGAGAAATGAGTGTAGCTGCCAAGGGTCAGGAAGTGTTATTTTGCTGGAGAACCAGGTAAAAAAAAAAAGAAAATTAATGCAGCCACTGCATCTAAAGATTGATTAACTGCAATATATTACTTTATTTGTGTTTATATACACTTTAAATACTTTAGGGGCCAGTTCACACCACATGCAGTCCAGTGCATATTTTCTCTGCATCAAAAACGCATGGAAAATAGGTTATATGGTTTCCAATAGTTCACACCAGTGCAGTCAGTTCCAGGGCTTTCCAGTTTCAGAAAAAAAAGCATTTTTCCTGCACTGGACTGTACTGGAACATAGTAAAACGCATCAGAACATGCTGAAATACACGGTAAGGCATCAAAAATGCACCAGACCTCAGTACAGTGAAAAAAAACAGGAAAAAGAAACCAAAAAGCATCTGGCATGCATCCGAAAACGCATCAAAAATGCACCGGAACGCGTTGAAAACGTGCATGCAGAAATGCATACAGAACAGATCTGGAGTGAGTTTTTGTGCCGTGAACCAGCCCTAAAAGATTTCAGGCTTATTTTAAGTGTTGCAGTGGTCAAATATATACATATAAGTAATCATGTGTTTTTTGTCTTCCACAGGTGAAAATGTTCTGACGGGCTCCCGCTTTTACCAGGCACAGGAACCATCAGGAGAATACATGTATCAGTTTGACAAAGATGAGATCTTCTATGTGGATTTGGATAAAAAGCAGACCATGTGGAGGCTCCCACAGTTTGGTGAATTGTCCAGCTTTGAGGCAGCTGGAGTTCTGCAGAATATTGCTGTGCTGAAATTTAATCTTGATATTTGTAAGAAGCGGTCAAACTTCACCGAAGCAAAAAGCGGTAAAAATCATTTTCTACGTATGAAATGCATTGTACACTTGTAAAATTTACAAACGTGAGTGACTTGCACATTTGTTTTTTGAACCAGGTCCGTCCAGCTGTAAGGCTCGGTTCACATATATGCGGTGCGGGAAACGCAGCAAATCCTGTGCATTTCCCGCATCATATTGAAATCGCACGCATGAACCGCGGGGGGTGTCAATATTAAGTTAACGACACCCCAAAAAGTTTTGCAAATCGCAGTGTGGTTGACAGAATCGAATCACGTAAGTCTGGACATCGATGTGATCCGATTCCAGTGCAGGGGAAAAAAAGGATCCTGCACCTTTTTGTGTTTCCAATGCAGTGCGATTTGAGCCATACAAATGAATTGCTCAAATTGCATTGCACAGACATCGCATGTGATTTGCACAGGAATGCAGTGCAATTCCTATATGAATCAAATGCGATGTGCCCCACCACATACACTATATTGTCAAAAGTATTGGGACGTCTGCCTTTACACACACATGAACTTTAATGGCATCCCAGTCTTCGCCTGTAGGGTTCAATATTGAGTTGGCCCACCCTTTGCAGATATAACAGCTTCAACTCTTCTGGGAAGGCCGTCCACAAGGTTTAGGAGTGTGTCTATGGGAAAGTTCCACGCATGCTCAGAATCAAGCAGAAGAGCAGCACTGGCTATTGAACTTCATTTTTCTCAGTTCGTCGTACGTGTTGTACGTTACCGTGTTCTTGACGTTCGCAGTTTCCGACCAACCTTGTGTGACCGTGTGTATGCAAGACAAGTTTGAGCCAACATCCGTCAGAAAAAAACATGGATTTTGTTGTCGGAATGTGCAATCGTAGGGTTCAGTATTGAGTTGGCCCACCCTTTGCAGCTATAACAGCTTCAACTCTTCTGGGAAGGCCGTCCAAAAGGTTTAGGAGTGTGTCTATGGGAATGTTTGACCATTCTTCCAGAAGCACATTTGTGAGGTCAGGCACTGATGTTGGATGAGAAGGCCTGGCTTGCAGTCTCCGCTCTAATTCATCCAAAGGTGTTCTATCGGGTTGAGGTCAGGACTCTCTGCAGGTCAGTCAAGTACCTCCACCCCAAACTCGCTCATCCATGTCTTTATGGACCTTGCTTTGTGCACTGGTGCGCAGTCATGTTGGAACAGGAAGGGGCCATCCCCAAACTGTTCGCACAAAGTTGGGAGCATGAAATTGTCCAAAATATCTATGCTGACACCTTAAGAGTTCCCTTCACTGGAACTAAGGAGCTAAGCCCTTAAAAACAACCCCCATACCATAATCCCCCCCTCCACCAAATAATTTGGACCAGTGCACAAAGCAAGGTCCATGAAGACATGGATGAGCGAGTTTGGGGTGGAGGAACTTGACTGGCCTGCACTGAGTCCTGACCTCAACCCAATAGAACACCTTTGGGATGAATTAGAGCGGAGACTGCGAGCCAGGCCTTCTCATCCAACATCAGTACCTGACCTCACAAATGCACTTCTGGAAGAATGGTCAAACATTCCCATAGACACACTCCTAAACCTTGTGGACAGCCTTCCCAGAAGAGTTGAAGCTGTTATAGCTGCAAAGGGTGGGCCAACTCAATATTGAACCCTACGATTGCACATTCCGACAACAAAATCCATGTTTTTTTTCTGACGGATGTTGGCTCAAACTTGTCTTGCATACACACGGTCACACAAGGTTGGTCGGAAACTGCGAACGTCAAGAACACGGTAACGTACAACACGTACGACGAACCGAGAAAAATGAAGTTCAATAGCCAGTGCTGCTCTTCTGCTTGATTCTGAGCATGCGTGGAACTTTGTGTGTCGGAATTGTCTACACACGATCGGAATTTACGAGAACGTATTTTGTTGTCGGAAAATTTGAGAGCCAGATCTCAAATTCTGTATGTCGGAAATTCCGATGGAAAACGTCCGATGGAGCCTACACACGGTCAGAATTTCTGACAACAAGCTCCGATCGCACATTTGCCGTCGGAAAGTCCGACCATGTGTACAGGGCATAAGACGGGGATGCCATTAAAGTTCATGTGTATGTAAAGGCAGGCGTCCCAATATTTTTGACAATGTAGTGTGAACCAAGCCTCAATGTCATGTTAATATACTAAAATTTTATAATTATAACTACTTCCTTTTCTGCATACCTGGTCTGTTTTTATTGGCTTTGCTGCATGTTAACTGAAATGCAAATAAACCAATTAAAGCAGAACTAAATCCTCCAATGGTTTACAGCCAAGAAGGCTGCCAATTGGCTTCTGGTTGATCGGCCATTGCCATGGTGCTGCACATGTGATCAGTTATGACAACAGCCATTTGATGGTTTGACAGTTTGATTGAGAGCTAACATAAGCACACTAGTAACCATTGGCATAACTAGAACCTTCAGGGCCCCAGTGCAAGAAACCAGGAAGGGCCCACCGACCCAAGCCCAGTGCCCTTTCTATTGTTCCCGGGGCTCTTTACTCCCGTCGCGGGGCCCTTTATTACAGTCACGCAGCAGGACCTTTTCACATGTCCTGCAGTGGGCCCCCTTCCTGCCCTTTACATTAGCATCCTGCTTTACATCAGAGTTCCTCTTTACAGTACATTACAGTGCAAGGGGAACTCTGCAGACCATGATGCAAGGGAGAATGCTGCAGACTCTGGTGTAAAGGGAACTCTGATGTAAGAGGTTCTCTGGTCACCAAAGCCCCCCTTACATCAGAGCTCGCAGAGTTCCTCCTTACCTTAGAGTTCGCAAAGTGCACTGTGCACAAGGTGAACTCTGCTGACTCTGATGTAAGCAGGGATGCTGGGAACTTTGATGGGTAAGGGGAGCTCTGGTGACCAGAGACCCCCTTAAATCAGACCTCCCCTTTACACCAGAGTCTGCAGAATGAATACACTAAGGTAAATGGGTTTACTGATGTAAGAGGGGCATGAGGACACTGATATAAGGGGGAACCTTACCTTAGGTCCCTTACCTTAGGGTCTCCACACCCCCTTTACATCAGTGACCCCTCCACAGACTATGTGTGGCTCTGAGCTGTCACACACTGACCTCCTAATGGCATCCCCACAAATCGGCACCTGCGGCACATTATATTGCATGCCAAACCACATTTTGTTGCAGCGCCATGTGGCTTGGTGTGACAACATTAAAAAAAAGAGGGTCAGGACTTCTTTTCTGCATTTCTTGCAGGTAGGGCAGCCCATTAAAATGAATGGGCTGCCCTACCCGCGATCTGCATGCACAGATCTGGATGAAGCCTCATATAACAACAATACTTGTTCTTACATCAGCATCCTCAGTCCCCCTTCACATCACAGTCACTCCCCTTCACATTACTGTCCTTTGTCCCCCCTTACAATCTTGAGCTTCCCATTACTGTCCTCAGCCCCCATGCACCCAGCCCCTCCTCATTAATGTCCCCCCCATCAATGTCCTGAGCCCCCCATTACTGCCCACTGCCCTCTCTTTACTGTCCTCAGTCCCCCCATTAATGCCCCCCCTTGTTAATGTCCTGAGCCCCCCATTACATTCCTAAAAACCTGCATTACTGTCCTCAGTGACCTCATTACTGTCCTCAGCCCCCATCCCTCCATTAATGTCCTCAGTGACTGCTTTACTGTCCTCAGCCCCTCCATTATTGTCCTCAGCCCCCTTCTAATAACACCTTCCAATAATGTCCTCAACTTCCCTTTCCCTCCATTACAGTCCTTAGCTCCTCCCATTAATGTCTTCAGCCCCCCCCATTAATGTCCTCAGCCTCCCCCCCTTAATGTCCTCAGATCCCCCCATTAATGTCATCAGCCCCCCTCTATTAATGTCCTCAGCTCCCCCCATTAATTTTCTCAGCCCCCCCCCATTACAGTCCTCAGCTACCCCCATTATTATTAATATTTAGAATATTCATAGCCTCCCCTCCATTACTGTCCTCAGTGACCCCATTACAGTCCTTATCTCCCGCATTAATGTTCTCAGCCCCCTTCCATTAATGTCCTCAGCCCCACTTTCCCTTCATTACAGTCCTTAGCTCCCCCATTATTGTCCTCAGCTCCTCCCCCCCTCCATTAATGTCCTCAACCCCCCTCCATTACAGTCCTCAGCCCCCCTCCATTACTGTCCTCAGCTCCCCCATTAATGTCCATAGCCCCCCCCATTAATGTTCATAGCCCCCCTCCATTAATGTCCTCAGCTCCCCCATTAATGTCCATAGCCCCCCCCATTAATGTTCATAGCCCCCCTCCATTAATGTCCTCAGCTCCCCCATTTATATTCATAGCCTCCATTAATATTCTTAGCATTCCCCATTAGTATTCATAGCCTTCCCATCCATTAATGTCCTTAGTCCCCCCCCCCCATTAATGTTCTTAGTTCCCTCTATTAATGCTCTCAGCTCCCTCCATTAATGTCCTCAGCTCCCCCACCCACACTGTCCCCCTCCTCCTACCTTACTGAGTGCGAAGGGTGGGAGACACAGCACATCTGGACAGTGGGCTGAGAGGTACAACCTGCAAGTTGGGGATCAGTTGCTTAGGACTGCCCTGCATCCTAACAACCAATCACCTCCTTGTTAACTCGGGCAGCCCTAGACCTCCATCCAGAGCCGTCCTGCCTCCTGCAGATGGCTCCCAGAGAATGACAGTGGAGGGTCCGCGACCAGCCATGATGCTTGCTGTAACAGGGAGGCTGCCCGGGCCCCCTGGAACAGGGGCGGGGTCACAATTGCAACCCCTGATGTGACGCTAGTGCTAGTAACCGTAACAGTTATCATTCAAGGCCTTGAATGTAACTGTTGTAGGAAACAGTTAAAGTGGAGCTAAACCCATTGATTTAATTGTTTCCCAAAATAGTTACATTTAAAGCAGAACTAAGCTCCCCTATCCCTTAGAGCCCTTGCACACTGGGGCGGTTTGCAGGCGCTATTGCGCTAATAATAGCGCCTGCAAACTGCCCCGAAAGTGCCGCTGCTTTCATTCCAGTGTGAAAGCCCCGAGGGCTTGCATACTGGAGCAATGCGCTGACAGGACGGTAAAAAAAGTCCTGCTAGCAGCATCTTCGGAGCGGTGAAGGAGCGGTGTGTATACCGCTCCTTTACCGCTCCTGCCCATTGAAATCAATGGGACGGCGTGGCTATACCGCCGGCAAAGCGCCTCTGCAGAGGCGCTTTGCGGTGGTATTTAACCCTTTCTCGGCCACTAGCGGGGGGTAAAACCGCCCTGCTAGCGGCCGCATACCGACGGTAAAACGCCGCTAATAATAGCGGCGTTTTACCGCCGACGCCGCCCCCCGCCCCAGTGTGCAAGGGCTCTTACACCCAGGGAATCTGCCATCTTGGCCTCTGTTTGATTTGCAACTGACATGATGCTGCACATGTGATCAGTTATGACACCAGCCATTTGATGCCTTGACTATTCAGTTGACAGTTCACACTAGTAAGACCCCTTTCACACCGAGGGCATTTTGCAGGCGCTATAGCGTTAAAAATAGCGCCTGCAATCCGCCCTCAAACAGCAGCAGCATTGTCTCCAGTGTGAAAGTCCGAGGACTTTCACACCAGAATGGTGGGCTGGCAGGACGGGAAAAAAAGTCCTGCCAGCAGCTTCTTTGGAGTGGTGAAGGAGCGGTGTGTTTACCGCTCCTCCATCGCTCCTCCACCGCTGCTCCCCCGCTGCTCCCCATTGAAATCAATGGGGCAGCACTGGGATACCGCCAGCAAAACGCCGCTATTGCGGTACTTTGCGGGCGGTTTTAACCCTTTCTCGGCCGCTAGCGGGGGGGTAAAAGCACCCCGCTAGCAGCCAAAATGCACTGCTAATCTGACGGTAAAACGCTGCTAAAAATAGCGGCGTTTTACAGTTGATGCTATGGGCAGCTCGGTGTGAAAGGGTTCTAACTGACAGGTATCACTGGCAGCATGCCTTTTATGTAACTGTTTTGGGAAACAGTCAAATCAGTGGGTTTAGTTCCACTTAAGGCCCCTTGCACACTTGTACGACTTGGGACTGCAAAGTCGCATGACAAGTCGTACCCCATGATTTCCAATGAGTTCCATTCATATCTGTGCGACTTCAAGTTGTAGCGACCTCAAAGTCGTCCCTGCACTACTTTGGTCCGACTTTGATGCAACTTGAGGTCCATAGACCTCAAGGTTACACAGGCATTGCTTCAAGTCGTGGCAAAATCATGGCAAAAAATCGTGGCAAAATCGTGCGACTTTCAGGTCGCACAAGTGCGAAAGGGACCTTAGGCATGCTATGAATGATAACTGTCAGTTACATGTGCTCTCAACCAAACTGTCAAGCCATCAAATGGCTGATGGAAGATTTTTTTCTGCCTTATTTCTGTGTGTTTAATTCTACTGTAACCCTTATACCGCCACTGCTGTATGTCTTACAATGGTGGCAGCATGGATTTTTGCACACAGTAACTGTTAGCTAGATCCCTGATTTCTCATTAAAAGGAATATTATATCACATAGGGGATGTTGCAGTGAAAGTAAAAAAAGTGAAAAAAATAAAGTTACATCCTGGCACTTAAACCCACCTAAAAAATGTTTTAACCCACCCCTCCCCCACAAATGTGCACTCAAGAAGGTAAAAGCACCTGTTGGGGTGCCTACATATGAAAGCATCACTTGCGATACACAGGTTATTTATTGCCATACAAGCCGAGTAAGAGCAATAATTCTAGGCTCCATATTCACAGTTAAAGCAGAAAGCAGATTCTCTTTGATAGTGTTGTTTTTCTGCATTCAGCTTTGGAATAGGAAAAATCCAAATATTTCAGAATATTCCCAGAGCAGGCTGCCAAGAATCTGTTCATATCCAAGGAGGCTCATACAGCAGGATGACATGATTAAAATGCAACAGTTTATTAATTACACGTATCACTAGAATGACAACATTTTTGTCCATACCATAATATATTGTGTATAATGGGTGTGTTCAGGCTCACTATGAGCCTTTATACATGGACACCTACAGGGGGTGGGAAACAGGCAGGTAGGCTGCAGTTTTAGCACCCCCACAGCCTCCCACCTGATTTCTGACATTACAGCCTGATAGGGATGTATACCTATGTAGCCATGATGCTTTGTTTTGTGGCAATTTTACCCGCAGAGTTTGATAGGCAGCACCGCCTGTCAATCGTGCCTATTGGAATCAATTGAGCCGCAATGGAACTGCATGCCAAATGCTTGCGGTTTGTCAATATAAAATTGCCAGTCTAAAATAAAAAAAGGTGTCAGGGGACTGCAGTAGCACTTCCTGAATGTCTGCCAGTTGCTGTATCACCTTCTGAAATGCAGTGCGCTGCAAATCACTTTTTGAAGGGTGGTAAGCATTGCTGCCAGTGTGAAAGAAAGCAAAGGTGAGCATTTCATTATACAGTGCCTTGAAAAAATATTCATACCCCTTATACCCCTTGAACTTTTTCATATTTTATTGGGATTTTATGTGATAGACCAACACAAAGTGGCACATAATTGTGAAGTGGAAGGAAAATGATAAATGGTTTTCAAAATTTTTTACAAATAAATATCTGAAAAGTGTGGCGTGCATTTGCAATCAGCCCCCTTTACTCTGATACCCCTAATCAGTGGCGTCATTAAGGGGTGGCTATTGAGACTGGAGCCCTGAATCAGGGGCCCATAGCCCCGAGTCCAGGGTCGGCCCTACCGTGAGAGAGTCACAGGCTGCCGCACACAGCACTTCCCGCACTGCAGCAGCACTCTCACTGAGTCAGCTTCAGTGATATCCAGAGCCCGGAGATCTGTGTGAGAGTTACATAGTTAGTAAGGCTGAATAAAGACACCAGTCCATCCAGTTCAACCTGAGTGAGTGCATATCTACAATTATCCCTATTTTTTATGTAAGGTAACCATAAAGCGCCATCAATTTACGCAGCGCTCCACACATACATCCCACACTCACATCAGTCCCTACCCTCAAGGAGCCCACAATCCAAGGTCCCCAACTCACATTCATATACTAGGGCCAATTTTGGACAGAAGCCAATTAACCTACCAGCATGTCTTTGGAGTGTGGGTGGAAACCGGAGGAAATCCACGCAGGCACAGGGAGAACATGCAAACTCCAGGCAGGTAGTGTCATGGTTGAGATTCGAACCAGCGACCCTTTTTACTGCTAGGCAAGAGTGCTAACCACTACACCACTGTGCCACCCTAAAAAACACCACTGTGCCGCCCTAGAGTGAGAGTGAGTCTCCTCCCTTGCTCCGCCCATGTCATAGATTCAGGAGGAACTTTCTCACACTAATCTCTCCTGAGCTGGTAAGTGCAGACCATATGGAGGGGGGAACTCTGTATACCCAGCCTCTCTGTATATACCCAGCCTATCTTCTGTATGCCCATCCTCTCTGTACATACCCAGCCTCTCTTTATATACCTGGCCTCTCTGTATACCCAGCCTCTCTATATACCCAGGGTATCTTCTGTATGCCCAGCCTCTCTGTATACCCAGCCTCTCTGTATATACCCAGCCTCTCTGTGTATACCCAGCCTCTCTGTATATACACAGACTCTCTGTATACCCAGCCTCTCCGTATATTCCCAGCATCTTTGTATATACCAGCCTCTCTGTATATGCCCAGCCTCTCTGTATATACCTAGCCTCTCTGTATACACAATCCACATCTGGTGGCAAGTGAGGTGACAAGCTCTCTGGTGACCCCGATGTAATGAGGGGGGCTTTGGAGATCCTTATGTAATAATATATAATGTTATATATATATATATATATATATATATATATATATATATACACACACACACGTATATTATATACATGTGTATGCCCGCCCAAGTGTATGACTCTCTTTACTTCACTGCTATGGGCTCTAGCCCCAGATCTTTTGTAGACCTAGCAATGCCCCTGCCCCCAACTAATATCTAGTGAAACCAATTGCATTCAGAGGTCACTTAATTAGTAAAACGAGTCCACCTGTGTGTAATTTAATCTCAGTATAAATACAGGTATTCTGTGAAGCCCTCAGAGGTTTGTTAGAGAACCTTAGTGAACAAACATCATCATCAAGGCCAAGGAACACACCAGACAGGTCAGGGATAAAGTTGTGGAGAAGTTTAAAGCAGTTTTAGATTATAAAAAAATATCCCAAGCTTTGAACATCTCATGGAGCTCTGTTCAATCCATCATCTGAAAATGAAAAGAGTATGGCACAACTGCAAACCTACCAAGACATGGCCGTCCACCTAAACTGACAGGCCGCACAAGGAGAGCATTAATCAGAGAAGCAGCCAAGAGGCCCATGGTAACTCTGGAGGATCTGCAGAGATCCACAGCTCAGGTGGGAGAATCCATCCACAGGACAACTATTAGTTGTGAACTCCACAAATCTGGCCTTAATGGAAGAGTGGCAAGAAGAAAGCCATTGTTGAAAGAAAGCCATAAGAAGTCCCATTTACAGTTTGCGAGAAGCCATGTGGGGGACACAGCAAACATGTGAAGAAGGTGCTCTGGTAAGATAAGACCAAGATTGAACTTTTTGGCCTAAAAGCAGAAAACTAACACTGCACATCACCCTGAACACACCATCCCCACCGTGAAACATGGTGGTGGCAGTATCATGTTGTGGGGATGCTTTTCTTCAGCAGGGACAGGAACGATGGTCAGAGTTGATGGGAAGATGGATGGAGCCAAATACAGGGCAATCTTAGAACAAAACCTGTTAGAGTCTGCAAAAGACTTGAGACTGGGGCGGAGGTTCACCTTCCAGCAGGACAACGACCCTAAACATACAGCCAGAGCTACAATGGAATGGTTTAGATCAAAGCATATTCATGGGTTAGAATGGCCCAGTCACAGTCCAGACCTAAATTCAATTGAGAATCTGTGGTAAGACTTGAAAACTGCTGTTCACAGACACTCTCCATCCAATCTGACAGAGCTTGAGCTATTTTGCAAAGAAGAATGGGCAAAAATGTCACTTTCTAGATGTGCTGGTAGAGATATCCCCAAAAAGACTTGCAGCTGTAATTGCAGCGAAAGGAGGTTCTACAAAGTATTGACTCAGGGGGGCGCCATACAAATGTACCCCACACTTTTCACATATTTATTTGTAAAACATTTCAAAGACCATTTATCATTTTCCTTCCACTTCACAATTATGTAGCACTTTGTGTTGGTCTATCACATAGAATCCCATCAAAATACATTTGTTTCTGGTTGTAACATGACAAAATGTGGAAAATTTCAAGGGGTGTGAATACTTTTTCAAGGCACTGTATGTGAATAATACCTTGGATAGGGAAAGCACTGAAGTGCTATTTTCCCAAAAGTAATATTTAGTTTATACAGTAGGCAGAGTTGGGTGGGTTTAATCACCGACTGGCTTTGGAGTGTGTCTCTTGGAATACCTCCCTGCTATTGTTCTTAACCTGTTGGAATTTTGGGTGCTAATGTTCAAATGTTAATGTTGCCACTTCTCTTGCTGCATTTTCTGTATTATAAAAAAAAACGAATAATGCAAAAGGGAGTGTAAAGTTCCCAGATAGGTGTGCAGGATGGGAAATACTTGGACAGATTTTGCCATTGATGTAAAAACTTTTTGGTGATGTAAAGTGTTGCTAAACTAATAACAGTAAAATCAGTCTGTATATGCAGTAAAGCAGGGGTGTCCAAACTTTTTTCAAAGAGGGCCAGATTTCATGAAGTGAACATGCGTGAGGGCCGACCATTTTGCCCGACTTTTTTTGAACCATTAAAATTAAATATTTTATGCAAAGCTTATTGCAAACAGCATACTATTCATTTCATAACATTGACAATATATGATGATATTTAATATATATATCTTCTACGCTCAAGGTAACGTTGAGCTCAGGCGTGTTCTCTCTCTCCCTCCCTCCCCCCCCCTCTTCTCTCCCCCCTTCTCTCTCTCTCTTTCAGAAGAGACTCTATTACCTACCTAACTCCCTGCTTCAGCAGGATCCCTCAAGGCTAATTCACACATTGTGCAGTCACATGCATTTTACTGTATTGTAAAATGTCTGTCACCACAAGGGCACATAGAAAATACCTGTATTTGTTTCCTGTGTGTCCCATTCACAATGCAACACAGCCTGGAGCTGCTCCGCAACATGCTGCAATAAAATGCAGACATCTGCAGTGCACTATACATAACCGCATGGCACGGTATAGTGCCATGAATGAAGTGTACCTTTGTACTCAATTAAGCTTTGTACAAATAAAAAAAAAAAAAGGGGAGCTGTGTGATGAGCTGGGTCTCACAACACAGTGCCCCCTACTGCAGTCAGGAACAAACAGCTTCTGGAGAGGTTAAGCACTCCAGCAGCTGTCCATTCCTGTGTGAATGAAGCCTTATGCCATGTACACACGACCGGACTTTTCTACCGACCTGGTCCGACGGAACAAATCCGTCGGACAATCCGACCGTGTGTGGGCTTCATTGGACCTTCAGCGGACCTTTTCTGTCAAAAATCAGACGGACTTTAGATTTGGATCATGTCTCAAATCTTTCTGACGGACTTGAGTCAGGTCGAAAAGTCTGCTCGTCTGTATGCTAGTCCGACGGACGAAAACCGACGCTAGGGCAGCTATTGGCTACTGGCTATGAACTTTCTTATTTTAGTCTGGTCGTACGTCATCACGGTCAAATCCGTCGGACTTTGGTGTTAGTGTGTGTAGATAAGTCCGATTTGATGGAAGTCCGTCGGAAGTTCGTCGAAAGTCCATCAAAGTCCAACGTGATTCAGTCCGTCGAAAGTCCGGTCGTGTGTACACGGCATTAGGGTCCTTTCACACAGGGGGTCCGCCCCGTAGACTCCGCTTTGCTCAGTGGGGGATCGCTCTATTGATCCCCGCTGAGCAGGCAGATGACAGGTCTGTCTCCGCTCACTGTGCAGACACAGACCTGTCAGAGTCCCGCTCTCCTCTATGGGGAGATCGGATGAAAATGGACTGCCTCCACACAGATGGAAAATAGGGTCTCCATCTGTCTTCTGGTTTTCATGGACAGGATCGGATCAGACAGCAGCAGGTGTCAGTGGACATGTCACTGGTGACATCCACCGCTCCAAAGGAGTGAATGGAGCGTCCGATCAGGTCCGCCTGAAAATTTTTCAGGAGGACCTGATCGGAAAGCCTGTGTGAAAGGGGCCTAAATCCATGAAACTTGTCCACTGCAGCCTCCTCTGTAAGCTGCAGTGGACAAAGTCACGAGAGGATTTTCTGAAAACACCGAAAGTCACCATTTTTGTGCTACTCATTCTGATTGAAGATTTAATTACCGTATTTATCGGCATATAACACGCGCCGGCGTATAACACGCACCCCAAGTTTAGGAGAGAATTTTAAGGAAAAAAAACTTTTAGGAGGGAAGTTTAAGGAAAAAAAACTTACATTAAAATGCCCATCAATGCAGCCTTATATGTCCATCTGCAGCCTTTTCAGTGTCAGTGCAGCCTTGCCCCAGTGCAGCTTTGTCAGTGCAGCTTTGTCAGTGCAGCCTTGTCAGTGCAGCCATGTCAGTGCAGCTTTGTGATAGATTTAAATATGGCACCGAGACTGCAGGGATACTTCGGAGCCGAGATACACATACCCGAGTGTTCTCTGCTTTTTTCGGCGCCGCCGTCACGCCCAGTCCCGCCCCTGGACCTGTGTTATGTCCATCATAGGGCGTGACTGTGAGCGGCGCCGAGAACACTCGGGTATGTGTATCTCGGCTCCGAAGTATCCCTGCAGTCTCGGCGCCATATTTAAATCTACCCACGGCTGTGTATGTCGGCGGCGACCACGGCAATTGCTGCGATCGCTCCGATAAAACACAAAATCGGCGGGGATCGGCCTATAACACGCACCCACAATTTTCCCCTGATTTTCAGGGGAAAAAAGAAAAAGTGCGTGTTATATGCCGATAAATATGGTAAATTACACAGACTACCAGCTGCACATTTATTTATGAACACTTTTTTCTTTTTCTATATATATATATATATATATATATATATATATATATATATATATATATATTTATATATTTTTTTATATATCTACTAAGTTTCTCCGCAAACACCTAAATCACTATATGTGAGCTAATTACTTTTGAGTGAAGATTTAATTATATGGACTATTATTTGTGCATTCACTTTTAGATACTTTTTCATATCAACCACGTCAACGGAATCACGGTGTTCGAGTGGGGCTTGCTCAGTGCTCACTTTACTCACAGCAGACAACCATGTTTATGTATGCCGTTTTTGTGTGGTTATTTTTGATCTCTTAATTGGGTTATTGTTGATTCTGTGATTGGTATATCACTACTAAGCATTGGTTATGTACTTGGAGCATATTTGATCACTATATTCATTTGTGGTGTAATATTAGTCTGCACACACACTATTTGTTCATTATTGTTTGGTATGCCACACCATTTCGGGTACACACCACTACCTGGCCACCTGTACGCAAACTAGGGAGCACCACCACCCCCTTTCACTACACTCTTCCTCTGTAAGCTGCTCCTGGCTGCTGCCGCATTCTCACCCTCTACCACATACAATACAGCATTAACAGCCTTTCACTGTATGTAATGACGCTGTGGCTCCACCCATAGATTAGAGCTTTGGGAAGAGAAGTGCCCTGGAGCCTCCTGGAGCGGGGAGTCAGGAAGGTAGTACAGTTTCTTCTACACCTCCTAAGAGTTAACCAGCATTTAACCATTGAAATGAAGAGGGGAGCCTAGTGCAAAGGGTTTTTTTTTTGGTTGTGCCCAGAGTTGGGCTTTAAAGAATATATAAACCCCCAACATTCAATATTCCTGATATATGGCTGCTGTACCATGTACTTGTATCGAAACATCACCTGCTCTCTATGTATTGCTTCCTTTTTCCCTGGTGTTCCTGACAGCCCCCCCCCCGCACAGCCTTTCACTGGGAAGATCAGTGTACTGCTGCTTCTCTTCTCCCCAGATCTTATGCTGCTGAGAACAGCAGAAATTTGATCACTAAATATAGAAAAGGAAAAAATGGTTTATAATTTTTTTATATCTAGAACAAAAATTTTTTGCCTTTCTATTTTAAACTGAATGGGATGTTTTACATATATCTGCCAGTAACTCGGGTGCTAGTTTTGAGTGCACAGGCTAACAAAACAAAAAAAGCAAAATGCAGGAGACTGTAAACCCAGATACAGTATAAAAAAAAACCCATAGTTTGGGACATAATATTCTGTTCTTTTTCCCTGCAGTTCCTCCTGAAGTTCATGTATTTCCCGAAGACTCTGTGATTTTGGGTGAGCCTAATGTCCTGATCTGTCTGGGCACTAAGTTCTTTCCACCTGTGATCAAGATGAGCTGGCAGAAGAACAGTAAGCCTGTGACAGATGGAGTGTCAGAGACGGACTTCTACCCCGCACCAGATGGATCATTCAGCAAGTTCCTGTACTTAACTACCGTCCCACAGGAGGGAGAAGTGTACACCTGTTCTGTGGAACATGCTGGACAGACTAAGAACACTTTCTGGCGTAAGTAGTGGTCACGTAGGTTAAAATGAGATCTGTAATTTAAATTTTGATTACAGAATGTGCACAGTGCTATAGATGTCATGTTACTGAGCATGTATACATGGGTGCCTGTTATGTGAAGAAATGTATTGTACATGATTATGTATTTTATTTTTTCAGCTCAATCATTGTTAGATATTTTTGTTTTAATAAAAAGTTTTATTATAGAACTTTACAACATCAGTCAGAAAAACACAAAATCTTCCACCATGGATTCAGAGAAAAGTTTACAAAGTTTGTCACAGAAAGTTAGGTCAGTGTATATAGATTTATTTATGGAAGCCTTAAAGAATATGTTCACGTTTGGGAACATGTAACCTCTTCCCTCTCCTGCAGCCGATCCCCTCCTCCCTGTGACAATGGGCTGGGGATCTTCTCCCCATGCCAGCTGTCACTATTTGGAAAGAGACCAGCCGCACGGGGCTTTGTCCACACGACCGTGTCATTCATTCACAGAGTCCTGTGGATGAATGAACCACAAGTTCAGACAGCCTTTGCAGCTGATGGCTTGTAGTTCTTAATGAACTACCAGGGTGCTGTTAAGCGCTCTAGGTAGTTCATTGATGCTTCCTGTCCTGTAACTGCCTGCCTGTATGGCAGTGGTCATCAACCCTGTCCTCAGGGCCCACTAACAGGCCAGGTTTTAAGTATTACCAGGGGCGGACTGATAACTCATGGGGCCCCCGGGCAATAGGAGATTATGGGGCCCCCAGGCAATCAGAGATTATGGAGCCACACAGTATACACACACAGTATACAATCACACAGTATACACATACATGTACACACAGTATACACAGACAGATGTAAAAAAAAACACAGATTTATACATACTGTGCATTGTTTTAACTGAGGCTGGCAACCCTGATGGGGCCCCCTAGTGGCCCAGGGCCCTCGGGCAGTGCCCTAATGGCTCAATGGTCAGTCCGCCCCTGAGTATTACATTGGGGAGATGCTAGGGGTGCAACGGATCGTCACGATCCGTGATCCGAACGGTTCAGCCTGTTCGGATCGGCACACATGCACTCCGCGGAGCGCACTGCCACCTCGCCCTTAGGAAAGGCCGCGGCTTCGGCCTAGTTCCGGAGCGGCGGCCATCTTGGTACACCCGGCGGCTGTTTACCACGTGATCGCTCCATCAAATGATGGAGCGATCACTTGTAAACAAACCGGCGTCATGTCATGACACCGGTTCCTCTCTCCCCTCTGTGTACTGATCTGTACAGTGGAGGGGAGAGATCAGATGGCAGCAGTGCCAATACTCTGCCATACCCTGCCAATACTCTGCAATACCCTGACAATACTCTGCAATACCCTGACAATTCTCTGCAATGCCCTGACAATACTCTGCAATGCCCTGCCAATACTCTGCAATACCCTGACAATACTCTGCAATACCCTGACAATACTCTGCAATACCCTGACAATTCTCTGCAATGCCCTGCCAATACTCTGCAATACCCTGACAATACTCTGCAATACCCTGACAATTCTCTGCAATGCCCTGACAATACTCTGCAATGCCCTGCCAATACTCTGCAATACCCTGACAATACTCTGCAATACCCTGACAATACTCTGCAATACCCTGACAATACTCTGCAATACCCTGACAATTCTCTGCAATGCCCTGCCAATACTCTGCAATACCCTGACAATACTCTGCAATACCCTGACAATTCTCTGCAATGCCCTGCCAATACTCTGCAATACCCTGACAATTCTCTGCAATGCCCTGACAATACTCTGCAATGCCCTGACAATACTCTGCAATGCCCTGCCAATACTCTGCAATAGGGATGAGCTTCGTGTTCGAGTCGAACCCATGTTCGACTCGAACATCGGCTGTTCGGTCGTTCGCCGAATTGCGAACGATATGGGCCGTTCGCGCCAAATTCGTGTGGCGCGTCACGGCCCATAATTCACTGCGGCATCGCAGTGCATTGCTGGCTGATTATTGGCTGATTATTGGCCAAGCATGCACTATGACCCGCATGCTTGGCCAATCACAGCGCCGTCAGTAGAGAGAGCTGTATCTGAATCTTTATATTTCCCGGACAGTGGCAGGTGCTAACCCATTTTGAAGGCATCCAGTCCAGGTGGAATTTGACTGGACCCCTGGATATTCTATGCACATATGCCATTTTTAATACTGGGGATACAGCATATATCTTTCTTTTGGTGCTTATATACCATTATTCATCAATCAAACCACCAGGATTTTGGAGGTGTCCCGTGGGCTTGTAGGTGTACACTCATCTGGAGACGTCTTTCTGTTTCTTTTCTTTGAGGCTACTTTCACACTGAGGCGCTTTGCAGGCGCTATAGCACTAAAAATAGCACCTGCAAAGCGCCCTGAAAGAGCTGCTTAATTCACTCCAATGTGAAAGCCCGAGGGCATTCACACTGGAGCGGTGCGCTTGCAGGACGGTCAAAAAAGTCCTGCAAGCCGCATCATAGCAGCGCTATAGAATCAGTGTATTCCTAAAGCTCCCCTTCCCATTGAAAACAATGGAGCAGCGCTGCAAACTCGCCGGCAAAGCGCAGTTTTAACCCTTTTTGGCCGCTAGCGGGGGTTAAAACCGCCCCGCTAGTGGCTAAGTAGCGCCGCTAAAACTACGGTAAAGCGGCGCTATTACCGCCGGTGCCCGCCCACCCCAGTGTGAAAGTACCCTTAACGTGGATATCATTTTTTGTAGGCACCTATCTCCACTACAAATGTTTCTAGTCAGAGCTATATACGATATGAAATTTATTTGGTCCTGAAGAAGTGAGGGCTCCCACAAAAACGTGTAGATCAGGACACTATGCAACTATCGATCAAATATATTTAAGCTCTCTTTCAGCCATACGTTTTAACCTTGTTGTGTATGGTACATAAAATCATGTTTTTTAATATGCAACTCAGTAAAAATGTTTGTACACGTTTTTATATAAATCCAGTGTCGATTTAGTTCTCATAGGCATACTCAAAGTCCAGTTTCTTTGTCTTTTTTGTTTACATTGTATCTTTCTCTGTCCTTGCAGAGAGAGAAAAAAAAGTGTGTGTAAAAAAAAAAAAACTAAAAAAAACTAATAATAATAAAAAAATAAAATATATATTTTATTTTTTAAAGAAATACCTAGATCAAGGTTTGATCTAGGTCAGTGCCAGGGTTAGTGTTTGGGTCAAGGTCAGGGTCAAAGGTAAGGGTCAGTATTTCTCGGACAAGAATTTTTTTTTTTAAATTAGTATCAGTGTCCGTGTGTTTTAGGTAGGATAAAAAAAGCACCATGCACACTACTGTTTCTGGGCTGTACTATGGGTACAAACAACTAACATACACATATACTATATATTGGTGGTAGGTTATGGTGGGACCAAGAAATATACAGCTAAATTTAGAAAAAAATTACTATTTTGGGCCAGTTTTTTTTTTGATAATAAAAAAAAATCAAGAGATATCCATTACCATTTACCACCAAATGAAAGCACAATTTTGTCCTGAAAAAAACGCAGTATAATCTACCTGAATGCACAAAGTGATGATATGTACAGTTTTACTAACACATGTCAAAGTTGTAAAATTGGGCTTAGGTATTAAGATTTGTTTTATCCTTAGGCATGAATGGGGTTAACAATCTTTAGTAATCATACAATGTGTTACAAATGGTCTTAATCCCTTGACCAGCCGAAGGTGTGTGTTAAAAATAGAACACGTAGTCTCAGAACTTGTAATCACATTTACTGCACTGGTACAGTATTATCAGAATATTCAGGAAAAACTGCATTGAAATAATATACATCCAATTTGCTCAGTCAAGCATCTACACAAACTCTACTAATGTATTTTTAACCACTTCAATGCAGGGCACTTATACACCTTCCTGCCAAGACCAATTTTCAGCTTTCAGTGCTGTGCACTTTAAATGACAATTGCGCCGTCATCCATCACTGTACCCAAACTAAATTTTTATCATTTTGTTCCCACAAATAGAGCTTTCTTTTGGTGGTATTTGATCACCTCTGTGGTTTTTATTTTTTGCTAAACAAATAAAAAAAGTTTGAAAAAAATTAAAGTTTTGCTTTTGTTTCTGTTATAAAATTTTGTAAATAAGTAAGTTTTCTCTTTCACTGATGGGCACTGATAAGGCGGCACTGACAGGCACTGATAAGGTGGCACCGATGAGGTGGCACCAATGAGCGGGCACTGATGATGGGCACTGGTAGGCGGCACTGATGGGTGGCACTGATATGCAGCACTGATGGGCATTGATAGGCGGCACTGATGGGCACTCATGGGTGGCACTGGGTGGCACTGGTGGGCACTGATAGGCGACACTGATGGGCACTGAAAGGCTGCAAAGATGGGTTCTTATGGGTGGCACTGATAGGCGGCACTGCTGGGCACTGATAGGCGGCACTGCTGGGCATTGATACGTGGCACTAATGGGCACTGATATGCGACACTGATATGAGGCACTGATAGGCATCCCTGGTGGCACTGGCAGTGGTAGGCATTGTGAGTGGGCACTGATTGGCAGCTGCCTAGGCACAAATTAGTATTTCCCTGGGGGTCTAGGGGGGGCATACCTGGTGGTCCAGTGTGGATGGCCATCCTGGTGGTCCTGGGCGCAATGATGGTGGTACTGGGCAGGATCTGAGGGGGGGCTGTGCTGATAAACAATCAGCACAGACCCCCCCTGTCAGGAGAACAGCCGATTGGCTCTCCTCTACTCGCGTCTGTCAGACGCGAGTGAGGAAAAGCCGATCACCGGCTCTTCCTATTTACATCGTGATCAGCCGTGATTGGACACGGCTGATCACGTGGTAAAGAGTCTCCGCAGCGGCTTAATATCCTGATCACGTCATATGACGTCCGGTCAGGATATTAAAACCACTTTGCCGCTGTCATTCTGTTATATGGCAGGCGAAATAACGAAGGATCATTGTAACCAAGATTGGTCCTGGATTGTAGCAGGCCATGAGATATCAAGGTCTTGGCACACAATGGGGGAGATTTACCAAAACTGGAAAGTGCAAAATCTGGTGCAGCTGTGCATGGTAGCCAATTAGCTTCTATCTTCCACTTGTTCAATTAAACCATGGGTGCTCAACCTGTGGCCCTCCAGCTGTTACAGAACTACAAGTCCCATCATGCCTCTGCCTTTGGGAGTCATGCTTGTAAGTGTCAGCAGCGTGCAATGCCTCATAGGAATTGTAGTTCTGCAAGAGCTGGAGGGCCACAGGCTGAGCACCCATGAATTAAAGTGATTGTAAATGTTCATTTTTTTTTTTTTTTTTTTTAATAACAAACATACTATACTTGCCTGCTCTATGCAAGGGTTTTGCACAGAGCAGCCTGATCCTCCTCTTCTGGGGTCCGACGGTGGCACTCCTGGCTCTTCCTCTTCTTGGGGTGCCCCCTAGGAGAGCCGCTTTCCCTGGGGGCATTTGTGCAGGCGTGCTCGAGAGTCCAGCTGCTGCGTCCATTGACACAGACAGAAGGACTCGGCCCCCGCTCATGTGTCACTGGATTTGATTGACAGCAGTGGGAGCCAATGGCTCCTGCTGCTATCAATCTATCCGCTGAGGACGTAGACAACGGCTGGAGTCGCTAGGCTCGTACATTTTGCTGAAACGAATGGGCTCAGGTAAGAAAAAGGGGCAGGGGGCTCTGGGGAGGCTGCAGCACAGAAGGTTTTTCACCTTAATGCATAGAATGCATTAAGGTGAAAAACCTGGAGACTTTACAACCCCTTTAAGCTTTGACAATTAAACCTAGGAGCTGATTGTTTTCTATGCACAGCTGCATCAGATTTTGTACCATGCAGTTTCAGTAAAAAAAACAACAATGCATCCACTTAGGTACAACACAGTTCCTGAGAGATCATTGCACACTGGCTTATTTCACGCCTTAAAAGTTACCAGATTTTCAAAATGAAATCCATGGACATAGTACCTACCATGTCTATTTAAACATGCCCACTTTGGTAGTCACACTTACATAATCATGCCTCCATTTTTAACACACTCTTAACTAGTCACAGGCAAAATGCCTTGGGCGGGCTGTGTGAAACATTAATGACCACTGCAAATTATGGGTGTGGCCAAATTGTGGTACCAGTTGAAGGATCTTAAAGGTGTATGGTTAAATAAAACCTGTGGGTACTTTGCCTTGGGTCACACGTGTAACACAGAGTTCAGGGGTCAGGAGTAAGTAACACACATATTGAAGAAATCAGCTGTAAGTAAGTCACAGACTTGACCTTGGAAGGCCAAGGTCTGAGCAAAGCTTAAAGTGGTTGCAAACCTTAGACATAAAATATGAACAAAGCAAATCCTTCTATAGTGTGTACTTGTCTCAATCCAGAGCACTAAGTGTTATTTCTGTCTTCTGAATCATTTGTCTGCTATCAGCATGAGTCACTTCTGACAAGTTTTCCTGACACCAAGAGAAAAATGGTGACAGGGGAGGGAGCTCCAGCAGATTGACAGCCTCAGCTCTGTTCCTGTGTGCTGTGTGAAGGGGGGTCTGTGTCTTCCCTCCAATCAGCTCTCAGAGCTCTCCTCACTGAGCTCTGCGGAGTGTAATCTCAGCTCTCCACCCCTTTTTATCTGAACTCGCTCACAAGCTTTAAAAAACTGGCCTTTGAACAGATGTAGAGAAGAGAAGACTGCAGATAAACAGGTGCAACTTATGTAGGATTGTTTCATCCCTGTGTATCACCTGAGGCCAGTCACTTCACTGGGTATATGTGAGGGTTTAACACCACTTTCATTAAGATGTAACAAACTAATGCTTAGTTGAATTTATATTTTCGTATACAGTAAAACCTTGGTTTGAGAGTGTTTTGCAAGACAAGCAATTTTTTTTCATAAATTTTGACTTGAAATACAAGCAATGTCTTGATATACAAGTAGGGTCAAGTCACAACTGAGTATAAAAGAGGAGAGGCGCCTCTAAGTGTAGTAATATGGTTACATTTAATGAAGGTACAACATTTAGCAACTCACATGGTTGATTATTAAAACAGACACATCTAAGTATGCAGACATCCGGGGTAAAGCTGTCCACATAGACCATCCTCCACACCACCATCGACGTTATCCCTTCCACGCTGTACTCCACGAGTGCTTCAAGCTTCACTTTCAGATCGATCTACTGCAGGGTAGTCTTCCGGTCACAATTGTAGATTGACAGTGATGAGAGATGGTGGTCTATGTGAACAGCTTTACCCCCGGTGCTTGCATATTTAGATGTGCCTCTTTTAATCAACAATGTGAGTTGCTAAATGTTGTACCTTCATTAAATGTAACCATATTACTACACTTAGAGGCAGCTCTCTTCACTTTTATACTCTGGAGCTCCTGCTGGATTTTGCTTCTAATCCCCTTGTAGAGGCTTCCATTTGTGGATGGACATTTTATGGTTACACATATCATATCATGGTTATCACATTGCTATAATCTTTTTATATGGACTATAAACTGAAAGACCTATGAATAAATGGTTGTGCAACGAATAATTTGAGTTTCCATTTTTTCTTATGGGGAAATTTGCTTTGATACACAAGTGCTTTGGATTACAAGCATGTTTCCGGAACTAATTATGCTCACAATCCAAGGTTTTACTGTACTATACATGTGCTGGGGCAGACTGAGGGTTCACATAGAACATTCATCCAAAAATCAGAGATTCACAATGCCATGGTGCAAGATGCTGCTTTGTGCAGGAAACCCCTGCAGTGTGACTGAATTTTCCCCAGTGATCTAATGCTAGCGATAGTTTGGATATGGATTCTGAGCAATACGTAACTCCTGTCTATGATGTTTATCCCCAGCACAGACCATGCAATGCTTTATTTACCCTGGTGATCATCCCTTCACCTTAATATAGACCCACCACTATCACCGACCAGCACTTCACCTGAAACATACTGACAATGTGATCCCAGCAATCCCTTTTCAGAATGTCCATTACAGGAGCAGAGAGTTGGCAGCTTCCTCTACCTAGTTGTATCAAAGAAAGGAGATCCAGAGAACAGCGACATTACATGGAGAGCCAGCAGCTTCTTCTAGCTGGGTGCAAGCTGCTTGAAAAGGAAAGTCAGTTTACTGAATGCGAGATGATTGAAGCCTGTGCAAAGCGACATATAGGTCGGCGCCTGCACAGTGCAAGTATAGAAACACTGCTTGGGAGAACAACAGGAACATTATTTAGCCAGGGACAGGTCCCTTTAAAACAAGGATGAATGGTAACCATATCAAAAATGAATGAAATAACTCAGTTTAATAGATTCCCATTGATAAGCATACAGGGTCACATTTGAGTACCAATGTTAATGTAAGAAATACCATCCCACAGCATTTACTTGAGTGCAACAAATTGCTTAGTTTACAACAAGGTTTGTTCACAGCAAATGTGATAATAAACAACACAAACAAATCCAGCCTTTGCCTGTTTTCCACAATTTAATTACACAAAATCTGTCTAATGTTGGTACTTATGGTTGCTGTAATAACGCTGGTAATTCTTTTCTTTACATTCAGCTGTCAGTGGGGAATCCCGCTGACAGCTGATGACTCATTGGTTGTTAAGGACATGGAGGCCGCCCGTTTCTTAACAACCATGACAGTTACTGGTAGTTAAGGACACCTGCGCCCTCCCGCTCCTTATCAAAGAGCTATTTACACAGTTTGTTAAGGACCCTGGCTACCTCATAAAACGTGTTGTTTTAGTAGCATTGTTTTGTGAATGCCAAAGTCATTCTTTAAAAGCACTGAGTGGTATTGTACCACATTTCTTAAGGTGGTAGATACCGCTTTCTGAATGGAGCCCATAGTTATTTACTGTTGCAGGTCTATTTATCATTTATCATTTTAATAAAAATATTGCATGTACGATGGGCATTGCCATGTGTGAGGTGTGGGGATTGGTGGTATGTCTGTGCTGTGGCCTTGCATAGACTTCTTAGAGGTTCTACGGCACTCTAAGAGGATCTGATATTGAACAAAGGATATATCTAAGCACCCCTCAATGCCTGGTCACCTGTATATGTTGTATAGGATTAGATTACCATACATTGATTTTTATTTGTATATCTTTAGAACCCATATTTTAGACTAGTGTTTTAAACTTTTAAAACCTGCCTGTTGTGTTCCTTTATGACAGACCCTGAGGTATCCAAGCCGATTTCTGAGGCCACTGAGAATGTGATCTGCGGTCTGGGTCTGCTTTTTGGAATGTGTGGTGTAATTGCTGCAATTGTGCTGATCTGTAAAGGAATGAAGAGTATGAATCAGGGAAGAGGGGACTAACTCTCCAGGTATGTTATATTTACTTTTATTGCTGTCTGTGCACTCTGCTCTTGTTCAAATTTTCTTTTGATTCATATTGTAGTGACAGTTGGTCAAAAAGACAAATAAATAAGGAAGAATTTCACAAACACGTACACATTAGCATTAGGACCCTGACATTAGTTCTAACCATTCCCCATTCTAATGCCCCGTACACACGGTCGGACATTGATTGGACATTCCGACAACAAAATCCTAGGATTTTTGCCGACGGATGTTGGCTCAAACTTGTCTTGCATACACACGGTCACACAAAGTTGTCGGAAAATCCGATCATTCTGAACGCGGTGACGTAAAACACGTACGTCGGGACTATAAACGGGGCAGTAGCCAATAGCTTTCATCTCTTTATTTATTCTGAGCATGCCTGGCACTTTGTGCTTCGGATTTGTGTACACACGATCGGAAATTCCGACAATGGATTTTGTTGTTGGAAAATTTTATATCCTGCTCTCAAACTTTGTGTCGGAAAATCCGATGGAAAATGTGTGATGGAGCCTACACACGGTTGGAATTTCCGACAACACGGTCCTATCACACATTTTCCGACGGAAAATCTGACCATGTGGACGGGGCATTAGTCATCTGCTTGTAGGCAGCTGTGGTGCAGGGTAGCCTAGTTGGCTGCAAGAAGTAGTGGGTTAGCAACTGTATATTCTCACTTTCAATGCCTCTTTTATATGTTTATGTGTACATATGTTCAGAGCTGCTTGGCCTCTATAATTGTCTCCAGCACCATTTTGGAGAAGCCTGGTGTCCTGATAGGACAAGCAAATCTCGGGAGATTTGGTCAGCCATTTTTAGGTGGATATAAGAAAGCCCAGCCACATTTTACTTCAGTTCAGGTGTGTGCATAGACAGGGATGGAGAACCTGCTTGTCAGGGAGAGTTAGGAGAAGATAGGGAGAGTGTTCCGGCCTGTGACTCAGCAATCCTGGTCGGATGCAAGACTCCCTATTATAAATCCGGTATCCTTGCTGTGAGGGAGGGACAAGTGTATCAGATGCCTATATCCATCTGATGAAGGAATACCGCTGTTACCGGTAACGTGTGTGAATATCAGCCTCTACAGATATGCATTGTGTGCTTGGGTTTATACTGTGTCAGTCAGTGGAAAGTGCCTATAGTGCTGACGAATAAAACTACTGCTTACATCAGAAGTGACTGTGCTGTGTATCTATGCCTCCATGTCTGGAGTGAAACTACTTGCATTACTGCTGTAAATACTCTACTACCGTATCTCCAGTAATAAACATTGCCTGGTTTATAAAGTCAGTACGTGTGATTCCCTCTGTGAAGCCGCTACACCCTACACCCGCTTACATGCTGACATTTTGGTGTTTGGCAACGATCCTTTCCCATGCAAGAGATATTTTGTATATCACTGTTGGAGCCCATAAACTGTATATTTTCTCACTGGCAGACGATTTTCTAAAGATGGGTGATGTGGTCAGTTGAATACAAATAATTTTGATTGAATTCTGTAACTTTCTCAAGTAATTTTTTTTTTCATAGTGTAGTTAACTTTACTATGTTGAAACTACCAAAATAAAATGGAAAGAGGAGAAGGGTAAAGATAAGATTAAGATCTAATTTTATAATACAGTAAATAAATAACGTTGATTTTTTTATTTTCTTTATTTTATAGGTTTTGTCATCACTCTTTGATGCTTCTGAGCTGCTCTCATATTTGAAGTTTTCAAAATGCTAATTGAAATGCTGAAGGAAGAAATAAGCATTATAGGAGATCATCTGATACTGAAGAGTCAGCACACTGCACTTTCTCTCTATTCAAAGCTTTCAGTACCATAGCCTTAATCCCATGCTTTAAGAGAACGGAAATAATTGTACTAAACATTTTACTATCAGCAGTTTTAAATTACAGCTTTTGTGATTTCCCCCTTGAAAATAAAAGAGAAGAAAACAGAAACATTGGTGCAAATTATATTCCACAATATATAAAAAAATATATATGATAAAATGGTGGGTGAAATTATGATTGTTATATACTGAGGCTGATAACCCATGTAGATGTTTTCAACAGTACACAATGAGGTTGAATTATTGAAGTAATTAAGACATGAGTTGTTCTACCATTTGAAAAGCAAATTCCTGTTTAATTATTTCATCTGTACATGATTAGACATCAACTCTTTTGATAAACCAGCCTCACTGCTGTTTATATTCATACTCATACAGCTCAAAACATGTGCATATGCAACAGCAGTTGGTGTGAGACCATCAGGAATTTAAGCATTACCTACAAATTTTATTTAATTCGCTCATCACTAAAACATAAAATGGCTCTTTCTTAGAGCCTAGCTTCAAAACCTTGGGGCTTGAAATGTTTTGCTGAAATGAACGGCTTAGCACACATTTCAGCATTTACCAAACACTGAGTGAATCTGTGCTCACCTGAAAGTCAACATTCAGGCCACACTAAGCCATTTCAATTAAGTATCTAAACTTCTAGAGGAACTTCCCTTTAGTTTTGGCCTTTCCCCTACAGCGAGGGTACAGACATGCCTCGGGGCTCTGCCCAGCCTTCAGTTCCTGACAGAGCCCTGTGACATGTCTGCACACATGTGGGTAGACTGCCTGCACATGCACAAACACAGCTTTGAACTTCCATACTAGCTCAGTCTTCGTGTATGCACAGGAAATCCTATGCGTGAACAGATGTGTCACAGGGCTCTTCCGGGATCCAAAACACGCACAGAATCTAGGGAGGCAAATGTCATTCTTGCTTAGGTGATAAATACAGAGGTAAAAACTCTGTTGAGTGAGAAAAAAAATTTAAAAGAATATCTAAATGTGTGAGCTGGAAGGGTTAGAAGGCAGGGGAGAATAAATGGTAATTTAGGGTGAAGGTCTGCTTAAGGCTGGGTTCACACTGGTCCGACAAACGCTCCGACATTGGGAGCTCATGTCGCATGACGTGTGAAATCCAATGTTTCCCTATGGGACCCATCCTAACTGGTCCGACACAGTCGTTCCGACTTTAGAAATGCTTTCTGTACTACTTTGGTCCGACTTTGATCCTACTTCAGCCTATTGACTATCATTGAAGTCGGATCAAAGTCGGATCGCCGTCTCGCATGATCCGACTTCGGCACGCGACTTGTGCTCAGATGATCTTGAGGGGGAACTCTGCGCCAAATTTTAAATAAAAAACCGGCATGGGTTCCCCCCCAAGGGCATACCAGGCTCTTAGGTCTGGTATGGACCTTGAGGGGAACCCCCTACGCCGAAAAAACGAAGTGAGGGTCCCCCCAATCCATACCAGACCCTTATCCAAACACGCAGCCTGGCCGGTCAAGGAATGGGGGTGGGGACGAGCGAGCGACCCCCCCCTCCTGAACCGTACCAGGCCGCATGCCCTCAACATGGGGGGGTTGGTGCCTTGGGGGAGGGGGGCGCGCTGCCTTTTCCCGACAACCCTGGCTGTTGGTTGTCGGGGTCTGCGGGCGGGGGGCTTATCAGAATCCGGGAGCCCCTTTAATAAGGGGGGCCCCAGATCCCGGCCCCCCACCCTATGTGAATGAGTATGGGGTACATCGTACCCCTACCCATTCACCTAGGGAAAAAAGTGTCAATAAAAAACACAGTACACAGATTTTTAAAGTAATTTATTAGACAGCTCCGGGGGTCTTCTTCCGACTTCGGGGGTCTCCGGTTCTTCTCCGTGCTCTCCGGGTCTTCTGCCGGGCTCCTCCGCTATCTTCTGCTCTTTTTCTGCTCTTTTGCTATAGCAGAGGAGCCCGGTCTTCTGCCTTCTGCCCTCTTCTCTTCTTCTGATGTTGACACGACGCTCCCTCCGGCTGGAATGCACTCGGGGCGCTCCGCTCTGACTTATATAGGCGGTGACCCCACCCCCTTATGCCATCACAGTCCCTGGGCATGCTGGGACTGTGACGTTTTAGGGGTCGTGGTCATCACCCGATAACCACGCCCCCTTATGCCGTCACAGTCCCAGCATGCCCAGGGACTGTAACGGCATAAGGGGGCGGGGTCACCGCCTATATAAGCCATAGCATAGCACACAGAGAGCATTCCAGCCGGAGAGCGCGTCGTGTCAACATCAGAAGAAGAGATGAAGAGAAGAAGCAGCGAGACAGCGGCGACAAGACAGCGGCGACAGGCCCCCTGCTGGCAAAAGAGCTGGAAGAAGATAGCGGCGGGGCCCGGGAGAAGAGGCGGAACACCGGGAGAAGTCGGAAGAAGACACCCCCCCGAAGTCGGAAGAAGATCCCGGAGCTGCCTAATAAATTAATCTTGAAACCTGTGTACTGTGTTTTTTTTTTTTATTGACACTTTTCCCTAGGTGAATGGGTAGGGGTACCATGTACCCCATACTCATTCTCATAGGGTGGGGGGCCGGGATCTGGGGGCCCCCTTATTAAAGGGGGCTCCCGGATTCCGATAAGCCCTCCGCCCGCAGACCCCGACAACCAATGGCCAGGGTTGTCGGGAAGAGGCCCTTGTCCTCATCAACATGGGGACAAGGTGCTTTGGGGTGGGGGGGACAAGGTGCTTTGGGGTGGGGGGGTGGGGGGGACAAGGTGCTTTGGGGTGGGGGGGCCTGCAGCGCACTCCCCTCCCCAAGGCACCAACCCCCCATGTTGAGGGCATGCGGCCTGGTACGGTTCAGGAGGGGGGGGGCGCTCGCTCGTCCCCACCCCTATTCCTGTCCGGCCGGGCTGCGTGCTCGGATAAGGGTCTGGTATGGATTTGGGGGGACCCCCACACCGTTTTTTCGGCGTAGGGGGTTCCCCTTAAGGTCCATACCAGACCCAAGGGCCCGGTATGCTCTTGGAGGGGGAACCCATGCCGGTTTTTTATTTAAAATTTGGCGCAGAGTTCCCCCTAAAGATTCATACCAAACACAGTGCCGGGCATTGGCGGGGATCCAAGTCGGATCCCCGTTCATTGAAAGTCGGACACATGCCGGCTTCATGTCGCAGGGCAAAGTCGGAGCCAAAGTAGGACGGCTGTCGTGTCGCACCAGTGTGAACCCAGCCTTAAGAACAAACATTTATTTATGCAACTTTCAGGTCCTTAGATGTTGTGGTTGCATTCGTTTTTTCTTTCATGCTTTTGTGTCAATTATTTTCACCTGGTGATCCTGCAAGATCTACTATATCTACAGAGAGGCAGCATTGTCACCCTAGGAAAGAAAGTACAATGCTGTGAAAAAGTATTTGCCCCCTTTCTGATTTTTTTTTTTGCATATTTGACACACTTAACCACTTCAATACAGGGCACTTAGACACCTTCCTGCCCAGACCAATTTTCAGCTGTCAGCGCTGTTGCAGTTTGAATGACAATTGCACGGTCATGCTACACTGTACCCAAACAAAATTTTTAACATTTTGTTCCCACAAATAGAGCTTTCTTTTGGTGGTATTTGATCACCTCTGCGGTTTTTATTTTTTGCTAAACAAATAAAAAAAGACCAAAAATTTTGAAAAAAATAAAAGTTTTGCTTTTGTTTCTGTTAAAAAAATTTGTAAATAAGTAAGTTTTCTCTTTCACTGATGGGCAGCACTGACAGGCACTGATACGGCGGCACCGATGAGGTGGCACCAATGAGCGGGCACTGATGATGGGCACTGATATGCGGCACTGATGGGCACTGGTAGGCGACACTGATGGGTGGCACTGATATGCAGCACTGATGAGCATTGATAGGCGGCACTGATGGGCACTCATGGGTGGCACTGATAGGCGACACTGATGGGCACTGAAAGGCGGCAGTGATAGGTGACACTGATGGGCACTGATAGGCGGCACTGCTGGGCACTGATACATGGCACTGATGGGCACTGATACGCGGCACTGATATGAGGCACTGATAGGCATCCCTGGTGGCACTGGCAGTAGTAGGCATTGGAGTGGGCACTGATTGGCAGCTGCTTGGGCACAGATTGGCAGCTGCCTGGGCACATATTGGTATTTCCCTGGGGGTCTAGGGGGCATACCTGGTGGTCCAGTGTGGTGGCCATCCTGGTGGTCCTGGGCGGCTTCCCTGGTGGTCCTGGGCAGGATCCGAGGGGGGGCTGTGTTGATAAACAATCAGCACAGACCCCCCCTGTCAGGAGAGCAGCTGATCGGCTCTCCTCTACTAACGTCTGTCAGTGGATCACCAGCTCTTCCTATTTACATCGTGATCAGCCGTGATTGGACACGGCTGATCACGTGGTAAAGAGTCTCCGTCAGACTGACACCCCGCAACAACGATCGCCGCCATGCGCGCACCCGGGGGCGCGCAGCGGCTCAATATCCTGAGGACGTCATATGACGTCCAGTCAGGTATATCAAACCACTTTGCTGCCGTCATTTTGTAATAGGGCGGGCGGCAAATGGTTAAATGACTCAGCTCATCAAACAAATTTTATTTTTACACAAAGATAACCCGAGTAAATACAAAATGCAGTTTTTAATGATGGTTTCATTTATTAAGGAAAAAAAGCTGTCCAAACCTGCCTGGCTTTATGTGAAAAAGTAATTGCCCCCTAAACATAATAACTGGTTATGGAAACATTTGGAGGTGGACTTGCTGTTGTGTTTCGGATCATTGTCCTGCTGCATAACCCAAGTGCACTTGAGCTTAAGGTCACGAACTGATGACCGAACATTCTCCTTTAGGATTTCCTGGTAGAGCTCAGAATTCATGGTTCCATCAATTATGGTAAGTCGTCCAGGTCCTGAAGCTGCAAATCAGCCCCAGACTATCATGCCACCACCACCTTGTCTAACTGTTGGTATGATGTTCTTGTTATGAAATGCTGTATTCGTTTTATGCCAGATGTAACGGCACACACACCTTCCAAAGAGTTAAATTTTTGTCTCATCAGTCCACAGAATTTTTGCCTAAAAGTCTTGGGGATAATCAAGATGCTTTTTGGTAAATGTGAGATGAGCCTTTTTGTTCTTTTTGGTCAGCAGTGGCTTTGGCCATGTTGTTCTGGGTTCTTTTATGACCTCCTGGATGAGTCGTTATCATGCTCTTGGAGTAATTTTTGTAGGCCGGTCACTTCTGGGAAGATTCACCTTTGTTCCGAGCTATCTCCATTTGTGGATAATGGCTCTCCCCGTGGTTCACTGGAGTTCCAAAGCCTTAGAAATGGCTTTGAAACCCTTCCTAGACCGATACATGTACATTACTTTGTTTCTAATCTGTTCTTGAATTTTTTTAGATTGTGGCATGATGTGTGGCTTTTTGTGATCTGTTAGCGTGCTTTACTTTGTCATACAGCTTCTATTTATGTGATTTCTTAATTGAACAGGTCTGGCAGTAATCAGGAATGGGTGTGGCAAGGGAAATTTAATTAAGCTTTCCAAAAAATTGTGGTTAATTCATGATTCAGCATGGGAGGGGGCAATTACTTTTTCACATAGGGCCTGGCAGGTTTGAACAGCTTTCTTCCCTTAATAAATGAAATAATAATTTAAAAATTGCATCTTGGATTTAGTTGGGTTATCTTTGTGTAATATTAAAATTTGTTTGATGATCTGAATAATTTAAGTGTGAGAGATATGCAAAAAAATAAAAATTCAGGAGGGAGGCAAATACTTTTTAACAGCACTGTATATTAGGACTACAGAACACATCCCTCCTCTTATCAGCATAACATAGGGAAAGGTGTTCTTTAGTCCACAGAGACAACTGGACAGGGCTGATAACTGTGCAGAAGGATGATCAAAGCTCATGGATTTCTGGCTGGATAAATAGTTTTTTCAAAAGTATATTTAACAGAAAAAAAGAAAGCGAATAAGAGAAGTCCATTTGTTAGAATTTACATCCTATTTTATCCTTAATGTGCAAGAAGAATACAGGAAGTAAAACTGGGTTTTAGTATCCCCATCAGTTTCAGTCTTATATAGAAATTACATGTTCAAATAAATATTGGTGTTGTATTTTAAATAAAAAGCTTACCGTATATACTCGAGTATAAGCCGAGTTTTTCAGCACATTTTTTTGTGCTGAAAGTGCCCCCCTCGGCTTATACTCGAGTCAAGCACTTTTCTGCAGCAAAAAATGTCATTTTCCGAACCGATTTTGAGGCCCCGTATCTTAGGGCCACTTGGTGCTAGGAACCCCAAATGTGGTGTGCAAACCCAGTGAAACTAGTACCACAACATATCCAAAGCTGGGGTTCCTAGCACCAAGTGGCACCGAGATACGGAGCCCCAAAGTCGGTTCGGAAAATGTCATTCTCTGCTGCAGAAAAGTGCTTGACATTTTCTGAACCGAATTTGGGGCCCCGTGTCTCTGGGCCACTTGGTGCTAGGAACCCCAGCTTTAGGTATATTATGGTGCTAGTTCCACTGGGTCTGCAGACCAAATTAGGGGTTCCTAGCACCAAGTGGCCCCGAGATATGGGGCCCCAAAGTCGGTTCGGAAAATGTCATTCTCTGCTGCAGAAAAGTGCTTGACATTTTCTGAACCGACTTTGGGGACCTGTGTCTCTGGGCCACTTGGTGCTAGGAACCCCAGCTTTAGGTATATTGTGGTGCTAGTTCCACTGGGTTTGCACACCAAATTTGGGGTTACTAGCAGTAAGTGGCCCCAAGATACATAGCCCCAATATCGGTCAACTGTGGCCATCTGCAGCAATGTAATTTCGGGACCCTTTGGGTCCAGGGACCCCAAGTTTTGGCTGCAGCAAGGGGGCATCTAGGAACCCTTAACTACCGAGTTTGAAGTTTGGGGGACCTATGGCTGCAAATGGGCACAGTGAGGCATGCAAATGGGCACAGTGAGGCTGCAAATGGGCATTGTTGACCCTCTTTTCCACTTACAGTAGCTGCACATTTCTCACCCTAGGCTTATACTCGAGTCAATAAGTTTTCACAGTTTTTTGTGGTAAAATAGGGCCTCGACTTATATTCGAGTCGACTTATACTCAAGTATATACGGTACTTTAAAAGTAAAAGAAATAAAGAATACATTTAGATGTTGGAGTCCAGAAAATGGCTGTTGCACTGGAAGGGTTTTCATGAGAAATAACTAGTAATGTAATCAAAGTAATTGGGAGAAGAGGAACTACTGCAACCAACATATAACATTAACCATAAGTATATAGATGCACAACAGTATGGGAATAATATGAGCTTTATAAAATAACAGATTATAGTACATACATTTAATGTTCCAACAGGTAATATCAGAAAAAGGGGCCGACAGGAGTGCTGGTGGAATTGTGCACATATACCTGGGTATATACTGTATAGTTATTAATAGATACCACCAGATGAAGGTTGCAGAAAAGTCCAGTCCTATGGGCCCATGAGGATGATCATGATGCAGTATCTTGGTGTCACAGACCTGAAGACAGAATCTGCAGTGATGGGGAGAACCTCTACTGTTTCCCAACCAGCCTGGAACACAGCTTCTCACCTGCAAAAATCGTGGTGAACAATGGAACTCAGAATCAGCTCTATCTCTTAGACCCTAGAAGCTTCTAATCTGACATGCAATGGGACCTCTAAATACCTATGGGCCATTGCAACTTGGCTTTAGACTATGGGGTTGATTTACTTAAAGAAAATCCACTTTGCACTACAAGTGCACTGCTAATGCATTTGGAAGTGCAGTCACTGTAGATCTGAGGGGAAGATCTGAAATTAGGGGAAGCTCTGCTGATTTCTATTATCCAATCATGTACAGATCTACAGTGACTGCACTTCCAAGTGCATTAGCAGTGCACTTGTAGTGCAGAGTGGATTTGCCTTTAGTAAATAAACCCCTATGTTGGTTACTGAACCCTGAGCAAACACTGTGTGTTCTTCAAGTTCCCCTGTGTGCTTCCCTGACCCCCCTGTGTGTTCCTCCATCTCCCCTGTGTGCTTCTCTGACCCGCCCCGTGTGTTCCTCCAGCTTCCCTGTGTGCTTCCCTGACCCCCCTGTGTGTTCCACCGGCTCCCCTGTGTGCTCCTATGGCCCCCCTGTGTGTTCCTCTGACTCCCTTGTGTGGTCCTCTAGTTCCCCTGTGTGCTCCTCTGGCCTCCCTGTGCATTCCTCCAGCTCATCCGTGTGTGCTTCTCTGACCCTGTGTGTTCCTTCGACTCCCTTGTGTACTCCTCTGGCCACCCATTGTGTTCTTCCAGCTCCCCTGTGTTCCTCCAGCTCCATTGTGTGCTTCTCTGACCCCCCTGTATGTTCCTCCAGTTCCCCTGTGTGCTTCCCCGACCCCCCCTGTGTATTCCTCTAGCTCCCCTTTGTGCTTCCCTGACCCCCCTGTGTGTTCCTCCAGCTACCCTGTGTACCCCTCTGGTCACCCAGTGTGTTCTTCAAGCTCCCCTGGGTGCTTCTCTGACCCCCCTGTGTATTCCTGCAGCTCCCCTGTGTGCTGCTCTGGCCCCCCTGTATGTTCCTCCAGCTACCCTGTGTACTTCTCTGACCCCCATGTGTGTTCCACTGACCTCCCTGTGTGTTCCTCTGGCTCCCCTGTGTGCTTCTCCAACCCCCCTGTGTGTTCCTCGAACCCCCCCCTGTGTGCTCCCCTGACCCCCTGTGTGTTCCTCTGGCTCCCCTGTTTTCTTCTCTAACCCCCCTGTGTGCTCCTCCGAACCCCCTGTTTGTTCCGCCAACCCACCCTGTGTGTTTCTCCGAACCCCCTTTGTGTTCCTCTTGCTCCCCTGTCCCGTGTGTTCCTCCGACCCCCCTGTGTGTTCCTCTAGCTCCCGTGTGTTCCTCCGACCTCCCTTTGTGTTTCTCCAGTTCCCCTGTGTGTTACTCTGGCCCCCTGTATGCTCCTTCACTCCCCCACTGTGCCCCTGCCCCCCCCATCCCAGATCTGTTTGAATGAGCGGAGGAAGGGGCCAGTAAATGTGTCATTTACCGGCCCCTTCCTTTTCTGAATGAGCGGAGCCGGTGACTGATCACTGTGTTTACGATGCTTCCGTTTATGAATGAAGAGGAGCCCCTGTCTTCTCTTCATTCATCTTCAGTGCAGCTGAGGTTGCAGAGAAAGGGACTCGGGAATCTGTGTCCTCAGTCCCTTTCTTTGTCTCAAAGGGGAGATGTTAGGGGTCTGTTTAGACCCCTGATATCTCAACAAAGCCCCCAACAGGGCTGATAAAAAATTAAATTGTAAAAACCTCTCCTCTTTCCTCCTCACTGCATGTTAGCTACAGACATATGCATTGCTCTATGCACACTTCAAACCCCATAGTCCATAGTCTCGGGAGCGAACAAGAGAGGGTGGCTACGTGGGGAAGGGGGGACAGGTAAGGAAGATTTAACATTATAGAAGAGGCATCAGCATAAGGGACCTATCCTAATGGCTGAAAGTTATGTCCCTTGTGCTGATTATTTTGGTTTTTTTTTTACTTTGTAAAGCATCATGTATAGACAATTTTGGGTACTGAAGTTTGTCACTAGCTCATAAAAGCTCACAATTTTAAGGTTTGACATGCCTGGTATCTATTTACTCAAACCAACCTAATTTTGTATACTTTATCAAAACTTTGTATACTATATTGTGTTTGTGTGCACTATAATTACAGTAACTATACAATAAACTATATTGTATAGTACACTACATATGCAGTATATATAGTGTTATATAATATACTGTACAGTCTAATGCACTATATTATATAATGTACTAATATCACATGACTTAAAAGTTTGGAACTACCACTATTTGATTCTACGGGGTCTCTGCTTTCAGAAAATATGTAATGTTTGGAGCTTTAACTAATCTTCAGACCTAAAATATGCATGTTAGCGTGTGCAAAAAAAAGGAAAAAAATGGCTTTGGCAGATAAAGGGTTAATAATTATAACAAGTGTAAGGTGCAGTGTAGGGTTGCACAGCACACAGTGAATCAAATAGCTCTGGTTTCTGGAGAAAAACATCTCATATTGTTTTCAATGATTGTACAAAAAAGGAATGCAGTGTATGTTCTTGCAGTCTGTGGATTCAGAGAAAGGAGGGCGGTTAGTCCCAAGCTAAAAAATATGCGCCTAATCCACCATGTGACCACATTGTGCGCAAAAACAATAACTTAAAGCCTCTTAGCCAATAGGAACTATATACTCTGGAGGGTCACCTGTTGCTGGGCAGGAGAATGACTCAACTTGCATATTTTGAGCCTTTCTGCTGTTCCAATGAACTGAATGAAGACATAGGGGAAGCCAATGTACAATGTTCTTCTGGCATTTAGAACGTCAACTAACACAATATTATATTCCCAGCCAAGCTGATGAGGGACTCTGAACCTTTGCTGCTGGCTTGGAATGAAACTGAGGCTTTTTCTATAATGTTATTACTTTTCAGCTTACTCAGTTGGTTAAAGAGTAATGTTCAGCATCCCGTAACTTATAACAAGGTATTAGAATTGTTCTGGGTTTTGGGTAGCTTTTCTCTTCCTTTTAAATTAGGCCTCTCTCCCAAAATGATAGTCTCCTGCTGCATGCAGCTCCGCTGATCTAAAAACTTCCCCAAATCCAAATGTTTTTTAAAAGAAGTTTTTTTTTTTTACCTTTTCTGTATGTGCACTTCTGGGTTCCTTAAGGCACAGATGATGAAGCCCCGGCCATACAGATGTCCCCTGGAGAGACCAGTGACTTCCTAGGAGATCTCATCTCAAAGCAGCGAGGTTTCACAATATTTCTCTAAATCTCATGAAATGTCCAGAAAAACATGGAAACCTGTACACAAAAAAAAGATCTATTACTGTGCATGCATGAGATTATGGGGGTTTATTTACTAAAACTGCACAGTGCAAAATCTTGTGCAGCTCTACATAGAAACCAATCAACTTCCAGGTTCCATTGTCAAAGCTTAATTGAACAAGCCAAAGTTAGAAGCTGATTGGCTACCATGCACAGCTGCGCCAGATTCTGAGTGCTCCAGTTTGAGTAAACCCCCCCATGTGTCACACCACCGGATCTGTGCATGCGCAGTAATAGGTGTTTTTGTGTACATGTGGGCCAATGATATATGTAAATGAATACGTTTGACCGTTTTGTTTAACATGGTGCTGGCAGTTTTAAAAGAGAGGGGTAGGATTTCCCAGTATATCTCCTGTTGCTGGATTGGATCATTGTCTTTCCCAGGAGACTATACAGAATTTAAAAAGAAACAAAGAAACACTTCCCAGACCTCAGGTAATGCCCTGGGTTAAGGTAAATCCTCCCTTTTTTCTTACATTAAAAAAAGATGTTATACTTACCTGCCCCGGTCCTCCTCTTCTGAGGACCCCCACCAGTACCGCCTGCTCCTCCCCACCTGAGCGTGCCTCCATATCAATCCACTGACAAGCACAGCATGGCCCAGCCCCTCAGACCCCCACCCCCACCCCCCTTATTCCTCAATGTATTTGATTGACAACTGCAGAAGCCAATGGTTCCTGCTTCTCTCAATATGCCCTGTGAGACCAGGGAGAGAGAGAAGCACTGCTGCAGATGGACACAGGCTGAATTAAGAGAGAATTCCAGTAAATATAAGGCGGAAATAAAAACCTAGCAGGATATTTTTTTATTCACTTATGAAGCTAGCCACGAACTTTACCTTCACGTTTATCCACTTGTCAGTTCTGCGATTTAACGTTTAGCGACTTTATGTGCATTTACCCTATATGCAATTGTGTCAATTCTCAGCAATTTGACAGGAGCACCGCTTTGATATTATGTGTCTTTTCACATTTGTTTGTTTAATGTGACAGACTGTTGTATCTCATATTCATTCAGGATATTTTTTTACCTTAATGCAGAGAATGCAATAGGGTAAAAAAAAAGATTTTCCTTTACAGCCACTCTAATGCCCCGTACACAAGGTCGGACTGTGTTCGGACATTCCGACAACAAAATCCTAGGATTTTTTCCTACGGATGTTGGCTCAAACTTGTCTTGCATACACACGGTCACACAAAGTTGTCGGAAAATCCGATCGTTCTAAACATGGTGACGTAAAACACGTACGTCGGGACTATAAACGGGGCAGTGGCCAATAGCGTTCATCTCTTTATTTATTCTGAGCATGCGTGGCACTTTGTCCGTCGGATTTGTGTACACACGATCTGAATTTACGACAACGGATTTTGTTGTCGGAAAATTTTATTGCCTGCTGTCCAACTTTGTGTGTCGGAAAATCCGATGGAAAATGTCCGGTGGAGCCCACACACGGTCGGAATTTCCGACAACACGCTCCGATCGGACATTTTCCATCGGAAAATCCGACCGTGTGTACGGGGCATAATAGTGATGATCAAATCTGCCTGGGTTTATGAACAGTTTTGCAAATCCTACTTTGTGACCCCAATGAAGTCTATGGGGGGGATAAATCTTGTTCTTGGCCATTTGTAGAGCTAATAAGCAAGCGATTGTCAAACAACAGGCAGGGGGTACCAATATGTTATGTACCAATATCAAATGCCTTCAAATTATAGGCATTTGTGGCTGAACAGGAGCAAAGGGTATGCCCATTGCCCTGCATTATAGATTTTTTATTTTCAGAGGTGAGCTAAGATTCATCCATGTTGCCATATTAGGTCAATGTTGTCACTAACATCCCCGTACTCTAGTTGCGGGGTGTGGAATTTCCCAATAACAAATGATTGGACTGCCAGCCCGCTACCATGTGACAGCATTCACTGGGTTTGGGCCTAACTTTAGCATATCGCTATTCAGTATCTCTGGCGAGAAAATTAAAGGTTTTTTTTTTTTTCAGTTTTACGTTTTTTTTTTAAAGTGACACAAAAAAGAAATGATCAAACAAAGCAAATAAAAACAAAAACATTTAAATATCACTGGTTAATTAAAATAAAAATAATTTTAAAAAAGCAGAAAAATAATAGTTGAAGAAGAAGGAGAAGAAGGGGATAACTGGGTCTGATTAGGATAAACTGAGAGTTAATAAGGGATTAAACAGACACATTTTTAATTTTTTTATGCTACTTTGGCTTTAAAGCATCAAGTATAGACGGTTTTGGGTACTGAAGTTTGTTCACAGAAGCTCACAATTTTAAGGTTTGACATTTCTGGTATCTATTTACTCAAAGCAACCTCATTTTGTATATTTTATCAAAACTTTGTATAATATATTGTGTTTGTGTGCACTATAATTACAGTAACTATACAATAAACTATATTGTATAGTACACTATATATGCAGTATATATAGTGTTATATAATATACAGTCTAATGCACTATATTATATAATGCACTAATATCACATGACTTAAAAATTTGGAACTACCACTATTTGATTCTACAGAGTCTCTGCTTTCAGAAAATATGTAATGTTTGGAGGTTTAACTAATCTTCAGACCTAAAATGTGCATGTTAGCGTGTGCAAAAAAAAAAAGAAAAAAAGAAAAAAAATGGCTTTGGCAGATAAAGGGTTAATAATTATAACAAGTGTAAGGTTTAGTGTAGGGTTGCACAGCACACAGTGAATCAAATCTGGTTTCTGGAGAAAAACCTCTCATATTCTTTTTAACGATTGTGCAAAAAAAAAAGGATGCAGTGCACATTCTTGCAGTCTGTGGATTCAGAGAAAGGAGGGCGGTTAGTCCCAAGCTAAAAATATGCGCCTAATCCACCGTGTGACCACATTGTGTGCCAAAACAATAACTTGAAGCCTCTTAGCCAATAGGAACTATATACTCTGGAGGGTCACCTGTTGCTGGGCAGGAGGATGACTCAACTTGCATCTTTTGAGCCTTTCTGCTGTTCCTATGAACTGAATGAAGACATAGGGGAAGCCAATGTACAATGTTCTGGCATTTAGAATGTCAACTAACACAATATTATATTCCCAGCCAAGCTGATGAGGGACTCTGAACCTTTGCTGCTGGCTTGGAATGAAACTGAGGCTTTTTCTATAATGTTATTACTTTTCAGCTTACTCAGTTGGTTAAAGAGTAATGTGCGACATCCCGTAACTTACTGTATAACAAGGTATTAGAATTGTTCAGGGCTTTTAAATTAGACCTCTCTCCCAAAATCCACTGATTAAAAAACACCCCCAAGTCCAATTGTTTTTTAAAAGAAGTTTTTTTTTTTAACTTTTCTGTATGTGCACTTCCGGGTTTCTTAAAGATGAGTTCCACCCAGGGGGGCCATTAAAAAAAAAAAAAATTAAAAGTCAGCAGCTACAAATACTGCAGCTGCTGACTTTTAATTGGACACTCACCTGTCCCTGGGTCCAGCGGTGCGGGGGATCGAAGCCCCGCTCGTCCCCCCCCTCCGCTCGTCGGCGCCGGCATTTCAACTGTGGGCGCCGGGCTGTGGCTTCACAGCCTGGCACCCACTGCGCATGCGCGAGCGGCGCCGAGCGCCGTGATTGGCCGCTTAATCACCTGGGACCTGCAATGGGTACCAGATGATTGACAGGAGGGAGGGAGAAGAGCCGAGCCCTTCCTGTGCCAGGGGGAAGTGATGTCACCAGCCCAGGCAGACGAAGGGGCAGACTACGAGGGACCACCTAGCAACAGGCATTTAGAGATAAGTAAAAAAAAAAAAAATATCCAAATGTTTTTTTGTTTTTTTTTTTAGAATTTTTTAGATATGTTTGTTTTTTTGGGTGGAACCCCACTTTAACTACTTCAATACCGGGCACTTTCGCCCCTTCCTGCCCAGGACAATTTTCAGCTGTCAGCGCTGTCACACTTGATATGATAATGATAATGATAATTGCGTGGTCATGCTACACTGTACCCAAACTCAATTTTTATATTTTTCTTCCCACAAATAGAGCTTTATTTTGGTGGTATTTGATCACCTCTGGGGTTTTAATTTTTTTCTAAACAAACTAAAAAAATACAATTTTTAAAAAAAGTTTTTCTTAGTTTCTGTCATAAGATTTTGTTTTTCCCTTCACTGACAGGCACTGATAAGGTGGCACTGATGAGGTGGCACTGATGAGGAGGCACTGATATGTAGAATTGATGGGCACTGATATGCAGCACTGATGGACACCAATAGGCGGCACTGATTTGCAGCACTGATGGGCACTAATAGGCCGCACTGATGGGCACTGACAGGTGGCACTGGGCACTGACAAGCGGCTGTGATGGGCACTGACAGGTGGCACTAATTGGCACTGATAGGTGGTACTGATTGACACTGATGGGCAGCACTGATGATGAGGTACTGATGAATTACTGACAGGTGTTACTGCTGGGCACTGATTGGCACTATGGTGGGCTCTGATTGGCACTGTGGTGGGCACTGGCAGACTTTATTATTGGGCACTGATTGGTAGCTGATTGGCACATCTGAGAGAGCTGTGCTGATAATCAACGTGCTGATTATCAGCACAGACCCCCCCCTCTGACAGGGAGAGCCAGCGATCGGCTCTCCCTGTCAGTGCGAACCGAGGAATGCCGTTTACCGGCACTTCCTGGTTCACGCGATGATCAGCTGTGATTGGTCACAGCTGATCACGTGGTAAGAAGCCTCTGACAGAGGCTCCTTATCACGATCGGAGATGCGGCGTGTCAGACTGACACGTGCACACGCGATCACCGTGCTGCGTGCCCCTGTGAGCGCGTGCCGTCATGTTATCCTGCTGGATGCCATATGATGCCCAGTCAGGATAAAAGAACCACTTCCCGGCCGGCCAATCTTCTATAGGCCGGGCGGGAAGTGGTTAAGGCACAGAGGATGAAGCCTAGGCCATACAAATGTCTCCTGGAGGGCCAGTGACTTCCTAGGAGATCTCATCTCAAAGCTGCGAGATTTCACAATATTTCTCTAAATTTCATGAAAACTGTCCAATCACAGATGGTCATATTTGATCTCCTTGTGCCCCCCCAGGGGTGTGCAGCGAGGCGATCGGGAATGAGGTGTGTCCCTTGGACACAGCACATGCCGATCAGGGTAAAGAGCCAATAAAAATGGCTCTTTCCCACTTGACTGGCTGTGTCCAATCACAGCAGTTCATATGTGATCTCCTCATGCATGCCGCTCATGCTCCCCCCCCCAGGGGTGTGCAGTGCGGTGGTCGGGAAAAATGTGTGTCCCTTGGACACAGTCCATCCTCAATCAGGGTAAATTGGCTCTTTACCACATGACTGGCTGTGTCCAAGCACAGCCGGTCACAAATGTCAACAAACCACGGTAACTTGCTGTTACCAGGTTCTCTTCCTCACACAGCGATCCAGTGTGAGAGGAAGATTGCGGTAACAATGAGTTACCAATTTATAGTGTAAAGCACAGACATTCCAACCTACAAAAACTAATTTCAGGGAGGTGGCAAACTCATTTCAGGGAGGTTTTGCGCCACCGCTGAAAACCCCCCATTTAAATGCAGCCTCACCGTGCCCATCATTTCAGCCTCACCATGCCCATCATTGCAGCCTCACTGTGCCCGTAATCGCAGCCTCACCATGCCCATAATCGCAGCCTCACCGTGCCCATAATTGCAGCCTTACCATGCCCATAATTGCAGCCTTACCGTGCTCATAATCCCAGCCTTACAGTGCCCATAATTGCAGCCTCACCATGCCCAAAATTGCAGCCTCACTGTGCCAATAATTGCAGCATTACCAAGCCCATAATTGCAGCCTTACAGTGCCCATAATCACAAGCTTACCGTGCTCAAAAATCGCATCTTTACTGTGCCCATAATTGCAGCCTCACCATGCCCATAATCACAGCCTCAGCTCTGACCGCTGTGTGTGACATGTAGTGGAGGAGGAGGGAGGGAGCGCTACAGGCAGCCACAGCTTAGCCCAATGTGGCCCCAGGGCAGGCAGCCTACCGGGAAATGTCCCGGTAGGCCAGTCCAGCCCTGCGTCCTATCACTCATCCACAGACAGAGCAGCCCGGGCGGCCGTACTCCATTCGGCTGCTCGGGCTGCTCTGTCTGTGGCTGAGTGACAGGCTTAGCCGGGAGATTGCCCAGCGCTCGCGGGGGACCGGGAGCCCGCACCCAAATGCGGGAGACTCCCGCGACTCGTGGGAGAGTTGAGATGTCTAAAAGCACAGCACAGTGTAAAACACAGATTTCCCCAGTAATAAAGAGTACCTGTCTGTAAGCCCATCAGAGTACCCGAGTACCTGTCTCCAGCCCATCAGAGTACCCGAGTACCTGTCTCCAGCCCAGAGTACCCGAGTACCTATCTGCAGCCCTACAGAGTACCCGAGTACCTGTCTCCAGCCCAGAGTACCAGAGTACCTATCTGCAGCTCATCAGAGTACCCGAGTATCTGCCTCCAGCCCATCAGCGTACCCAAGTACCTATTTGCAGCCCATCAGAGTACCAGAGTACCTGTCTCCAGCCCATCACAGTACCTGAGTACTTGTCTCCAGACCCATTAGAGGAACCGAGTACCTATTTGCAGCCCATAAGAGTACCAGAGTATCTATCTGCAGCCCATCAGAGTACCCAAGTACCTATCTGCAGCCCATCAGAATAACCGAGTACCTTCAGCTGCTCCGCCTGCTCTGTCTGTCTCCAGCCCATGAGAGTACCCAAGTACCTATCCGCAGCCCATCAGAGTACATGAGTACCTATCTGCAGCCCATCAGAGTACATGAGTACCTATCTGCAGCCCATCAGAGTACATGAGTACCTATCTGCAGCCCATCAGAGTACATGAGTACCTATCTTCAGCCCATCAGAGTACCTGAGTACCTATCTGCAGCCCATGCTTCATAGAATGTACGTTGGGGTTTTTGCTTTCCAAAATTAGGTCATTTTTTGGTGGCGTTTCCATTGTCCTGGTGCTCCAGGGCCTTCAAAAATGTGATAGGTAGTCAGGAAATTAGAAGTGTAATTTATGCTCCTAGAATACCTGATGGTGCTCCCTGCATGTTGGGCCTGTCTATGTGGCCAGGCTGTGAAAAAGTCTTACTCGTGGTATCGCCGTACTCAGGACAAGTAGCAGAATACATTTTGGGGTGTAATTGCAAGCCTGCATATTCCATGTGAGAGAAATAACTTAATAATATGACAATTGTGTGTTAAAATAAATAAATGTATGTCTTAATTTTCCCAAGAATTGTTGGAAAAAAGTACAAGTTAAAAAAACTCACCATGCCTCTTACTAAATATCTTGGACTGTCTACTTTCCAAAAAGGGGTCATTTGGGGGGTATTTGTACTGTCCTGACATTTCAGGGCCTCAAGAAACAAAATAGGTCGTCAGTACATCAGGTGTGATCAATTTTTTTTTTTCAAATAACAGTTTTTATTATTATTATCTTTCTCAGTTGCAGTACAGAGTAAAGAAGCATGGAAAGTTGTAAATATTATCCAACATATCTTATCCACTATTAAACATATATATGTGAAGCATGGGTGTTAAATTCGTGCTACGTTTCTAAGATATCTCATCGTTTAACTTATAGCAATTCCTTTTGTAGATAGAGGATGTTAATCCAGTTACATTATAGTAGAATAATATCTATGAGAACTCAGATATTTTAAAATCTGTGATATAGAAGGAGGAATAGAAAAAGAGAGAGAGAAAAAAAAACAAAGGGGAAGAGAGAGGGAGATATACAGTAGGCCATCTGAGTGAAGTTGATACCTGGTCATGGTGGGTAGGTGTGATCAATTTTTAATGATTGCCACCATAGCTTGTATAACTTTCACACAGACTAAATAATACCCACTGATTATTTTTACCAAAGATATGTAGCAGTATATATGTTGGTCCAAATTTATGACCCAAACTACTTATTTGCAAAATATTATAATAGAAACTAAAAAAAGTGTTTTCTTTTCCCAAATGTTCGCTCTTTTTTCCCTTATATTGCAAAAAAATTAAAAACCCAGTGGTAATTAAATACCACCAAAAGAAAGTTCTATTTTTGTGAAAAAAATGATAAACATTTTGTTTGGGTAGTGTTGCATGACTTAGTAACTTAGTCATTCAAACTGTGACAGTGCTGAAAGCTGAAAATTGGTGTGGGCAGGAAGGGAGTGAAAGTACCGGTATTGAAGTGGTTAAAGTGATTGTAAATAATCACCTTGTAAAACAACCTATTAAAGTGGAGTTCCACCCACTTTTACAACTCTTCAGCATCCCTCACTAAACTGTGCATTGTAAACGAATTGGATATATTTTTATTTTTTTTCTCAGCACTTACTGTATATCTGCTGTATTCATTTTTCACTTCCTCTTCCCTGGCCGCGGCCCATCGCATCATTTCCTGTTTGCATTGCCTTCTGGGAAGGGGTGGCAACTTCCTCTGACACTGCCGTTGCTATGGAAACCTGACCTGAAACCTATTACACTGCTTGTGCTACACTGAGCATGTGCGAGATCTGAAAGGATGAGATCCAGGAAGAAATACAGTCTGGCTTCAGATGCCCACACCTAAGATGCCCACGGCCTGCTGTAAATTTATAAAATAACAAACTACTGCTATAAACTAACAAAACAGACCTTAGTTTACAGACTAACTTTACTAGAATACATTAAGCTTGTGTATTATAGGGGTATTTTTATTTAAAAAGTATAATTTCGGCCGGAACACCACTTTAAGTTTAAAATAGAAATTAAAGGCAAAACACTGTTTTATAGATATAAAAAACATTATCAATACCTTTTCTTCCTCTTTTTTATAACTGATCACATTCCTTCTGTTCCCTCAGTTCTCAACTGCATAAGAGCTGGGGGAGGAAAATCAGCACACTGACCTTCCCAGTGAATGGCTGTGCAAGGTGGGCGTGTCAAGTCTAATTATTGGAGGAGAGCAGGCTGAGTTCCCTGCACATCTAGAGAACTGTTGTGCTTTCATACTTAGCATGGTCAGTTTTTAAAGGGAAAGCAGAGGGACTGGCAGGAATAAAACAAATTGGTCACACACTGGAACTCCAACTTATCTTGATGTCATCTTTATTGTCAAAAGGGTCAGACAGATACAGGCAATGGTAGACGCGTTTCACAAGTGATAGCTTGCTTGTTCACAACGGCTGGCATGGACTGGCAGGAAAACCGGGGATTTCACACAAAGGAAGCAATGCAAAGAGAACAGGAGACTTTCTCATACAAGTACATGGTACAGCAGCCACATATCAGGAATATGAAGTGTTGGGGTAACAAACACTTTTAGTAACACTGATCTAAACAGGTGACATTGAGCTGCAACTTGCCATGTGACTTTATGTGTCCAACGTCACATGACAAGTCGCACAAGTGGCAATAGAGTATGAACTGACAGCATCTGATAGATCATCCCTTTGATCTGCAGATGAATAAAATAGTAGTAGAGTAGATACAAATGTAATGATGTAACTTTTTATCTCTGTATTTTGCCCTTGAATAGTGCTGATTCAGAGGGCTCTTTTTTTTTTTTTACAGCTGCAGCTGCCAGAGCTACTTTATGTACTCAGCAACTCCTAGGTTAATTTTATGAGCTGAGAACTACTGGCAACTGGGAGGCGGGTATTTGGCAGAACTTTGATTACTTGTTTTGGATATGTCTAACCCATCCACTGTACTCAAATAGTAATATGTGAAACGATTGCTAGCAGGGCAGTGTTACTTACTACAATACTGAAACTGATTATCTGGATGTAATGAGGGGAGAGTCTAAAGCCTCGTACACACGATCGGATTTTCCACGGACAAAGCCTCAGAATTTTGTTTGAAGGGCGTTGGCCAGGAACTTGTATTGCATACAAACGGCAAAGAATTGTTGGCCAACAAACACGAAACTACGTGTTTTTTCAGCTCTCTAGCGCCACCCTTTGGGCAACTTCTGCTAATGTTGTATTATGGTAAGCATTGCTTCTGAGCATGCATGTTTGTACTTTGGATTTTTTTTCCGACGGACTTGTGTACACACGATTGGATAATCCGACATCACACATTTGTTGTTGGAAAATTTTAAAGCATGCTATCCCACATTTGTTGTCGGAAAATCTGACAACAATTGTCCGATGGAGCATACAAACAGTCGGATTATTCTACAACATCCTGCCATCACACAATTCCCGTCGGATTATCCGATTGTGTGTACGAGGCTTAACGCTTCACTCTCATTAACCACTTGCCTACAGGGCACTTCAACCCTCTTCCTGCCCAGGCCAATTTTCAGCTTTCAGCGCTGTCACTTTTTGAATGACAATTGCGCGGTCATACAACACTGTACCCAAATGACATTTTTTTAAATTTTTACACATATAGAGCATATTTGTGGTGGTATTTAACCACTTGCTGACCAGCCACTGTCATGATACTGCGGCAGGTCGGCACAATCCTGTGAACCACCGTAACTGTATGACCACCAGCCATGCGCGATCGTGGGCATGAGAGGCAGAACAGGGACGTGTGTGTGTAAACACACACATCCCAGTTCTTCAAGGAGAAGAGAGGCAGATCATGAGTTCCTACAAGCTAGGAACCACGATCTGTCAATTCCTCCAGTCACTTCCATCCCCCTACAGTAAAACCTCATACACACGATCAGATAATCCGAAGGGAATTGTGTGATGACAGGCTGTTGTCAGATAATCTGACCATTTGTATGCTCCATCGGACAATTGTTGTCGGATTCTCCGCGGACAAATGTGGGATAGCATGCTTTAAAATTGTCCGCCAACAATTGTGTGTTGTCGGATTATCCGGTCTTGTGTGCACAAGTCCATCACACAAAACTACAAAGTACAAACACGCATGCTCAAAAGCAATGCTATCCATAACACAACATTAGCAGAAGTTGCCCAAAGGGTGGCGCTAAAGAGCTGAAAAAAACACGTAGTTTCGTGTTTGTTGGCCGACAATTCTTTGCTGTTTGTATGCAATACAAGTTCACGGCCAACGCCCACCAACGCCCTTCGGACAAAAGCCTGAGGCTTTGTCCGCAGAAAGTCCGATCGTGTGTACGAGGCTTTAGAGCACACACTAGGGAACACAGTTAACCCCTTGATCAGCCCCTAGTGTTAACCCCTTCCCTGACAGTGACATTTACACAGTAATCACAGTAATACCACAAAGCAACTTATTCACTCCTTGATTATTTCCCACCTCGACTACTGCAACTCTCTCCTTAATGGCCTACCCTTAAGCAGGCTATCCCCCCTTCAGTTTATTATGAATGCTGCTGCTAGACTAACACACCTCACTAATCGATCCGTGACTGCTGCTCCTCTCTGCCAATCCCTTCACTGGCTTCCCCTACCCCACCGTGTAAAATTCAAAATGCTAACCATAACATACAAGGCCATTCACAACATTGCCCCCATCTACATCACCAACCTCATCTGCAGATATCGCCCAAATCGCCCCCTCCGCTCCTCCCAGGACCTCCTGCTCTCTAGCTCCCTTGTTACCTCCTCCCATGCTCGCCTTCAGGACTTCTCCAGAGCCTCTCCCATCCTCTGGAATTCCCTGCCCCAGTATGTCCGATCAGCCCCTACCCTGTCCACCTTTAGGAGATCCCTAAAAACTCATTTATTCAGGGAAGCCTATCCCACACCCACATAACTGTCCCTGAGCCACCCCCATCAAATCATTCTTTGCAGCTATTATCTTTTGTACCACCACCCCCTCCCCTTAGAATGTAAGCTCTACGAGCAGGGCCCTCCTGTACCTTTTGTATTGAACTGTACTGTAATTGTGTTGTCCCCCCTATACATTGTAAAGCGCTGCGTAAACTGTTGGCGCTATATAAATCTCGTATAATAATAATAATAATCAATGCATTTTTATAGCACTGATCGCTGTATAAATGCCAATGGTCCCAAAAAAGTGTCAAAAGTGTCCGATGTGCCCGCCATAATGTCGCAGTCCTGATAAAAATCGCAGATCACCGTCATTACTAGTAAAAAAAAAATAATAATAAAAATGCCATAAATCTATCCACTATTTTGTAGACACTATAACTTTTGCGCAAACCAATCAATATATGCTTATTGCAATTCTTATTACCAAAAATATGTAGAAGAATACATATCGGTCTAAACTATGGAAAAAATTCGCTTTTTTAAAAAAAAAATTGGGTATATTTATTAAAAAAGTACAAAATATTGTGTTTTTTTCAAAATAGTCGCTCTTTTTTTGTTTATAGTGCAAAAAATAAACATTGAAGAGATGATCAAATACCATCAAAAGAAAGCTCTATTTGTGGGGAAAAAAGGACGTCAATTTTGTTTGGGTATAGCGTCGCACGATCGTGCAATTGTCAGTTAAAGCGAATCAGTGCCGTATCGCAAAAAATGGCCTGGTCATTGAGCAGCCACATCTTCTGGGGCTGAAGTGGTTAATCACTGCTGGGTTTTTATTTTTTGCTAAAAAAACAAAAAAAAGACAGAAAATTTTTAAAATAAAACAAAACAGTTTTATAGTTTGTTATAAAAATTTGCAAACAGGTAATTTTTCTCCTTCATTGGTGTGCGCTGATGAGGCTGAACTGATTGGCACTGATAGGATGCACTGATGGGCACTGATAAGGTAGCACTAATGGACACTGGTGAGGCAGCACTGGTGGGCACCGATGGGCTGAACTTATAGGCACTATTAAGGCGGCACTAATGGACACTGATAGGTGGCACTGGTGGGCACTGATGAGGCAGCACTGGTGGGCACTGATAGGTGGCACTGATGGGTGGCACTGATAGGCGGCACTGAAGGGCATTGATAGGTGGCACTAAAGGGCACTGCTAGGTGAAACTAATAGGCAGCACTGATAGGTGACACTGATAGGCAACACTGATAGGTGGCACTGATGATGAAGCACTGATGGGCACTGATTGGCAGCATTGCTATGCACTGGCAGGTGGCACTGGTGGGCACTGGCAGGCAGCACTGGTGGGCACAGATACTCGGGTGATGTCTCACCCTTTTCGGGACCGCTGTCCCTCTGACACAAGCCGGTGATCGGCTTTTTTTTCTGCTCATGCTGTCAGCGCAAGCAGAAAAAAAGCCAATTACCGATCTTTTGTTTATATCATGTAATCAGCTGTCATTGGCTGACAGTTAATCACGTGGTAAGGGGCCATGATCGGCCCCTTACTCCGATCTATGATCATCCGAGTCTCATTGAGTCGGTGATCACAGAGCGCGCAGGCAGCTCATGCACGGGAGGACGTCAGCAATTAAGGCCAGCTCTGTAGCCATTATCCGGCAATAACATGGGCGCGAAATGGTTAAAAAAAGACTAAATAAATGTCTTCCAGTGGGTCATTATTTACGGAACAGGTGTTGGTGAAGATCAACAATGAATTTCGCTAAAATACTAAAATGTACAGTATACTGTTATATCCCTGCTACACATTATCCTGGGCGCAGCTCAACATGCAGCAAATCTTCCTATCCTCCAATAAATCATACTGTGCAAGCAATTTCTGAGGCTTAATTGAAATGAACAAGTTTGTGGCAGATACTGAGTACAAGTAGATCCAGTTCTTATCAGTGATGCTGCCACTTAGGCTGCTTTCACACTGAGGCGCTTTGCAGGCGCTAAAGTGCTAAAAATAGCACCTGCAAAGCGCCCTAAAAGAGCCACTCAATGCACTCCAATGTGAAAGCCCCGAGGGCTTTCACACTGATGCGGTGCGCTTGCAGGGCGGTCAAAAAAGTCCTGCAAGCCGCATCTTTGGAGCGCTGTAGGGGCGGTGTATGTACCGCTCCTAAAGCGCCCCTTCCCATTGCAAACAATGGCACAGTGTTGCAAACTCGCCGGCAAAGAAAGGGCCACTGCAGCGGCGCTTTACGGTCAATTTTAACCCTTTTTCGGCCGCTAGCGGGGGTTAAAACTGCCCCGCTAGCGGCCGAATAGCACCGCTAAAATGACGGTAAAGCGCCGGTTTATCGCCGGCGCCCGCACGCCTCAGTGTGAAAGTACCCAAACACAAGACACAGGTGTAGCTCTCCACTGTAGACACATACTCAGATAATGGCTGGGCTGTGCAGCTGTTTCTTCATCACATGTGTTCTGAAATGGGTTCAAGGTATTTGATCAGCACTGGGATTTTTAATTTTTTCGCTATATACGGTAAATGAAAAAATACCAAAAATTTTGAAAAAAAACTTTTTTCTTATATTCTGTTATAAAATTTTGCAAACAAATAATCTTTAGGGCAAAATGTATTTTACTACATTTCTTTGGTAAAAATAACCCAAATCAGTATATAGTATTTGGTCTGTGTAAAAGTTATAAAGTCTACACACTATGGTATATATTTTAAAAAATAGATCAGTTCTGATGTACTGATCTCTTGAAGCCCTAAAAAGGACAGGACTGTATACATTCCCCCCAAATTATCTCTCTTTGGAAAGTAGACAGTCAAGGTATTTAGTAAGGGACGTGGCAATTTTTTGAAGTTGTAATTTTTTGTCACAATTTTTTGGAAAATGAAGAAATTAAATAAAATGGTTTTTTTTTCACAATTCTTTTTACATACTGTAACCAGTGCAGTACAGCATCATAATATGACTGGTGTAGTGGTGACTGTATTTAAAAAAATATATGTATTTTTCCACTTTTTTAAACATTTTTTCCACCATAGTGGCACTACTAATCTGGGGGGGGGGGGGGGTGATCAGGGATTTTTTTGTACACTGTTATTGCTTATAACAGTGACGATCATTGTTATAAGGAATAATTTTAACTGAATGGCTAATGCATTTTTTGTAGCCAAAATTAATATAAGACCCCGCTTATTTTCGTGGAAACATGGTATCACCACCTTGGTCTTTTCGATTATTTATCTCCTGGTAGTTAAAAGGTTCTTAAGGTGAGCAAGCACACTTTGTTCACTCCCAGGAGTGGGTTGGGGAACCCAGATTTGCCTAAATATTTTTACGCGGCTCAGTTGGCCCAGCTAGCCAAATTCCATTCCAATCGCCCCCATCCAATTTGGATGCAAGTGGAATCATATGCATGTCTCTCATATCCTATGGTTGCCACCTAAGGAACGGCCTCCAATTTTATGCCCATCACTTTCCTTCTCCATGGAAATTTGGGATAGACTCTCTAAATCTCTCAAATTTAAATCCCAGCACACCCCTCTAGCCCCTCATCTTGGAAATAAGGAATTCACCCTGGGCCTCACTCCCAGAACTTTCGACTGGTGGTCTAACAAGGGCTTTCTGCACATACAGTGTAGCCGATTTATGTGATCACAGGTGGATATTGACAAAAAGAGTTTTAATAGAGAAACATCAACTCCCGGACTTGGAATTCTTTCGGTATGCTCAGATAATGCATTTTTAATACATTGTGATGCAATTCCGATATAGTAAAAATGTCCTCTATGGAATATTTGTGTCAGAAATTTGATAAAATCCGAGGACACATTTCAGAGATCTATGCTATCCTGTCTAAACAGAACAGAATTACATGTTAAAATGGGAACTAGACCTCCAGAAATCTATTGAGCTGGACGAATGGCACTCTATAGCCCAGGAGGTTTAGGAGTCTCTCATAAATACATCTATTATCAAAGCAAATTAAGTGCCATTGAGATGATACGTGATACCATCAAGGCTGGCAACCTATGTACTGGGAGTGTCTCCTTTGTGTCTTTGCAACTGTGGACATAAAGGGACTGTGTACCACATATGGTGGCAGTGTCCTAAGGTGAGGCGCTTCTGTATTAGGGTGTACAATTTTATCTACACTCTCACCCAAGTTAACCTTGCCAAATCTCAGAGACAAGCTCTGCTGGGCTGTAAGGTGGAATCAGCTTTGAGACCTCAGAGACATCTCATAGCCTTTATATACATATCAGCAAAAATTATTATCGCAAAAATCTTGGAAGTCAGCTGTCTTGCCATTCGAACAGCTCAAACCCCAACTTTCCTGGATTCTGATTAACAAGCGTATGGCAACGATCTTTGAATGACAAAATAAGAATGTTTGATAAAGTGTGGGGCTCTTGGTTTAAGTACCTGACTGGAGAGCCAAGAACTATACCCGATTAAGGTAGTTTGACCAGTGGGGCCCCCTATCCATGCATCCGGCCCCCTAATCTACATACAAGGCGCTGGACGCATTGGTTTTCAATGGGGGGGGGTTTAGGCACGTGATTAGAGCCAGAGACTCTAATAGGCTTCAAAAGAGGGTGGGCTCGGGGCGCAGAGCACTGCGCTCGGAGCCTACCCAGTTGTGTGACAATAGCGAATGAAACTTTGCTATTCTCACACCTATCCTCCTCCCGGCCAATCAAGAAGCGGGTCCTGAGACCCGTTACCCAATGGCCTAAAAGGTACAGGTGATCCTATTGGACGCCTAGGAGGACGAGACGCACAGCAGAAGCCACTGTGATGCAGAGGAGATGCCAGCCCACTGCCCGTCGCCCATAGGAGCACTGCTGGGGCTAGATGACCGACTGCGAGACCCTCGGGGTAGGGGGGCCCTTTGTGTACGTGTACCACATATGGTGGCAGTGTCCTAAGGTGAGGCACTTCTGTATTAGGGTGTACAATTTTATCTACACTCTCACCCAAGTTAACCTTGCCAAATCTCAGAGACAAGCTCTGCTGGGCTCAGAGACATCTCATAGCCTTTATATACATATCAGCAAAAATTATTTACACATTATACACATATGGTGGCAGTGTCCTAAGGTGAAAGAGTGAAAAAATGGAAGCAAACACCACCACCGTGAAAGAGGAAGGAGGCTTACCAGATAATATTGACTTGTATATATACCACCCAAGTCAACAGTCTTGTTGTGTTCAAACCAACCAATGGGGGCAGCAGATCCTGGAACTCCGTCAGTCAATCATCCTTAGACGGTGTCAGGGAAAGCCCTCTTGCAAATACCCCAGCAAACTGAAGTTTAAAGGAATGCCTGTGCATAAAAGCACCATCCGGCGCTCGCGCGCGCAATAGCGCCAATAGCGCTAATAGGCGTACGCGCATGCACTAATAGGCGTACGCGCATGCGCAATAGCGCCAATAGCGGCGCGCGGGTGCGCGCGCGCGCCCCCTGTAACAGCACTTGGCGCCAAAGGAGGCTATTTAAAGGGGACTGTTCCACTGCTGCCTTGCTGTCCGGTCTACAGCATTCCTGAAGACCCCTACTGCCCTGTTACTTTGTATTTGCTACCTGATACCTGTTGGACTGTTCCTGACTACTCCGTTTGCTGCCTGCCCTGATCCCGGCTTTGGACTTTGACTACTCTGTTTTCTGCCCGCCCTGATCTCAGCTTTTGGACTTGACTACTCTCCTGGATTTACCTTCTGTACCTGCTCTGCCCACCAGTGTCTGACCCGGCTTGCCTGTACCCTGTTGTCTACATCTTGCTGCTGGACTACAAAACACCTCCCGGCTGTCTACATCCTGCTGCTGGACTACAAGACACCTCCCTGCTGTCTTCATCCTGCTGCTGGACTACAAGACACCTCCCTGCTGTCTTCATCCTGCTGCTGGACTACAAGACACCTCCCTGCTGTCTACATCCTGCTGCTGGACTACAAGACACCTCCCTGCTGTCTTCATCCTGCTGCTGTACTACAAGACACCTCCCTATTGTCTACATCTCGCTGCTGGACTACATGTCACCTCCCTGCTGCCTACATACTGCTGCCGGACTAAAGGACACCTTCCAGCTGACTACCTGATTCAGCTCCCTGCTCCAGCCTTCCAGTCAGGCACTTGTACCCCTTCGCACTCTCGAGCCCCTGTCATCACTACCAGGGTTTCCCGAGTCGGAGGTATACGAGAGGCCGTTCCCTGCATTCCGGGCTCTATTTACCAGGTACGTGACAGTACCGGACAGCCATGTCCGAGCTCGCGCAGGGGACGTCGCCCATGGAGGACCTATGCCGTCATCTGGCTGGACTTACACAAGCTGTCAAAGACTTACAAAGCGGTTATAAGCAACTAGAGGAGCGTGTCCAAGCTCTCTCTAATCCAGCTCCGGGTCCATCTGCTGCTTCCTCTGTGGTCATGCTGCCGCCTGAACCCAAAGTACCTACACCAGAAAGGTTTTCCGGGGACCACAGTAAATTTAGAGCATTCCGTAATGCCTGCAAACTCTTTTTTACATTACAACCCAGGACTTTTTCTTTAGAAACCACTAAAGTAGGGTTTGTCATCTCCCTCCTACTAGGCGAACCCCAGGCATGGGCCCATCGTCTTCTGGAGCAGAAGAGCAATTGCCTCGATCACTTGGGAACCTTCTTCCAAGCCATGGCACTCCTATATGAAGATCCACAACAGGCAGCCACCGCCGAAGCAGCACTGTTCTCGCTTCAGCAGGGCCGTAGGGCGGTGGAGGACTATGCATCTGAATTCAGACGTTGGAGTTCCGACACAAACTGGAACGACGCCGCCCTACGCTACCAGTTTCGCATGGGACTTTCTGAGCCATTAAAAGATGAATTAGCCCAGGTTGGCGTTCCTGCCACACTTGAAGACCTTATCAACCTGTCAATTCAAATTGACAGAGGTTTAAGAGAACACAGGGCTGAACGCGCAACTGGTCCCTCTCGCCCAGTGTGGATGCTACCACGTGTACCTAATCCTCCTGCACACTCCTCTACTGACACCTCTGAACCGATGCAACCCCTGAAGAAAGACAGCGCCGGCGGGCCAACAACCTCTGCCTGTATTGCGGGGAATCTGGACATTACGTGAGGACTTGTCCGGCAAAGACCTGTAAGCATTCTACTGTCTCTTCAACTTCCTTATCTGCTATGTTTAACAGTACCACTCACCTGGCTGTCCCCATCTCTCTGCAGCTTCCAGGAGGGAACATCCGGGCAACCGCTATAATTGATTCCGGTGCCTGCAGCGGATTTATGGACTTATCCTTTGCTCACAAGTTCCAGATTCCTCTACGACCCAGAGCACAGGGACTGTCTGTACATCTGGCCGACGGATCGGCTATTAAATCTGGGCCCGTAACACAAGAGACAGTTCCTCTAGACACCATAATTTCTGACAACCACCGAGAAGTACTCCGCCTTGACATCATTGAGTCACCCCTGTTTCCCATCATACTGGGCATGCCCTGGCTCAAAGCTCACAACCCACAGATTGACTGGTCTACTGGAAACATCAGCTTTCTCTCTCCCTACTGCCTTCAACATTGCCTACAAGGTTTTACTTCTGTACCATCTCCCCTGCTCTGTCTTGAAACCAATGTTGAAAACTGCCAAAATGTTCCAGAAGCGTACCATGACTTCCTGGATGTGTTCAGTCGGAAAGGGGCAGAAACACTTCCCCCACACAGACCCTATGACTGCCCAATCGAACTTCTTCCCGGGGCAGAGGTCCCCTTTGGGCGAATCTTTCCCTTAACCGAGCTGGAGCTTGGTACGCTTAAAAAATACATCGATGAGAATCTGGAGAAGGGGTTTATACGGCCTTCCACTTCACCAGCTGGAGAAGGAATCTTCTTCGTGGAGAAAAAAGACCATTCCCTACGCCCTTGCGTAGACTACCGGGACCTTAATAAGATTACAGTTAAAAATCGGTACCCCTTACCCTTGGTACCCAAACTATTCCAGAGGCTGGGAAGTGCAGCCATATTCACCAAACTTGACCTTTGGGGAGCATACAACTTAGTCCGGATCCGAAGCGTGGGCGAATGGAAGACTGCTTTCCGCACCCGCTTCGGACACTTTGAATACCTGGTAATGTCTTTTGGGTTATGCAATGCTCCCACCACGTTCCAGCACTTCATGAATGACATTTTCAGAGACTATCTTGATCTGTTCGTCATAGTATATCTGGAAGATATCCTGATCTTTTCCTCTTCCCTGTCTATTCACCAAGAGCATGTCAAGAAAGTTCTAGCTCGGCTCCGCCAACATGGCCTGTACGCCAAACCCGAAAAGTGTGAATTTGAACGCCAAAGCATTCAGTTTCTGGGTCTGATTATTTCCATAGATGGTATCAAGATGGATCCGCAGAAGGTCTCTGCCATCTTGGAATGGCAAGCTCCGACAGACAAAAAGGGAGTACAGCGCTTTGTGGGATTTGCAAATTTTTACCGTAGATTCATCAAGGGATTCTCTTCCATCATCGCTCCCATCACAAGACTGACTCGTCAAGGCACCCGGTTCCAATGGTCTCCTGAGGCTCAAGCTGCTTTTACTTCCCTAAAAGATCAATTTGTGTCGGCCTCTGTCCTGAAGCACCCCGATCCGGCCTTACCCTACATATTGGAAGTAGATGCCTCCGAGATAGCGGTGGGAGCAGTACTCTCGCAGAGACAGGGCCCCAAGGCCTTATTGCACCCAGTGGCATTCTTCTCCCGCAAGTTAACTGAACCCGAAAGAAATTACGATGTTGGGGACAGGGAGCTACTAGCAATCAAAGCCGCACTTGAGGAATGGTGCTACCTCCTGGAGGGGGCGGCTCATCCTTTTCTGGTGTACACTGACCATGTAATGGAAATTTGTAAGTTCTGTATATAATTGTATTGTATTTTCTATGTATTGCACTCTGCCCTCACTGTGCACACGGCACTAATAATGTTTTCAGTAAATGTTTACATTCTTTTGAGTCCTGATTAGAATTAGCCTGCCTATGTAACGCCCCTTGTTACCATAAACCTACAATTGTAATATTAATGTGATACCTACGTAATCATGCGCATAAAAACCTTCAATTGCGTCATAATAAAGCAGAACAGTAATTTGGAAAGATGCTGAGCGTATCTTTTGTGTCTGTTCCCTACTGCAGTAGATATTATTAATTTGGAACCACTAATCAATATGAGGATAGGAGTTGCCTATCATCAATTTAACCGAGTCATGCATGGCGAGCTTTGCCTTAGGAGGGGATTCCAGGTGACCCTGAGTATCCGAAACGAGGAGCTTGAGACGATCCGGGAATTTCTGATAATCAGCCGGCTGAGGTAAGCCTTTTGCTTACATTTGAGTTATCAGACTTCCTTGATCGGTAAGGCATTTTCGGGACAAAGGGTACCTATTTTACTCCCCTTAATCGAACTGTATTGATTAGTGGTTATATGTTATGTTGTCCCTGTCTATTGTCCATCGGAGTGTTATAAATAAGAAAGGGAAGAATAGTACTGTTCACAGGTATATGTAGTACATCTGCTAGATAAAGTAGTTTAGAGGCAAGAGGGTATAGGCACAAGTAGAGAAGAGAGAAGACTGGCCAGTCATTATGGGCATTGAATTAAGTAAGGGAATGAAGGGTAAGAGACCCTCAAAAATGCCCAGCGCAAGAGGAGCGCTATATATGAACCGAAGGTGCAGTTCCGCCTATACTGAGCCCCTAGATTAATGGTTAGAGTGGACAGTGATGCACAATAGGTAACTGGGTTACCAAAGGTCCATAGGGACTAAGAATCATGCAGAGTAAACAGCTAGAGAAACAGCTATCAATGTGAGCAGGATGGATCAAGGGTGACATTAGAACTAGACAGAAAGGGACATTTTCATGTTAAGTTGTGGGATGAATTTGGGATCAGGCACTATAACTAGTAAAAGTCAGAAACAGAGAAATGAGAGGTAAAACAGAATACTTTATATGTTGTCAGAGAGGGAAGATGGGATGAGCACTGTGGCTCCCCATCTGATCATAGAATCATAGAAGCTAGATATAAAAGTTATTTAAACAAAATAAGGAAAGCAGAATTTAGGCAGGGAAATATTAAAGAGTTAAAAGAAAGTGAGAGAATGATATGCATATGTTGTGTACAAATGGGAAAAATGTAAGCGATTTTAGAGAGATATTGGTGTATCTGTGTGCGAATGCTGGGACCTTTAGTTCTATTGCTTGTGTGTGTCATGTACGCAGATGTGACCCCCTCCTTTGTGCTCTCCTGAAAGAAATGTGGCTGGGATGAGAGGTCAGTGATAAGCTGGAAGGACACCATTGCCAATTTCTGTTTTTTAGACAAAACATTTATAACAAAATGTGCCGGGTTAACGAATCTAATGGTAAACAATGTGATCACAATTATTTTGAATCTGTTTTCCAAACATGGTAAAATGAAGGTTACATTTAACCGTGTATTACACAAATTGAATATTGCATTTAAAAAAGGGAAATTAAGTAAAATTAAGTAATAATGAGTATTAATTTCTAATATGAGTTTAACAATTATATAGATATAATGAAACTGGTTTAGACAACCTTTGGTTGGAAATGAAATCCAGGTTATTGGGGAAATATGTAAAAATGGGATTAGTTTAGATTAAGATAACAATTTTGTAATTTTACATTTATACAATAAGCCCTTATTGAGAGAAAAAAAGATTAAGAGGAGGTTGTTATTTTGAATAAAGCTGCCATAATATTTAACAAAGCCAAGATGGATGGGATACATAAGAAGTTTTTCTACAAAAATGAAATTTTAAGGTTTTTGATGAAAACTTGATGTGCGGTCTATGATGTAAGAGTAATAATAAATAAAATTTAAATATAACAGACCCATCACATCAAGTCCACACACCCTGTTAGGATAGATGCCACCTGCAGCCAGTTGTTTTATAGTTTTTGATGCTTTCTGGTCCATCATACAGATTGGTCCTTTTGTTTTTATTTATTTTTATTTTTGAAATCCAAAGCAGAATGTGTGGATTGTGAAATGATGTCCACCTTTTCCTTGTAAGTACAGTGGTATAAGCAGAAGAATATTTTGGATTTATGGACATCTCTGCATGACCGCAGGGTATTGTTATCATTTATTATAATATTGCCAGGAAAAAGTTGTCTTTTGAAACATGAAACTGGAGTTCTTACACAAATAGTGTGATAGAAAACAAGACATTGTAATATATTTATAGAAGCTGGACCCAGTAATGAAGGGTTCATCCAGATGTATCAGAGCTGTAGCTTTTATGCAAAGGTGCTATTAGATAAAGTTAGATATTGTTTTGGTCAATGGTCCGACATTCTGTGCAGCAAATTTACAGCTAACTAAATGTTTGTCTAATGAAAGGTTTAAAATATGAGTTTGTTTATGTACAAATCTAACAATGAAAAATGTGTACATTTATTCAAAAGAAAGGAAAAGACGCATGTGTTAAATTGATGTGGGAATCAGCTGCTGTGAGTCCAGTGCAGGACACACTCCCTGAAGACCCAGATATTACATTTTTTGTAGATTTGAGTATGCAGTTTATCACCCAGAAGGATACTCTGTATTCAAAGTCATTGGATCCTTTTTACCCAGCTCAAGAAGCAGAGCTCCATGTTTTAGTAAAGCCTGTGAGCTATAAAAAGAGTGTATATTTATATAGATAGTCAAGATATAGAGAGCTTTTGGTTCCATTTGAAGGGCCAGAAGTTTGTTTTTACTTCGGCAGGTAAACCAATAAAGCATGCCAAGTTAATTTGATCGGCTGTTTTCAGCCTTCCAGGTTCTTACTGAGGTAGCCATATTAACTTTCACACATGGAACCAGACCAGGTGACTAAGGATGCTGCATTTACAGCCCCGGACACTTGATGGGTCTGTGCAACTCACAGATTCCACCCTAGTTCTGGCCCAGTATAGCTGGGATTAATAATTCAACTTTAAGGACCCCAGAACGAGAAGAACAAGTGGTCCACAGGGGGCAACTTCTTATGAAACAGGACTTTGGAAAAGGTGATCATTTATGTCTGTCAGCCACTCTTTTCCCTCCAGCTTGACACATGGACCGTGTCATCAGTCACAAGCAGTTATGGCTGCCTTAGTAAATGAGCATGGGATAGAGCCAGGGTTCACCACAGTTGTTTTTATAACATACCACTTCTTGTTTTACCTGTTACCAAAGGTGTTACCAAAAGCTCAACATCCCTTCCAGAGATTACAAAAAAGATATATCCAGATGCCCAAGTCAGGATCTTACGAGTATGCATTTTGTCTGTATGGACATGTTTTTTGGATGTCCAGTGGCAAATGCTACTGCAAAGGCCACAGTAAAAAGTGTTATCAGAAGTAGTTTGTAAATATAGAGTGCAGAAAGTACAGAGAGTAACAAAAGAAATCATTTTTTATAGGAGAGTCCTTACTAGAAGTTTTGAGGTTTTATTTTTACACCCCCTACTGTCTACAATGTAGCGGACAAAGTAGAGTAATGCCGCGTACACACGGTCGGACTTTTCGTCTACAAAAGTCCGACAGCCTGTCCGACAGACTTCCGACGTACTTTCGGCGGACTTGCGGCAGACTTTCTTACGAACGGACTTGCACACACACGACCACACAAAAGTACGACAGCCTAGTACGCGGTGACGTACACCAAGTCCGACGAGACTATAAAACGGAAGTTCAATAGCCCGTACGACACCCTTTGGGCTCCTTCTGCTAATCTCGTGTTTATCTCGTGTTAGTAGAAGTTTGGTGAGAGACGATTCGCGCTTGTGAGACTCGTATTTTTCAGTTCGTTTTAACTGTTGTTCAGTCTGTGCTTGTGAGGTTTGTATCTGCTTTTCAGTGCGTTTGGTCAGTTGGCATTGAGAAATCTTTGTTTTATTGGCCGCTCGTTCCTGATTTTCAGGTCGTTCTTCACAGGCCTTGCTGTTCTTCAGTGCGTTCTGTTTAGTGCGTTCTGACCAGCCGACCGTTTTGAAGCCATGTTACCTGTACGTACTCGTCGTAGAGCTCGTGCATTGTATGTGCTTGGTGCTGTAGTTTATTCTTCAGCCCAAGACCAGTCCATGAACAGGGCGAGGAGGAGTTCATGGACCAAGAATTGGTTGCTTCAGCGTGACCAGTTCTGTCACATGCCTTTGCTCCGTGAGATCCGTGAGAATAATCCTGAGGATTTCAGGAACTTTCTCCGGATGACGGACCCCGTTTTTGACCGTTTGTTGGCTTTGCTGACCCCCTATATCAGCAGGCAGGATACCTGCATGAGGCAAGCCATCACTCCGGAGCAGAGGCTGGTCGCTACCTTGCGGTATTTGGCCACAGGGAGAAGCCTGCAGGACCTTAAGTTCTCGACAGGCATCTCCCCCCAGGCTCTGGGGATCATTATCCCAGAGACCTGTTCTGCCATCATACAGGTCCTGCAGAAGGACTATATTAAGGTAAGATATTTTTCTTTTATTAGCATCACATGTTCTTTTATGTAATCTTTGATAATGTGATGTATTTCTTGCTTCAAACACTACTTACCATCATTGCAATATAGTGTGAATGTCCCCTTTTTATCCTCACACATGCTGGAATTTTTTACTGTTATTTTTTGTCATGCATGTATATTTTCCTTCAATAACCTTCCCAGCATGAAGTGATGGGAACATATCCACCTAGTCTACTCATTTGGAATGTATTTTGTTTGAGTGTATTTAGTGTGCTGCTAATGAGCAATTATCTAGATTTCACAACCCCCCCACCCCCCCCCCCCCACCACCTAAACTCACTCCAAATAGTGTGCTGCTAATGAGCAATTATCTAGATTTCACAACCCCCCCACCCCCCCCCCCCCCCACCACCTAAACTCACTCCAAATAGTGTGCTGCTAATGAGCAATTATCTAGATTTCACAACCCCCCCACCCCCCCCCCCACCTAAACTCACTCCAAATAGTGTGCTGCTAATGAGCAATTATCTAGATTTCACAACCCCCCCACCCCCCCACCCCCCCCACCTAAACTCACTCCAAATAGTGTGCTGCTAATGAGCAATTATCTAGATTTCACAACCCCCCCACCCCCCCCCCCCCACCACCTAAACTCACTCCAAATAGTGTGCTGCTAATGAGCAATTATCTAGATTTCACAACCCCCCCCACCCCCCCCCCCCACCTAAACTCACTCCAAATAGTGTGCTGCTAATGAGCAATTATCTAGATTTCACAACCCCCCCACCCCCACCCTCGTTAAAATTTGCTGGAATGTTCTGTGGTGTTGATTTGTCTAAAGCAAATATATGTTGCACTTTGCAAAATGCATGTGCACTCTACAAGTGCATTTGTTCCAGTGCTTTACTAAATGAGCAGAAGCTCTGCTGATTTCCATCATCAAATCATATGCAAGCCTCAAAGTGTTTTCATTAATTGCCCTTGCATGTGATTGTGTACTCCTTGCAACATGAATGCCTTTTTACATTACCTCATTTACTGTAAGCTGGTTAGCAACTGCACCTGCAGAGTGCGACAACTGCAGTCTTGTAGCCTTTTTAGTCCCTAAATTCCTGCGTGTCCTAAAAGTAATTTTTTTTAGGGATTTCACAACCCCCTAAAATGTAATCAATGTTCCATCAGAGGGGGTGAGCAATCTGATAAGTGTGCCTTTCCATATTAGTTATTCCAGAACAATTAAATTATTGAATGTTATACTGATGCTGGGGAATAATGTTTTTAATTGTCTAATTTTCCTTGCAATGTTAGCTTCCAAATTAATTGATTTTGGTTTTCTTGTTTGATTTCCCAGTTTCCTTCAACGCCACAGGAATGGCAGACTGTGGCATCCCATTTTGCCAGCCGTTGGGACTTTCCCAATTGTGGAGGGGCTATAGATGGGAAACATGTCCACATTGTGCCACCACCCCATTCGGGGTCATATTATTTTAATTATAAGGGGTTCCACAGTATTGTTTTAATGGCGGTGGTGTCGGCACACTATGATTTTTTATATGTGGACGTGGGGAAGAATGGCCGGATGTCGGATGGAGGAGTATTTGCCCAGACGGAGTTCTGCCAGCGTCTCCAGAGTGGTGGCCTGGGATTGCCACCTGATGAGGATAACGTGGAAGGACTCCCCTTTGTCTTCATTGCCGATGAAGCCTTCGCTCTCAGCAAGCACCTCATGAGGCCATTCCCCCAAAGAACCCTCACCCCGGAGAGGAGGGTTTTTAATTACCGGCTGGCCAGAGCTAGAAGAGTGGTTGAGAATGCGTTTGGAATTCTGGCCAGCCGGTTCCGCCTGTTTCAAACAGCCATTAATTTGGCGGAATACAAACTTAATTTTATCGTTTTATCGTGCTGCATTCTGCACAACTTTTTAAATAAGCATTCTCCAAATTATATAGGCACAGTTGGGCCTGAGGCCGGACAAATAGAAGCCAACCTTACAGGCCTGGATACTGTCCGTACTGGCTTGGCCCCCCAAAGTGCCCGTCAAGTTAGACAGCAATATGTTAATTATTTTATTGGTAGGGGGGCCATTGCAATGGGCCAGGATATATAATTTTTGACAATAAAAAAATTATTGATGAAATCTTGCATTATATTTATTGCTTGCCTTTCTTTTGGGCTGTCTCCTAGGTTATGGTCGAGCAGTTGTAGTGCCAACTGTATTGTAATTTTAAATGTCTAAATAAGCTCCATTGCCACTGTAACCAACTTTTTTACAATTATAACTAAAATGATACTGAGCCTTGAAATAACAAACCACACATTTATTTAATTCCTATAAGGAGATGTTTTTATTAATGGTTGTTATGCATTCCGTTCTGCATTTAGTATAAAATGTTCATAGACAAAAATAGAATGATATCTTAATAATGTAGCAAAATATAATTATATCTAAATATTTATACCTAATCCACAAAAAAATATTTTTGGCTTTTTGATTTTCACAAACAGGCTTTTTTTTTTGTTTTGGGAAAATCAAGTTTTGTTTTTTTTTTTTTTTTTAAAGCAATTTTTTGGTTTATGTTTTTTTTTTTTATCAAGTTATTTTTGTTTTTATTATTTTTTTTTTTAATAAAGTTTGTATATTAATTTTTTTTGGTTTTTTAAAATCACGTTTTTTAATTTTTTTGGTTTTTTAAAATCAAGTTTTTTAATTTTTTTGGTTTTTTTAAAATCAAGTTTTTTATTTTTTTTGGTTTTTTAAAATCAAGTTTTTTATTTTTTTTGGTTTTTTAAAATCAAGTTTTTTTATTTTTTTTGGTTTTTTAAAATCAAGTTTTTTATTTTTTTGGTTTTTTAAAATCAAGTTTTTTTATTTTTTTTGGTTTTTTAAAATCCAGTTTTTTATTTTTTTTTTGGTTTTTTAAAATCAAGTTTTTTTTTTTTTTTTGAAAATCAATTTTTATTTTTTTGTGGATTTTTTGAGGTATTTACGAGAAACAGCCCTCCTTTTTTACATTAGGTTAAACAGCCATTTATGTTCTGCCAAAAAAAAAAAAGAGAAGGCCCAGAATGGGGTCAGCAAAACAGGAAATGAAGGACATGATTGATGTTTTGGGGTTTAAAAAAGGGCATTTATATTCGACCCAAAACATCAATCATGTCCTTCATTTCCTGCTGCATACGATCCAGCCGATTCCGCATTTGATCGATCTCCCCATTCCAGGCCATGATTTGAGCAATTAGCCGTTGGGCACTGTCTGTGGTGAAATAGTCACTTGGACCTAAAGTGGAATGAAAAAAAAAATATGTTTAGAAATATGCACACATAAGTTTACCTTACCATAAAGCTGGTGTCTCAAACACTGACCTGGTGGGGTGCCCATGTCGCATACTTCATGAACATCCTCGGGGGTGGCGCTGTTGCTTGACTCAAGCACAACCAGATCACCTAAAATAGAGTAGAAAAATTACATAAAATAAAAGGCAGCCATGCATAGATTACCGTAAGCTGGTGTGTCAGACACTCACCTGGTGGGGTGCCCATGTCGCCCACCTCTCCTTCCTCCACATCCTCAATGGGACTTGGGCTTATTTCCCAATCATGTTTTGCTTGGGGTGGACTGTCTTCTGGTTGTTGGCTGAGTGATTTTTCCCCTATGTGAAACAAAAAATTAATAATCTAATTAGCACACAGATATTTTAGTACATAGTAATTTTCCAACATTTGTAATGAAGTGGTTTGTGTAGAGTTCCTATTTTACCTCAATATTTAAAATTAGAAAGACATATCGGATAGATAGATATCAATATCTCAAAATATAGTTAATAATCTTTTGATCTCTCTCTATATCTGGAACAAAATCTCTAAATATCTAACTAAATGTAAAGCCAAAAAATTAAGATAACTTCAAATCTTCAAAAAGAATGTTTTACATTTCTATATCTATCTATCTACCTATCTCTATATTTCTCTCTCTCTCTATATATTTCTCTCTCTCTCTCTCTCTCTCTCTCTCTCTATATCTCTATATCTATATCTATCTCTCAATATATATATATATATATATATATATATATATATATATATATATATATATATATATATCTCTCTCTATAGTTATATATATATATAGTTATATATATAGTTATATATATATGTATATATATATATATATAGTTATATATATATGTATATATATATATGTGTGTATATATATATATATGTATATACAGTATATATATATGTGTATATATATATATATGTATATATATATGTATATGTATATATATATATGTATATATATATATGTATATATATATGTATATGTATATATATATGTATATGTATATATATATGTATATATATATGTATATGTATATATATATGTATATATATATATGTATGTATATATATGTGTATATGTATATATAGATATATATCTATAGATATGTAACGAGGTTTCTTAAAAGATCGTTTAAAACGATGAACAAAAAATCGGATAGGAAGGAAAAGCACATGGAGCAGTATACAAGGTAATAAACACAAGAGAAAAACACGACAAGTACTTACTTTTTTTAAGAACTTTCCGGATACGTCGGTATTGATCCGGCTCCCTGAGTTTCAGGTCAGACCATCTTTTTCGCAGTTGATCTTTGGAGCGCTGGACCCCAAAAGATGCCTGCAAAGTCTCCACGACCTTCGCCATTATTTTGGCCTTGCGCAAATTTGGCCGTGCGTACGGCCCATAATTGCCATCATAGTCGTCTTTGTGAAGAATGGCCACCATCTCCACCATCTCTTTAAAACTCATATTAGAGGCCTTAAATCTAGGCCTCATAGATTTCGCAGACGTTCCAGCCTCCGGGCTGTCTCCACTACCTGAGGTCGTCAACATTTCAGGTGTCTCCGCCATTCTTTAACTCCACTACGCGCCGTAACAAAAAATGGGCGGAGAACATGAGTTAAAATCGAACGTCAGGGGCGGGCGACGCAGGCGGAGTTTCACACATGCGTAGTGTATAAAGAGGGGCCTTGCGCACGTGTCGTACGTACGTTCTGTGCGTCGAATTAGGGGGCGGAGAACATGAGTTAATTTCGAACGTCAGGGGCGGGCGACGCAGGCGGAGTTTCACACATGCGTAGTGTATGACGAGGGCCCTTGCGCACGTGTCGTACGTACGTTCTGTGCGTCGAATTAGGGGGCGGAGAACATGAGTTAATTTCGAACGTCAGGGGCGGGCGACGCAGGCGGAGTTTCACACATGCGTAGTGTATGACGAGGGCCCTTGCGCACGTGTCGTACGAACGTTCTGTGCGTAGGTGATAGTGGACCAGGACGTTACAAAACGAAGGTAATTTTAAATATTTTTTTTGGGTTTTATGGTCATGACTTTGTAGCAAGCGGCCTATATGGCTTGATAGATTGATGAGGCCTACATAGGGAGAAGATGATGAGGGGTTAGCCGAAAACTATAATAAAAGTGTTTTTTGTCTTGTGACTTCATCTTTTCCAGATATAATGAATCCCCTATTTAAGGATCCAGAGTTCCTTACATCTTTTATTTCCAAATATCGAGAGATGAGGAATTTGTGGGAGGTGAAACACCCTCAGTATTATGCTAAGCATGTGAGGAAGTCAACGCTGGAGAGACTTCTGGCCTTTGTCCAGGCGACCATCCCGGAAGCAACAATGGAGACATTGCTCAAGAAAATTGGGGGCTTGAGGAACATGTATAAGAGGGAGCATAAGAAGATCCAGGAATCAAGGAGATCAGGAGCATCAGCAGATGATGTTTATGTACCCAGGCTGTGGTACTATAATCAACTACGTTTTCTGGATGACCAGAATGAAGCCAGGCCATCACTTTCAACCCTTCCCTCCACCCTTCCCTCCACCCCAGCAGAGGCTGATGAGGAGCAAGCTGGGTCTTCCATCCTGGATGAACCAGATATGACCATCTGGAGTCAGGTAAATTATTTTAACAAATATTTACTGTACTAATATTAATGATGTTAACTGGATGTTATAATTGTCTAAAATAATTTGGCACTCAAAATTGGGTATACATATCAATTGACAGTAGTGGCTAAATATGTTTGGCACCTGCTTGAAATAATTAGGGTGTCTGATTAGACTCTTTTATTAAAGAGAAGTATTCACATTGAATTTGCTATTCATGAGAAGCAAACTGTGTGTCATTGATGAACCCCAAAAAATATACTCAAACTATTGTCCTTTTTTTATACACAGGATGAGTCCATCCAGGAGGAATGTGGGGAAAGTGGCAGGCAGGAGGAGACCAGGCCCATGGACAGCCTGGAGGAGGCCGGATTCACCATCATCCTGGAGGAGGCTGGGCCCAGTGTCAGGCAGGAGGTGGCTGCTCCCAGTGAGGTGGCTGCTCCCAGTGAGGTGGCTGGGCCAAGTGAGGTGGCTGGGCCAAGTGAGGTGGCTGGGCCAAGTGAGGTGGCTGGGCCCAGTAGGAGCCTGACCGAATCCCAAGTGCCTCCCCTCCACCTTCCCAAAAAAAGGGCCAGGAAGGGGATGGTCACACAGGACGCATCCCTGCGCCTCATGCAAGAGGCCACCCGTTTTTTAAGGAGCCCCCCCGAAGCGGAAGAATCCTATGGCTGCTACTTAGCCAGCAGGCTTCTTCAGATGAATAGGGAGCAGCGCCTCATTTGTGAGCGCCTATTTGGGGAAACAATCCATAAGGGGCTGCAGGGCACGCTAACACAAAACACCCAACTACATGAGGCAGCCCCCCCTCCTCCTCCTCCTCCTCCTCCTCCTCCTCCTGCCACAACTGAAACACCAGAGCCACAGCCTCAAAAGAAGGCTACAGGGAAGGCTGCAGGGCAGCGTGGAGGAAAGGCTGCAGGGAAGAGAAGAAAATGATGACCTGGGTTCAGTCTGGTCTGACAGAAGACGCAGGCTGTTGTAGGACCACAGTCTGGGGACATCTAGATCATCTGCTGGTGCTGTTGATCTCTGGGATTCTTGGACCAGATTGTGCTCCCTCTTATATGGACTCCGCAAGATCCCAATTTTCTGGTACACCGACTTTTTCCAGCGTTGACTTCCTCTTTATTTTATTTTGACCATGAATAAATGGATCATTTTTTGAGTTTAGCAAAAGACTTTTTATGTTTTTTCTTTGAAATCATTGATTTTACACACAATGTTAAATTAACAAGGGACAACAATCTCATTGAGTTAGAAAAAAAACACACCAAAAATACATTACTAATGTTAATAATGTTCAAGTGGTAAGTCTTGAAAATCCAAAAATTTACGTAACCAAAAACGGTGCTTTGGGTTAACTTTATCTAAAAAATAATCACTATAAAAAAAAAAAAACAGAATAATGGGTTCTTTGTGGTAACTTTACAAACCTAAAAAAAAAAAAGGGGAAAAAGTATTATTAGTATGGAAACATTGTTTTTAAAATGCATACTATATCATTCATGAGATCAAAGAGAAAAAGAATCCAGAAATCAGTTTGGGAGAACTCTGATTATGAACAGCAAAACACCTTCGTTCTTTATAGAGCCTTCGTAAAGAAGAAATAAAATGCGCTGCATTCAACGATCACAGATTTTGCAGCGTGATGAATGTGCTACCTACAATACGAACACTAGTTTTACTAGACCGAGTGCTTCCGTTTAGTTTTTGCTTATGAGCATGCGTCGTTTTTTTGTCCGTCGGACTAGCATACAGACGAGCGGACTTCGGGGTCCGTCGTACTTACGACGTAAAGATTTGAAGCATGCTTCAAATCTAAAGTCCGTCGGATTTGAGGCTAAAAAAGTCCGTTGAAAGTCCGGAGAAGCCCACACACGATCGGATTACCAGCCAGCTTTAGTCCGTCAGCGTCCGTTGGACTTTTGTAGACGAAAAGTCCGACCGTGTGTACGCGGCATAAGAAACTAGAAAACTTTTGCCTGAATGTTTTCTTAAATTTTATCAAGCCCCTAAGGGGGATGTTGGACTCTCTCCTTATGAGATTTTGTTTGGGAGTGTGTTACTCACTTGCTTATATTTTGTCTCAGCAGCTGAAGTCCTCCATTTGGATCTCACGGAGAATGCTGATGATCTTTTAAGGTTTTTTACAAACTCATTTATGTGTTTTCTCCCCAATTCCAGATCCTAAAAGTTTGGAAGGATCTAAAACTAAAGCCAGGTGACTTTTGGATTGTTAAGAGACATTTATATATAAGGAAATGTTTGGAGACTCAATACAGCATCTATTTCATGTACAGTTTTTGCAAAACTTGAAGGAAAAGTCACCTGGATCCACACCAGACACTGCAAAAATGACTAAATTAAAGAAATCTCTGTGTTTGATTTGTTTCCCTCTTGTGATCACAGTCTAGGGTACTTTTTGATTCAATTACTTTAATTGTAAGGGATATATATATTTGAAAAATAGTTTAGCCATGTTGAAGTCATATTTGTCTTTTGTACGTCTTCCATTTTATGTAGAATTGTCTGTGTTTACATATGCTGATAAGTCAGCATGTCCACAATTCAGCTAGAAGGGCATTCTGGCCACAGGAGTGTACAGCCAGTACTCTGTAAATATGTCTTATCAATCATTTGTTTTTCACAATGAAAAGTCATTTTGTAATGAAAAAGTTGCTCAGCTATTTTCTCCACAATGGAGTTTTTTTGCCTCTTTGGCCAGGACTACCTCCACCTAAGCGTGTGGAGGTTCCAGGTTAAAGGTGATAGCAGGTATGGTTAGTGATCAAAATATTGATCAAAAGAGGGGAGACTGTAATGGAAATTTGTAAGTTCTGTATATAATTGTATTGTATTTTCTATGTATTGCACTCTGCCCTCACTGTGCACACGGCACTAATAATGTTTTCAGTAAATGTTTACATTCTTTTGAGTCCTGATTAGAATTAGCCTGCCTATGTAACGCCCCTTGTTACAATAAACCTACAATTGTAATATTAATGTGATACCTACGTAATCATGCGCATAAAAACCTTCAATTGCGTCATAATAAAGCAGAACAGTAATTTGGAAAGATGCTGAGCGTATCTTTTGTGTCTGTTCCCTACTGCAGTAGATATTATTAATTTGGAACCACTAATCAATATGAGGATAGGAGTTGCCTATCATCAATTTAACCGAGTCAACCACAAGAACCTGGAGTACCTGAAGGTCGCCAAAAGGTTGAAACCACGCCAGGCCATATGGGCACTTTTCTTCTCGAGGTTCACTTTCCACATCACTTACAGACCAGGATCAAAGAATAACAAACCTGATGCTCTGTCCAGAATGTTCAGTGAACCGGAAGCTCCGTCTCCCCCAGATACCATCCTTGCTCCTGGGAACTTTCTTATGCTTCAAGAAGATTTGCTGTCCCAAATTAGACAGGCATCTTCAGCAACTCCCCTTCCAGCAGATGTCACTCTACAGTCCAGAGATGAACTACTATGGTACAAGGATAAAATCTTTGTACCCCAACAAACATGGGTTGCTGTTCTCAAATCTTGCCACGATCACAAATTAGCTGGCCACTTCGGGATACGCAAGACCTCCAAACTGCTCCAACGCATATTTTGGTGGCCTCAGCTAGGGGAGGATTGTAAACTCTACGTGGAATCATGCACTACCTGCATCCAAAATAAGGGCAGCAAGACCGGGACGTGGGGGTTGCTAAGACCTCTTCCTGTTCCAGACAGACCATGGAGGATGATCTCCATGGATTTTATCGTTGAATTACCACCGTCTGAGGGCTACACCACTATTTTCATAGTGGTTGACAGACTTTCCAAAATGAGCCACTTCTTACCCATGAAAGGTACCCCCTCTGCTTCAGAGACTGCGAGAATCTTTATTAAAGAAATTGTAAGGCTCCATGGCATACCAGCAAACATTGTATCCGATCGAGGGGTACAATTTACTTCCAAGTTCTGGAGAGCTCTATGTCGATCCCTAGAAATTGACCTCTCCTTCTCTTCTGCTTACCATCCTCAGACTAATGGTCAGACTGAACGAACTAACCAGACCCTGGAGCAATACTTACGGTGCTATTCCTGTTTTTCCCAAGATGACTGGGTTCCTCTATTACCTCTGTGTCACGTACCTGGTAGGTTGTGAGCCTGAAGTGCAGGAAAAGACCTCCCTTACAGCTCCCACTCCCGTTCCCCTGGAATGGAGACAGAGGGCCAGGAGTGAAGAGTGGTATGGGTGCCTGGCAGGATCAACAGTTGCGGAAGTCCAGTAGTGGTGGCACCCTCTGGAGTCAGTAGTCTGAGGAGTAGACTGAGGACAGAGACTGGAATGCAGGACTGGAACCAGGAACAACAGCAGGTAATGGCAGACTGGAACAACAGCAGAAGATAGCCTGGAACACTGGATTGGAACCAGGAACAACAGCAGGTAATAGACTGGAACGCTGGACTGGAACACAGCAGAAGATAGCCTGGAACGCTGGGCTGGAACACAGCAGAAGGTAGCCTGGAACGCTGAACTGGAACCAGGAACAACAGCAGGCAATAGCAGACTGGAAGCTAGACTGGAACCAGGAACAACAGCAGGTAATAGCAGACTGGAAGCTGATGAACACAGCGAAGGGTCAACAAGCCGGTGGTCAGTAACGTTCGGACAGCAGAGGTACCAGGGGTAATGCAGAGGGATGGTCAGGCAAGCCAAGAGGGTCTGGTGCAGGCAGATAGCAGGATCGTCAAACAGGAAGCCGGGTCAGATAACAGGAAACACAGATCAGATCAGGTAACACTCACAGAACGCTGTAGAGCAGACAGCTGGGATGGAGTGTGACAGGCAGGTTTAAATAGCCCGCCTGACACCAGCGGGAGTGCGCGCGCGCGTGCCCGTGCGTGACCGCACCCGTGAACGCGCGCGCATGCGCAATGGGACCCGTGGCCGGGCTCCCGTGCGCCTGGGATGCCGGTTACTGGCAGGATCTTCATGACATTGCCCCCCCCCAAGGGGCAGCCTCCGGATGCCCCTTTGAAAAAATTTCTCTGGATGAGCTGTTTTAAAGGCTTTTAACAGGTCTTCAGCATGAATATTATCCTCTGGTTCCCAAGAATTCTCCTCTGGGCCAAACCCCTTCCACTTTATTAAGAATTGATTTTGGTTACCTCTTTTCCTGTGGTCCATGATAGCCTCCACCTCGAATTCCTCTTCCCCATCTACCAGGATTGGATCAGGAGGATCCGTACTTCGACCTGGAAATGGGTTAGTAATAGATGGTTTAAGCAAGGACACGTGAAAAACTGGATGTACCTTTAGTGAATCCGGGAGTTCAAGTTCATATGCAACTTCATTAATTCTCCGTTTAACAGGGAATGGTCCAAGAAATTTGGGACCCAATTTCTTGGAAGGGCAGGCCAACCTGAGGTTTATGGTGGACAACCATACCTGATCCCCAGATGCAAGTAAGAGCTCACCTCGTCTCTTTTTATCGAAGGTTGCTTTGTTGTACTCCTGGGTTCTGGTCATGGTGTCCTGTAGAACTTGGTTGTTAGAGGTAAAGAAATCCAATTTCTCCTGGACTGCGGGTACTGTGCATTCTGGAAGAGAGTTTGGTAAAAATGAGGGGTGGAAACCATAATTCGCAAAAAACGGAGTTTGCTTGATAGCAGAATGAATAGAATTGTTATAAGCGAATTCGGCCAATGGTAAAACAGCAATCCAATTATCTTGGGCAAAGGAAGAAAAACAGCGCAAATATTGTTCAAGGGTCTGGTTTGTTCTTTCTGTTTGCCCATTAGTCTGGGGGTGATAAGCCGATGAAAATGAGAGTTCAATGTCCAAGGTTTTATACAAAGCCCTCCAGAATCGAGAGGTAAATTGTACCCCTCGATCTGAAACGATGTTAACTGGTACCCCATGGAGCCTGACGACCTCTTTAATGAATGCTTGTGCTGTTTCTGTAGCTGAAGGGGTACCCTTCATTGGGACAAAGTGCGCCATCTTCGACAACCGGTCCACTATGACAAAGATTGAAGTGAAGCCCCCGGCCGGGGGTAGTTCTACAATAAAATCTATTGAGAGCATTTTCCAGGGTCTATCTGGGACAGGCAAGGGTTTTAGTAGACCCCATGCCTTTGTTTTGTGCCCTTTGTTCCTAAGGCAGGTGGTACAGGACTCTACAAACTCTTTACAATCTTTGCGCAGCTGAGGCCACCAGAAGGTGCGCTGAACCAAATCAGTGGTCTTAGCCACACCAAAATGCCCAGCCAGCGCATGATCGTGACAAAGCTCCAGTACTGGAACTCGTAGTGTTTCAGGTATAAAGATCCTACTCTCATGCCACAATAACCCATCCTTAACCTGGAGCTCTGTCTTAATGGAAGATTCTATTTCTGTGGAGGCCTGTTTAATCTGGGAAAGCAGGTTTCCCTGAAGTAGAAGAAAGTTCCCTGGAGACAAAATGGTGTCTGGAGGGGAAATCTCTTGAGGTTTGTGAAACATCCTAGACAGGGCGTCAGGTTTGGTATTCTTGGAGCCAGGACGGTAAGTGACATGGAAGGAGAACCTGGAGAAAAAGAGAGCCCACCTGGCCTGACGTGGTTTCAACCTCTTTGCAGACCTCAAATACTCCAGGTTCTTATGATCTGTAAAGATTAAAACTGGATGAGCGGCACCCTCCAACAGATAGCGCCACTCCTCCAATGCTGACTTGATTGCCAACAACTCTCTGTCACCTACATCATAATTTCTCTCTGCCGTGGATAATTTACGAGAAAAGAAAGCCACAGGATGCAGCAGGGCTTTGGTTCCCTGTCTTTGGGATAACACTGCTCCTACAGCAATTTCAGATGCATCCACTTCTAGAATAAATGGCAGAGAGGAATCCGGATGCTTCAGTACAGAGGCGGAGGTAAAAAGGCCCTTGAGAGTCTCAAAAGCCTTTTGAGCCTCGGCCGACCAATGGAAGTGTGTACCCTGTTTGGTAAGCTGTGTGATGGGTGCAATGATGGCTGAGAACCCTTTAATAAATTTGCGGTAAAAATTAGCGAATCCAACGAATCGCTGGATTCCTTTCTTATCAGTCGGGACTGGCCTATCTAGAACAGCCATCACCTTCTGGGGGTCCATTTTAATGCCCTTACTGGAGATGACTAACCCTAAAAATGGAATACTTTCCTGTTCGAATTCACATTTTTCAGCCTTTGCATATAGACCGTGTTGTCGAAGTCGGCCCAATACACTTCTGACGTGCCTGCTATAGGATTCAAGGGAACAAGAGAAAATCAATATGTCGTCTAAATAGACAATGACAAACAGGTCTAGAAAGTCACGTAACACATCATTAATAAAGTATTGAAATGTGGCAGGGGCATTACACAGGCCGAAAGGCATCACGAGGTACTCAAAATGTCCATAACGGGTACGAAAAGCGGTCTTCCATTCGTCTCCATCCCTGATACGAACTAAATTGTAGGCCCCACGGAGATCAAGTTTGGTGAATATGGTAGCCGTCCCCAGTCTCTGAAACAACTCTGGTACTAAGGGGAGAGGGTACCGATTCTTCACAGTAATTTTATTTAGTTCGCGGTAATCCACACACGGCCTGAGGGTTTTATCTTTCTTCTGCACGAAGAAGATGCCTGCACCTGCGGGGGACGTGGATGGACGAATGAAGCCTCTTTTGAGGTTTTCGTCAATGTATTCCTTCAATGCCCCTTGCTCCACCTCAGTCAGGGGAAATATTCTTCTAAAAGGAATTTCAGCACCAGGAAGTAACTCAATGGGACAGTCATAGGCCCGGTGAGGGGGTAACACCTCTGCCCTCTGTTTACTAAATACGTCCAGGAAATCATGATAGGCGGAAGGAATAGATTGAAGTAGACTAGGATCTGTATCTAGGCATAACAGAGTAGAGTTCTCCTGGATGTTCTGGGTTCTGCAAAACTGTTGGCAGTAAGGAGAGGGAAAGGTCACCTCACCCGTGATCCAATTTATGTCCGGATTATGGGCCTGTAACCATGGCATACCGAGTATTATGGGGAACAGGGGTGAAGCGATAATGTCCAGGCGCAGCTGTTCCTGATGGACGTTGGAAACGAAAACGGGTATTGGCATAGTCTCTTGGGTGACAGGTCCAGACTTGATAGCGGTCCCATCAGCTAGATGGATAGAAAGTCCATGGGCTTTAGGTGACAAGGGTATTTGGTGTTGGATGGCAAAACGAGAATCCATGAAACAGCTGCAAGCTCCTGAGTCAATAATGGCGGTGATTTGTAGATCCTTCCCTGGTAGCTGTAGCAGAAGAGGAAGAGCAAGGTGAGTGGTATTTTTAACCAGAGATGTCACATAGTCATTAGATAGGGATAAACACTTACGGAGTTTGAGGGGACAGTTCCTGACATAGTGCCTGGGTTCCCCACAATACAGGCACAAGTTATTTGCTCGACGACGTTGTCGTTCCTCTGGGGTGAGTGAAGGCCGCAGGGCTCCTAATTGCATTGGCTCAGGTAAGTTAAGCGTGGAAGTAGGTGGTGTTGATGATGGGTGATGGGGAACCTTAGGGGTAACCCAAGTTGGACGAGAAGACCCCATAGCTCTCTCAGACCTGCGTTCTCGTAGGTGTCGATCGATCTGGATAGCTAGATCGATTAAAGCATTTAAAGTCTGTGGTGTACCCACCCTGGCCATTTCATCCTTCAGAGGATCAGAAAGTCCCAACCGAAATTGATAACGGAGAGCCGCATCGTTCCAGTTAGTATCCGCACTCCACTTCCTGAATTCAGCCACATAATCCTCTGCTGCTCTGCGACCTTGTTGAAGGGAGTGTAGAGCCGCCTCTGCAGTTACAGATAGCTGGGGGTCATCATATAACTGGCCTAGTGCGTCAAAGAAAGTGGAGAGGTTGGTCAGAGATATGTCCTTTTGCTCTAAGAGGCGATGGGCCCAGGTTTGGGGGTCACCAGAGAGTAGAGAAATCACGTAGCCCACCTTTGTAGCCTCCAGGGAAAAGATACGTGGCTGAAGAGCAAAAAATAGTTCACAGGAGTTGCGGAAGGCTCTGAACTTATGGCGATTTCCCAAGAAACGTTCAGGTGTGGGAACCTTAGGTTCCAGAGGGAGCATCACCACCGTTGAGGAAGGCCCAACTGAAGGAGCAGGAGCAGAGGAAGCTCCCTGGGCCCCAATGGGGTTAGACAGGGTTAACACTCGTTCCTCCAGTCTGGTGTATCCTTGCTGCAGATTTTTGACTGCTTCAGTCAATCCTGCCAGGTGTGCTCAGAGTTCCTCCATGGGAGATGTTCCCTGCTCAGGCTCAGACATGGCTGTCTGCTACTGTCACGTACCTGGTAGGTTGTGAGCCTGAAGTGCAGGAAAAGACCTCCCTTACAGCTCCCACTCCCGTTCCCCTGGAATGGAGACAGAGGGCCAGGAGTGAAGAGTGGTATGGGTGCCTGGCAGGATCAACAGTTGCGGAAGTCCAGTAGTGGTGGCACCCTCTGGAGTCAGTAGTCTGAGGAGTAGACTGAGGACAGAGACTGGAATGCAGGACTGGAACCAGGAACAACAGCAGGTAATGGCAGACTGGAACAACAGCAGAAGATAGCCTGGAACACTGGATTGGAACCAGGAACAACAGCAGGTAATAGACTGGAACGCTGGACTGGAACACAGCAGAAGATAGCCTGGAACGCTGGGCTGGAACACAGCAGAAGGTAGCCTGGAACGCTGGACTGGAACCAGGAACAACAGCAGGCAATAGCAGACTGGAAGCTAGACTGGAACCAGGAACAACAGCAGGTAATAGCAGACTGGAAGCTGATGAACACAGCGGAGGGTCAACAAGCCGGTGGTCAGTAACGTTCGGACAGCAGAGGTACCAGGGGTAATGCAGAGGGATGGTCAGGCAAGCCAAGAGGGTCTGGTACAGGCAGATAGCAGGATCGTCAAACAGGAAGCCGGGTCAGATAACAGGAAACACAGATCAGATCAGGTAACACTCACAGAACACTGTAGAGCAGACAGCGGGGATGGAGTGTGACAGGCAGGTTTAAATAGCCCGTCTGACACCAGCGGGAGTGCGCGCGCGCGTGCCCGTGCGTGACCGCACCCGTGAACGCGCGCGCATGCGCAATGGGACCCGTGGCCGGGCTCCCGTGCACCTGGGACGCCGGTTACTGGCAGGATCTTCATGACACTCTGGCTGAATTCGCCTACAATAACTCTGTTCACTCTGCAATTAATCAGTCTCCATTTTTTGCAAACTGTGGTTTCCATCCTTTGTTTTTGTCCAACAATATCCCGGAGTGTTCGGTGCCAGCTGTCCAGGAAACTTTGAGTTTTTTCAGTACTAACAACAGGCTACTTCAAGAGACCATGTCGAAGACTCAGGAACGGAACAAGACGACTTTTGATAAGAAGAGGAGAGGGGAGCTTAATCTGAAGATAGGGGATCTTGTCTGGCTGTCTACCCTGAATCTGAAGTTGGCATGCCCTTCCAAGAAATTGGGCCCTAAGTTTGTGGGTCCCTTCCCAATGATAAGGAAGATCAACGATGTGGCTTACGAATTAAAATTACCGGAGTCGTTTCATATTCATCCAGTCTTTCATGTGGCCCTTCTTAAACCTTCAGTTCCAGATCCTTTCCTTCATCGAAACACTGGTCCTCCTGAACCTGTACTCATTGACGGTGAGGAGGAATTTGAAGTGGAATCAATCATAAATTGCCGGAGAAGATGCAACCAGATTCAATATCTGGTCAAATGGAAAGGGTACGGTTCTGAGGATAACTCCTGGGAGCCAGAGGCTAACATCCACGCCAAAAGATTAATTCTAGCCTTTAAGAGAGCTCATCCTAGTAAAATGGCCCAGTTGGGCATCTGGAGGCTGCCCATTGGAGGGGGGCAATGTCAGGGAAAGCCCTCTTGCAAATACCCCAGCAAACTAAAGTTTAAAGGAATGCCTGTGCATAAAAGCGCCATCCGGCGCTCGCGCGCGCGCAATAGCGCCAATAGCGCTAATAGGCGTACGCGCATGCACTAATAGGCGTATGCGCATGCGCAATAGCGCCAATAGCGGCGCACGGGCGCGCGCGGGTGCCCCCTGTAACAGCACTTGGCGCCAAAGGAGGCTATTTAAAGGGGACTGTTCCACTGCTGCCTTGCTGTCCGATCTACAGCGTTCCTGAAGACCCCTACTGCCCTGTTACTTTGTATTTGCTACCTGATACCTGTTGGACTGTTCCTGACTACTCCGTTTGCTGCCTGCCCTGATCCCGGCTTTGGACTTTGACTACTCTGTTTTCTGCCTGCCCTGATCTCAGCTTTTGGACTTGACTACTCTCCTGGATTTACCTTCTGTACCTGCTCTGCCCGCCAGTGTCTGACCCGGCTTGCCTGTACCCTGCTGTCTACATCTTGTTGCTGGACTACAAAACACCTCCCGGCTGTCTACATCCTGCTGCTGGACTACAAGACACCTCCCTGCTGTCTTCATCCTGCTGCTGGACTACAAGACACCTCCCTGCTGTCTTCATCCTGCTGCTGGACTACAAGACACCTCCCTGCTGTCTACATCTTGCTGCTGGACTACAAGACACCTCCCTGCTGTCTTCATCCTGCTGCTGTACTACAAGACACCTCCCTGTTGTCTACATCTCGCTGCTGGACTACAGGTCACCTCCCTGCTGCCTACATCCTGCTGCCGGACTATAGGACACCTTCCAGCTGACTACCTGATTCAGCTCCCTGCTCCAGCCTTCCAGTCAGGCACTTGTGCCCCTTCGCACTCTCAAGCCCCTGTCATCACTACCAGGGGTTCCTGAGTCAGAGGTATACAAGAGGCCGTTCCCTGCATTCCGGGCTCTACTTACCAGGTACGTGACAGACGGTCATGAGATGTTAGCTGAAGGCTCCAGGAGTCTCGGGGAGCATGAAAACTGCAGTTTCCTGAGAATTCAGATCCACTCCCACCATAATGCAGCTCATGTGTGCAGAGTGCACACCAGAAGAACCTCGAAACCGGCCACAGGTGTGGGTGGTTGTTTGCCTACCCCCCAAAAAAAACCCCACCAACCACCACTGAGTTTAAGGATGGTGGGATTCAGAGTGCGAGGTCTTACCCTACTTTTCCCACTAAAATCCCCCTCTTTTCCTTTTCCCTTCTCAGTCTTTGCTATTATATGTCTTAGGTCTTCTCGCCTATTCCTTTTAAATTTAGAGAAGCTACTGCTAACTCAGGGTGAAGGCTTGTTTTTGTGTGACGAGGAGTGCGGCTTCCCTCCCCTGGAGGTAGAGGTCCCCTTCTACAAATGTATACAGTTTATACCAGGCATATTTCCAAGCCATTGTGGTCTACGAACTGACCTTAAGTTTGGAAGTGCAATATGTATTTGCTCTGTCCCCAGTGCACAGTTGGCCTGAAGGGGGCCATGTTAATGCACCAATTAGTGTCTTGTACAAGAATTGGGGTTACCCCACACGGACAGTGTATTCTATACTGATTGTGAAGATTCTTCTTTTGGAAGAACATTTTTTTCTATGCTCTTTTATGTTAAAATGTTTGGACTACCACCCATTCTGTTTGTATTTTACATTGTGGAAGATTCACATTCTTTGTCGTAACTTTCGTATTCTCTTTTGTGAAAATATTTCAATAAAAAAATCTTCTTAAGACCAGCAATGCCTTCACATGTGTTTCTTAAAGACTTCAAAAGGTCCATCAGTCAGTAAAGGAGTTGGTTTGTTGATAGGATAGTGAGGAGCAAGTATGCACATAAGAAGGTGCTAAGATGTTTACTTCCAGGAGGCAAAGGACTGAAGAGGTATTGGCACTCATAATAAAGTAAGTGCACTTATCTTTCACTATGCAGGGATTAGCAGAAAATGAGTGCGGGTTGTATTTTGCTATGGGACCTATAGAAAAATGATAACTGTACTTTAAAACCTTTAAGCCAAAAAACTCTAGTTTATGTGTGGAGTAGGGATGGGCGAACGGTTCGGCAAGAGCATAAGTTCGAGCCGAACTTTTGTTGTTTGGTCATTCGGTGAACATCCAAACAAACGGGTCGTTTGACCATTTGTTCGCACCCCCCCGGACCGACCACAATGCGTTGCAGCGCTGAACAGTTCATTGCAAGCCCTGATTGGCTGAAGCAGTGAAAGCTTCAGCCAATCAGGGCACAGAGTACTGTCAGAGTCATGATTAGACACTGTCATCATGACTTTATCAATCATGACTCATTCCCGCCCCACAATATAAAAGTATTCTTTCAATGGCATTTTCAGTGAAATTTCTGCATGGCAGGAGATAGAACAGGGCTCTGTTCAGTGCTATTAGTTAGTTAGTGTGCTATACTGTGCTATTTTACTTTAATTGTCAGTGTAGAATATTAGTTTAGTGTCAGTCTAGGGATAGTGTGAGTGTAGTGAGGAGGACCATCATTCAGCTTTGCATAGTGTGCAGCTAGAGTAGGAACAGCTCAGATAGTTTCATTGTAGTGTAGTAAGACCGTGTCAGTAATCTTTACATTAGTGTATAGCTAGAGTAGGGACAGTTCAGAAAGCATCAGTGTAGTGACGGTTGAACACCGTCTATTGGATTTGTGCGTTACTACCAGTTTTTTTTTTTTTTAAAGGTGTTTATTTTCAATTTATTTTACAACGAAAAAGAAACAAAACATTACAGACTGCCATTACATGTATGTAAAGTGCACATAGCAGCATAATTCAGATAGTGTATAAAATGGACAATTGAACAGTTTGCACGAAACATAAGTAACCCAACAAACAAACATATCACCATTCACACATACACACATTCAAGCTCACAGCACATACGACCCCACATCAGCAATTTAATTCCAGGAACCCCAAAGGCATTTCATATAAAGCAATCTCTAAACATTTAGATTGACGTTAACCAAGCAGTGATTACTGAATCACATTAGCATAACACTATCTGGGAGAGCTGTGAAGAGAGGACATCCCATCAGAAATCCTCCGAGACATCTAGCCATGGTTGCCATATTTTGGTGAACTTCTTAGGGCATGCCCTACTCTTATATATCAATTTGAATTTGGGGAGGATCCCATGAACAATACAGAAAAAAGTGTGGGCCGAAAGGGGGCCCACGTCCTTCCAGTGTAGTAAAATGGTTTTATGTGCATAAAATTACAATATACATAACAGAGTCCTGGCATGAGTGCGAGGAGCATGGTCATTCAGAATCCCTACAAGTCCAACTTCCGGAGTATGAGGTATCGGTAGGTGCAGTTTGTGATTGTAAAAAGCAAACAAATCCTTCCAGAAGGTTGAGAGTCCAGAGCATGTCCAGAACATATGAAAGAAGTCAGCAGCAATTGTGTTACATCTAGCACTTGCAATATCTCGACCCAGACCCATCCTAACCAGCCTAGCTGGTGTGTAGTGTAAATGATGTATAAACTTAAATTGTACCAGAAGATCAGCAGTGCTAATTATATCCTGAAAAACATATCTTTGTTGCCTCTTCCCAATCCTCTTCAGAAAGCTCAGCCATTTGCAATGGGAATTCTGGAAGGGATCCGCTCCCATCACCTGAAGACATCCATAAAAGGTCGTCACCAGCTTGGCAATTTCTGGGAATGACAGGAGGTCTTCAATAGAAGATTCCATGAGCTCTATGGTCAATGACCCAAATTGTGCCTGAAGGGCGTGTTGTAATAAAACATATTTGAAGAAGAATTTGTTGTCCAGGCCATATTTAAGTCTGAGTGATTCAAAAGATAGTAGGGTAGCCATAAAGCAAACCTCAACAGGGGAGAATCTGGAGCCTCCAGACCGCCTTGATGAGGTAGGAGGTTTGAATAGGGTCAATAGGAAGGCTGTGGCGGGAGTTTGGGGGTCAGAGTGCAGCCAGTCATGGACATAGGTGAGCTGGGAGGAGAGGAAATAATGCCTTAAGTTTCGGGCAAGCCAGGCCACCCACAGCCTTTGCCGCTTGTAGGGAGGACCTGGCTATACAAAGCTGGCAACCATTGCAGATAAAGGCGGAAAGGGCAGAGTCAAGTTTTGCAAAAAGTTACTTAGTGAAAAAAACTGGGGAAGCTCGAAAGCAATAGAGGATTTTCGGTAAAAAAATCATTTTGAATATATGTATGTGACCAATTAGATTAAGGGGCAATGACGACCAGGTATGGAATTGATCCGTCATCTGTTGAACTATAGGAGCGACATTAAGTTCTTCATATTTAGAGAGGTCGGTATGTATCTGAATACCCAAGTATTTAAAGGATGGTGCTAATTGGATATGTGACCTCTGTAAATATTCAACAGGAGGGGGGGCAATAAGAAAGACCTGAGACTTTCCCCAAACAACCTGAAACCCCGAGACTGCACCAAACTCCTCCACAACCTGCAACAATTTAGTAAATGAGCTCTCCCTACCATCCAAGTATACAAGGGCATCATCCGCGTAGAGAGAGATCTTTCCTTCCAGCGGGCCAGATCGGATGCCCTCAATCTCAGACATCTGCCGCACCTCCAGGGCCAGCGGCTCAATGGCAAATGTGAACAGAAGTGGAGAGAGAGGGCAGCCCGCCTGGTACCCCTCTTCAAAGAAAATGGTCCCGAGATATATGCATTCCTTGATCATCCGATCGAGGGCAAATACTGCTGTGCAAAATGTAAGCACATTGTTTCCCTGGAAGCCCAGGTTTGGAATCTGGGGAAGCAACTGTCAGCACTGAGAAGTCCCTCCATACTAAAGGAGAGCCAGGAACGTACACGGCAGGTGCCGGCAGGGGCCAGCACAGAGGCGGGTGGAGACAAAGAGGTGCAGGCACTAGCAAAGAGTAGATGGGTGACAGTCAGGAAGGGTAGAGGGGGAAGTGCCAGGGAGGTCGATCCAGGACTGGAGCATCCCAATAAGTACGCTCCATTGAGTGACATTGGTGAAACCAGTCAGGGACCAGCACTGCTGGAGCTGAGGGACTCTCCTAGCTGCCAGGGGAAGAACTTCTCCAGTGAGAGTGGGGGGGGGGGGGCAGCAATGGGAAAGGAAAGACAGATTCTGGTGGTAGGGGACTCAATTCTTAGAAGGACAGAGAGGGCAATCTGTAACAAAGACCTGAAGCGCCGAACAGTATGTTGTCTACCGGGCGCTCGGGTTCGGCACATCACGGATCTTGTGGACAGATTACTGGGAGGGGCTGGGGAAGACCCAGCTGTCATGGTGCACGTTGGCACCAATGACAAAGTCAGAGGCAGATGGAGTGTCCTAAAGAACGATTTTAGGGATTTAGGAGCTAAATTAAGGAAAAGGACCTCCAAGGTAGTATTCTCAGGAATACTTAGTTACTCAGTTAACACCTTGATCACCCCCGTCGCCAGTGTCACTAAGCGATCATTTTTCTGATCGCTGTATTAGTGTCACTGGTGACGCTAGTTAGGGAGGTAAGTATATAGGTTCGCCGTCAGCGTTTTATAGCGACAGGGACCCCCATATACTACCTACTAAAGGTTTTAACCCCCTGATTGCCCCCTAGTTAACCCTTTCACCAGCAATCACCGTATAAGTGTTACGGGTGACGCTGGTAAGTTAGTTTGTTTTTTATAGTTTATTACAATTTTAGGGCACCCGCCGTTTATTACCTTATAAAGGTTTAACCCCCTAATTGCCCGGCGGTAATATAAGTTATGTTTTTAGGGTAAGATAAGGTCTGTGTCGCCCCAGGCAGCGTCAGGTTAGCGCCAGTACCCCTAACACCCACGCACACAGCATACACCTCCCTTAGTGCTATAGTATCTGAACGGATCAATATCTGATCCGATCAGATCTATACTAGCATCCCCAGCAGTTTAGGGTTCCCATAAACGCAGTGTTAGCAGAATCAGCCCAGATACCTGCTAGCACCTGCGTTTTGCCCCTCGGCCCAGCCCTGCCCAGCCCACCCAAGTGCAGTATCGATTGATCACTGACACTTACAAAACACTAAGCACACATAACTGCAGCGTTCGCAGAGTCAGGCCTGATCCCTGCGATCGCTAACAGTTTTTTGGTAGCGTTTTGAATCAGTCGCTGACAGTCAGGAGCTTTTTTGCCTTTGAGTCTCACTAGTGTACCCCTAAATTTAGAGCCCAAAATGGCAAATCGAAGGTACACTAGTGAAGAGGCCTACACGTTTCTGAGCATGACAGATAGTGAAGAGGAAGTCGCTCATCGGTCAGATTCAGGCTCAGAATACGATCCTGTAGAGGACAGCGGCTCCATGACAGATAGCTCTGACGACAGAGTTGTGGTCCCTGCTAAGGTCAGGCGTACCAGACCCCAATCTTCTTCTTCTGTCCTTGAAGTGCAAGAACCGCAGGTCCCTCGTATGGAGCAGAGAAGTACTAGCGCCGCTATTCCTTCTGGTGAACGGGCAAGCACCAGCGGCCTAATACACCCTGGTCTTACATCCAGCACTGCAGTATCACGTGGTGACGTGGCGAGTCCCATAAGTGCAGGTCAAGCTGGCGAGGTGGCAAGCACTAGTAGTGTCCTGCTGCCACCAAGAAGACGAACACAGGCCCGTCGTGCCCATAGTACCCTTCCTGCTGCATTCGCCAATCTGAATTCGGAATCCACCACTTCTGCAGCACCCGTACTTCCCTTATTCACTGGCCAACCCGGCCACTGGATTTTTATTCGCTGTTTTTCACCAAAGAGCTCTATAGATCTATTGTGGACCAAAGCAATTTATACGCTGGTCAACACATCGCCGCTAATCCCCAGTCCTCCCTTGCCAGAGATTGGAGATCAATTACGGTCTCCGAATTTAAGATCTTTCTGGGCCTTTCCCTCAACATGGGCATAAATAAAAAGAGTGAGTTGCGGTCATATTGGTCCACTGACCCAATTTACCATATGCCCGCGTTCTCTGCTTCCATGGCCAGGGCACGATACGAGCAGATTTTGTGGTTCATGCACTTCAATGACAATGAACTCTGTCGTCCTCGTGGAGACCCTGGATACGATCGGCTCTACAAAATTCGGCCCCTCGTAAACCACTTCAACCAACGTTTTGCAGACATGTTTACTCCCCATCAAGTTGTCTGTGTTGATGAGTCCCTGATTACGTTTTCTGGCTGCTTGTCATTCAAACAGTACCTTCCCAGCAAGCGTGCCAGATACGGGGTCAAGATGTATAAGCTCTGTGACAGGGCCACAGGCTATACATGAAGATTTATGGTTTACGAGGGCAAAGATAGTCACGTAGAGCCGACAAACTGCCCTGACTACATAGGAAGCGCTGGCAAGATAGTGTGGGACTTGGTGTCACCCTTATTCGGTAAGGGGTACCACTTCTACGTGGACAATTATTACACGAGCGTGCAACTTTTTAGTCACCTTTTTGATCAACAGATTGGAGCATGTGGCACCGTGCGACCTAATCACCGGAGCTTTCCCCAGCGGCTTGTAGATTCCCGTCTTAGGCTGGGGGAGAGAGCCTGCTTGCAGTGTAATAATTTGCTCGCTATGAAGTGGAGGGACAATAAGAATGTTTTCGTTCTTACCTCCCTTCATGCAGACACGATGGTCCAAATTACTACGGCGACCGGTGTTGTGGAGAAACCCCTCTGTGTCCACGAATATAACCAAAATATGGGAGGGGTGGACCTCAACGACCAGTTGTTGGCGCCGTACCTAGTTGCCCATAAGGCCAGACGCTGGTACAAAAAAGTGTCTGTTTATTTCAATTGGATTTGCTGAACGCTCATGTGCTATACAGAGCTTCAGGACGGACTGGATCCTTCCTTAAATTCCAGGAAGAGATCGTCAGAGCCCTTCTGTTTCCAGACGGTGCTCCACCTCACCTTCCCCAACCAAATGCAGTAAGCCGGCTGCATGAGAGGCATTTTCCTTATGTCCTCTCGAGTACCCCTACCCAACGAGCCCCCCAAAGAAGATGTCGTGTCTGTAGCAAGCGCGGATTTAGGCGTGACACCTGGTATTATTGTCCCTCCTGTCCTGACAATCCTGGTCTATGCATTGGTGAATGTTTTGAACGCTACCATACACTACTTGAGTATTAGCGTAGGGTACAGCATTGCACAGACTAGGACACACTTTCACAGGGTCTCCCAAGATGCCATCGTATTTTGAGAAACCCAAACCTGGTACCAGTTACAAAAGTTAAAGTTACTAAAAAAAGTGTAAAAAATAAAAATAAAAAATATAAAAACAAAAAATATATAAAATAAAAAAAACAAAAATAGTTGTCGTTTTATTGTTCTCTCTCTCTCTCTATTCTCTCTCTCTTGTTCTGCTCTTTTTTTACTGTATTCTATTCTGCAATGTTTTATTGTTTTGATGTTTTACCATGTTTGCTTTTCAGATATGTGTTTTGTTGGTAACCATTTTTTTGTTTTCAGGTACGCCATTCAGCTGCAGAGCGGATTTATTTATCTTGACAGCAACAGCGTTTGCTCCCATGATACATAAAGCCGTGACTCCAGCGCTGTCGGAGGTGATTTCACCACCACAGTTACATACTTCAGCATATATGCCAAAGCGTGGGGGCAGCAGTGGGTGGAGGAGCGATTTGCTCCTGCCTTTTGTGGGAGGATGCCTCCATGCTTCGGCATATATATATTTTAGGCACAGGTTGCGTTAAATGTTTTATTTTTTACTATGTTTTTTTTGTATTTGCTTTGCAGGTATGGTAAGTATTACTGTTATACTGTAATGTTACTTTGTTTTATTGTTAACCATAATTTGCTTAGCAGGTACGCCATTCAGTTGCAGCGTGTATTTATTTATCTTGACAGCAACAGTGTTTGCTCCCACGATATATAAAGCCATGACTCCAGCGCTGTCGGAGGTGATTTCACCACCACAGTTACATACTTCAGCATATATGCCGAAGCGTGGGGGCAGCAGAGGGCGGAGGAGCGATTTGCTCCTAACTTTTGCCCCCATGCTTCGGCATATATATACGGTGCATGTATGCCCATCATTAGAAGTGGGTGGATGAAGGGAGGTATTCTAATGGTGGGCATACCCACCGATCAATCTCTTTTTTTTCGTTCAGCCCACAGGCTGCATAAAAAAAAAGTTTACAATATATGCCCATCAAGGACCAGCACATACCGTACTGGTATGTTGCTGGACTTTGAGTGGTTATACCAGAATGATGCCTACAGGTTTAGGTATCATCTTGGTATCATTCTTTTCAGCCAGCGGTCGGCTTTCGTGTAAAAGCAATCCTAGTGGCTAATTAGCCTCTAGACTGCTTTTACAAGCAGTGGGAGGGAATCCCCCCCACTGTCTTCCATGTTTTTCTCTGGCTCTCCTGTCCCAACAGGGAACCTGAGAATGCAGCCGGTGATTCAGCCAGCTGACCATAGAGGTGATCAGAGACCAGAGTGGCTCCAAACATCTCTATGGCCTAAGAAACCGGAAGCTACGAGCATTTCATGACAGTTTTTTCAAAAAGAGTACCTGTCACTTCCTATTGCTATCATAGGGGATATTTACATTCCCTGAGATAACAATAAAAATGTTTAAAAAAAAATAAAAATGAAAGAAACAGTTTAAGATTAAGATTTAAGATTAAAAAAGCAAAAAAATAATAAAGAAAAAAAAAAAAAAAAAAAAAAGCACCCCTGTCCCCCCCTGCTCTCGCGCAAAGGCGAACGCAAGCGTCAGTCTGGCGTCAAATGTAAACAGCAATTGCACCATGCATGTGAGGTATCACCGCGAAGGTCAGATCGAGGGCAGTGATTTTAGCAGTAGAAATCCTCTGTAAATCTAAAGTGGTAACCTGTAAAGGCTTTTAAAAGCTTTTAAAAATGTATTTAGTTTGTTGCCACTGCACGTTTGTGCGCAATTTTAAAGCATGTCATGCTTGGTATCCATGTACTCGGCCTATGATCATCTTTTTTATTTCATCAAACATTTGGGCAATATAGTGTGTTTTAGTGCATTAAAATTTAAAAAAGTGTGTTTTTTCCCAAAAAAAAGCGTTTGAAAATCGCTGCGCAAATACTGTGTGAAAAAAAAAAAAATTAAACACCCACCATTTTAATCTGCAGGGCATTTGCTTTAAAAAAATATATAATGTTTGGGGGTTCAAAGTAATTTTCTTGCAAAAAAAAAATATTTTTTCATGTAAACAAAAAGTGTCAGAAAGGGCTTTGTCTTCAAGTGGTTAGAAGAGTGGGTGATGTGTGACATAAGCTTCTAAATGTTGTGCATAAAATTCCAGGACAGTTCAAACCCCCCCAAATGACCCCATTTTGGAAAGTAGACACCCCAAGCTATTTGCTGAGAGGCATGTAGAGTCCATGGAATATTTTATATTGTGACACAAGTTGCGGGAAAAAGACAAATTTTATTTATTTATTTTTTTGCACAAACTTGCCACTAAATGATATATTGCTCAAACATGCCATGGGAATACGTGAAATTACACCCCAAAATACATTCTGTTGCTTCTCGTGAGTACGGGGATACCACATGTGTGAGACTTTTTGGGAGCCTAGCCGCATACGGGACCCCGAAAACCAAGCACCGCCTTCAGGCTTTCTAAGGGCGTAAATTTTTGATTTCACTCTTCACTGCCTATCACAGTTTCGGAGGCCATGGAATGCCCAGGTGGCACAAAACCCCCCTAAATGACCCTATTTTGGAAAGTAGACACCCCAAGCTATTTGCTGAGAGGTATAGTGAGTATTTTGCAGACCTCGCTCTTTGTCACAAAGTTTTGAAAATTGAAAAAAGAAATAAAATTTTTTTTTTCTTGTCTTTCTTCATTTTCAAAAACAAATGAGAGCTGCAAAATACTCACCATGCCTCTCAGCAAACAGCTTGGGGTGTCTACTTTCCAAAATGGGGTCATTTGGGGGGATTTGTGCCACCTTGGCATTTTATGGCCTTCAAAACTGTGATAGGTAGTGAGGAGTGAAATCAAAACTACGCCCTTAGAAATCCTGAAGGCAGTGCTTTGTTTTCAGGGCCCCGTGCGCGGCTAGGCTCCCAAAAAGTCCCACACATGTGGTATCCCCGTACTCAGGAGAAGCAGCAGAATGCATTTTGGGGTGCAATTCCACATATGCCCATGGCCTGTGTGAGCAATATATCATTTAGTGACAACTTTGTGCAAAAAAAAAAAAAATTGGTCACTTTCCCGCCAACTTGTGTCAAAATATAAAATATTCCATGGACTCAACATGCCTCTCAGCAAATAGCTTGGGGTGTCTACTTTCCAAAATGGGGTCATTTGGGGGGATTTGTGCCACCTTGGCATTTTATGGCCTTCAAAACTGTGATAGTTAGTGAGGAGTGAAATAAAAAATTTACGCCCTTAGAAATCCTGAAGGTGGTGCTTGGTTTTCGGGGCCCCGTACGCGGCTAGGCTCCCAAAAAGTCCCACATATGTGGTATCCCCATACTCAGGAGAAGCAGCTAAATGTATTTTGGGGTGCAATTCCACTTACGCCCATGGCCTCATTTAGTAACAACTTTTTGTAATTTTTTTTTGTCATTATTCAATCACTTGGGACAAAAAAAATTAATATTCAAAATTTTCGGTCTTTTTCCGCTTATAGCGCAAAAAATAAAAACTGCAGAGGTGATCAAATACCATCAAAAGAAAGCTCTATTTATGGGAAGAAAAGGACGCAAATTTCGTTTGGGTACAGAATTGCATGACCACGCAATTAGCAATTAAAGCGACGCAGTGCCAAATTGTAAAAAGTGCTCTGGTCAGGAAGGGGGTAAATCCTTCCGGGGCTGAAGTGGTTAAGTATGTAAACAGTAAAAAAGGGAGGGAGGACAGACCATATTGGCCCCATAAAGAATGAGGAAGGACATCTGGTTACAAAGGATGGGGAGATGGCGAAGGTATTGAATTTATTCTTCTCCTCAGTCTTCATGAGTGAATCGGGGGGCTTCAGTAACCAAAACTGCAGTGTTTATCCTTATGACACAACACAGGAAGCACCTCCATGGTTAACAGAGGACAGAATTAAAATTAGACTTGAGAAACTTAACATTAATAAATCACCGGGACCAGATGGCTTGCATCCGAGGGTACTTAGGGAACGCAGTCAAGTGATTGCCAGACCGTTGTTCCTAATTTTTACAGACAGTCTACTGACTGGAATGGTACCAGCTGATTGGAAAAAAGCCAATGTAGCACCAATATTTAAAAAGGGCCCAAAATACATCCCTGGGAATCACCGACCAGTTAGCCTAACATCAATAATATGTAAACTCTTGGAGGGGATGATAAGGGACTATATACAAGATTTTAGTAATGAGAACGGTATCATTAGCAGTAATCAGCATGGATTCATGAAGAATTGTTCTTGCCAAACCAATCTACTAACCTTCTATGAGGAGGTGAGTTGCCATCTAGATAAAGGAAGGCCCATAGACTTGGTGTATCTGGATTTTGCAAAAGCATCTGACGCAGTTCCCCATAAACGTTTACTGTACAAAATAAGGTCCGTTGGCATGTCCGCAGGAAAAGAGGGGGGGATGAGAGAGCGCCCCCCCCTCCTGAACCATACCAGGCCACATGCCCTCAACATGGGGAGGATTGGGACAAGGGCCTCATCCCCACAGCCCTTGCCCGGTGGTTGTGGGGGTATGCGGACGGGGAGCTTATCAGAATCTGGAAGCCCCCTTTAACAAGGGGACCCCCAGATCCCGGCCTCCCCCCCTATGTGAAATGGTAATGGGGTGCAAATGTACCCCTACCATTTCACAAAATAAAGTGTCAAAATGGTAAAAAAAGGACAATAGCCGGCTTTTGACAATTCCTTTATGTCTTCTTCTTTCCCCCGCTTCTTCCTCCATCTTCTGGTCTTCCTTCAGTTTTCTCCTTCTTCCTCCATCTTCTTCTTCCCCCGCTTCTTGCTCCATCTTCCCCGCTTCATCCTCCGGACGATCTGCCTCAATGGGAGGCTCCCGCAGAGTAACACTTCTGTGCTTGTGACAGTTCTTATATAACTGAGTGGTGGTCACCACCTGGTGACCCTGCCCCCTCTGACGCCATGGGGACTTCCCTATGGCCTTCCTGTGACGTCAGAGGGGGGTGGGGTCACCTGTTTATGTTCAACAACAAAATTATCAAAAGGAGGGGGTGAACCCCAAGGCAGCTCAGGCCCAGTCAGGAACCGAGCCCAGGTACTCTCCCACAGGAGATGTGTATGATCAGCCATATTTAGCACATATTAGAGCTACAAATTAGAAACTCAATGGTGAATAACAAGGGATAATTCAAAAAAACAGGGAGGGGAGGAAACCTCAGTTTCAGCAGTGGTACCAACAAAATGTGTGGGTCAGCATCAGGCAGGTGGCTTAGAAGGATGGGGTAATGACTCCCACCAGGACAAAGCATCTTGCGGGGATTGGAAGAAATGGGCTTTCCCCTGGTAAGTGACCTGGAAGGTAGCAGGGAACAGCATGGAGTATTGGATATCCTGCTCCCAGAGCTTCTGCTTGACATGCTGGTAGCTGGCTCTATGGTTGTGGACTGTCGCAGAGTAGTCCGGGAAGAGGAACACCACGGCGTTGTTAATCCGGATACTTCCTTTCCTCCTGGCAGACCCCAAAATGGAATCACGGTCTCTGTAATTAAGGAGATGGATCACCACCATACGTGGAGGGGGGACACCTTCAGGGAGGGGGCATCCAGGGACTCAATGGGCCCTGTCAATCACAAAGCAGGGAGATGACCGCTGAGCATGGGGTCGCTTGCAGGGACACGGCTGGGGGGTCCGGAATCTCAGGAGAAGTTGGTGGGGAGACGTCCTGGCCATCTCCAAAGAGATCAGGAGTGGAGGCTGGTGATACGCTGGGCCCATGAATGGTGTTGCGGCGGCCATCTTGGCAGTAGCGAGTGGTGATGCTCATCTTTGCCAGGGGTTGTTTCTTCCCTTGCCACTTTCCCATCCACCAAAACGTGCCCCAGAGATGCAGGAGACACTCCGGGAGGGATTAAGCAAAGAATGAGTCGACTGCTGGCTATGGTCGATCAGGATGAAGCAGGATTGTATAGGGAAAGACCAGAGCTACACAGGAACACGTCCGTTCACATCCTGCGCTAGGCCACGCCCCTGCGTTACTACCAGTTTAATGCCATTTACTTCTGTGTGCGTTACTGCCAGTTTAACGCCATTTACTTCTGTGTGTGTTACTGCCAGTTTAACGCCATATAGTTCTGTGTGCGTTACTGCCAGTTTAACGGTATATAGTTTTGTGTGCGTTACTGCCAGTTTAACGCCGTATAGTTTTGTGTGCGTTACTGCCAGTTTAACGCCATATAGTTTTTTGGGCGTTACTGCCAGTTGAACGCCATATAGTTCTGTGTGCGTTACTGCCAGTTTAATGCCATTTACTTCTGTGTGCGTTACTGCCAGTTTAATGCCATATAGTTTTTGTGCATTGCTGCCAGTTTACCGCCATCTAGTTCTGTGTGCGTTACTGCCAGTTTAACGCCATCTACTTCTGTGTGTGTTACTGCCAGTTTAACACCATATAGTTTTTGTGCGTTACTGCCAGTTTAACGCCATATAGTTTTGTGTGCATTACTGCTAGTTTAACACCATATAGTTCTGTGTGTGTTACTGCCAGTTTAACGCCGTTTACTTCTGTGTGCATTACTGCCAGTTTACCACCATGTAGTTCTGTGTGCGTTACTGCCAGTTTAACGCCATATAATTTTTTGTGCATTACTCCCAGTTTAACACCATATAGTTCTGTGTGCGTTACGCCAGTTTAACGCCATTTACTTCTGTGTGCATTACTGCCAGTTTAACGCCATATAGTTTTTTGTGTGTTACTGCCAGTTTACCGCCATATAGTTTTGTGTGCGTTACTTCCAGTTTAACGCCATTTACTTTTGTGTGCGTTACTGCCAGTTTAGCACCATATAGTTTTCCTGGTGCATCATGGCAGCATACAATGGGTTGTGACTCCACCCCCACAACCTGATAGGACTGGTTAACTATATATCAAAGATAGACCCGGCTCACAGCATTCTCCTTTTGTTCCTCACCTGATCAGGACTGGAATCGCGAGGTATCCCTTACCGGTTGTCGCCCCAGCCAAGTTCAGCCTCTCCTGGGTGGATGTCCTTCCTGTACAGTCTCTAAAGGTGCCTATATGGTTGGAGCCCCAATCAGGTGGTCTGGGGGGCATATTTTAGCCTCTCCTGGGTAGAAGTCCTTTCTGTACAGTCTCTAAATGAGCTATTTGGTTGGAGCCCCATTCTGGTGGTGCCGGCTTCTCAAAGAAAGTTTTAAACAAGCTTTGACGTAAATGACAGCGTTTCCTTTTTCTTTCCATATGCTTTTTACTTCTTCTCTCTGTGTTATGGTTTTTTGCCATTCCCAAGATGGCTGCAGCAGTGCAAGTACACTCTGAGCATGAGAGGCAGTAAGTGATGCGGCCTATGTGTTTCCTGACTAGAGGTTTTCCAGGATGGTGATCTGAACATGCTCAGGCACTGATATCATCACTAATGGTAAATGTGAGTTCTAAATGGTTTCATGGCATTTTTGGGAAACAAATGGTGGAGATCTCTACTCATGCATGTGGATGCTTATGTGGTTATTGTTTGCAGGTATGTTTTCCTTTTTATGGCATTCATCTGGGTTTTTCCTATATCCTTCTCAGTGTTGTTCTAGGATCTTTGTGCTCTTTATGGCATTCACCTGGGCTCTTCCTATCTCCTTCCCAATGCTTGCTCTGGGATCACTGTGTTGGGCTCAGTTTCCACTAGTGCAACTTGTCACTGCAAAGTCGCATGACAAGCCGCACCCCATGATTTCCAATGAGTACCGTTCATATCTGTGTCCATAGACCTCGAAAATACACAGGCATTGCTTCAAGTCACATCAAATTTGTGGCAAAATCCTGCGACTTTTGGGTCGCAATAGTGGAGACTTAGCATTATGCTGTTTTTTATTTCAGTCTGCTGCTTTGCTCTGTTTCTATGGGAAACTCTGTCCAGTCAGACCACCCATTGCTTTTTTAGTTATAGGGATTAGGTAAGTAGTGAAGATTGAGAAAAAGAGAGCCAATATCTATAGTCCTGTAAGGACCACAAGATGGAGGGAGCCTTCTGATAGTCAAGACAAGTCACTCACCATCTAAGAACACACATCCAGGAAATGTTGAATAAGTTCATCATCTCACCCCTCATTATCATTGCTCCCTGTTTACAAACATCACAAGTTACCAGCCCTAATAGTCGCTGCATTTGTGGTGAAAAAGTCATTGCTTGCCAAGCTAGTATGTCAAATCTGCCTGGAACAAGCACTATAGAGCCCTGCAAGGGCCCCAAGATGAAGGGAGCCAGCTAAAAGCCAGAACAGTCACACCATTCAAGCGCAGACATACAGGCAACATTGATCAATGTCATCATCTCACCTCTGATTAGGGTTGCCACCTTTTCTTCGAGCCAAACCCGAACACTTCAGCGGGGCTTGGCATATTTTTTTTAGCATACATTATAAGATGGTAAAATACCCGGGACACCTCTGTGTGCCCTAGGGGAGTAGTAATGTGGCACGCGCAGCAGTGAACAGTGGGTGTAGACATAGTACAGGAGATGGTCAGAGACTGCAGACATGATACAGGAGATGGTCAGAGACTGCAGACATGATACAGGAGATGGTCAGAGACTGCATACATGATACAGGAGATGGTCAGAGACTGCAGACATAGTACAGGAGATGGTCAGAGACTGCAGACATAGTACAGGAGATGGTAAAAAACTGCAGATATAGTACAGGAGATGGTAAGAAACTGCAGATATAGAACAGGAGATGATCAGAGACTGCAGACATAGTACAGGAGATAATCAGAGACTGCAGACATGATACAGGAGATGGTCAGAGACTGCAGACATAGTACAGGAGATGGTCAGAGACTGCAGACATAGTACAGGAGATGGTCAGAGACTGCAGACATAGTACAAGAGATGATCAGAGACTGCAGACATAGTACAGGAGATGATCAGAGACTGCAGACATGGTACAAAAGATGGTCAGAGACTGCAGACATAGTACAGGAGATGGTCAGAGACTGCAGACATAGTACAGGAGATGGTCAGAGACTGCAGACATAGTACAGGAGATGGTCAGAGACTGCAGACATAGTACAGGAGATGGTCAGAGACTGCAGACATAGTACAGGAGGTGGTCAGAGACTGCAGACATAATACAGGAGATGGTCAGAGACTTCAGACATAGTACTGGAGATGGTCAGAGACTGCAGACATGATACAGGGATGGTCAGAGACTGCAGACATGATACAGGGGATGGTCAGAGACTGCAGACATGATACAGGGGATGGTCAGAGACTGCAGACATAGTACAGGAGATGGTCAGAGACTGCAGACATAATACAGGAGATGATCAGAGACTGCAGACATGGTACAAAAGATGGTCAGAGACTGCAGACATAGTACAGGAGATGGTTAGAGATTGCATACATGATACAGGAGATGGTCAGAGACTGCAGACATAGCACAGGAGATGGTCAGAGACTGCAGACATAGTACAGGAGATGGTCAGAGACTGCAGACAAAGTACAGGAGATGGTCGAGACTGCAGACATAGTACAGGAGGTGGTCAGAGACTGCAGACATAGTACAGGAGATGATCAGAGACTGCAGACATAGTACAGGAGATGTTCAGAGACTACAGACATAGTACAGGAGATGATCAGAGACTGCAGACATAGTACAGGAGATGATCAGAGACTGCAGACATAGTACAGGAGATGATCAGAGACTGCAGACATGATACAGGAGATGATCAGAGACTGCAGACATAGTACAGGAGATAATCAGAGACTGCAGACATAGTTGGGCTGAAATTGCAACCGGGTCACATATGAATCATACAGAACGCACAGTGCGTTCCTGTGTTTTCATAGTGTGAACCTGTCCTGTTACCTGGAATCCACACTTTGCTCCACTAACTTGCTTGGAAGGGGGGCTCTAGTATGGGCACCTGGAGCAATTTTTCACATCTCTTGTGGGGTACCAAGGGCCACCCGCTCTGTGGTAGACATCTCTTTAATATTGGGGGGAGAGGATATGTGCTAAGGGGTCTGGATTCCATATCCAAGCCCCCTTGTAGCACAGGTATTAAAGTGCCCCCTAGAAGATATCCCCCTCCTATTACTCAAAGTGAACTGTAGGCTAGTTCCCCCCTCACCCTCTTGTTCATGCCCCCCATCCTCTGGAAGACTCACTGTGGATTTGTTGATAGATTATCTCAGTCCGGCAGCGTTGTCGGCAGCATGGTGAGCCTTCCCCCCCGCTCCTCCTCCTCTGTGTACACAGGAAAACAACACAGCAGCAGGAGAAGGAGGGGCGGGTTCACTCCACAGCACTCTCTCTGCACTGTGTATGTGTCCTGCAGCTGGGGACAGCGGGAGAGATGTCGGGTCTGTCATGAAAAGTGGAGCTCACGGGCGGCATGTGGGAACAAAGATACCCCGCACAACTGCGGCATTCCATTACTATGATTCGTCGGGGAAGTTAATTAGAGGTCCACCTGTGTAGGCAGGGCTCGCCGCATGGAGCCACCGGCAGGTCTGAATAATGTGCCCGGGTCTCAGGCGGCCAGAGACCCGGACACATGTTTCAAAACGCGTACTGTCCGGGTGAATCCCGGACAGGTGGCAACCCTACCTCTGATTATGTTTGCTCGCCGTTTACAAACACCACAGGTTACCAGCCCCAATGGTTGCTGCATTTGTGGTGGAAAGTCATTGCTTGACAAGCTACAGTGCATGAATTCTCTAGCACTTCCAACCAGAGCCAGTAGGTGGTGTCCAAATTGGAAAGCTTGCCATGGGAAGAAAGCCTTAAAGGGGCCAAAAGCTTTGAAGATTGCCAAATAGAAACTTTTTTGCAAGGGCAGTTAAGGATGCAATTGCCTGGGGTGAAGTGGAGGAAACCCCTCCACAAGGTTAGACAGTATTAATTTTCTTCACTAAACAATTGGAGGAATTAATCCAGGAAGAATTGTAGAGGTCAGAGAAAAATGTCCTTATAAACAGGCTGTCAAATCTGTATACCCTGAAAAAGCTAAAGGTCAACCTGCTGCAGTCTCCTCCGATGGTGGATGCATTATTAATGTAGCTGACAAGACATGTCACTTTGCTGTCACATTCAGGGAGGCTCTAGTCCGAAAATTAGATCTAGATCTGAAGTGCTCCTACATGCTGTATTATCTGCAGGTGCCGGCACACCAGCAATAACCAGCCCATGTGCTGAGTGAGTCTAATGGGAATGGTTTCATAATTATCAACCAGCTGCTGCACCTGCAGGACTCTGAGGAAGTGGCAAGGTCTGCATCCCTTTAGACGTGCTTCCCTATTGGGAGTATCTTATCAAAAATTAGATTATTATTGCAGTGGATGGCAAAAATCTGACCTTTTTTATCTTGGTGCAGACTTCTGGAAAAAATCAGTGAGCCTGTTTCAGGGGGGTGTTCTGTACACATCCTGTGTACAGAGCACCTCCAAATAGTCATGTTTCATTGCATTTTACAGAAAATTGCAGCCCTGCAGATAAAAATAAAACGTGGAGTAACCCTTTAAATAAGCCGTCTGGATAAAGTGAAGTGGTAACTGCTTTTTAAGAGCTGAAATTGGCGGCATACTCTGTGGTGTGGATGTCAATTGATGTTTTTCTTCCCCGCGGCAAGGAGTGCATTATGGCTGAAGCCATGGTTGGTGTTGGTGTTCTGGTGCAAGACACCAGAACACGGATCCAATCTATTTGGGAGTAGACAGGATACAGCCATCTCAAGGGTGATCATTAGCAGTTTAGGGCGAATATCTTACAAACAGAAAATTCAAAAAGGTCCAGCATACAGGTGGCTACTCCCAAGTAGATACCAGGAGGCAAAATCCTACGGACCGGGAAAAAGATTAGTAAACATAGTTGTGCGCACAGGGTATTCTGGGTGTGCCCGGGCACACCCTAATTGCCTCATGTGCATTAGCATTATCCAGGAGCAGCACCAGGTGGGTGGTTGGGGGTGCCAGTGTAAATGCCCCCCATTATATTAAAGTCTAGGTTCAACTTTAGGAACATTTTACACTCGTATTTAGGGTGTACTGTAATATGCTCTCAATCAACTGTCTCCCACCATCAGAGCCCCCTTCCTGTGACAGCAGGTGGCGTTGATGTGTGTTTGAACTTTGGGGTGCACACCCTAATGCAATAGGCTGCGCACACCTATGTTAGTAAATGAACTGGAGATGTACCCAATCTTCATTATTGAAGCCTTAAAGATCTAAAGCTCCTGTCTTGGGAGAACAGCGGAAGTCCTTTTTAAGGGTGCACTAATCCAGGGGGTGCCTGTGTGAAACTTTACGCACACACCTGGATGGGAAAAACTTCAGGATCATTGGGCCATATCAGCTATATTGGCGTGACATTGGTGGAGGTCCACCTTTCTGGTGTTATACTTTTTCAATAAAAATTATTGTAAAAGCATAACCTCATGACAAACTTACGCATGCAGGGGCATAATTCAATGAGCATAACGATCATATTAAATTGACAGGTGGGAAGTCCACCTTTCAATCTCTTCCAGTCAGCCAGGTTACCAGAGTTGATGGAAAGTAAAAAATTCTTTAGGAAAAACAAAAAAAACCCAAAAAGACGAGCAATCGTGAAGGTTCTAGTTACCCAGTGGAGATGAGGATTCGGTTCACCCCTGTTCCTAGCAAAAGAATAAAAATTAAAATCAGGTAATCTGTACCCAGTACTAAAGTTTAAAAAAAAAAAAAAACAAACAAAAAAAAACCTCGACAAGCACAGGAAGTTGGAGTCGTGCAAGATCAATTATAATCAATTATAGTATTCATAAATCTGGGAGACTGGATGCTCTGTAGGTTTATCAGACACCTATTGTCCCAATTCAACCTCAATTCCTCTACCAGTTTGAGTCCCTCCCCTTCGGATCTGTACATCTCCCCCAGGGCATTCACAAATGTCTTACTCTCTGCAATAGCGACGGGAAAGATTCAGTAGAACTTCCACAAGGGAATATTCGTCCTCTGATAGAGAAAGCCAAAGGTGCTTTGGGAGTGAAGTATCTTGATGCAGAACAGTGCCGGAGTATCCTTGGTTCTTTGTAACTGACCAATTGTTTTCGGATGGAACATTATCACATCAGACCCCAGCTACAAAGGTTGGGGGACGCATTTCAAAGAGCAGGCTGCTTAAAGGTCATGGGATGTTAAGCTTATGAGGAATAGTATTGAATGTTCTTGAACTGAGTAGTGTTCAAAGCACTTCTGTCATTCACTCCTTTTAGAAAGAGGAGCAAGATTTGTAATGTGCCTAGACAGTAGTGGAAGGGTAGAGTTCTTAGGCTGTCAGTGGAACTTCCTGTATCATTAATTGCAAATATACCATTTTGGCTTAGGAGGCTCTAGTGTCTCTCTCTCCTACTCTTAAACATTGAATCACCATTGCCGCTTCCAGTGATGACGGATTTGCGCTCTCATGGACAGTTTTGCCATCCATCTCCAAGAGACTACTTTTGATGGCATGGAAGTTGAGAGGTGGTGGCTACCAAGTCAAGCGTGCTGAGTGCAGGTAGCGCCTACCTTGTGTCAACCAGAGGTCATGAATAAGACTTGCCAAAGAGTATAGGAAAATGATGCATATCTCACACAGCAAAAGCCTGGAGTCCTTTATCACCTAAACAGCCAAGGTTCTACAGTTCTTACAACTGGGGCTGATCAGGGGCCTAGGTTCAAATATGTTTAAAGTGGATGTAAACCCAATGTCATCCTTTCTAAACTACTGCCATAGGGGTTATCTATAAGGATATACATGCCTCATGCATGTATCTTTACCTGTCAAATGTCTCCCCTCTCTGTTATGAGAGCTGAAAAACTGCAGATTCTGTGGGTGGGTCTGTTGTCTGGAGCTCGTGGGTGGAGTCGTGATGTCGGTAGACTCCCCGCCCACCTCTACACTCCCCTTGTCAATATACATTTTCTCCTGTTTATTTCTAACACTGAACTTCTGCTATGATCTCTAACATCCAGTGAAAAGACAGGAAAGTAACCACATGACTTCAGCATACCAAATCATGCTGAGGTGTGGAACATCCAATCCTTGCAGAGCTGCTGAAGAAAGGAGTGGGGGAGGGAATTAAAAAATAATGCCTGTGTCTTAGGCTGTCACTCACAGCAAGGGGGAGTATTTGACAAAGTTTTTGTCAGTTTGTCAAGATTTCTCTCACTGAACAATAAAAGAGGATTGCTCAGAGATGGATTAACTCTGTGTGACAAGACTGGGCTCAAATGATAGGAAATCTTATACTCCACAGTATGATAAAAAAAAAAAAAAAAAAAAAAAATTCGGGTTTACATCCACTTTAACCACTTGCCGACCGCCTAACGTATATATACGTCGGCAGAATGGCACGGGCAGGCAGAATCACGTACCTGTACGTGATCTGCCTCCCGCGGGTGGGGGGTCCGATCGGACCCCCCCCCCGGTGCCATAGGCGGTCGGCTCTCGTTCGCGGGCGATGAGAGGTGAGGGGGAGGCCATCCATTGTTGGCCACCCCCTCCCGATCGCTCCCAGCGAATGGAAACGCTTCCTTTCCCTCTGTAATGTAAACAGAGGGAAAGGAAGTGATGTCATCTCTCCTCGAGTCGGTCTTTTTGATCCGACGCAGAGGAGAGAAGACATCCAAGTAAGTGCACCAACACTACACTTACAGTAGAACACGCAGGCACACATTTCACCCCCCTGTCACCCCCCGATCACCCCCCGATCACCCCCCTGTACCCCCTGTCACTCTGTCACCAATAGCAGTTTTTTTTTTTTTTGCATTGGTGTCAGTTTGTGTCAGTTACAAGTGTTAGGGCAGTTAGGTTAGCCCCCTTTAGGTCTAGGGTACCCCCCTTTAGGTCCAGGGTACCCCCCTAACCCCCCCCTAATAAAAGTTAACCCCTTGATTACCCCCCGTCGCCAGTGTCGCTAAGCGATCGTTTTTCTGATCGCTGTATTAGTGACACAGGTGACGCTAGTTAGGGAGGTAAGTATATAGGTTCGCTGTCAGTGTTTTATAGCGACAGGGACCCCCATATACTACCTGCTAAAGGTTTTAACCCCTTGATTGCCCCCTAGTTAACCCTTTCACCAGCGATCACCGTATAAGTGTTACGGGTGACGCTGGTTAGCTAGTTTGTTTTTTGTAGTTTATTACAGTTTATTATAGTTTATTATAGTTTTAGGGCACCCGCCGTTTATTACCTTATAAAGGTTTAACCCCCTAATTGCCCGGCGGTGATATAAGTTAAGTTTTTAGGATCTGATAAGGTCTGCGTCGCCCCAGGCAGCGTCAGGTTAGCGCCAGTACCGCTAAAACCCACGCACGCAGCATACACCTCCCTTAGTGCTATAGTATCTGAACGGATCGATATCTGATCCGATCAGATCTATACTCCCCAGCAGTTTAGGGTTCCCTGAAACGCAGTGTTAGCGGGATCAGCCCAGATACCTGCTAGCACCTGCGTTTTGCTCCTCGGCCCAGCCCAGCCCAGCCCACCCAAGTGCAGTATCGATCGATAACTGCCACTTACAAAACACTAAGCACACATAACTGCAGCGTTCGCAGAGTCAGGCCTGATCCCTGCGATCGCTAACAGTTTTTTGGTAGCGTTTTGAATCAGTCGCTAACAGTCAGGAGCTTTTTTGCCTGTGAGTCTCACTAGTGTACCCCTAAATTTAGAGGCCAAAATGGCAAATCGAAGGTACACTAGTGAAGAGGCCTACAGGATTCTGAGTATGACAGATAGTGAAGAGGAAGTCACTCATCTGTCAAGTTCAGGCTCAGAATACGAACCTGTAGAGGACAGCGGCTCCATGACAGATAGCTCTGACGACGGAGTTGTGGTCCCTGCTAGGGTCAGGCGTACCAGACCCCGAACTTCTTCTGTCCTTGAAGTGCAAGAACCGCAGGGCTCTCGTATGGAGCAGAGAGGTACTAGTGCCGCTACTCCTTCTGGTGAACTGGCAAGCACCAGCGGCCTAGTACACCCTGGTCGTACATCCAGCACTGCAGTATCACGTGGTGACGTGGCGAGTCCCATAAGTGCAGTTCAAGCTGGCGAGGTGGCAAGCACAAGTAGCGTCCCGCTGCCACCAAGAAGACGAACACAGGCCCGTCGTGCCCATAGTGCCCTTCCTGCTGCATTCGCCAATCCGAATTGGGAACCCACCACTTCTGCAGCACCCGTACTTCCCCCTTTCACTGGCCAACCCGGAATTCAGGTGGAAACAGTTGACTTTACGCCACTGGATTTTTATTCGCTGTTTTTCACCGAAGATCTCTATAGATCTATTGTGGACCAAAGCAATTTGTACGCTGGTCAACACATCGCCACTATTCCCCAGTCCTCCCTTGCCAGAGATTGGAGACCAATTATGGTCTCCGAATTTAAGATCTTTCTGGGCCTTTCCCTCCTCATGGGCATAACCAAAAAGAGTGAGTTGCGGTCATATTGGTCCACTGACCCAATTCACCATATGCCCGTGTTCTCTGCCTCCATGGCCAGGGCACGATACGAGCAGATTTTGCGGTTCATGCACTTCAACGACAATGAACTCTGTCGTCCTCGTGGAGACCCTGCATACGATCGGCTCTACAAAATTCGGCCCCTCGTAAACCACTTCAACCAACGTTTTGCAGACTTGTTTACCCCCCATCAAGTTGTCTGCGTTGATGAGTCCCTGATTAAGTTTTCTGGCCGCTTGTCCTTCAAACAGTACCTTCCCAGCAAGCGTGCCAGATACGGGGTCAAGATGTATAAGCTCTGTGACAGGGCCACAGGCTATACATGTAGATTTATGGTTTACGAGGGCAAAGATAGTCACGTAGAGCCGATCAACTGCCCTGACTACATAGGAAGCGCTGGCAAGATAGTGTGGGACTTGGTGTCACCCTTATTCGGAAAGGGGTACCACTTGTACGTGGACAATTATTATACGAGCGTGCCACTTTTTAGTCACTTGTTTGATCATCAGATTGGAGCATGTGGCACCGTGCGACCTAATCGCCGGGGCTTTCCCCAGCGGCTTGTAGAGTCCCGTCTTAGGCTGGGGGAGAGAGCCTGCTTGAAGTATAATAATTTGCTCGCTATGAAGTGGAGGGACAATAAGAATGTTTTCGTTCTTACCTCCCTTCATGCAGACACGACGACCCAAATTACTACGGCGACTGGTGTTGTGGAGAAACCCCTCTGTGTCCACGAATACAACCTTAATATGGGAGGGGTGGACCTCAACGACCAGTTGTTGGCGCCGTACCTAATTGCCCGTAAGGCCAGACGCTGGTACAAAAAAGTGTCTGTTTATTTATTTCAATTGGCTTTGCTGAATGCTCATGTGCTATACAGAGCTTCAGGACGGACTGGATCCTTCCTTAAATTCCAGGAAGAGATCGTCAGAGCCCTTCTGTATCCAGACGGTGCTCCACCTCACCTTCCCCAACCAGATGCAGTAAGCCGGCTGCATGGGAGGCATTTTCCTTATGTCCTCCAGAGTACCCCTACCCAACGAGCCCCCCAAAAAAGATGTCGTGTCTGCAGCAAGCGCGGATTTAGGCGTGACACCCGGTATTATTGTCCCTCCTGTCCTGACAATCCTGGTCTATGCATTGGTGAATGTTTTGAACGCTACCATACACTAGTGGAGTATTAGCGTAGGGTTCAGCACGGCACAGACTAGGCACACTAACACAGGGTCTCCCAAGATGCCATCGCATTTTGAGAGACCCAAACCTGGTACAGTTACAGTTAAAAGTTAAAGTTACTAAAAAAAGTGTTAAAAAAAAAAAAAATAAAAAAAAAAATAAAAAAATAAAAATACAAAAAAAAATATAAAATAAAAAAAACCAAAAATAGTTGTCGTTTTATTGTTCTCTCTCTCTATTCTCTCTCTATTGTTCTGCATTCTATACTGCAATGTTTTTTATACTTTGTTTTTTTATTGTTAACCACTTTTTTGTTTTCAGGTACGCCATTCAGCTGCAGAGCGGATTTATTTATCTTGACAGCAACAGCGTTTGCTCCCACGATATATAAAGCCGTGACTCCAGCGCTGTCGGAGGTGATTTCACCACCACAGTTACATACTTCAGCATATATGCCGAAGCGTGGGGGCAGCAGTGGGTGGAGGAGCAATTTGCTCCTGCCTTTTGCGGGAGGATGCCCCCATGCTTCGGCATATATATATTTTAGGTAGGCACAGGTTGCGTTAAATGTTTTATTTTTTACTATGGTTTTTTTTGTATTTGCTTTGCAGGTATGGTAAGTATTACTGTTATACTGTAATGTTACTTTGTTTTTTTGTTAACCATCATTTGCTTAGCAGGTACGCCATTCAGTTGCAGCGCGGATTTATTTATCTTGACAGCAACAGCGTTTGCTCCCACGATATATAAAGCCGTGACTCCAGCGCTGTCGGAGGTGATTTCACCACCACAGTTACATACTTCAGCATATATGCCGAAGCGTGGGGGCAGCAGTGGGTGGAGGAGCAATTTGCTCCTGCCTTTTGTGGGAGGATGCCCCCATGCTTCGGCATATATATATTTTAGGTAGGCACAGGTTGCGTTAAATGTTTTATTTTTTACTATGGTTTTTTTTGTATTTGCTTTGCAGGTATGGTAAGTATTACTGTTATACTGTAATGTTACTTTGTTTTTTTGTTAACCATCATTTGCTTAGCAGGTACGCCATTCAGTTGCAGCGCGGATTTATTTATCTTGACAGCAACAGCGTTTGCTCCCACGATATATAAAGCCGTGACTCCAGCGCTGTCGGAGGTGATTTCACCACCACAGTTACATACTTCAGCATATATGCCGAAGCGTGGGGGCAGCAGTGGGTGGAGGAGCAATTTGCTCCTGGCTTTTGCGGGAGGATGCCCCCATGCTTCGGCATATATAAATGGTGCATGTATGCCCATCATTAGAAGTGGGCGGATGAAGGGAGGTATTCTAATGGTGGGCATACCCACTGATCAATATCTTTTTTTCGTTCAGCCCACAGGCTGCATGAAAAAAAAGTTTACAATACAAGGACCAGCAACGTACTGGTATGTTGCTGGACTTTGAGTGGTTATACCAGAATGATGCCTGCAGGTTTAGGTATCATCTTGGTATCATTCTTTTCAGCCAGCGGTCGGCTTTCATGTAAAAGCAATCCTAGCGGCTAATTAGCCTCTAGACTGCTTTTACAAGCAGTGGGAGGGATCCCCCCCCCCCCACGTCTTCCATGTTTTTCTCTGGCTCTCCTGGCCCAACAGGGAACCTGAGAATGCAGCCGGTGATTCGGCCAGCTGACCATAGAGCTGATCAGAGACCAGAATGGCTCCAATCATCTCTATGGCCTAAGAAACCGGAAGCTACGAGCATTTCATGACTTAGATTTCGCCGGATGTAAACAGCGCCATTGGGAAATTGGGAAAGCATTTTATCACACCGATATTGGTGTGGTCAGATGCTTTGAGGGCAGAGGAGAGATCTAGGGTCTAATAGACCCCAATTTTTTCAAAAAAGAGTACCTGTCACTACCTATTGCTATCATAGGGGATATTTACATTCCCTGAGATAACAATAAAAATGATTAAAAAAAAAATAAAAATGAAAGGAACAGTTTAAAAATAAGAAAAAAAATTAAAAAATTAATAAAGAAAAAAAAAAAAAAAAAAAAAGCACCCCTGTCCCCCCCTGCTCCCACGCAAAGGCGAACGCAAGCGTCGGTCTGGCGTCAAATTTAAACAGCAATTGCCCCATGCATGTGAGGTATCACCGCGAAGGTCAGATCGAGGGCAGTAATTTTAGCAGTAGACCTCCTCTGTAAATCTAAAGTGGTAACCTGTAAAGGCTTTTAAAGGCTTTTAAAAATGTATTTAGTTTGTCGCCACTGCACGTTTGTGCGCAATTTTAAAGCATGTCATGTTTGGTATCCATGTACTCGGCCTAAGATCATCTTTTTTATTTCATCAAACATTTGGGCAATATAGTGTGTTTTAGTGCATTAAAATTTTAAAAAGTGTGTTTTTTCCCCAAAAAATGCGTTTGAAAAATCGCTGCGCAAATACTGTGTGAAAAAAAAAAATGAAACACCCACCATTTTAATCTGTAGGGCATTTGCTTTAAAAAAATATATAATGTTTGGGGGTTCAAAGTAATTTTCTTGCAAAAAAAAATAATTTTTTCATGTAAACAAAAAGTGTCAGAAAGGGCTTTGTCTTCAAGTGGTTAGAAGAGTGGGTGATGTGTGACATAAGCTTCTAAATGTTGTGCATAAAATGCCAGGACAGTTCAAACCCCCCCCCAAATGACCCCATTTTGGAAAGTAGACACCCCAAGCTATTTGCTGAGAGGCATGTCGAGTCCATGGAATATTTTATATTGTGACACAAGTTGCGGGAAAAAGACAATTTTTTTTTTTTTTTTTTTTTTTTTGTACAAAGTTGTCACTAAATGATATATTGCTCAAACATGCCATGGGAATATGTGAAATTACACCCCAAAATGCATTCTGTTGCTTCTCCTGAGTATGGGGATACCACATGTGTGAGACTTTTTGGGAGCCTAGCGGCGTACGGGACCCCGAAAACCAATCACCGCCTTCAGGCTTTCTAAGGGCGTAAATTTTTGATTTCACTCTTCACTGCCTATCACAGTTTCGGAGGCCATGGAATGCCCAGATGGCACAAACCCCCCCAAATGACCCCATTTTGGAAAATAGACACCCAAAGCTATTTGCTGAGAGGTATAGTGAGTATTTTGCAGACCTCACTTTTTGTCACAAACTTTTGAAATTTGAAAAAAGAAAAAAAAAAATATGTTTTTCTTGTCTTTCTTCATTTTCAAAAACAAATGAGAGCTGCAAAATACTCACCATGCCTCTCAGCAAATAGCTTGGGGTGTCTACTTTCCAAAATGGGGTCATTTGGGGGGGTTTTGTGCCATCTTGGCATTTTATGGCCTTCAAAACTGTGATAGGTAGTGAGGAGTGAAATCAAAAATTTATGCCCTTAGAAATCCTGAAGGCGGTGCTTGGTTTTCGGGGCTCCGTACGCGGCTAGGCTCCCAAAAAGTCCCACACATGTGGTATCCCCGTACTCAGGAGAAGCAGCAGAATGTATTTTGGGGTGTAATTCCACATATGCCCATGGCATGTTTGAGCAATATATCATTTTGTGACAACTTTGTGCAAAAAAAAAAAAAAAAAAAAAAAAAATTGTCACTTTCCCGCAACTTGTGTCAAAATATAAAATATTCCATGGACTCAACATGCCTCTCAGCAAATAGCTTGGGGTGTCTACTTTCCAAAATGGGGTCATTTGGGGGGTTTTGTGCCATCTGGGCATTTTATGGCCTTCAAAAATGTGATAGGTAGTGAGGAGTGAAATCACAACTTTACGCCCTTAGAAATCCTGAAGGCGGTGCTGGGTTTTCGGGGCCCCGTACGCGGCTAGGCTCCCAAAAAGTCCCACACATGTGGTATCCCCGTACTCAGGAGAATCAGCAGAATGTATTTTGGGGTGCAATTCCACATATGCCCATGGCCTGTGTGAGCAATATATCATTTAGTGACAACTTTGTGCAAAAAAAAAAAAAATTGTCGCTTTCCTGCAACTTGTGTCAAAAAATAAAATATTCCATGGACTCAACATGCCTCTCAGCAAATAGCTTGGGGTGTCTACTTTCCAAAATGGGGTCATTTGGGGGGGTTTTGTGCCATCTTGGCATTTTATGGCCTTCAAAACTGTGATAGGTAGTGAGGAGTGAAATCAAAAATTTATGCCCTTAGAAATCCTGAAGGCGGTGCTTGGTTTTCGGGGCTCCGTACGCGGATAGGCTCCCAAAAAGTCCCACACATGTGGTATCCCCGTACTCAGGAGAAGCAGCAGAATGTATTTTGGGGTGTAATTCCACATATGCCCATGGCATGTTTGAGCAATATATCATTTTGTGACAACTTTGTGCAAAAAAAAAAAAAAAAAAAAAAAAAATTGTCACTTTCCCGCAACTTGTGTCAAAATATAAAATATTCCATGGACTCATCATGCCTCTCAGCAAATAGCTTGGGGTGTCTACTTTCCAAAATGGGGTCATTTGGGGGGGGGTTTGTGCCATCTGGGCATTTTATGGCCTTCAAAAATGTGATAGGTAGTGAGGAGTGAAATCACAACTTTACGCCCTTAGAAATCCTGAAGGCGGTGCTGGGTTTTCGGGGCCCTGTACGCGGCTAGGCTCCCAAAAAGTCCCACACATGTGGTATCCCCATACTCAGGAGAATCAGCAGAATGTATTTTGGGGTGCAATTCCACATATGCCCATGGCCTGTGTGAGCAATATATCATTTAGTGACAACTTTGTGCAAAAAAAAAAAAAAATTGTCACATTCCCGCAACTTGTGTCAAAAAATAAAATATTCCATGGACTCAACATGCCTCTCAGCAAATAGCTTGGGGTGTCTACTTTCCAAAATGGGGTCATTTGGGGGGGGTTTGTGCCATCTTGGCATTTTATGGCCTTCAAAACTGTGATAGGTAGTGAGGAGTGAAATCAAAAATTTATGCCCTTTGAAATCCTGAAGGCGGTGCTTGGTTTTTGGGGCCCCGTACGCGGCTAGGCTCCCAAAAAGTCCCACACATGTGGTATCCCCGTACTCAGGAGAAGCAGCTAAATGTATTTTGGGGTGCAATTCCACATATGCGCATGGCCTGTGTGAGCAATATATCATTTAGTGACAACTTTTTGTAATTTTTTTTTTTTTTTTTTTTTTTTGTCATTATTCAATCACTTGGGACAAAAAAAATAAATATTCAATGGGTTCAACATGCCTCTCAGCAATTTCCTTGGGGTGTCTACTTTCCAAAATGGGGTCATTTGGGGGGGTTTTGTACTGCCCTGCCATTTTAGCACCTCATGAAATGACATAGGCAGTCATAAAATAAAAGCTGTGTAAATTCCAGAAAATGTACCCTAGTTTGTAGACGCTATAACTTTTGCGCAAACCAATAAATATACGCTTATTGACATTTTTTTTTACCAAAGACATGTGGCCGAATACATTTTGGCCTAAATGTATGACTAAAATTGAGTTTATTGGATTTTTTTTATAACAAAAAGTAGAAAATATCATTTTTTTTCAAAATTTTTGGTCTTTTTCCGTTTATAGCGCAAAAAATAAAAACGGCAGAGGTGATCAAATACCATCAAAAGAAAGCTCTATTTGTGGGAAGAAAAGGACGCAAATTTCGTTTGGGTACAGCATTGCATGACCGCGCAATTAGCAGTTAAAGCGACGCAATGCCGAATTGTAAAAAGTGCTCTGGTCAGGAAGGGGGTAAAACCTTCCGGGGCTGAAGTGGTTAAAGCTCAAAGTTCAGCCTTGTCTGCACTTGCAAGGGTTTAAGGAGTCCTTAACCCTTTAATGATGCAATTGTTAAAAGGCTAGCATGAAGTTTTAGACCTCCCAGGAAACCAATGTTTCTTATGTGGAACGTGCTTATGGTTATCATTTCTATCAAGGCCTCATTTCTATCCTACAGAATTGGCTACACTCTGCAAACCCTAAAGACCGTATTTCTGGTTGCTAAAATCTCTGTGGTTGGGTGTCAGACCTGCAGGCTTTGTACTCGAGGAGCCTCACTTAACGTTCTACCCGGACAGCATAGTCTTAAAACTCCATACTGCTTTTATCCATGGGGTGTCTTTCTCCTTCCAATTTAACCAATTTAAGTAAATTTGCTGTCTTTCTTGGTTGAGTGGGAGAACCACATCCCCTGGATGTTGAGCTAATGCTGGTGACCTGCTTGGCAGCTACCATTTCATTCAGGAAAACTGAAATATGTACTTGGTTCCAGCGTTGCTTAAGGCAAGGTCAGTGGCGGCCCGTCCATAGGGGGCGCATGGGCACCCCCCCTCCGCTCAGGCCCGGATTTGCCACAAGGCCACCGAGGCCAGGCCTCGGGGCGGCAGTGGTGCAGGGGCGGCGCCGCTCCTGCGGTGACTTCGCAGCCGCCCCCCTATTCGGGCTGCCCATTAAACTTTATCAATGGCACCGGTGCCCGCAGAAAAGATGGCCGCGAGCCAACCACCCAACTGCGCATGCGCCGTTCCGAAGCCGGCCGGGCTCGGGAAAGCTCGTACGCGCTCGGCCGGGCGGCGCATGCGCAGTAGCGTGATTTCGCAGCCCGGCGCCATTTTTGAAAAAAATCAATGTATTGTCAGCGGTGCGGCAGCGGGGGAGAGAGATGACATCTCTCATTGCCCGCACCGCTGTTCCGCCCTCCTCCATCTGATAGAAGGCAGCATGGCATCCCCATCTGGTGGCAGGGTCCAGGGAGCATGGCAAGTGACACCCCCATCTGGTGGCAAGTGACATCCCCATCTGGTGTCAAGTGACACCCCCATCTGGTGGCAGGCAGCATGGCAAGTGACATACCCATCTGGTGGCAGGCAGCGTGGCAAGTGACATTCCCATCTGGTGGCAGGCATGGTGGCAAGTGACATTCCCATCTGGTGGCAGGCAGTGTGGCAAGTGACATTCCCATCTGGTGGCAGGCAGCGTGGCAAGTGACATTCCCATCTGATGGCAGGCAGCGTGGCAAGTGACATTCCCATCTGGTGGCAGGCAGCGTGGCAAGTGACATCCCCATCTGGTGGCAGGCATAGTGGCAAGTGACATCCCCATCTGGTGGCAGGCATGGTGGCAAGTGACATCCCCATCTGGTGGCAGGCATGGCGGCAAGTGACATCCCCATCTGGTGGCAGGCATGGTGGCAAGTGGCAAGTGACATCTGGTGGCAGGCATGGTGGCAAGTGACATCCCCATCTGGTGGCAGGCATAGTGGCAAGTGACATCCCCATCTGGTGGCAGGCAGCGTGGCAAGTGACATCCTCATCTGGTGGCTAACATGGTGGCAAGTGGCAAGTGACATCTGGTGGCAGGCATGGTGGCAAGTGGCAAGTGACATCTGGTGGTAGGCATGGTGGCAAGTGACATCCCCATCTGGTGGCAGGCATAGTGGCAAGTGACATCCCCATCTGGTGGCAGGCAGCGTGGCAAGTGACATTCCCATCTGGTGGCAGGCAGCGTGGCAAGTGACATTCCCATCTGATGGCAGGCAGCGTGGCAAGTGACATTCCCATCTGGTGGCAGGCAGCGTGGCAAGTGACATCCCCATCTGGTGGCAGGCATAGTGGCAAGTGACATCCCCATCTGGTGGCAGGCATGGTGGCAAGTGACATCCCCATCTGGTGGCAGGCATGGCGGCAAGTGACATCCCCATCTGGTGGCAGGCATGGTGGCAAGTGACATCTGGTGGCAGGCATGGTGGCAAGTGACATCCCCATCTGGTGGCAGGCAGCGTGGCAAGTGACATCCTCATCTGGTGGCTAACATGGTGGCAAGTGACATCCCCATCTGGTGGCAGGCATGGTGGCAAGTGACATCCCCATCTGGTGGCAGGCATGGTGGCAAGTGGCAAGTGACATCTGGTGGCAGGCATGGTGGCAAGTGACATCCCCATCTGGTGGTAGGCATGGTGGCAAGTGACATCCCCATCTGGTGGCAGGCATAGTGGCAAGTGACATCCCCATCTGGTGGCAGGCAGCGTGGCAAGTGACATCCTCATCTGGTGGCAGGCAGCGTGGCAAGTGACACGCGATGGTGGCAGGTGACACGCTCAGGGCTTCCAATGATTCTGCATTATGGTGAGTTGAACTATTTCATTTTATATTACAATGTAATGATAGAAATAATGCGTTTCAATCATCCTGACACCATAACAACCATGGTGCCGGGGATGATTGAAGCACTATCACCAGCCATTGCCTGCGAAAAATCCTTACCCTTCGCGCGCCTACCCTGAAGTATTTTCAGTCTGTACAATTAAAGTCGGTTATTTTCAGTGTTCTCGTGTGTGGAGATATGTTTTTAATTGATCTATTGTTGCAGTCATCGATAAAGGACGAGAATGATGGTGGTGTGTGTGTGTGTGTGTGGGGGGGGGGGGCGGCATTGAAGGACCCGGCCTTGGGGCGGCAAAGGGAGTAAATCCGGGCCTGCCTCCGCTATTTCCAAAAAAAACAAAAAAAAGTGGTCACTTTAAGAGTGACCAGGTGCCGAACACACAGCAGTCTATGGGAAGCTTCCCAGCTTGCAATCAGCTGATTGCAAGCTGGGAAGCTGATTTGCCCGTGTTTAGGGAGTGTTCAGGGTGCAAGCTGTGTGCCTGCAAACACTCCCACTCTTCAATCATTTGTCTCTGGCCCCCTGTGCTTTATTTTTGTTGGTGGGGATCAGAGGACAGTGAGCGGTGCTTTTTGCGGCATTTGCGGTTTCCCTGCTCACTGTGCTGTGGACTGTAAGATGGACTGTAGCCATGGTGGATTAGGAAGCTGAGCGGTGTGATTGTGGGCAAGGTAAGGCTGTGTCTCTCTCTCCTCTCCTGACTGACACACTCTGAGAGCCACGATCAGCTCCTCTGCAGACACTTCCCTACTCATCTCTCACTCATTCTCCAGTCTCCACTCAGACAGTGCACACTGCAGACTGGGCAACATAAAGAACATGAAAAAAGGATTCACCTGGGGCTGAGGAACAGGATGCTGTAAGATGTAATATCTGCTGATTCCGCTCACATGGCACACACAGGACACTGAGGATGATGGTCAGCAGTCAGAGGCGGACTGATAACTCATGGGGCCCCCGGGCAATAGGAGATTATGGGGCCCCCAGGCAATCAGAGATTATGGGGCCACACAGTATACACACACACACAGTATACAATCACACAGTATACACATACATGTACACACAGTATACACAGACAGATGTAAAAAAAACACAGATTTATACATACTGTCCCTGGTTTTACTGAGGTTGGGAACCCTAATGGGGCCCCCTAGTGGCCCAGGGCCCTCGGGCAGTGCCCTAGTTGCTCAATGGTCAGTCCGCCCCTGTCAGCAATAGAAGCTGCACAGTGCACAGCTCATGTTTTCACTGTCCTGCACATATATGGATTTCTTGTTTTTCTTTTTCTTTTTCTTTTTTTTACTTGGACAGGCACTGTGACCACATGGGCTTACCTTTATTTATTTAGTCTTTGCTGGCTGTGACCAGAGGTCTGGCTTTCACATTGCTGATTTATTGGTGGGGGGGGAGGGAGGATAGATAGGAGGCACTATTCTCCCCTGCGGAGCCTATTTCCCCTCCTAGTGTAATGTGAATTCATGGTTGAGGGAATGTCAGGTGTTACATGGGGCAGTAATAAAAGTAAAAGGATGTGTGCTGTGGTGGTGCTTTGCAGAGGCTGAAGTGTGGAGGATTGTGAAGTGTTCAGGAAACAGGAGAACACTGAGGCATGTGTTTTTATTATATCCAACCACTTGCTGGGGATTTGGAATTTTAAAACTCCTGTCTTCCGTCCCTTAATTCTGCGTCCTCATTTCTTGTTAAAAAAAAAAAATTTGCATCCTCTCTTGTGCCAGCCAGTGATGGGACGAAGGGAATGCACAACCCTGCCCCATCATTACACACTGCTGTTTAGTGGCAGTTCAACACAGCTTAAATGTTCAGTGATGTATGACATCCATCACATTGCAGGCACAATGTGAATGAGGTACCGGCATGGCAGTGCAGGGTGGCAGGAGGTTGTGTGATGGGTAGGGATGAGCCGAACAACCCCCGAACAGGCAAAAAATGTGTTCGAACACCGTTAAAGTCTATGGGACACGAACATGAATAATCAAAAGTGCTCATTTTAAAGGCTTATATGCAAGTTATTGTCATAAAAAGTGTTTGGGGACCCGGGTGCTGCCCCAGGGGAAATGTATCAATGCAAAAAGAATTTTTTAAAATGGACGTTTTTTCGGGAGCAGTGATTTTAATAATGCTTAAAGTGAAACCATAAAAGTGTAATATTCATTTAAATTTCGTACCTGGGGGGTGTCTATAGTCTGCTGTAAAGGGGCGCATGTTTCCCGTGTTTAGAACAGTCTGACAGCAAAATGACATTTCAAAGGAAAAAAAGTCATTGAAAACTACTCGCGGCTATAATGAATTGTCGGTCCGACAATACACATAAAAGTTAATTGATAAAAATTGCATGGGATTTCCCCACAGGGGAACCCTGAACCAAAATTTTTTTTAAAAATGGCGTGGGGGTCCCCCTTAATTCCATACCAGGCCCTTCAGGTCTGGTATGGATTTTAAGGGGAACCCCGCGCCAAAATTAAAAAAAAAAAAATGGCGTGGAGCCCCCTCAAAAAACCATACCAGACCCTTATCCGAGCACGCAACCTGGCAGGCTGCAGGAAAAGAGGGGGGGACGAGAGAGCGCCCCCCCTCCTGAACCGTACCAGGCCACATGCCCTCAACATTGGGAGGGTGCTTTGAGGTAGCCCCCCAAAGCACCTTGTCCCTATGTTGATGGGGAGAAGGGCCTCATCCCCACAACCCTTGGCCGGTGGTTGTGGGGGTCTGCGGGTGGGGGGCTTATCGGAATCTGGAAGCCCCCTTTAACAAAGGGACCCCCAGATTCCTGCTCTGTGTGAAGATGAACAGTCTGTACAGTAGGGCAGCCTTGTGGGGGGAGTTGAAGGCACTCCAGATATACATAAAAGAGAAAAAACAGAGCAACAGGCGCCTCTTAGTAGAAACTGTTATGCATTTAATAACAGGTAGCATTAAATCCCTCACATGTAAAAAAACTATTGTCAGGCACAGGGGGGTCCAGTTCAGGCCATATACAATCTCTATAAATGGTAAACAAATGCAGCGCTAGATACAATAGGTGACAAGATGATGTGCTCACATCCTATATAAAATTTGTATAGTGGTTATTGCAGGTGATGTTTATAAACTAAAATAAACAAAATAAGCAAACAGTCCCTAATAACTAGAAAAAATGTCCATGGTGATTTAAAAATTAATTGACGTATACAGTGCAGTGTTCTTAAAGTGAAATAAGGACAAAGAACGAGTGCAGATGATGGTTTCAATTCAGGAAAAAATCCTCATGCATTCAGAATCAATATATAAGTGTTAGAAGTGGATACTCTTACTGGAGGAGATGGACACAATCACCGTACGGTGGAGTGTCATGCGAGCTTTGGGGATCAAATGATCCCAGGGGTACTGTGCTGGAAAACACTGGTGGTAGGTTCCATCCAGGACAACCGTGGTTATAGGGTGATGTATGGATCCACAGCAGATGGAGGGATGACTTTCAAAGGAAGCAGGCTACTGGAGAAGACGACTTCCGCCCATGTAAGTTCAGTCTCAGAGCAAAACAGCCCTCTTCAGGCTCTTCACACATCTTTATTGAAGAGCCTGAAAAGGGCTGTTTTGCTCTGAGACTGAACTTACATGGGGCGGAAGTTGTCTTCCCCAGTAGCCTGCTTCCTTTAAAAGTCATCCCTCCATCTGCTGTGGATCCATACATCACCCTATAACCACGGTTGTCCTGGATGGAATCTACCACCAGTGTTTTCCAGCACAGTACCCCTGGGATCGTTTGATCCCCAAAGCTCGCATGACACTCCACCGTAAGGTGATTGTGTCCATCTCCTCCGGTAAGAGTATCCACTTCTGCCACTTATATATTGATTCTGAATGCATGAGGATTTTTTTCTGAATTGAAACCATCATCTGCACTCGTTTTTTGTCCTTATTTCACTTTAAGAACACTGCACTGTATATGTCAATGATTTTTTAAATCACCATGGACATTTTTTCTAGTTATTTGGGACTGTTTGCTTATTTTATTTATTTTGTTTATTTTAGTTTATAAAAATCACCTGCAATAACCACTATACAAATTTTATATAGGATGTGAGCACATCATCCTGTCACCTGTTGTATCTAGCGCTGCATTTGTTTACCATTTATATATCTTTACTGCACGGTGCACCACACTGTTTGATGCTGGCAGCTATTATTTTCATTCTCTGTAATAGCGCAATTATTTATTAGTTTTATTTGCATATACAATCTCTGAAGCTTAGATGGAATTTCAGCTCTGTTCCTCTCCGCTGTCGGCATATTGATCCACAGTGCACTTCTGGAATACGGCGGGATCAACAGAGAGGCTTGGAGCACGGCCTTCCCCTAAACCATAATGTAGAACAATCTTTGTTTTCAGGTCATTTGAGAGTTGTTTTGAGGCCCCCATGTTGCCACTCTTCAGAGGAGAGTCAAAGAGAACAACAACTTGCAATTGGCCACCTTAAGGCTGGGTTCACTCTGGTGCGACATGACAGCCATCCTACTCTGGATCCGACTTTGCCCTGCGAATAAAAGCCGACATATGTCCGACTTTTAATGAACGGGGATCCGACTTGGATCCCCGCCAATACCAGGCACTGTGTTTGGTATAAATCTTGAGGGGGAACTCCACGCCTCCAGGAGCATACCAGGCCCTTAGGTCTGGTATGGATTTTAAGGGGAACCCCCTACGCTGAAAAAATGGTGTGGGGGTCCCCCCAAATCCATACCAGACCCTTATCCGAGCACGCAGCCTGGCCGGTCAGGAAAAGGGGTGGGAAAGAGCGAGCACCCCCCTCCTGAACCGTACCAGGCCGCATGCCCTCAACATGGGGCACCATGTTGATGAGGACAAGGGCCTCTTCCCGACAACCCTGGCCGTTGGTTGTCAGGGTCTGCAGGCGGGGGGCTTATCGGAATCCGGGAGCCCCCTTTAATAAGGGGGCCCCCAGATCCCAGCCCCCACCCTATTTTAATGAGTATGGGGTACATTGTACCCCTACCCATTCACCTAGGAAAAAATGTGTCAAAAAAAAACCACACGACAGGTTTTTAAAGTCATTTTACTAGGCAGCTCCGGGGGTCTTCTTCCGAATTCAGGGGTCTCTTCCTTCTTCTCCGTGCTCTCCAGTTCTTCTCCTGCTCTCCGGTATCTTCTGCTCTTTTGCTGGCTCTTTTGCTAGTGGTGGCCCGGTCTTCTCCGCCGTCTTCTTCCCTCTTCTCCTCTTCCGATGTTGACAAGATGCTCTCTCCCACTGTAATGCCGTGTGCGTGGTCTGCAACGACTTACATAGGGATGGGGCATGGTCACTAGGTGATGTCACCCGGTGACCCCGCCTCTTATGGCATCACAGTCCCATCATGCCCCGGGACTGTGACGTAATAAGGGGCGGGGTCACCGGGCCAGGGTTGTCGGGAAGAAGCCCTTGTCCTCATCAACATGGGGACAAGGTGCTTTGGGGTGGGGGGCACAGGGCGCCCCCCCTGTCCCAAATCACCCACCCCCCATGTTGAGGACATGCTGCCTGATACCGTTCAGGAGGGGGGGCGCTCGCTCGTCCCCACTTCTTTTCCTGACCGTCCAGGCTGCGTGCTTGGATAAGGGTCTGGCATGGATTTGGGGGGGACCCCCATGCCGTTTTTTTATTTAAAATTTGGCGCGTAGTTCCCCCTCAAGATCATCTGATCACAAGTCGCATGCGAGACAGCGATCCGACTTTGATCCGACTTCAATGATAGTCAATGGGCTGAAGTAGGATCAAAGTCCGACCAAAGTAGTAAAGGGAGCATTTTCAAAGGCAGACCAACTTGTGTCGTACCAGGTAGGACGGCTCCCATAGGGAAACATTGATTTTCACACGTCCTGCAACATGAGCTCCCAATGTCGGAGCGTTTGTCGTACTAGTGTGAACCCGGCCTAAATACCTTTTCTCATGATTGGATGCACCTGTCTATGAAGTTCAAGGCCTAATGAGCTCACCAAACCAATTGTGTGTTCCAATTAATCAGTGCCAAGTAGTTACAGGTATTCAAATCAACAAAATGACAAGGGTGCCCAAATTTATGCACCTGTCTAATTACGTTTTGATGCATATTGCGCATTTTCTGTTAATCCAATAAACCTCATTTCACTATTGAAATATTAGATCAAAATGAAATTGCTGATCCAAACGCCCAAATATTTATAAATGATAATCATGGAAATTGTCAGGGGTTCCTAAACTTTTGCATACAACTGTATATAGCTGTATACACTTCACAGATATACACAAATTGTGAATCTGTGAGGCTGAGCTGTATACCCTGATCTGGGAGGCTGAGCTGTATACCCTGATCTGTGTTTTGATACTTTTATTTTAAATAAGAAAGAAAAATTATTCCTTGTTCCCCTTGCTCCTCGTATTCCCGTTTTATTTATTATTTGCCCAAAGTCCACAAGGACCCCCTTCACCCCCCCGGTCAGCCTATAATTAGCGGGATCGACTCTGTCACCTCTAAAATAGGTAAATATATAGATTTTTTCTTACAGCCGTCAGTGCGAAACATGCCATCCTATTTGAAGGATACAAAGGATGTGATAAGATTATCTAATGTTTCCTATTGGGGTGACCTAATAATGGCCACCACCGACATGGCATCTCTTTACACCTGCATTCCACACCAGGTTTGACGGACGATTCTACCGACAACACAAGGGTGTGGCAATGGGAGCTAAGTTTTCTCCTAGCCTGGCCAATTTATTTATGGCCAAATGGGAGGAGAATGTCGTCTATGCCATGGATAACCCACAGCTTCTGCAGTGGGCCCGGTACATAGACAACATCCTCCTCCTATGGACTGGCACCCACGATGGTTTGGAGGTTTTTTTTCGGGTTCTTAATGATAACGACAGGGGTATAACCCTGACTTTTGAGGCCAGCAGATCTACTATTCATTTTTTGGATCTTGTCATTGAAAGAACTGACCATAAATTTACATTTAGTACCTATTTTAAATCAACAGATAGAAATGGGTACATACCCACAGACAGTTGCCATCACAGATCGTGGATTAGATCAGTCCCTAAGAGCCAGTTCCTGTGGCTGCGCAGGAACTGTACAGATTTAAACACCTTTTCGATTCAGGCTAATATCTTAAGAGAAAGATTTCTCGAAAAGGGTTACAACGCTTCTGATATAGACAAAGAAATCGCCAATACTTGTGATATTGACCGTTCTTTACTGTTGGAGGATAAGCCTCGACAGGCAAATGAGGATTTTAAATGATCTTTTTTTAACATCTTTTTCCATCCAACACAAGCAAATCAAGCGAATCTTTGAACATCAATGGGATGTCCTAAAAACCGATAAAGTCTTGGGCGATACACCGAAAGTAGTTTTTAGGGGAGTACCTTCACTCCGGAGTAAGTTGGCATCTAATATCATCAATCCTCTGAGTAGACCATCTTTTTTCCATGATTGGATTGGGTTCCATCCATGCAAAAAATGCTTGGTATGCCAGTCTAATACGTGCAGTAGGAGAGCTAGTTACAACTTCATTTCCACTGTCACCGGCCGCACATATCGGGTTAAGCATTTCTGTACATGTGCCACCACAGCAGTAGTATATTTGCTTACTTGCCCGTGTGGCAAACAGTATGTGGGCCGGACCATTAGATCTTTTTCAACTAGAGTATCCGAACACATAAATCTGATTAAGGCGGGTAGTACCAAACATACGGTCCCCCGGCATTATAGAGAATTTCATGACCGGAATCCTAAGGGCACACAGTTTCTTATTATTAAGTATGTTGCCCCATGGAGGGGAGGAGCTATCTTGAGGGGTGTCTCGCGATTAGAGACATATTGGATATATGAGTTGCAGTCCCACTTTCCACAAGGGATGAACGTGGAGTGGGACATCAACTCATTTATCAATCAAGCTTAATATGGTTTTCTTTTTCTTTCTTTTATTGTTATCACACTTTTTATTGTTATTACAATTTTCTATGGTAAGGCTAATATTCCTTCTATTTTTGTAACATTGCCTGGGACTGTCTATTATTATGTCAATTAGTTCTGACATTTATTAGTATGCAATAATGACCCCCTTTGGTTAGTGTTATTTAATTATAAACCCCAGTTGCTAGAGATCGTGATTTGTACCCTGTCTAGACTTTCCCATACATGAGTATATTGCTCATTTAATATGGCTTACGTTTTATTTAATCTATAATTTGACCCTTCTCTGGTCCTGTGACGTGTGATCATATTTAGTTACTGTGATCCAAACATCGGCTGTCCAATCGGTTTCTATTCATAGACTCTGCTGGGCAGTTCCAGTGGATTGTACTGTTTACTACTAAGGAAGCCATGTGACCATCCTCATAATGAGGTCTGGTTTGCTTCCTACGTGGTGCCAGGATGCCGTAGCTGTGACTAATGATGTCACGACACACGGCGCTGTTAGGATTTAGCTCCGCCTATTGTTTATGGCTCGCTGAACACGTTCCAACGTCAGCGTATTATGAGACTGACCTCAGATTGAGGCTTGGTTTCTATGTGCAGAACACCGTGTGTGCACAACAAAATCCGTTGTCGGAAATTCCGATCGTGTGTACACAAATCCGACGGACAAAGTGCCACGCATGCTCAGAATAAATAAAGAGATGAAAGCTATTGGCCACTGCCCCGTTTATAGTCCCGACGTACGTGTTTTACGTCACCGCGTTTAGAACGATCGGATTTTCCGACAACTTTGTGTGACCGTGTGTATGCAAGACAAGTTTGAGCCAACATCCGTTGGAAAAAATCCTAGGATTTTGTTGTCGGAATGTCCGAGCAAAGTCCGACCGTGTGTACGGGGCATTATTGTACTTTTCAGAGTACATCATAGTTCTTGATGCTAGTTGTTTGTCAAATAATTCTCACTGTGTCCAACGACATTTATAAAAAGGGATTTCTTTTGGGGTTTATAGCGCTACACTTTTTTTTTATATATATATATTTTCTTACACTTGGGTCTATAGGTGTGTTGGCTGCCATTTACTTACATTTTTTTTACGCAGCGCTGTGTGTGTATGTATGTGTGTGTGTATATAATATATATATATATATATTATGACTACTGAGCATCTAGGGTGGTCAACACCGAGGGTGTGTTTGTTGCTTCTTCGAATGACACAGAGATTGGAGGCCTATTCTTGAGACTGAAAAACATCATGGTCTCAGAACTGCACCTCCAATGGGATCTAGCTTTTCTAGAACAATATGTGTCGTAGAGTATGATCCCACAGAGCCTTAGGTGGGATGTTCACCCACAACAAGGTGAAACCGATCTTGATTCTTGGTTTAAATACTTCAATGATGCCGGTATTGACTTCCTTGGTTTCCTTATCACTAGGAAACGTAATCGTCTTCTGATTTTGGATCGGGAGATCAAGGAATTAAAGGACAAACTGCTGGTCTATAAGAATTCGGTAGAATACAATGCCCTGTCCTCTAATTTACAAGCACATCTTATTAAAGAGGACAAAGATCAAAAAACCAAGAAACATAAAAAATATTCTCGGGATATGGGAGATTATAAGGCTGGTAGAGTGTTTGGTTGGCAGAAATCCACCACTTTGCCTGTTTCTGATTTGGCAATGGAAACCAATACCCAAATTCAGAACAATTCCATTCCCTCTACCTATTCTTCCGCACATCCGAAACCCTCTATGGATGAAGGACAGCCACAAGGGGGAGGTCCCCTTTCATATAGGGGACAACTCCCAAGCATACATACTCCTAAAAACACACAAAGGGGAAGGGGCCACCACTCCAAGGGTAGGGGCAGAGGTGAAAATAGGGTTAACTATCATAACCATGGTGATTATCAATACTATGATCGGGAGAGTACCTATCATCGGGGATCCCCAGTACGATATCAAGATCCCCCCCTATTATTCTAACCATCGTAATCCTCCCTACTATAGGCATCCACCGGTATCCATGTATAATAGGTATTTTCCTTTACGTGACCAACACAATGAAAATGTGTACCCCTTCCCCAATGCTGGATATGATCCTTCTCCCTTCAGACACCCACAGCCCAACTCTAATTTTCGGGCCACTCTGGGTTTTCACGAGGACCCCCAAGGCAGAAAAAGAGGTCCAGAAACAAGAGAGGGTCCCGGGGAAGGAGGAGGATGCAGAGACGAAAAGAGAAAGCGAACTTAACATGTCAGGGGGTGTTCAATCTGAGTGATATTGTCCTGACACAAGATGAAAAGACCGTTTTGAATAAGGGCCTAAAATTTGCCCCCCCCTTGCAAGCTCAACAAGTTTGACACATTTGTTGACATACATAAGTTTATTAGAAAAATTAATGTTCAAAGATATATTATTTCTAATCCAACTAGAAATGTTACCAGGGTGGCAACATCTGGAACGGTTCACTCAGGTTTAAGTAACCCTTCTCTTTTCAATCCTCCAACACAACTTCCACCAACTATTAATATGTTTAGGGATTTAGTGCTAAGGGATTTGGCCAAAATCCCACCCAAACGTAAATTTTACAATTCTCTACCACAAACTGGTTTAAAGTCTTTTTGTGATAACAAGAATTTGGTGATTCGCCCCGCTGATAAAGGCGGGGGTATTGTCTTGTTAAACAAATCGGATTACATGAAAGAAATGTACCACATTTTGGGAGACCATGCAACCTACATGGAATTACGCAGTAATCCCACTTCTAAATACAAAAAGGAATTACAGAATCTGATATCCAAGGGTTTTGATACTTTTATTTTAAATAAGAAAGAAAAATTATTCCTTGTTCCCCTTGCTCCTCGTATTCCCGTTATTTATTATTTGCCCAAAGTCCACAAGGACCCCCTTCACCCCCCGGTCGGCCTATAATTAGATCGACTCTGTCACCTCTAAAATAGGGAAATATATCGATTTTTTTCTTACAGCCGTCAGTGCAAAACATGCCATCCTATTTGAAGGATACAAAGGATGTGATAAGATTATTATCTAATGTTTCCTATTCGGGTGACCTAATAATGGCCACCGCCGACGTAGCATCTCTTTACACCTGCATTCCACACCGTAAAGGTGTTGACGCAGTACAATGTTTTCTTAATAGGGATGCCTCCCTGGCTCCTCCCCAAGTTAAATTTATAGTTGATTTAATTGAGTTTGCCACACAACACAATTATTTTTGGTTTGACGGACGATTCTACCGACAACACAAGGGTGTGGCAATGGGAGCTAAGTTTGCTCCTAGCCTGGCAAATTTATTTATGGCCAAATGGGAGGAAGATGTCGTCTATGCCATGGATAACCCACAGCTTCTGCTGTGGGCCCGGTACACAGACGACATCCTCCTCCTATGGACTGGCACCCACAATGGTTTGGAGGATTTTTTTCGGATTCTTAACGATAACGACAGGGGTATAGCCCTGACTTTTGAGGCCAGCAGATCTACTATTCATTTTTTGGATCTTGTCATTGAAAGAACTGACCATAAATCTACATTTAGTACCTATTTTAAATCAACAGATAGAAATGGGTACATACCCACAGACAGTTGCCATCACAGATCGTGGATTAGGTCAGTCCCTAAGAGCCAGTTCCTGCGGCTGCGCAGGAACTGTACAGATTTAAACACCTTTAGGATTCAGGCTAATATCTTAAGAGAAAGATTTCTCAAAGGGTTACGACGCTTCTGATATAGACAAAGAAATCGCCAATACTTGTGATATTGACCGTTCTTCACTGTTGGAGGATAAGCCTCGACAGGAAAATGAGTATTTTAAATGGTCTTTTTCCACCCAACACAAGCAAATCAAGCGAATCTTTGAACATCATTGGAATGTCCTAAAAAACGATAGTCTTGGGCCCCCTATTGCCCGATACACCAAAAGTAGTTTTTAGGGGAGTACCTACACTCCAGAGTAAGTTGGCACCTAATATCCTCAATCTTCTGAGTAGACCATCTTTTTTCCATGATTGGATTGGGTTCCATCCATGCAAAAATGCTTGGTATGCCAGTCTAATATGTGCGGTAGGAGAGCTAGTTACAACTTCATTTCCACTGTCACCGGCCGCACATATCAGATTAAGTATTTCTGTACCTGTGCCACCACAGCAGTAGTATATTTTCTTACTTGCCTGTGTGGCAAACAGTATGTGGGCCGGACCATCAGATCTTTTTCAACTAGAGTATCCGAACACCTAAATCTGATTAAGGCGGGTAGTACTAAACATACGGCATTATAGAGAATTTCATGACCGGAATCCTAAGGGCACACAGTTTCTTATTATTGATTAGTATGTTGCCCCATGGAGGGGAGGAGCTATCTTGAGGGGTGTCTCGCGATTAGAGACATATTGGATATATGAGTTGCAGTCCCACTTTCCACAAGGGATGAACGTGGAGTAGGACATCAACTCATTTATCAATCAAGATTAATATGGTTTTCTTTTTCTTTCTTTTTTATTGTTATCACACTTTTTATTGTTATTACAATTTTTTATGGTAAGGCTAATATTCCTTCTATTATTGTAACATTGCCTGGGACTGTCTATTATTATGTCAATTAGTTCTGACATTTATTAGTATACAATAATGAACCCCTTTGGTTGGTGTTATTTAATTATGAGCCCCAGTTGCTAGAGGTCGTGATTTGTACCCTGTCTAGATTTTCCCATACATGAGTATATTGCTCATTTAATATGGCTCACGTTTTATTTAATCTATAATTTGACCCTTCTCTGGTCCTGTGACGTGTGATCATATTTAGTTACTGTGATCCAACCATCGGCTGTCCAATCGGTTTCTATTCATAGACTCTGCTGGGCGGTTCCAGTGGATTGTACTGTTTACTACTAAGGAAGCCATGTGATCATCCTCATAATGAGGTCTGGTTTGCTTCCTACGTGATGCCAGGATGCTGTAGCTGTGACTAATGATGTCACGACACACGGTGCTGTTAGGATTTAGCTCCGCCTATTTTTTATGGCTCGCTGAACACGTTCCAACGTCAGCATATTATGAGACTGACCTCAGATTGAGGCTTGGTTTCTATGTCGCGTGTGTTTTACATGGCGCCGTGACGTCACGTTTGGATTGCAGAACGAGGCTTGGCTGTGCACAGCACAGGCAGCCTCTCATGTTCTATTGTGAAAACGAGGCTTGGTCCCGTTTTTCACTTAATAACATTTATGGCCAAGTCTTGTCTTTTTTAGCTTGCTACACTGATATAAAACTACTGTATTTGTTTTGCAGGATGATACCTTTTTGGTTTCTTGCCTGCATAGGGGCTAATGTAAAATTAGAAGTTTATCTAACCGGAAGTGATTCAATTTCGATGCACTTCCGGTATTATGACACTTTTCAAGAGGGGTTATTATTGTTTTATAAAGCGGTGAGGTGGGGGGGTTCCGCACCCCAGATGACGGCTTTTTAGCAGAAACATGTTGGGTAGACCCCTCACAATTACCGCTATTTTATCTTTCTGCTTTTGATGATCTTCTAACATGTGAGTCTATTTTTGTAATTTTTAAATAAACCAGTTTTATGGTATTATGCTATGTGAGTTTTCTATCCATTTCTCGCATGGTTTATGATTATCCGTCCGTGGCATTTTTGGAATTTCTATTTCTATATGTATGGATAACTGTGGAAGTTGAATTGCCATTCCTATTCGGAAGTCATTGAGGATATCCGAGGAAGATCCATCATCTTGACCAGGTGGTCACTAAGCTTTTTTGACTTGGATGACGTAAGTCTTTTCAAGTCAATAACCTCTGGTAAGCCTCTTATACCTTTTGGTGACGGCTCTTGAACCATCAACAGCTCTTCTGCTCACCTTTGCTGTTCCCACACTCCCACTTACCTGTTTTGGTCCAGTTGGTGCTCTAATCTTAACGTCAAGGTGGACATTGGTCTCTTTTATTATTTTGTCTTGGCAAGCCCCCTAAGATCCTTGGTGGTGGCTTTTTCACCCTCATTTGTCTCAACTAACATTGGTGGATTTTACTTTTCGCATTTTGAGTGGTGTTAATTCCAGTTGGACTATTTGGATTTTATTTTTATCACCATTTTTTATTTTATTATTTGTATTTTAATATGTATACAATGCACTATATGTAGTTTGTAAGCATTTTTTATTGGTTTCTATTTTGCTATCAACATGTACACAGTTATTGTACTTTTCAGAGTACATCATAGTTCTTGATGCTAGTTGTTTGTCACATAATTCTCACTGTGTCCAATGACATTTATAAAAAGGGATTTCTTTTGGGGTTTATAGCGCCACACTTTTTTTTTTTTTTTTTTATATAGTTTCTTACACTTGGGTCTATAGGTGTGTTGGCTGCCATTTACTTACATTTTTTTACGCAGCGCTGTGTGTGTGTGTGTATATATTATATATATACATATATATATATATATATATACATATATATATATACATTTTTATGGTACGCTGATCTGTGAGGCTGAGCTGTATACCCTGATCTGTAATGCTGAGCTTTATACTCTGTCCTGTGAGGCTGAGCTATATACTCTGTCCTGTGAGGCTGAGCTGTATACTCCTGACACTATGGGTGGAATACAGGGGACGGAGTGGGTGGATTCTATAAGGGGTGGGGCATATGAGAAGTGGGAGGGGTCAAAAAGGAAGGGCGGGGTCTGGCGCCCCCCCATCCTAAAACTTTACCAGCCACCACTGAGCAGGGTCGGTCAGCATCAACACATTCAGTCACCTCCTAGATTGTTAAGACAATTAAAAGAGCCTACTCTTCAAGGCCTTCCTGTTTTGTAGGTCTCAGGAGCACATTTAACTGCCAGCTCTGTGGACAGCTTAGCGCTGAGTGTCTCCTGAGGTTATTTGCAAGTCAGCAATATGGTCCTCCCAGGTCCCAGGACACCTTCATTACACTCTAATAGGTGAACCAGGCTCGCGACAGTAAAATTTGGAGAATTCATGGTGCATACTTGCACTACCGATGATTACAAAATTTTTCTTGTACCCTCCCGTATGGCGAGTTAGTTCCTATTGTATGCTGCCATGATGCGCCAGGGAAATGGAAAATTGTATACTCACCTTTCCGTAAATTTCCTTTCCTGGTGCATCTTCATGGCAGCATACAGATACCCACCCAAATGGCGAGAGTTACAGAGAATGCTGTGAGCCGGGTCTGTCTTTGATTGATTTATAGTTAACCAGTCCTATCAGGTTGTGGGGGCAGAGTCACAACCCATTGTATGCTGCCGTGAAGATGCAGCAGGAAAGGAAAATTACGGAAAGGTGAGTATACAATTTTCCGGTTTTTGTGCGTTGCCAGTTTACCCCCATATAGTTCTGTGTGTGTTACTGCCAGTTTACCGCCATCTAGTTCTGTGTGCATTACTGCCAGTTTACCATTGTATGTAGTTCTGTGTGCGTTACTGCCAGTTTAACCCCATTTACTTTTGTGTGCCTTACATCCACTTTAATGCCATATCATTTTTTGTGCGTTACTGCCAGTTTAACGATCTATAGTTCTGTGTGCGTTACTGCCAGTTTAACGCAATTTACTTTTGTGTGTGGTACCGCCAGTTTACCGCCATATAATTCTGTGTGCGCTACTGCCAGTTTAACGCCATATAGTTCTGTGCGTCACTGTACGTTTGGCGCATTATATTGCAATATATTATAGTGTATCCGTGGAGTGTGTCTGTGTAGTGTGAGTACTCAAATTAAAGAACACCACTTTACATTGATTAAAGTGCATCTATGTACAGTTCTCCACTTCTTTACATTTGCTTATAAGCACCGCCCCCTCCCAATAATGTCTGGGAGGACAACAAGGAGAGGCAGACATTCCCTTGGCACTGTAAGGGGGCCAGCAACAAATGTGTTCAGAGGTAAAGGTGGACGTGGTGCTCAGTCCCCAAGTAGGGCTTCATTTTTCTCTGTTTAGTGAGTTTGCCCGTGCTATCCAGCCACAGCATACAGAGGAGGTGGTGGACTGGCTTACTAAACCTTCCTCATCCTCCTCATCCTCTCACGCAAGCAGAGACAAGTGTGCAGTCCCCTGCAGTTGCCAGAGTGGATAAACCTGCCTCCTTATCCACATCTATTCCTGCCATAGCCCCAACATCAGCCATGGAGGAGTCAGCTGAGTTATTTGACCACAGCATCAGCCACTTGCTCCTTGATGATGCCACGCCATTACTTGATTCAGATGTTGGTTCTGTGGTTGAGGATGACAGGGACATGAGCCTAGAGAGGGGGGGAGACACTGGTAGACAAATAGGCATTCATGTTCCCCCAGCCACAGCGTATTGCCAAGTTGTTTCCAGTGGTAATGATGATGATGAAGATGGAGGAGATGATGATGATGAGGTCACTGATGCGACCTGGGTGCCAGATAGAGCAGAGGAGGAAACTGAAGGTGAGGTGGCACAACCCCAAGGAGGCCGACATCAAGAGTAGAGAGCAGCCAACCTATTCTATCACATTCTGCAGCTGTTATCTCCCAGCCCACTCCCCAAAGCTCAGTTGTCTGGGCTTTTTTCAGCACATCTGCAGCAGATCGCACTGTTGCTATCTGCAAACTGTGTCTCAGACACATCAAACGTGGCAAAAACACCAGCCACTTGGGTACCACATGCTTAACAAGGCATTTAAAGTCCAACCACTCAGCCCCTTGGAAAGAGCACCCAAAAGCCACTCAAAAGGGGCACAAATCTGTCCCTCCTCCTCCTTGCCCATGTCAGTCTGCCCCTGCTATACCGAGTCATTACTTCTCAGCAGCCTCCACTGACAAGGATGATGGTATAGCACAGGGTGTACCAGGTCCTAGCAGCACATCTGCCATCAGCACACCACCAGCTGTAGACTGTAGCCGACAAATTTCGCTGCAGCAGAAAAATACAGTCCCTGCCACCCACATACCCAGCGTCCAAATGCAAGCTTGTCAAAGCTGTTGGCACTCCAATTTCTGCCTTTCAGCCTGGTGGATTCTGTCCCCTTCCGTGAATTCAACAATGTGCTGTACCACAATGGCAGGTTCCCAGTTGCTACTACTTTTCACGTAAGGCCGTTCCATCTCTCTACCATCGCGTGGAAGAGAATGTTCTGGCATTGTTGGGCAAGGCAGTCAGCTGTAAAATCCACCTTACTGCTGACACGTGGTCTAGCAAGCTTGGGCAGGAACGATATATTTGGTTCATAGCACACTGGGTAACACTGCTTGCAGCTCGAAAGGATGCAGGACAGGGCTCGGTGCTGCAGCTTGTTGTGCCCTCACGTCTCCATACAGCTGGTGGTGATGATGCCAGACCTGTAAGCTCTACCCCCTCCTCCTCCTACGCCACCTCCATCCCCTCCTCTGCAGAATTGTCCTATGAACATCAGGTACCCCCTAAGCGTTCAAAGGGCTATTCCCAGAGTCAGGCTAAGAGGTGCCATGCAGTGCTTCAGCTGGTGTGTTTAAGGGACAGGAACCACACCAGAGCAGAGATTCTTGCAGCTCTGCAGGAGCAGGCCCAGAGGTGGTTCACACGCCAGCTGGAGCCCGGAATGGTGGTGTGCTATAATGGCTCAAACCTCCTGTCCGCCCTTAGACAGGGAAAGTTGACACATGTGCCATGCCTTGCACATGTCTTCAATTTGGTGGTGTGGTGTTTCCCAAGTATGTACCTAGGGTTTCAAGATGTGCTAAAGCTGGCCAGAAGAGTCTGTAGCCATTTCAGGCGGTCATACACAGCCAGTGCTCGGTTGGCTGAAACTCGGTGGGAAATCCACCTGCCTGTAAACCTCCTGATTTGTGACATGCCCACCAGGTGGAACTTGACATTGTCAATACGGTAGCAGCTATACATGCAGCAGAGGGCCATCAACGAGCACCTGTGCGAATACGGCATGTCGACAGGCTCAGGCTGCCTCTTCTTTTTTTTTTCCCCATGCCAATGGCTGATCATTCAGGATGCATGCACTGTATTGTCACCATTTGAGGAGGCCACAAGGATGGTGAGCCGTGACAGTGCATGCATCAGAAGAAGAAAATATTAGAGCGCACACATGCAAAAAAGACATTTACCTCCAGCAAGGCTAGTTTAAAAACACCTAAACATTTAAAAAAAAAACATTATCAAAAAATATGGGGATTTGGTCACACCATATTGCTATATGGTGCTAAGCCCACTTACTGCGACAAAGTACCCCATAATCAGTGGGTCCTACACTATCCATGGACTGGGAGATCCTGCATCTCTGAACCATGAGAGCATTACACTCTTCTAAATGGGAGAATCTTAAGGTCTCCACCCATGACACAAGTGGACACTAATGAGAGGTACTTAGTGAGGGAGTGGGGTGCTCCGCACCCAAAGGGATTTGGTCAGAATCCATACAATATACAAACAAGATATTTGGGGGGCACTCATGCATGCATCAGTGACACAATCCTGTTGTGTTCCTGCTGGAGCAGACTCTGTGGCGTTATGGACAGGGCACTGGAGGCAGAGCAGCAGGAGGAAGAGGAGGACTTCCTTTCCTCTCAAGGCCCACTTTATCCAGACATCATCATTCCTATGTCACAGAACACACAGGAGGAGAGAGGGGAGGAGGATGAGGAGGATTCTGGCACTTTCATAGGCTTCAAAGAAGATGAAGACATGCGTCAATCTGTAGGCGATAGCTTTCCAACCCCAGGACCCTTGGGAGTAGTACGTTGCTGGGAGGAGGAATTCCAGATGCTGTCATCCTGAGTGACCCCTGAGGAGTCTGCTTCTCAAGCCTCTGCAAATTTACGGTGCCTGGGCAACCTCATGCTTTAAAGCCTGCGAAAGGAACCAAGAATACATGGCATGAAGGAGAAGGATGATTACTGGTTGGCAACCCTCCTTGACCACCGTTATAAGGGGAAGGACTCAGAACTAATTCCATCCTCACAGAGAGTGCAGAAGATAAAATCTCTTGGGACACGTTAAAGAGGATTTTATTGAACGTTTTTCCTGACTCCAGGAGCTTACAGTGTCGTGGAAAATGTAGTTTTGAGTCCTCTGTTGGTCAAGAAAGGAGCATTGGAAAAGGCGTCCACCTAAGTGAGGCATTTTGGAATTTTTTTAGTCCTCGCCGCCCAGGGCTGTCAACTTTCACATCCCATCGGCAGTGTCTGCAACACATGGTGGACGATTACCTCAGGGCCAAAACAGAGATGGAGAGCTTTCCAGCTGACGATCCACTGACTTACTTGGTCATGAGAATAGACCACTGGCCAGAACATGCCCAGTATGTTATTGAGTTGTTGGGCTGCCCTGCATCAAGCTTTCAGAATGGGCATTCAGTGCTGCAGGAGGTTTCGTTACTGATCATAGAATGCGTCTCTCCAGACTCCGTGGACCGTCTGACTTTTACAAAAATGAATCCATCCTGGATTACCAGCTATGAAGCCCCTGATGCCGATGTTACTGATTAAGTCTTTTTGGGATGTTGATTCTCTGCAGGACTTCGAGGCTGCCTAGCTTTGAGGGTGTTCAATCATTTCATCTGGAAGAATGTTTTGGTATAGGTTTCATGGGTACAATTAACACCCAAAGACCAATTTTTAAGCACCTGTTTGACAGGTGCATATCATTGCAAATTTTTTTGCCTTCATCAAGAGTAACTCTATAGGGTTACGGTGGGAAGGCGCCACTGACACCCAAAAAACAAGTTTTCTGCACCTATTTGACAGGTGCATATCATTGCAATTTTTTACAGCAAGCCCAGTTCTTGATTTCATCAAGAGTACCTCTATAGGGTTACGGTGGGAAGGCACCACCGACACCCAAAGGCCAATTTTTACACACCCGTTACCTCTATCCAAAGTCAAAGTGACACCAGAATGTATCCACCGACACACAAAGGCCAATTTTTACACACCCGTTACCTCTATCCAAAGTCAAAGTGACACCAGAATGTATCCAAAAAATCTCTAATCTTGTTCCCAGTGCACTATGTTGTGGCCTCATCATACACACTGCCTCCCCAGCTGTTGCTGAGCAAAATAAAGGCAGCTTGCAGGTAAAATTTCATTTTTTTTTTGGCTTTATAAATGCAATTATTGCTGCAGCAGATTCTAGACATGGTACAGATCTGCCACTTTACAGGTAGACTAAGGGGACCCCCCAGGCACTATATTGGAATGAATTTTTCATTTTTATGCTTTAAAAATCAAAAAAATCACTGCTCATTTAAAAATGAAATTTTTCACAAACTTTTTTTATTGATACATGGACCCGGACCCCTATAACCATTGTATGTTCAATTACTTGCATATAAGCCTTCAAAATGGGCACTTTTGATTTTTGACGTTCGGGTCCCATTGACTTTAATTCGGTTCGTTATTCGGGTCCGAACTTTTGCGGCGTTCGATAGTTCTGGTGCAAACCGAACAGGGGTCCATTCAGCCCATCACTAGTGTGGAGCTTTTAAATTGTGCAAATGAAATTAAGATGTAATTTTATGGCACGATGGAATCCTGCAGATCAGTTCTGCTGCTTGTACCTATGGGAATGTAGATTGTTCAGTTCGAGCAGGGGTGTTATAATTCAGTGTAGGTCTTTTGATTCCTTTAGCCCCCTTTCATCATAACCTCCACAGTTATACTTTCTCTTTTTTCTGCATTGTTGTTCTGTAGATGGATTACAGCATAAGCAGGTACAATCACACCAGATAAATGTGCATGTTTATGCCTGTTGCAGCCATCACAGTAATGTCATCTGAAAAAAAAAACATTCTGAAATATTGCTCTCAGCCCCCAAGAGGGTGTCAGTAGTGATAATGGGAAGTTGATGGGCCTTTAAAGGGTGTTCACCCCTAACAAATTCCATAAGTGGTCTGTTCTCTTTTTGAATGGTGGGTTTTCCCCATCTGTGGCACAGCGTGTCAGTGGCAGGATTGGGGTGTATGAGAAGTGAAGGATCAGCTTAAAAGCAATAAGGAGGTTGTGGATAAGAATCTATGTAGTGGCCAAAAATATTATACTTGCTTTCACCACTGGTTGTATTACCAGGCAGATGTTTGAACTGTTAAGGTAAAAGAACTTAATGTTTGTTCTATTGAAGAGAAACTTTGAAGTAAAAAAACTTATGGTAAATCTTTTTTTTGCGTGGACTACATTTAATTCAAATGCAGCAGAAAGTTTGTAGCCACTTCAAAGAAGTTGACACTGGCTACAGACAGATCAAAAGTGCAGAGTTTTCAGCATCAGAGAAGGAGCAGCACAGCTAGGAGAACTTGGAGTGGATAAACCAGATCTGGTGAATTTCATATTGGTAATCACTTGTTCCCTACCTTGAAACATAGATAGAGATGGGTTGTTTGCTGTCTGTAACTGTGGAGGCACTATTGGACCTGTCCATAACAAAGGAAGTGTGTTGAGTTGGGTGCACTGACTAGCATGTGCCCCTGGTACATGTAGAATCCATCTGTGAAACTGAAGGAGAGAGGTACCAATGAGAAGCATCAAACATTTTTTGAATAATTTTATGCTGCCAGTGTGTAATTGCTACAGGAATGAAGGCTCTCTCAATTATACTGATGCCCCCAGACTCCCCCATGACAGACATGTGATAATTTCCTAAGTACTGTGAAACAGGTGGTGCGCTAGTAAAATGTAGGTTGATTTAAACAGTCCCAAATGACGATAAAATATGAGTGCTAACAATCATAAAAAATATGTGCTCAAATCAGAATAAATTAACATGTGGCAATATTATAAGTGGAAAAAAACATAAATAACACAATGCATGTGCAGATATTGACAAGTCTCCCAATAATAACAGTGCTATATAGCACTGAGTATAAGGAAACAGGTACAGCGCAACAATTAACATTTAACAAGTGCAGTAAACACTCTAACCCAGTGGCGGGCGCAGAAGCGCTGCCCCCTCTCTCCTGCACCACTCTATTACCATAGATAGATGCATACAATGAAGCATGCATCTATCTATGGTCCCCGCTGACACCCCCTATTCATGTGCCTGGCCCCTTTTCAGGCATGGGGCACCTGTGTTTTTTGGAACCATCCAATTTAGAGCCATAGGCTCTAATAGGCGCCCAAAAAAGTGAACAGCGGGCGCCATTCTGGGCGTTCGCTGTTCACTCAGCTGTGTGTTAGCAAAGCGAAGGATTTCGCTTTGCTAATACTGAATCCGCCTCTCAGGTCTGTTACCGGTCACCTGATTGGCTGAAATGTCACGCACTGTGATTGGACGCCTGAGAGCGGACGGAAGAAGACATGGAGGACATGCAGGAGACCGCCGCTGACCCACTCCGAGACAGGTAAGTCCCGGGCAGCATCTGATGAGGCACAGTAGCGGCAATTGATGGACACACTGGCAGCATTTATTGGGGCACAGAAACGGCAATTGATCGGCACACTGGCAGCATTTGATGGGGCGCAATAGCTGCAATTGATGGGCACACTGGCAGAATTTGATGGGGCACAAAAGCTGCAATTGATGGGCACACTGGCAGAATTTGATGGGGCACACTGGCAGCATTTGATGGGGCACAGTAGCGGCAATTGGTGGGCACACTGGCAGTATTTGATGGGGCACAGTAGCGGCAATTGATGGGCACACTGGCAGTATTTGATGGGGCACAGTAGCGGCAATTGATGGGCACACTGGCAGCATTCTATGGAGCACAGTAGCGGCAATTGATGAGCACACTGGCAGGATTTGATGGGCACACTGGCAGCAATTGATAGGGCACACTGGCAGCAATTTATGGGTAGAGTGGCTGCGTTTGATGGCACAGTAGCTGCATTTGGCACAGTAGCTGCGTTTGCGCACAGTGGCTGCAATTGATGTTTATTTTTTATCAGTTTGTTTGCGCACGCCCAAATATTTTGAGCACCAGCCACCACTGCTCTAACCAGAACTGTAGGATATCTAATTTAAAATAGATCTAAGAATGCCTGGCTGACACAGCCTTGACAAGCATGTAAGCCTTAACAAGCATATAAGCAGTAGGGCCAGTGCTACCTATAGGCAGGGTAGGCGGCGACCAAGAGCTGACGCCTACTCTGTCAGGGGCGCGCAACACAGTCCCCCACCTCCACTGCTCACTCACCTCGCCCGCTGCACATCCCCCCGCCTGCTGTATTCTATACATCCCGTAAGAGGAAGGAGAAGAAGGTAGACTTGGTCTGCCCCACCTCCTCCCCATGTCCCTCCTGTCCCCTGTATGCAGCCAATCTGTGCCTGGGAAGGGGGTGTGAATTTTTTTTGCAGCCTCAGGTGAGTGAACTCTACTCTCTCTTCCTTAAATGTGCCATAGTCTTCCTTCCTTCCATGTTCCATATTCTTCCTGCCTTTCATGTGCCATAGTGATCCTGCCTTCCATGTGCCATAGTGATCCTGCCTTCCATGTGCCATAGTGATCCTGCCTTCCATGTGCCATAGTGATCCTGCCTTCCATGTGCCATAGTGATCTTTACTTCCTGTCTTCCATGTGCCATAGTGATCTTTACTTCCTGTCTTCCATGTGCCATAGTGATCCTTTCTTCCTGCCTTCCAGGTGCCATAGTGATCCAGCCTTCCAGGTGCCATAGTGATCCTTCCTTCCTGCCTTCTAGATGCCATAGTGATCCCTCCTTCCTTCCATGTACCATAGATCGATCTATCTATCTATCTATCTATCTATCTATCTATCTATCTATCTATCTATCTATCTATCTATCTATCTATCTATCTATCTATCTATCTATCTATCTATCTATCTATCTATCTATCGCGTTCTGTTTATTTTCAGTGCATACAAAACCAGATGTATAGGAAGTTTTTTTTCTAAATGATTGTGTTGAGGTTTATATGTATCCCTGAGACTCCAGCTTGTGGCACAGCAATCAAAGCATATTTTATAGGTACAAGGAAGCCCAGGTTTTGTTTAACCTCCCACTATCATGTTTAGCCACACCCACTTTTTTAGCTCATCCTCAAGTTCAAAAGTTGGGAGATATGTGTATATATGGGCAGGGCGAAGGGGGTGGATTCAGGGGAAACCAAATGAGGTTTCACCTAGGGTGTCCAAAATCCTTGCACCACTTCCATGCTTGAAGCAGCAGGCATCATAAGGATATCACAACCAGTCTCTGCCTGATGCATGTGACATCATCATGCCCGCCAGCTTGAACGCGACAGAGCTCACATGCTTGTCTCCTTTGCCTATATTGTGAGAACCTTTTTATGAATAAACATACATTTTATCAAGTGGTATTAAACACAGTGGGGGAGATTTACTAAAACTGGTGCACTCAGAATATGGTGCACCTTTGTATGGTAACTAATCAGCTTCTAACTTCAGCTTGTTCAATTAAGCTTTGACAATAAAACCTGGAAGCTGATTGGTTACTATGCAGAGCTGAACCAGTTTTAGTAAATAAACCCCAATGTGTCCTATGTTTGTTCCCCTCTTTATGCTTGTTTAACTGAGGCGGATTTTGGATCATTATGAGCATACCTACGGAATGATGCAGATGCAGCACACTGGGGTGTTGTGCTATTTACAGACGTTGAAGACCTCCTATAGCTTAGAGGTCATTCCTATTTGGTAAGAAGCTTGTGCACATGGTGGTGTAGGAACACTGTAGAGGTCACTGGATTGAAGTGCATTTTTGTCACATCACATTAAATGGAATGGACTATTTGTTATTTCACTGAACACCAAAGACATGCTGGTAGGTTAATTGGCTTCTGTACAAAAAAAAAAAAAAAATTGGCCCTAGTATATGAATGTGAGTTGGGGATCTTGGATTGTGGGCTCCTTGAGGGTAGGGACCAATGTGAGTGTGCGATGTATGTAATGTACAGGGATAGGGACAATTGTAGACACACACCCACACTCACTCAGGTTAAACTGGATGGATTGGTGTCTTTATTCAACCTTACTAACTATGTAACTATGAACCTTTTTGATATTATTTAGCATGTTTAACTTACTTAGTGTGAATGTCATATATTTCAGAATATTGTTTATACACAGTGCTTCACTATATGATGTATTTAAAGGCATAGCGCACCCAATTTCACTTGACGTTATCTTTGTCTTGTATTCATATGGTTTGACGGTTGCTTCCTTAGCATTTACACTGAGTACAAAATTTTTTTTTTATTTTTATACATTCTACTTGCCCAGTGAAAATGGCACTTTTTGGCAATATTTTTTATAGGTAAGTGATCATAGGGCTGGTATTTTTACAAGAAAATATCTTATTTAACACTTAGATTAGACTGGTGTGCTATATTACAATTTACATAAAGATCTAGGTGTGCGATGATTTTCTCAGTCTATTTAGGTTTATAATACATGCATGCACAGGGAAGTTTTTTTTTTTTGTTTTGTTTCTGTTTAATTACGGAACCATGACCACATAAAACACACAAGCCCAATGCTTTCGTTTCTGCAATTGTGCAATGCTGAACTGACAGCAGCATTTTCTATGGGATTGCGGCTTGCTAGGAGGAAGGTGATTTCCGAGGAAAAAGTCCCTGGCAGAAAGCCAAAAGACAAGTTTCACAAACAAAGATCACATTCTTGGTCAAGCTACCAAGCGGATTAATTTCAGGAACCAATTGAGGATTTCATCTCCACCGAGGTCACTTGTTGCTGGGTAAAGCATCACAGCACAGATACAATTTCATATTTACTTTAGAATAGTGTACCTCAACCCTATACAAGTACATAAAACCCATTTGTAACCAGAGCCAATGTTTAGCAGGCACCCCCTGGTGTGAGCCAGTTTATCTCAAATTCTGTTTTTCAGGAAGACATTTTTTCCCCATATTCCATAATTCTATATTTGTTTTCCAGACAATCCCTTGTGTATTTTCAACAACTAAAAATGCTTACTTAGGTATGTTTCATATTTATTTGCTAAAGAACTATGATTAATTTTACTTAGCGAGATGCACCCCGATATAGAAGTACCCACTAGGGTTCACATATTAAGGACGAGAATATTGAAAATGGCAATCTTCAAACACTTGTAGCAATAACTCACGGTGGAGCTGCTGGTTTATTATTGGGCCTGTCCTCTTTTCTCTTCACCCCTCTTAAATTGTTCAATCCCCTTGACACAGCTGTAGTGCAGTGTTGTAATGATATTAGTACTAACTTTAACCCACAATATACACTTATATTTATATTTACCTCTACCTGGGTGCTGGTAGCTCCACCTGCAGGAGAAATAACAACACTGCACAGAAACTTCTGTAATAACCAAAATAACTTCTTTCTTTTGGTAAATTATATATTTATATAAAGAGTTATTACAGTGACTACACTATCACACCAACGTAGTGCAACAGTATAGTAAACAGTTATGACATTCTTGGTAACGTACACAAATATACCTAAATATATATTTGTACCAGGGAGCTCCCCCTGCTCTAAACTGTAAAGTCACTACCCTTTGTAACTAGATGTAGGGCCCTGCAATAAAAGAGATAGTCTTGATGTCTTCAATCTTCGCTAGCTACGAAATGGTAATTGTAATCCACAGAGAGTCCTTCTGAGGTGTTGCGCAGTGTAAGGTAATACACAAGGGCAATTATAATCCAGCAAACTGATTAAGTGTTCTTATACGAAGAAGACAGACATCTAGTGTCAGCTCTTGAATATTGTAGTCTATGCAAATGTAATATTCTCCAACTCAACTTGTTCAGTGGGACTATCTGTCCCAGCAACAATCTGTAAAAGTTCTTAATGAGTGTAGTATTAAACAAACTTCCGGGTGTTAACCCTCTCACCACATGGGATCCGGACGGATGGATGTCTCCGTCTCAGCAGTTCTCAGTCTGTATTGAGCCGCCACCACGCCGTCACACTGTTCCATGTACCAACGACCAGGAGTCCTCGGTTACCTCCTCCACGGGTCCCCGGAACAATCACTTCTGCTGCTTCAGCATACTGTGATACGATGACAGGATCCTTGCTGCTGCTCCGCTCCTTCACAAGGTAGGCCGCAACCCTGTGGGACACACACCCACAGAGCTCTGCTGGCAGGCCATGCGTCCCAGGAACAAGAGAGCAAACATGGCCCCTCCCAGCCCTTTTATATCCTCCCACAATGCAGTTCAGTTCTCCTCTTGTCCAGGAGCATTGTGGGTAGGTCAGTGGCGTAGCGTGGGTTGTCAGCACCCGGGGCAAGGCAAGTAATTTGCGCCCCTCCAACCTGCGGACTTTTAGCTATTCCTGAGTCCCTTCAAATACAATAGTACTGACCTACCTGATTCCTATACTGACCACTACACTGAGAACTACACTGTCCACTACACTACATTGTCCACTACACTGACCACTATACTATACTGACCACTATACTATACTGTCCACTATATTACACTTACCACTACACTGACCACTACACTGACCACCACACTACACTGTCCACTATACTGAACACTATACTACACTACACTGTCCACTATACTACACTGACCACTATACTACACTACACTTGACCACCATACTACACTGACCACTATACTACACTATACTGTCAGCCATACTACACTGACCACCATACTACACTATACTGACCACCATACTACACTGTCCACCATACTACACTGTCCACCACACTACACTGTCCACCACACTACACTGTCCACCACACTACACTGTCCACCACACTACAATGACCACTACACTACATTGACCACTACACTACACTGACCACTACACTACACTGACCACTATACTACACTATACTGACCACCATACTACACTGTCCACTATACTACACTGTCCACTATACTACACTATACTGACCACCATACTACACTGTCCGCTACACTACACTGTCCGCTACACTACACTGTCCGCTACACTACACTATACTGACCACCATACTACACTATACTGACCACCATACTACACTATACTGACCACCATACTACACTGTCCACTATACTACACTGACCACTATACTACACTATACTGACCACCATACTACACTGTCCACTATACTACACTGTCCACTATACTACACTGACCACCATACTACACTGTCCACTATACTACACTGACCACCATACTACACTGACCACTACACTAACCACTACACTACACTGTCCACTATACTACACTATACTGACCACCATACTACACTGACCACTATACTACACTATACTGACCACCATACGACACTGTCCACTATACTACACTGACCACTATACTACACTATACTGACCACCATACTACACTGTCCACTATACTACACTGACCACCATACTACACTGACCACCATACTACACTGTCCACTACACTAACCACTACACTGACCACTATACTACACTACACTGACCACTACACTGATCACTACACTGACCACTATACTACACTGTCCACTATACTACACTGACCACCATACTACACTGTCCACCATACTACACTGTCCACCATACTACACTGTCCACCATACTACACTGACCACCATACTACACTGACCACCATACTACACTGTCCACTATACTACACTGTCCACCATACTACACTGACCACCATACTACACTACACTGACCACCATACTACACTGTCCACTATACTACACTGACCACCATACTACACTGTCCACTATACTACACTGTCCACTATACTAACCACTATACTACATTACACTGTCCACCATACTACACTGACCACCATACTACACTGACCACTATACTACACTGACCACCATACTACACTGAACACCATACTACACTGACCACCATACTACACTGTTCACTATACTACACTACACTGACCACCATACTACACTGTCCACTATACTACACTGACCACCATACTACACTGACCACTATACTACACTGACCACTATACTACACTGACCACCATACTACACTGACCACCATACTACACTGACCACTACACTATCCACTATACTACACTATACTGACCACCATACTACACTGTCCACTATACTGACCACCATACTACACTAACCACTATACTACACTACACTGACCACCATACTACGCTGTCCACTATACTACACTGTCCACTATACTACACTGACCACTATACTACACTGTCCACTATACTACACTGTCCACTCTACTACACTATACTGACCACCATACTACACTGACCACTATACTACACTGTCCACCATACTACACTGTCCACCATACTACACTGTCCACTACACTAAGCACTACACTGTCCACTATACTACACTGTCCACTACACTAACCACTACACTGTCCACTATACTACACTGACCTCCATACTACACTGTCCACCATACTACACTGTCCACTACACTAACCACTACACTACACTGTCAACTATACTACACTATACTGACCACCATACTACACTGTCCACTATACTGATCACCATACTACACTGTCTACCATACTACACTGTCCATTATACTACACTGACCTCCATACTACACTGTCCACCATTCTACACTGTCCACTACACTAACCACTACACTACACTGTCCACTATACTACACTACACTGACCACCATACTACACTGTCCACTATACTACACTGACCACTATACTACACTGTCCACTATACTACACTGACCACCATACTACACTGTCCACTATACTACACTGTCCACTATACTACACTGACCTCCATACTAAACTACACTATACTGACCACTATACTATACTACACTAACCACTATACTATACTACACTAACCACTATACTGACCACTACACTGCCCCCCATAGTGACACTACACTGACCTCCATACTATACTACATTACACTGTCATGCCTACAGTCTCTCTCGCCCCCCTCCCTCCCCCCCCAGTAACAAGACTCTCACTCACCTTCTTATCCTGGCTGCATTGATCCGGAGGAGGAGGAGAACACAGCGGCGGCTCACTTTCTTCTCTCCCCCGCGCTCTGCTTGCTGCCATGTTCAGTATCCAGCGCCCTGTGATTGGGTGTATGGGGGTCATGTGCGGAGGCGGGACGCCTCACATGACCCCCATACACCCAATCACAGGGCGCCGCACACTTACCATGGCGGCCGGAGCCCGGGCACACAAAATTAGAAATTAGGAGGAGGCAGCCAGTGACACATACTGGCGCCCCCCTAGATATCACGCCCGGGGCCACGGCACCCCCTGCACCCCCCACGCTACGCCACTGGGGTAGGTCATAAATAAATAAATAATCACTTTCATGTCACTTCTCTTAATCATGAAACATAAAAGTGTTGTACCTTTTCAATTGTCCACTAGATGGCACTAGATCAACTTATACCTTTATAACACACATATGTCTAAAAACAAAAGTTGTCAGCGCTACACACTATAAACCCATAAATACAGGAACATAATAGATCTGTGTGCACTGGCTATTATTCCATGATGGTGTTTCATTCACCTGATAACTGGATATGAATATGCCAGAAACCTGCATTGCTTGCATTGTCCAGTGGTATGTGTCCGCACTGCATACAACCTTTACATTAAGGGTCCATGCACCCAGGCAGAAAAAAACACAAATTTTAAGTGTTTTATTAATAGCGTTTAGTGTTTTTTCTGCCAGAAAACCACTTTCAAAAATGCAAAACAGAAGGGTTTTTTTCTGCCTCTGAACACTGAGCTTAAAATACGCCTCTAAACGTCCTAATAACGGACACATAAGATAACATTGAGCTGCTTCTACATGCAATACACAAAACTCATGGACCCATACACAGTATACTTACTGTATGGCGTAGAGCTGCATTTTAAAATATCCATCCTAAAAAGTTTTGCCATTCTCAGTTTTTGTATGAAAAATTGTTTACCATCAGCCATCATTTACTGACACATGACAATCTGAAGAGCATCTCAGAGCCGAGGCCAGTTTTTATCAAAGCTTTTAACACGGAGATAGCTTTGAAATAACTTTCAGGCCTCGGAACATTTGCCAATAATTTCTATATCTACAGCTCACAATACATTAACCTGTTGGCAGTGGCATACTAAAGGGGGGTGTAAGTGGTGCAGTCCACACTGGATGTGACCTCACTTCACATCCAGTTCTGTGACTGCCTAACATTTATTTTTTTGTGTTACATGGCGGTATCAGGTGGCTGAAACACCTCCAGTGAGTCCATACCCAGTGATTCTTGTAATTATCAATTTATTTAGCTTTTAAAAAACAAAGACATAGAAGCATATAAAAAGGAATAGAACAAGGGAAGCAAAACAAGATACCTTCTGGAAATCAGACACAGAAAAGTCACATTATGTGTTAATCCATATATCATATAAATTGATTCAAACAAAAATGGAAAATATTCCTGTTGTGAATCTATGACTCTATAATTATATAACTGCATAATCCTTCAGTATAGATTACTTTCAAACCATAACATTATATAACTGTTTCTATTGTCTGTCTGTTGCTTACTGATTAAAACTGATTTGTGTATTTGTCTCACAGTGCTTTTACATGGATGCTACATACCGTATGTATTTTAGGGGAAACTACAAAAAAGAGAGAAAAAAGCCTGTCTGAGAAGCTGCGAGCAGAGGCTGTCTGCTCCCATACAAGTTTCAGAACTACTTCACAAGCAGCAAAATTAAGCAGATTCAACATTACTGCCCCAGAGCTAATATCTAGTCAGTAATGGAGTGGATGCCTCCGTTAGGAAGACTTTTCCCAATATATGTATGTACCCACAAAAACATTTTGATAAAAATCAACCTTTGAATTCCAAGTGCAAGAACCTATGGGTACTTTTTTTTTTCATTTACAACCCATCTTTGAGGTATTTCTTCCTTACTGTATAGCATGCTGTAAATTAACATAATATCATACTGCATTTTACTCAGAACCATTCATGTGTCCTCTCCTAAAGGTCACCAAATGAAGTGATCAGAACACAATGGGTCTTTAAATATATGTACAAAAAAAGAAAAAGGGGAAACATAGATTTTGATATCTTTTCACTTTCTTATTCTTATTCTGCAATAAAAATGTTAAACAATGTAGTCTTAAAATTAGTCATTTGCATGAAGTGAATCACTTGATAATACCACAGGGGGTATATTGTCCATCCAATAAAGGTAAGCTGCCATCTAGATAAAGGAAGGCCCGTAGACGTGGTGTATCTGGATTTTGCAAAAGCATTTGATACAGTTCCCCATGAACGTTTACTGTACAAAGTAAGGTCCGTTGGCATGGACCATAGGGTGAGTACATGGATTGAAAACTGGCTACAAGGAGGAGTTCAGAGGGTGGTGATAAATGGGGAGTACTCGGAATGGCCAGGGGTGGAAAGTGGGGTCCCCCAGGGTTCTGTGCTGGGACCAATCCTATTTAATTTATTCATAAACGACCTGGAGGATGGGGTAAACAATTCAATCTCTGTATTTGCGGACAATACTAAGCTAAGCCGGGAAATAATTTCTCTGCAGGATGTGAAAACCTTGCAAGAAGATCTGAACAAATTAATGGGGTGGGCAACTACATGGCAAATGAGCTTTAATGTAGAAAATTTTAAAATAATGCATTAGGGTGGCAAAAATATGGATGCAATCCATGGATGGAATTTTGAGACTGAAATTTTGGTTTTATGCAATGGAACCATTCATGGATCATATGGGTAAATAGATGGTGAACTTGTATACCAGTTCAAGAATTTACCTCCAATATGCAGAAATCCGAGGACAATGCCACCATATATGGGACAGTGTTCCCTCTTCTTTACTACATCCTGAAAATAAGTGAAAGGCCTGCTGGTCCTATTTATAGTACCACCTGGTCAGCAATTTTTAGGTACTCTCTGCTATAGAAGAGTCTATAGAAGATGAATGAATTTGTTTCAATACCTTGCTTGTTTCTTCTGGAAACAAACTCTCTCCCAGTTCTCCCTTCCATTCAGCTATGAATGTTTGAGGAACCATATAGCCAAAAGCAAGTGGGAGTTTATATAGTGTAACATGAGGGATCGTTAGCTCTCGTGGTAGATGCGTTTTTCAGTGAGCCAGTCAGGAACTATATTTTAGGGCATGGCAGCCCATTTTTATTAAAAAGGCAAATAAAACCTAGCAGGGCAAATGGTGTTTGCCCGTAGATGGCTTTTATCAGACGATGGGGATGCCGCCACAGTTCTGGAGGCAGCTCATTTTGGGTCATATGAAAGTTTCCACCTAGCCTTGTTCAGGGGTACCAAATCAGACCTGCCAATTACCCTGACGATGCTGGCCACAATTAAAGCGTGGGGTCTGGTGGTTAAGTTAGCATCTCCCAGTTACCAAGGGATTTCCCCATCTTCTCCATTATGGATGAACCACATGTTACCTCAATTTTATAATTTGCCATATCCTATGATTTGGGCCGTCAAGGGAATTAAAACACTTAAAGATATTACATATGGTGAACTTCTTCTGACTTTTCCCCAACTGAAAACCAGGCACAACTTACCTAATTCTTACCTATTCCGGTTTCTTCAGCTCAGACAAGCCTACCAGAAGCAATTCAAAGAGTTAAGGGTGGAATCCCTGCCCTCGACACTTGCATCCATGCTCTCAGAGGAGGATTTGACCAAAACTCTCTCAGTAACATATAAAAAATTCATCAAAATAACTCCTAAGGCAGTAACTAACTGTTGAAATAAATGGGAAGCAGAAGTTCCAGAAATACAGGGTGAAGATTGGGATGACTTATGGTAGACACCTAGTATCAGCAAGGAATAGACTAATTCAATTAAAATTTTTGCATAGAAGCTACTACATGCCGGCTAGGCTTGCCAAGATATATAGAAGTGACTCGGCAAAATGATGGAGATGCTCGTTCTCTCCAGCTAACGCTGAAGACATTTTATGGTTAATGAGAATAAAAGTATGCTTGTTGTGGTTGGTGGAGGAGGTGGTTCCAACGAGGGCTCTGAGAACGTTACTCACCATCCTTTTGTTTTTTGGCAAAAAGGCAATATTGCTTAAATGGAAGAATAAGAATGCTCCAGAGATTAGTTTTTGGAAGAAGCTGATTAATACTGTTACCTTTTTATAAATCCACATACAGGGAGAGGGGGTGTGGAAAAAAGTTTGACAAAATATGGAAGGCCTGGTGTGAATCTGGCATTACGGTGTGATAGGAGATGAATACCTCATAACTTCTGATTTCAAGGGTAAATAACAGATGGGATTGCCTTAAGATAAAGCGCCATTATTATTATTAAGGTGACACTCCTAATGATGATAATGAAGGTATGAAATATATCAATATGTTATTACACCAAAGTATTTTGTGTTGATCAGGCGTAGCATTGGTCACTTTGACAGGTTGACATTCTTGAGCTGTGACAAGGCGGGAGGGTGGGAGGGAGTGAAGTTGGGGTGTACGTGCTAGAGTTAGTTGACTATGTTAGTCGGATAGCCAAATAAAAGTCTGTAGCATAAAGGTTTCTCATGCAGGGGTTCTTCTCCAGTAAATTCACAACAAATAAAAATGCTAGCCCACCTGGCTCTCTATTTAGCAGTACCTCTGCTCTTCTCATGGGTCACACAGACCACAGGTTCTTCAGTGCTTATGGCTTCACATTGACACACACAGCTCTTCTGGCTTCAGGCTGTTTATTGTCTCTTACATACACACAGGCTTTGGCTGCCACCTGCAATCTCTGACTCCTAGAGACCTCCTGTCTGAAAGTGGAGCAATCTCCAACTGGGAGCCGTGAGGTATTCCCATACCTTCATTATAAGGACTGTGCTCACCTGAGCAAACATCCTGCTGGTCCTCCACAAAACCTGGACACAGTGTTGGAGATTCCCCTCCAGCCCAGAGTCCATGGCTGGAACCATCCACAGGTCTGTCTGCATAGTCACAGTAGAGGCAGAATGCAGGCTGGGAGGTAAGATGGCTGCCACACTTGTCCCTGGCAGGGAGCTCCTGCAGCTTGTAGAGGCTGGTTTCTTGCCTGAACAACTCTTAGATGGCATGGATGGTTCGGGGCTAGCCCTCCAACCTGGAGCTACAGGTTTGCTGACCAGGATGGCAAATAATGAGGAAGATTTTTGCAGTATAAAAGGTAGTAGGAGCAACTGCTAAGCCATCTGCTCATGCTCACATCCCGACCACACCCCCCAGTTTTTAAAGACCTGATAATGCCTATGAGTAGGAAACATTTAAAAGACAAAGAATCATGGTAAAAGATACATTTTGACTATTCCATTATGCCCCAGCCAAGAAGTACTTGGCAAATTCTATCTTTTTAGATCACTCAAGAGACCCTTAAGCAGAGGGTGACATTTATTGCTATAGAGATTGAATGGATCATTAGCTAAAATTAATCTACAGGTACTTTTGAGTTAGTTGACTTGTAGCTAGTAATGGCTCTAAAAAATATATGAACAGTAGTGGGGACAAAGACCATCCTTATCTAGTGTGTTTCCCAGTATAAAGGTGAGTGAAAGTATTCCATTGATTTTGACCTTAGCAGTTGGGTTATCATATGACATTATCCAGGCAATTATTTTAGGGTTCAGGCCTATATGTTGTAGAGTTAACAAAAATTATCAATCTAAACAGTTGAATGCTTTTTCAGCATCTGTTGATAATAATAGAAAAGCCAATATGATTTGCAAAGTGAGATGATAATAGGGTTCTAAAAGAGTTGCCTCTAGCTTCCCTGCCTGAAATAAAACTAATTTGATCTTGATTTATCAAAGTATTGAGAAGAGCACTGGAAACATCAAGCCAATTTTTTTTTTCAAAAAGTTTTATATCCACATTTATTGGTCTATAACTTTGGCACACTGTTGTATCTTTTTTCTCTGCCATGCTTCCCAGGCTGATGAGCAGGGCAGGTGCTACCAGTTAGAGGGAAGGTGAACATCCGTCAACAGTGAACATCCATTTGTTGTCCGTTCCTTCCTCTTACTGACTCCGAAACGACATTTAAAACATCACTTCCAGGTTCCTGTGTCATTTTTTTACTGCCGGTATGGCCAGGAAAGAAGCTGATGAAATGTGATCTGTGGTCATAGGTGTGCGCAGCCTATTGCATTAGGGTGTGCACCTCAAAGCTCAAACACACGTGTGTGTGTGTATATATTTAAAAAATGTAAAATGTGTTAAAACATGGACAGTGTCAGTAGAGCAGTGGACATGTTCATAGGGCAGAGATTGGTGTCAGTAGGGCCGTGGACAGTGTCAGTAGTTTTTTATTTATTTTTGAATTATTTTATTACAATTTTATTTTTTTTACAATTTTATTAAGAACCCCATTGAGGGGCTTTGGTGAAATATCAGCAGGGGGAATCAGCCCCCCATGGGATGATTAGGGTGTGCCCAGGCACACCCGGCACACCCCCTGCGCACACCCATGTCTGTGGTCTTTTAGACCCTGGATGTCTCATTAAAGAGAACAAATTCTGGGTGGACCCTCTGCACACTGCTACACCCTTCCCAGCAAACTATACAATGAAAAACAGGGATATTTAGTTCACACATATTGCAATACATGTTTAAGCTGACCAACTGCATCAAAGTAATCCCTCTTCTGACCAGTCCTACACTGCCTTGCTACTGCAAATGCTAAAGTGGACACCATGGCAATATGGGGCATAAAGACCCAAGGTGGGGGAGAGCAACCAGGTTCAGATCTGGTCACTGACCTGCGTTACAACAGAACAGTGCTCAGATCCCACTTTGATGCAGTTTCTCAGCTTAAACATGTATTGCAATATATGTGAACTAAATATGCCTGTTTTTCATTGCATAGTTTGCTGGGAAGGGTGTAGCAGTGTGCAGAGGGTCCATCCAGAATTTGTAGTGTTAATATGTGGTCACAGCCCTATAACTCCCGATAGTTCAAATACATGTACAAGCTATTGGGATTTGAGCACAGGTACCGTATTTATCGGCGTATAACATGCGCCGGCATATAACATGCACCCCAAGTTTAGGAGGGAATTTTAAGGAAAAAAACTTTTAGGAGGGACGTTTAAGGGAAAAAAACTTACATTTAAATGCCAATCAATGCAGCCTTGTCAGTGTCACTGAAGCCTTGTCAGTGCAGCCTTGCCCCAGTGCAGCCTTGCAGCCATGTCAGTGCAGCCTTGTTAGTGCAGCCTTCCCCAGTGTCCATTGCAGTCTTGTCCCAGTGCAGCCTTGCAGCCATGTCAGTGCAGCCTTGTTAGTGCAGCCTTCCTCAGTGTCCATTGCAGCCTTGCCCCAGTGCAGCCTTGCAATCCCCGCCGATCTCCGCTGATTGTTTGCGATCGCACCGACATACACATCTGAGTGTACAGATTTGAATATGGCGCCGCGGAGGGACTCGGCGGAGCAGAGATACACATATCTGAGTGTACTCGGCTCTTTTCAGCTCCGCTCACAGTCACGCCCAGTCCCGCCCTATGATGGACTTAACACAGGTCCAATGGTGGGACTGGGTGTGACTGTGAGCGGAGCCGAAAAGAGCCGAGTACACTCAGCTTTGTGTATCTCGGCTCCGGCCAGTCCCTCCGATCTCTGCGGCGCTCGCTCTGCTCCGCCGAGTCCGCCGGCGCCATATTTAAATCTGTACACTTGGATGCGTATGTTGGCGCAATCGCAAAAAATCAGCGGGGATCGGCGTATAACCCGCACCCACGATTTTCCCCTGATTTTAAGGGGAAAAAAGTGCGTGTTATACGCCGATAAATACGGTATATCTTTTTTTCTTTTTTCATTAAAGAGAACCTGTCACCAAAAAATCATCCCTTATGTGATGAAAAAACAATTAAGTAAAAATGTTTTCTTTAATTGTAAAAGATTACATTTCCACCCAAGCACTTATAATCCCCCCAAAAAATAGTTGAGTCCTCCACCGTTCCATACATGACATACAAATGTAAATGCCCACATCAGGGGTGCCTACGCACAAAAATGTTGATTGGGCTAGTCAAGTTACATATCGCCATGAACGCCAGATTAAGAGCAATAATTCTAAAACCATTATTCATGGTTAAAGGGAAACTCAACTTTTGTTGGAAAAAAATAGCAAATAAAAAAAATAATATAGTGTTTACAATTTCTACACAAGTCATATTTACTATACAGTCATTTACTATAGCGCCAAAAAATTCTCCTGCAGTACCAAAAAATAACTCTCAAAAAAGGCCAGAAAGACTTCAACTCTCAGAAAATCAGAGCTAATGCAAATGGAAAGCAGCGCTATTGCGGCAATAATGCCTGTCAGATCACATATGCTGGAATAGTGGAAGTCAATGGGGCTCGAACCTGCAAAATCCAAAGTTCTCACTGAAGGCTTATATGCAAGTTCTTTGCCATAAAAAGTGTTTGGAGACCTAGGTCCTGCCCCAGGAGACATGGATCAATTCCAAATTTTTTTTTAAAAAGGCCATTTTTTTCGGGAGCAGTGATTTTAATAATGCTTTGAGTGAAACAATAAAAGTGTAATATTCCTTTAAATTTCGTACCTGGGGGGTGTCTATAGTATGCCTGTAAAGGGGCGCATGTCTCCCGTGTTTAGAACAGTCTAACAGCAAAATTACATTTCAAAAGGAAAAAAAGTAATTTAAAACTACTCACGGCTATTAATGAATTGCCAGTCCGACAATACATAATAATAAGACCCAATGTACAGGGATAGGGACAATTGTAGACACGCACACTCACTTAGGTTAAACTGGATGGACTGGTGTCTTTATTCAACCTTACTAACTATATAACACACATAAAAGTTCATTGATAAAAACGGCATGGGAATTCCCCACAGGGGAACCCCGAACCAAAATTTAAAAAAAAAATGACGTGGGGGTCCCTCTAAATTCCATACCAGGCCCTTCAGGTCTGGTATGGATTTTAAGGGGAACCCCGGCCAAAATTTAAAAAAAATGGCGTGGGTCCCCCCAAAAATCCATACCAGACCCTTATCCGAGCACGCAACCTGGCAGGCTGCAGGAAAAGAGGGGGAACGAGAGAGCACCCCCCTCCTGAACCGTACCAGGGCACATGCCCTCAACATTGGGAGGGTGCTTTGGGGTAGCCCCCCAAAACACCTTGTCCCCATGTTGATGGGAACAAGGGCCTCATCCCCACAACCCTTTCCCGGTGGTTGTGGGGGTCTGCGGGTGGGGGGCTTATCGGAATCTGGAAGCCCCCTTTAACAAGGAGACCCCCAGATCCCGGCCCCCCTGTGTGAAATGGTAAGGGGGTACAAAAGTAACCCTACCATTTCACAAAAAAAGTGTCCAAAATGTTAAAAATGACAAGAGACAGTTTTTGATAATTCCTTTATTTAAATGCTTATTCTTTCTTCTATCTTCTATCTTCCTTCCTCCATCTTCTTCTTCTGGTACTTCTGGTTCTTCCTCCGGTGTTCTCGTTCGGCATCTTCTTCCGCGGCGTCTTCTTCCCTTCTTCTCCTCGGGCCGCTCCGCATCCATGATGGCATGGAGGGAGGCTCCCGCAGTGTGACGCTTCTCCTCTTCTGACGGTTCTTAAATAACGGGGGCGGGCCACCCGGTGACCCCGCCCCCTCTGAAGCACGGGGACTTCCCTGTAGCATTCCCTGTGACGTCAGAGGGCGGCGGGGTCACTGGGTGGCCCCGCCCCCATTATTTATGAACCATCAGAAGAGGAGAAGTGTCACACAGCGGGAGCCTCCCACCATGCCATCATGGATGTGGAGCGGCCCGAGGAGAAGAAGGGAACAAGACGCCGCGGAGGAAGATGCCGGACGAGAACACCGGAGGAAGAACCAGAAGACCCAGAAGAAGAAGAAGATGGAGGAAGAAACCGAAGGAAGATAGAAGATAAAAGAAAGAAGAAGCATTTAAATAAAGGAATTGTCAAAAAACTGTCTCTTGTCATTTTTAACATGTTTGACACTTTTTCTGTGAAATGGTAGGGGTACAGAGTACCCCCTTACCATTTCACACAGGGGGGAGGGCCAGGATCTGGGGGTCCCCTTGTTAAAGGGGGCTTCCAGATTCCGATAAGCCCCCCACCTGCAGACCCCCACAACCACCGGGCAAGAGTTATGGGGATGAGGCCCTTGTCCCCATCAACATGGGGACAAGGTGTTTTGGGGGGCTACCCCAAAGCACCCTCCCAATGTTGAGGGCATGTGGCCTGGTACGGTTCAGGAGGGGGGGGGGCGCTCTCTCGTCCCCCTCTTTTCCTGCGGCCTGCCAGGTTGCGTGCTCAGATAAGGGTCTGGTATAGATTTTGAGGGGGACCCCAGGCCATTTTTTTAAAAATTTTGGCTGGGGTTCCCCTTAATATCCATACCAGACCTGAAGGTCCTGGTATGGAATTTAGGGGGACCCCCACGCCATTTTTTTTAAAAATTTTGGTTCGGGGTTCCCCTGTGGGGAATTCCCATACCGTTTTTATCAATAAACTTTTATGTGTATTGTCGGACCGGCAATTCATTAATAGCCGTGAGTAGTTTTAAATGACTTTTTTCCTTTGAAATGTCATTTTGCTGTCAGACTGTTCTAAACACGGGGAAACATGCGCCCCTTTACAGGCATACTATAGACACCCCCCAGGTACGAAATTTAAAAGAATATTACACTTTTATTGTTTCACTTTAAGCATTATTAAAATCACTGCTCCCCAAAAAACAGCCATTTTTAAAACTTTTTTGCATTGATACATGTCCCCTTGGGCAGGACGCGGGTCCCCAAACACTTTTTATGACAATAACTTGCATATTAACCTTTAAAATTAGCACTTTTGATTATTCATGTTCGTGTCCCATAGACTTTAACGGTGTTCGCACAAATTTTTTGTCTGTTCGCATGTTCTGCTGCAAACTGAATAGGGGGGATGTTCGGCTCATCCCTAGTTATCATTGAGAATCATGGAGTACAACTTGTCAAACAACTCGGAGGTCCAAAGTCGCCCAACTGTGAAACAAGTCATATATATTTTAATAGAAAGTAGCTCTCATTTATACTTGCATTTACATCAGCAGAACAAATGCAGGAAGTGATGTGTGCACATGGGCCAGAAGCAAATGTGTGGGGATGCCAACAAATCAATGAATCAACTACCACATCCACCCCCGCATTGATTAAGCACAAGTACATATCATACCCTTATCCGGAAAATGAGCAGAACCTCCTCTTTGCTAAAGAGGGACCTCGCCATGTCCACCTAGATGGAGATCTTGACCAGCACAGGGACTGCCGGGTGATTACAATGACTTATTTCTGGGTCAGAAGGCAAAGCCACACTTTTTTGATCGCTGCTGCGAATATTTGATCGCAACCACTATTAGAATTTTATTATTTTTGTTTATTTGCAGATATGCAAATTTGTATTTCTACTTATGATATTTAAAGGCGTTCGATAAGAAATGGTGTCTTTGGGTTAGCAGCAGGTGAATGACAAAAACAAAAGGCCCAGTTTGAGTCCTGGTTCACACTGACAGAGGGAGGAAATTGTTCAGTTGAAATCACACACTTTCATTCCCACATGTGAGTCCCGACTGCAGGGGGAATTTCAGAGACATCTGTGCAGGTTTCTGCACTGATATCAATACAAATTACACCCCAAAGTTGCACCAATTAAAACAGTGCAATTGCCATTGCTTTGACATGTCAAATTGCACCAATGTGAACTAAAGCTGACACATACAACACTGCCTATCCACCATCCAAATTCATTACCTGCAATTCTCCACAGCTGTTATATATACCGTATTTATGGGCGTATAACACGCACTTTTTTCCCCTGAAAATCAGGGGAAAATCGTGGGTGCGTGTCATACGCCAATCCCCTGTGATCCCCCGCTGACTGAGCGGAGTGATCGCCGACCGCGATTTGAAAATGGCGCTGCCGGCGCCGAAATACACAGAGCCGGTCCTCGGCTCTTCTCGGCCACTTTCGGCTTCACTCGAGCGCCGCCCGAACCTAGCCGAGTGTACTCGGCTAGGTTCGGCTAGCTCCGCTCACAGTCACGCCCATCCCAGGCGGGACTACGAGTGGAGCCGAAAGTGGCCGAAAGTGAACAAGAGTCGCCGAGAAGAGCCGAGGACCGGTTCTGTGTATTTCGGCGCCGGCGGCTGGGCAAGCCTGGGCAAGGCTGCAAAAGGACACAGAAAGGCTTCAGATGGGCACTGGCAAAGCTGCAAGGCTGCAAATGGACACTGATAAGGCTGCAAATGACACCAAGGCTGCTGACTGCAAGGCTGCAAATGACTGCAAGGCTGCAAATGACACTGGACAAGCATGCAGATGGACGCTGTGCAAGGCTGCATTGATGGGCATTTAAATGTAAGTTTTTTCCTTAAAACATTTTTTTCCTTATAATTCCCTCCTAAACTTGGGGTGCGTGTCATATGCCCGCGCGTGTTATACGCCGATAAATACGGTATATATATATATATATATATATATATATATATATATATATATATATATATAAAGATTCCACCTTTATCATTAACTTGCAGGTGTGCAGAAGCCTAGCTTTACATTGGAGCGATTTGTCATGCGATTGGAGAGATCAAATCGCATGACTATTGGCAGCAATGGCACTGTTCCAATCGATGCCACATTTTTTTGTGGCACCGCACAAATTTGCTAAAGTAGTTCCTGCACTACTTTTGCCAACTTCAGGTGCGACTTCAATAGACATTTGTGTATGAAGCCACACGGATGTCTATCAAGTCGCACCTTAAATCATGCTGACCTTGCTACTTTGAAATCGTGCTACTTCAAGTGAAGTAGCGCAATTTCAAAGTAGCATCAATGTGAACCAGGGCAAAGAGATTCGTTTTTCTCTAGCATCACCTGACACTTGAACAGGGGATGCTATGGCTGCGCACCCCAAAGTAATTTTTACCAGAAAAGTTGTAGAAAGTTCTCATGGTTTTTTTTAGCAGCAATCATCAAAAAAGGGTTTTTGTAAAAAATATGTTTTTATTACCAAAATACTCCGAACATGATTTTAAGAATACAGGAATTTAAAAATATGAGCTCCGGTTTCACACATAGCGAGGCATAATGGGTACATATGTAAAAAAAGATTATCACATAATTGATCACTAGGAGTGTATATATGATACTGCTCCACACAATATCACTTGTGATTATAATGATGCTTGCCAATGATAGAGAAGACCCCAATGCATTTCGACGTTTATAATGTCATAGTCTTCCTCGAGGGGGTCCTTGAAACTCTGTAAGGACATTGAAGAAAAAAAATGATCATATGTTCTTTTTTGTATGTCATTTCATGTATATACTCTATATTAATTACTAAATATTTACCCTTGGTGCCATATGGACTCGTATAAACCAGAGATATCTTAAAAACATTGAAAAAAGCAGAAAAATCCCCCACTTGTGGCGCCAGACTCCATTACATCGCCATCCCTGCCTATGTCTCAAGGGAAAAGCCGAACTGACCCGTGGGGCTTACGAATGCTCACAGATGAATGACTTTCCTCCGCAGATGGAGGAGGAAACAGGGAAGAATAGGATACCTATAAATTTATCATAATAAAGAAGTTTCTTAGTGCCTTATACTATAATCAAAAAGATCTATCCAATATATTGATTAATTTAGATATAAATGAGAAAAATAAATAAATAAAAAGATTGTATAGGAATCTATATTGATATAGCGCGTATGACTAAAAATTTGGATATGAATATACCTAATGTATGTAGCCAAAAAAAGTGAAATAAATATTAAAATATATTTTGAATAAATAAAAGGATATTTAATAAATGGATATTAAACCATGCTGTGATTCTATTATACCTGGAATAAACCTTATTTCTAGTGTGTTGCTGTGTACTGGTGTATTACAATTGGTGATGGTAAAGAGCAGTGTGACAAAGAAAAAAAAAGAAGAAAGAAGGGGGGTGCACTTATACGGATGACCGGGTGTATACTGGTCACCATCACTCACTATTTTTGACCTAGCACACAGCTATGATATATCACTCCACATCACCTCCCTCTTTTCTTATTCCAACGCTATTTACTCTGCAGATTTTCACTTATTAATACAAAGTTTTTTCTCACACTTAGCACAAGGAATCCTCTCTAACAAGAGGATTTATTTATTTATTTCATATTTTTTCTTTTTTTTTTTTTTTTTACGTTTTGGTTTTGATTTAGCTTTTTCCCACGGTGCAACCATATCTTTCATGTCTTGCACCCCCCTTCTTTCTTCTTTTTTTTTTCTTTGTCACACTGCTCTTTACCATCACCAATTGTAATACACCAGTACACAGCAACACACTAGAAATAAGGTTTCACTTTTTTTGGCTACATACTTTAGGTATATTCATATCCAAATTTTTAGTCATACGCGCTATATCAATATAGATTCCTATACAATCTTTTTATTTATTTATTTTTCTCATTTATAGTTATTTATATCTAAATTAATCAATATATTGGATAGATCTTTTTGATTATAGTACAAGGCACTAAGAAACTTCTTTATTATGATAACTTTATAGGTATCCTATTCTTCCCTGTTTCCTCCTCCATCTGTGGAGGAGAGTCATTCATCTGTGACCATTCGTAAGCCCCACGGGTCGGTCCGGCTTTTCCCTTGAGACATAGGCAGGGATGGCGATGTAATGGAGTCCGGCGCCACAAGTGGGGGATTTTTCTGCTTTTTCCAATGTTTTTAAGGTATCTCTGGTTTATACGAGTCCATATGGCACCAAGGGTAAATATTTAGTGATTAATATAGAGTATATACATGAAATGACATACAAAAAAGAACATATGATCATTTTTTTCTTCAATGCCCTTACAGAGTTTCAAGGACCCCCTGAGGAAGACTATGACATTATAAACGTCAAAATGCATTGGGGTCTTCTCTATCATTGGCAAGCATCATTATAATCACAAGTGATATTGTGTGGAGCAGTATCATATATACACTCCTAGTGATCAATTATGTAATAATCTTTTTGCTTGATTTACATATGTACCCATTATGCCTCGCTATGTGTGAAACCAGAGCTCATATTTTTAAATTCCTGTATTCTTAAAATCATGTTCAGAGTATTTTGCTAATAAAAACATATTTTTTACAAAAACCCTTTTGTGATGATTGTTGCTAAAAAACCCCATGGGGACTTTCTACAACTTTTCTGGTAAAGAGATTAGTTTTTTGGTGCACAAATACATATTGAAATAAGTTATAAGAGATATTGCAAAACCACCACCCACAAAAACTAAAGAGAAAGAAAAGTAGAAGAAAAAAAAAACACCACAACAAAGCTCAATAATGTACTTTTATTTACATTCATTTACTAGCTTTAAAAAAAATTTGGACAGGATATATGGTGCTACATTTAGCAATGGGATTTTAAGGGCCCTGCTCATAGGAGCTTACAATCTAAAATTTGACAAAACCTTAGAGTGGAGACAGCTTTAATTTCAGTGTATAACGGGCAACACATCACATTTTTATCTGCAAGATTATAGAAACATACTTAACAGTCATTCTTACAAAGCATTCCAACATAATATTAAAAGACTTATTCAAAACACCCACCACCAGCCCACAATCCACACATACATACATTGGTGACCATGTTCTGCTGGAAGCTTCATTTCGGTGTACACGATTAAACGAGATCAAAAAGAGTAGGTCAGCAGATGCTTCCAAACGATGTTTGCATGATCAGACAGGAACAATACACGCACAACATTGACAGCATGGCCACATAAACCCACTTTTGATTGAAAAAATGCACAAGAATTTCATCAAATCCCCCAATATCATTCCTTCTCCCCCACAAATCACAGCAAAAAACCTGACCTTCTCAGGCCAAACAAACTCCCCTACTGCAGGTCTTTATATAAGAGAGGTTGTATTGTTAGGACACTGACACACCCAATAGATGTACACACCCACCAGTATCTTTCAATCTGTCTCTTCATGTATGTCTAAAGTGATTGCACCTGATGGGCAGGAACACATAATAGTATTCAGAACTGTGTTAGCCCTTGGCTATGTGCATCAAATCTCCAACTACAGGACAAAGATCAAAGTCCATTTGCATCCACATAAACAAAGCAACAGTTTTCTAAGCATATGTACCTGTGCAGTGTAAACACTAACATTTGAAATGTCCAAGTCCCTGGGCATGATTAGTGCTAATAAACATTAACATCAGTCCCTGGCTGCAATGAGCTTCCAATCTAAAGTCCAAAATTAACTTTCTTGCATTAGAACCTATTTCGACAGGAGACAAATATGATGCCAGCGTGTCTTTGGTGAGAAACCCACACAGGGAGAACATATAAACTTCAACACAAGGATTAGCATGTTGGGGAATTGAACCAACATCCCAGGTGCTGCTAGACAGAACTGCTACCCACTTAGCCACCAGGCAGCCCCACACATGTTCTCTGCATCTCTGTGGTGTGAACCAGCTCTAAGTCCATAGCCATGCTTAGTGTCACAAGCAATATACAATATATTGGCCTAAGTATTGGGACGCCTGCCTTTAAACGCACATGAACTATAATGGCATCCCAGTATTAGTATTGGGTTCAAAACTCATTTGGCCCACCCTTTGCAGCTATAACAGCTTCAACTCTTCTTGTCCACAAGGTTTAGGAGTGTGTCTATGGGAATGTTTGACCATTCTTCCAAGTGCATTTGTGAGGTCAGGCACTGATGTTGGATGAGAAGGCCTGACCTACAGTCTCCTCTCTAATTCATCCCCAAGGTGTTCTGTTGTGTTGAGGTCAGGACTCCGTCCAGGCCAGTCAAGTTTCTCCACCCCAAACTCCCTCATCCATGTCTTTATGGACCTTGCTTTGTGAACTGGTCCAAATGATTTGGTGGAGGGGGGATTATGATGTGGGGTTGTATTTCAGGGGTTGGGCTTGGCCTCTTAGTTCCAGTTAAGGGAACTCTTAAGGCGTCAGCATACCAAGATATTTTGGACAATTTCATGCTCCCAACTTTGTGGGAACAGTTTGGGGAAAGCCCCTTTCTGTTCCAACATGACTGCACACCAGTGCACAAAGCAAGGTCCATAAAGACATGGATGAGCAAGTTTGGGATGGAGAAACTTGACTGGCCTGCACAGAGTCCTGGCCTCAACCCGATAGAACACCCTTTGGTTGAATTAGAGTAGAGACTGCGAGCCAGGCCTTCTCATCCAACATCAGTACCTGGCCTCACAAATGCACTTCTGGAAGAATGATCAAACATTCCCATAGGCACACTAAACCTTGTGGACAGCCTTCCCAGAAGCTGTTCTAGCTGCAAAGGGTGGGCCAAATCAAATTTTAACCCTACGGACTAAGACTGGGCTGCCATTAAAGTTCATGTGTGTGTAAAGGCAGGCGTCCCAATACTTTTGGCTAAATAGTGTATCTGGAAAAGACTTACAATGGTGGTTGAACCCTCCTACACATAAATACTACATTTAGACATAGTTATAGGACCTGGGAGATGAGACAACTTCTCCACATGAAGCAACATGGTTGGGATTTGAACCAAGACCCTCAGAGATACTAAGCAGAAGTTCTAGCCTCTAAGCCACAGAGCTGCCACATGTGAGAACCTCCTACACATAAATACACAAAAATACACAAAAATACACATAAAAACTGCATTTCTTTGGACATACAGGTGATGGAATTACATTACTCAAGAGTTATTCTTGATTTATTCTGTGATATTTGGTGTTTTTTGTGGGTGAGAGTAGAATATTACTCTCAAATTTTTGGGAATTACATTTTGCTTTCTGATGTTGCTACACGTATCACATTTTTTGGGCTCAAATTATGAATATTTGGAAATAGTAAAAAGCACAAAAAATTGTGATTCATTTTAAATTTGCATCAGCAATGTTATTGTTTGTGGATTATAAAGACACCTGTGTGAGTTTGGGTAAAGATTGTTGTGAGATTGAGAGTAACAAGTGAAAGTGTTAGGGTCGGTTCACACTGGGACGACTTGGGATCCGACTTGTACGCCCTCAAGTCGCCCCAAGTCGCCCCAGAAAGAGATTCACATTTAAGTGAATGGGAGCGTCTTAATAGACACTACTGAAGTCGCTCCGACTTCAGAGCGTACTCCCTGTACTACTTTGATCCGACTTTGATCCGACTTCAGCCTATTGACTATCATTGAAGTCGGATCAAAGTCGGATCGCCGTCTCGCATGATCCGACTTCGGCATGCGACTTGTGCTCAGATGATCTTGAGGGTGAACTCTGCGCCAAATTTTAAATAAAAATCCGGCATGGGTTCCCCTCCAAGAGCATACCAGGCCCTTGGGTCTGGTATGGACCTTGAGGGGAACCCCCTACGCCGAAAAAGCGGCGTGGGGGGATCCCCCAATCCATACCAGACCCTTATCCGAGCACGCAGCCCGGCCGGACAGGAATGGGGGTGGGGGACGAGCCAGCGCCCCCCCATCCTGAACCGTACCAGGCCGCATGCACTCAACATGGGGGGGTTGGTGCCTTGGGGAAGGGGGGCGCGCTGCGGCCACCCCCACCCCAAAGCACCTTGTCCCCATGTTGATGAGGACAAGGGCCTCTTCCCGACAACCCTGGCCGTTGGTTGTCGGGGTCTGTGGGCTTATCGGAATCCGGGAGCCCCTTTAATAAGAGGGCCCCCAGATCCCGGCCCCCCACCCTATGTGAATGAGTATGGGGTACATCGAACCCCTACCCATTCACCTAGGGAAAGTGTAAATTTAAAAAAAAACACTACACAGATTTTTAAAGTAATTTATTAGACAGCTCCGGGGGTCTTCTTCCGACTTCGGGGTCTCTCCGGTTCTTCTCCGCGCTCTCCGGGTCTTCTGCCGGGCTCCTCCGCTATTTTCTGCTCTTTTGCCGCTCTTTTGCTATAGCGGAGGAGCCTGGTCTGCTGCCTTCTTCTCTTCGGGGGTCTCTCCGGTTCTTCTCCGCGCTCTCCGGATCTTCTGCCAGGCTCCTCCGCTATTTTCTGCTCTTTTGCCGCTCTTTTGCTATAGCGAAGGAGCCCGGTCTTCAATCTTCTGCCTTCTGCCCTCTTCTCCTGATGTTGACACGACGCTCTCTGGGGCTGGAATGCACTCTGAGCGCTCCGCTCTGACTTATATAGGTGGTGACCACGCCCCCTTATGCCGTCACAGTCCCTGGGCATGCTGGGACTGTGACGTTTTAGGGGGCGTGGTCATCACCCAATGACCACGCCCCCTTATGCAGTCATAGTCCCAGCATGCCCAGGGACTGTGACGGCATAAGGGGGCGGGGTCACCGCCTATATAAGTCAGAGCGGAGCGCACAGAGAGCATTCTAGCCGGAGAGAGCGTCGTGTCAACATCAGAAGAAGAGGAGAGGGCAGAAGACGGAAGACCAGGCTCCTCCGCTTTAGCAAAAGAGCGGCAGAAGAGAGCGGAGGAGCCCGGAGGAAGATCCGGAGAGCGTGGAGAAGAACCGGAGAGACCCCCGAAGTCGGAAGAAGACCCCCGGAGCTGTCTAATAAAATACTTTAAAAATCTATGTAGTGTTTTTTTTTTTAAATTGACACTTTTTCCCTAGGTGAATGGGTAGGGGTACGATGTACCCCATACTCATTCACATAGGGTGAGGGGCCGGGATCTGGGGGCCCCCTTATTAAAGAGGGCTCCCGGATTCTGATAAGCCCTCCGCCCGCAGACCCCGACAACCAACGGCCAGGGTTGTCGGGAAGAGGCCCTTGTCCTCATCAACATGGGGACAAGGTGCTTTGGGGGGGCCGCAAAGCGCCCCCTCCCCCAAGGCACCAACCCCCCATGTTGAGGGCATGCGGCCCGTTACGGTTCAGGAGGGGGGGCGCTTGCTCGTCCCCACTCCCATTCTTGTCCGGCCGGGCTACGTGCTCGGATAAGGGTCTGGTATGGATTGGGGGGGACCCCCCACGCCGTTTTTTCGGCGTAGGGGGTTCCCCTCAAGGTCCATACCAGACCCAAGGGCCTGGTATGCTCCTGGAGGGGGAACCCATGCCGGTTTTTTATTTAAAATTTGGCGCAGAGTTCCCCCTAAAGATTCATACCAAACACAGTGGCGGGGATCCAAGTCGGATCCCCGTTCATTGAAAGTCAGACACATGTCGCAGGGCAAAGTCGGATCCACAAGTTGCGTTGAAGTCGCGTTGAAGTCGCGTTGCAAAGTCGCGCTGAAGTCGTGTTGCCCCTGTGTGAATCGAGCCTTAGAGAAAAATATATTTTACCAAAACATCAAAACATTCCACATTCTAGTATTCTTAAAATCAAAATATTTTAAGTAGAAGCAACAATGTTGCAAATGAATTTTTTTTCACAGAAAGATACATTTCATCTCAACATTAAAAGGTTTTTTTGTAAAAGTTAGAATTGTTCCATTAGAATCAATGGCCGAAACTTCATTTTGACTAAAATAGAGCAGATTTTCATTTTAAAAAAATGCTCTCTAATTAGCTCTCATTTTGGTATTTACTATAGGGCCGGTGTTCTGCTGAGAAAGTTCCACTTGGCGGATAAGGACCCCCCTCTACTGCGCAGGCGGATCCGGCGGAAATAGCCGAAGGTGAAAAGGGGAAAACCAGCTGTACACGGCGCCTGTAAGAGGGCCCCTCGTGGGCTTGCTTCGCTCGCCACGCTTCGGGCACGGCCTCGCTTCGCTCTGCTCTTTTTTTATTCCCCCTCTAGGTCCACTTGCTCCGCCTGCGCAGTACAGGGGGGGAACTTATCCGCCGAGGGAACTTTCTCGGCAAGACACCGGCTAAAAAAGACACTTGAGTTAAAATGAGAGTTATTTTCAGATCTGAGCATGTTCAGTTGTGTTGGCACCTAGTTGTCCAAAACGGGGAATTTTTCATTTCTCAGACTTTTAAAGATATTTCAGTGTAGAAATCACTTTTTCTCACAGTTTAAAAGCAGATTATCTTTAAATAATATACTGCATATTTCAGTACCATTTAGGCAATTATATCATGCTCTAAACATTATTTCCATGTGCAATTCTCCAGGTTTTAGCAGAGTAAGTGTTTGGGCGCTATTTGGTTTCAGGGAACTATAGTAAATTCGATTTTGGGAGTATTTTCTCACCAGCGCTATAGTGAATACCGTTTTAGCGCTAATTAGCGCTAATTACAGCGAATTAGCGTGGTAATTAGTGCTAATTAGCACCGCAGCTCTATAGTAAATGACCCCCTGTATGTCTGTGGGTATAGAGTATTTGAACATTACTTTCTTCAAAAGCAATATACAGTGTTCCTAATCAGAATATGTGAACCCCAGTAGGTACTTCTATATCAGGGGTACATCTAGCTAAATAAAATTAATCCAAGCTATTTAGCAAGTAAATATGAAACATGCCCAATAAAGCATTTTAGTTATTGGAAAAACACAAGGGATGGTTTGGAAAACCTTAATATAGAACTATGGAATATGGGGAATAAATGTACTCCTGCAAAGAATAATTTGAGATAAACTGTCTACCATTGGGGGTGCCTGCTAAACATTGGCTGTTACAAATGGGGACCATGTACTTTTATAGAGCTCAGATACATTATTCTAAAGTAAGTATGAAATTGTCTCTGTGCTGTGATGCTTTACCCAGCAACAAGTGACTTTGGTGAGATGAAATCCTCAATTGGTTCCTGAAATCAATCTGCTTGGTGGCTTGGCTGGAAATTTGATCTCTGTTTATGATACTTATCCTTCGGCTCTGTGCCAGGGACTTTTTCCTCGGAAATCACCTTCCTCCTAGCAAGCCGCAGTCCTATAGAAAATGTTGCTGTCAGTCCAGTATTGCACAATTGCAGAACCGAAAGCACTGAGCTTGCCTGTTTTATGTGGCCACAGATCAGTAATCACAGTAATTACACAGAAACCAACAAATGAAGTACCTTGTGTATATATTGATTATATATCTAAATAAACTGAGAAAATCATTGTACAGCTACTGTAGATCTGTATGCAAATTTTATTAATATAATGCACCATTCTAATCCAAATCTTGATTAGGGTAGCCATATTTTCTTGTAAAAATGGCAGATCTTTAAATCATATTGCCAATGAGTGACATTTTCGAAACCAGTAGAATACAGCCCAAGTCTTAACTCAAATGATGACTGGCAATAATGATCAGATCAGTAAATGATCACGTCAATCACGGGAGAGTTGGGGGGCTTCGGTACAATTGAGAAAGCCTTTATTCTAGCAATTACATTTCCGCAGAGCAAGATTCTTCCAAAAATATTTTGGATGCCCCTTCAGCTTCCCACATGCTCCTGGGTCACATGCTAGTGCACCCAACTCAACATGCTTCCTTTGTTATAGACAGTACCTTGCTGCAATTGGAGTAAATGAAGGTTTCGGTTCTTTTACGTCAACATCTCTCTTCAACGGTACAAATAATACGTTTTTTCACCTTTACAGTTCAAACATCTGCTGGTATTACTGCAAGTGCACTTTGGCCACTACATAACAAATTCCACAACCCACAATCTCCTAAGGTCAGAAAAGGTCAATCCATTGCTCACCTGACTGTTCTTTCTTCACTCCACATTCATACCACACCAATCAGAAAGCAAAAGGGCCACTCATTGAGCTCCTTAGGGGTGAACACCCCTTAAAGACCTAACAATATGTCTATGGACCTCCTATGATCACTACTAACACCCCTCTTGGGGGGGAAGAATACAATTGTGCGGGATGTTTTTTTTTTTTAGATGATATTACAGTGATCGCTGCAACAAGCACAAACATGAACATTTATCTGGTGTGATTGTACATGTTTATGCTGTAATCCTTATATAGAACAACAATGAGAAAGTACTGTGAAGGCTATGGTGAAAGGGGACTAAAGGAATGAAAAGGCCTACACTGAATTATAGCTCCCCTACTGAAACCTTTTTTGTTTGCACAATCTGCATTTCACAGTGAAACAGATCAGTGCCCATGATTCCATTAGCCTATAAAATGACATCTTAACATTTGCACAATATAAAGCTTCACAGTTCACACATAAACTAGAGTTTTAGTCTTAAAGAATGCAACGTACAGTTATCCTATTTCTCTAGGTCCCCTGGCAAAATAAAATCCCACACTGCCATTCCACAGATCCCGGCATAGTAAAAGATAGGTGCATTTACTTTAATATGAGTGCCAACACCTCTTCAGTCTTTTGCCTCCTAAAAGTAAACATCTTAGGGCCACCTTATGTGCATACTTGCTCCTCACTGGCCTACCAACAAACCAACTCCTCTACTGACTGATGGACCTTTAGGCTCGATTCACACTAATGCGTTTTTTGATGCATTTTGCATAAATGCAGGGAAATTTTTTAACATGGGTTCCTATGGAACATGTTCACATCAATGCATTTTTGTGCCTCTGCGTTTTTGAAAAGGGTCGGGGACTTTTTTTCAAAAATGCAGCATTTTGCTTGTAATAGAATTCAATGGACCCGCATCCAAAACGCAAGTACCACGTTTTTACCGCGATTTGCATTTTTTTTCTTTTTTTTTTTTTACACTGTATATAGTTGGTTGCTAAGGAGGGGGCCGGGAAGCCAACCACCGTGTCCTTAACAACCGATGAGTCATCAGCTGTCAGCTGGCTTCCCGGCTAAAAAAGTAATCGTGAAAAAAACAGCGAGGGATCCCCCCCCAAGGTCCATACCAGGCCCTTGGGTCTAGTATGGATTCGGAGGGGACCCCATTCCAAAATTTAAAAAAAAAAATGGTGTGGGGTCCCCCCAAAATCCATACCAGACCCTTATCCGAGCATGCAGCCCGGCAGGTCAGGAAAGGGAGAGGACGAACGAGTGCCCCCCCCCCCTCCTGAACCATACCAGGCCGCATGCCCTCAACATGGGGGATGGGTGCTTTGGGGCAGGGGGGCTCTGCGCCCCCCCCACCCCAAAGCACCTTGCCCCCATGTTGATGGGGACAAGGGCCTCTTCCCGACAACCTTTGCTCAGTGGTTGTCGGGGTCTGCGGGCGAGGGGCTTATTGGAATCTGGAAGCCCCCTTTAACAAGGGGGCCCCCAGATCCCAGCCCCCCCATCCTATGTGAATGAATATGGGGTACATTGTACTCCTACCCATTCACCTGGGAAAAAAAGTAGTGTAGTGTTAAAAAATACAGTAGACAGTTTTTGACAAGTATTTTATTAAAAATCTTCCTCTGCCGCTGCTCCCGACGACGACCCTCCTCCTATGCTGCATCCTGCTGATCTGTCGGCGCCGATGTCCTGCATTTCTTAAATAATGAAGGAGATGTGGCCATCGGATTACGTCATCCAGAGGCCATGCCCCTTGTGACGTCACAGACCCATCATGCCCCGGGCTGTGACGTTATAAGGGGCGGGGTCACCGGATGACTTTACCCGGTGAGCCCACCCCATGCCTATATAACACGACATTACAGCAGGAGAGAGTGTGGAGTCAACATCGGAAGAAGAGAAGAGGGAAGAAGACCAGGCAAGAGCTAGCAAGAGCGGGCAAAAGAGCAGAAGAACCTGGCAGAAGGCACCAGACAGCGGGAGAAGAACCGGAGAGCGCGGAGAAGAGAGTGGAGAAGTTGGAAGAGACCCCGAAGCTGCCTAATAAAAGACTTGTCAAAAACTGCCTACTGTATTTTTTAACACTACACTACTTTTTTTCCAGGTGAATGGGTAGGGGTACAATGTACCCCATACTCATTTACATAGGGGGGAGGGATCTGTTGGCCCCCTTGCTAAAAGGGGCTTCCAGATTCTGATAAGCCCCCCCACCCACAAACCCCAACAACCATTGGTTGTTGGGAAGAGGCCCTTGTCCCCATCAACATGGGGGCAAGGTGCTTTGGGGTGGGGGGCTCAGAGCCCCCCGCCCCAAAGCACCCATTCCCCCATGTTGAAGGCATGCGACCTGGTATGGTTCAGGAGGGGGGGGGGGCGCTCGTCCCCTCCCTTTCCTGACCTGACGGGCTGCATGCTCGGATAAAGGTCTGGTATGGATTTTGGGGGGACCCCCCATGCCATTTTTTTTTACATTGTGTCATAGAGTCTCCTCCAAATCCATACTAGACCCAAGGGCCAGGTATGGACCGGGGGGGGACCCCACGCCGTTTTTCTCTCGATTTTTTTTTAGCCGGCAATTCTTTTTTTTTACATTCAGCGGGGAAGCCTGCTGACAACTGATGACTCATCGGTTATTAAGGACGCGGCGGCCGGCTTCCTGGCCCCCTCCTTAGCAACCGGCTATATACAGTGTAAAAAATAAATAAATAAAACACAAATCACATAAAAATCGCGGTAAAGTCGCGGTAAAAACATGTGTTAAAAAATGCGGCAAGCACCGCAAAAAGCACCGCAGAAATGCTCAAAAGCAACATGCATAGGTGTGAATCGAGCCTTAGAAGTCTGAGAAGTGCATGTGAAGGAATTGCCGGTCTGAAGAAGATATTCTACAATTGGGAGGTGAAAGATCGAAGAGGCCAAGGTGGTGATATTAAAGTAGGTAGGAATGTGTGGAGTTGGAGGGTGGAATTTTTCCTAAGGACCTAAAGAAAAATAATTACTGTAGTATGTATAAAAGTACACATTTCAGGGGGCGTGGCCTGGACGGGACCCGAGATGGCTGCTTGAAAAGACAGCTCCCGCACATTGATGACGAAAAATGCTCTTTTTGGTGTTTTAGAGGCACTTACGCACGATGGGAAAACCCAACAGAAGCACCTCGACACCCCGTACGGAGAAAGTGTCCGTGACACAGCTCAGCGGCAACATTCCGGAGCTGTTTCGGACCACGTCAATGCGCACAGCATGAGGCGACACGGACCTCACAGGCCTCACAGGCCTCATCCCTGGACTCGCCTAGGAGCGAGTCGGACTCGCTTATGGACGGCGATGGCTCCAGCGCTCCACACCCGAGCCTTCTTGACCTCCAAAGAGACCTCAAAAAGGTCGCACTGGATATCAAGCACACCATGATGACCGTGATCTCGGACTTGAAGGCAGATATCCACACGATGAACCACCGGATCTCTGATGTGGAAGAAAACTCCCGGATACAATCAACAGCGATTAGGCAAGTACAAAAGACCTACGACCTCCACTTGCCACATATGTTTGAGCTCCATAGGCAAGTGGAGGATTTAGACAACAGGGGCCGCAGACATAATGTAAGAGTGAGGGGGGTGCCTGAGGGAATCGATCAAACCACACTATCACAAGCAGTGTGTCCTATCTTTAATGATCTGCTTGATCGCTCATCTGATTTCCCCATAGAGATGGAACGTCTACACCGTGCTTTAAAGGCCCCCTCCCTGGTACTCCGAACCACCCAGAGACGTGTGTTGCATAGTCAATTTTCCCCTCAAAGAGGAAATTCTAAGAAAAGCAAGAGACAGAGGCCGCATACTATTCAATGGCGCAGAGGTAAAATTGTTTCAAGACCTATCTCAAATTACCTTGCAGAACAGATGCTCCCTGCGCCCCCTGCTGGAGGTACTGCGGACACGCAACATCCAATACAGGTGGAAATTTCCGTTCTGCCTCTCTGCATTTACCAGGGGCCACACAGCTCTCCTCCGAACCCCGGAGGACTTACCCAGGTTCTGCGAACAACTGGATATACCTCCGGTGGACCTCCCTGATTGGTACTCCTTTTACTTCCCCACGGAACCATGGAAGCCAGTCTCACACAACTCCTCTCCCAAAGCCCAGCGACAATACTCCAGATGCCGCAGACTGGACCCCACATCACCTGGAGAGCGACCTTCCCGCTGAGACCTGCCTTTGCGTAGTCCGGGTCCAGCTGACACACCACGTCGGAACCACCCGGCAGTGTAATGCACCTCTGGATCCTAACACTCCTTACACACACAGTCAGCACTAACGCTTGTTTCCATCTAGTTTCCCCCCTTTTCTTCTTCTAGTGTATTCTGCAGCAATGGACCCCTATGGATCCCCCACTCCACATGACATTCCACCAGATGCTCCAGGAACAACAGAACGGGACTTAAGGTACACCTTCTGCCTCCTTCTAACCGTGACATTTCCCCAGGAAAGACTTTTTCGTGGTATATCAATACCCGAATATGATACGCCAAAACATCTGAAATTTCTTTCCACCTGCCTACCAAGATCCCACTAGTGCGTGCCGCTGCTTGATCAATAGATACTGCAAGGTCAAACCTGATCTCTGCATCATCCCCCCCTTCCCCCCCTTTTTTTTAGTTTTTCAACAATGCACCTATTTAGGTTGTTTAATTATTGTTCATGCTCACTGCTCAAAGCAAAATGGGAGAGGACGGAGCTCTAGCCGATTAGAGGTTGTTCGTAAACCAACACTTTACCTGCCTAACACTTAGATATGCATAAGATCATAATTTAAGAACATACTACTCCAAATCACCTCTTTGATGTGATGAACTACGCAACGCTCCCGGCATGGGCCGAGTCCTCTCCCACACAAATTGCTTAATTATAACCTAGTCCTAAGGGACCTTAGGATTCAACATAATTTACACCAACCTCCCCTCTAGTCGCAGAGGTCTGGAGTACGAACTTATCTTGTGAAATTCTACTCAGATATAAGTATAGAGCAGTAATATAGTAACTTCAACTACAGGGTATACCATCCCGATGCTAGAGAGGGATGGGAGACCTACACACCTATATTAGATGTAGCTACATGAAACTCGCCATATCGTACCCCAGGACAGAATGTATGGGGGAGAAGGATATGAGTGGATTGCCAGTACGTGTAAGGAACAGAAGGTCCCTTGCAGCCCATGACTAAACGTAGGGAAAGGGCTGAAAAGGCTATACCCTTAAGGAGTGAGGATACCAACCCCAACACCCAACATACAGTATCCGATTAACCTGGCCACTATGTTTAATCAGATAACCTCTCACACTATCTTAGAATTCTCATAACACTGGGTTCATTGCTGCTGTATACTGTTTTGGGTGGTTTTAAGGTTACCTTAAATATAAATAACTGTTCGTTACATGTGTATCGCAGAATAATTACATACGTCACTAACTTAACATGTGATACTGTTTAATGTTACTACTTGAGACCTGTGTCTCCCCTTCCCTGGTACTAAATCTTTAGTGCAGAGGTTTCCCCTAAAGATTTGTGACATACCAGCCCACACCCCCTATGATATCTGTGGTACAGTTTCGTCCTCCCTAGTGCTAGTCAATTGATCCCCTCCAGGCTTACAGTCCCCTCACAGTTGTCCTTACGGACTTCAGCTGACACCCCAGCTCTGTCACTTTAGGTGGATTGGAATCTCCAGTTTTTATTTATTTATTTATTTATTTACACACTTAGACTACGTGTGTTTCTTACAGATATAGAATCCTCACGACTCATTAGAGACTAAGCCCCCCTCCTCCTCCCTCCTACCCGTTTTCCCCCTCTCGTTCTCTCTTCTCAATACTATCTTCCCTTTCTCTATTTTTCCTTTTTTCTTTGTTTCCCCTCCCCCCTTTTTTCTTCCTTTTTTTTTTTTCTTCTTCCTCCTTCTTTGTGTATTCTTTTCTTTATGGGTGGGGTCCGTCCCCTTTCCCCCTCGCCGGCTCGTCGTCTGCCTGAGACCCTCCACGCATAACTTCTAGGTGCCCAAGATAGTGGTGGCTGAACTAGATAGCATTACCTTAGCTTCCAAAAATCTGGTACTTCTCCTCCCTTCCTTAAGAAATGCATTCCAAATCGACAATGCAACAGCAACTAACCTTAAAATGCCTATCTCTCAATGTTAAAGGCTTAAATCTTCCGGAGAAAAGATCACAGGTGTTGTCAGCCTTAACTAAGCACAGAGCCCACTTCCTACTCCTGCAAGAAACACATTTCCGTACAGATACTATACCTAAGCTAGCGAACCACATCTACAACAAGGCGCTACATTCCACTAATCCCAATGCAAAAACCAAAGGGGTCTCCATTCTCATCTCCAAATTTGCTAATTTTCAGCTATCAGACTCCATAATAGACCCTGAGGGGAGGTACATCTTTATTAAGGGCATATATGCATCTAAACCAATCACTATAGCTAATGTGTATTGTCCCAACGAACACCAACTATCTTTCTTCAGGAAGGTATGCGACCTACTATTTTCTTTCCATGAGGTTATAGTGGTTTTAGGGGGAGATTTTAATGTCCCAATGAATCCCATCCTAGACACTTCCACAGGTACATTTACCCTCCCATACCGCGCTCTCCGCCAAATTAAACTACAACTATAACACCTGCAACTGCACGATACCTGGCGCACCTTATTCCCAACTGACAAAGACTTTACGCTTTTCTCCCCACCTCACCAAAAGTATTCCAGAAAAGATTACTTTTTCTTGTCCCAAACCGACCTGACATCTCTCTCTCAAGCAGCAATTGAACCAATGTTTTTATCCGATCACCATCCCATCACGATGACGCTCACCTTCACGGACTCAACCAAAAAAACAAAATCCTGGAGGCTGAATCCCTCCCTTTTGAAAGACCCAGGGTCACTGCAACAAATACACTCTCAAATCCAACTTTATTTCAAAGAAAACTTTTCCCCTGACATCACACCCATTACACTTTGGGAGGCCCACAAATGTGTCATCAGAGGTAAACTAATCTCCTTAGCAACCGCTAACAAAAAGAAACACCAAGAACAGATTAAGTCCCTTATTGAGACAATCCAGAAACTCGAAAGAACACATAAACAGTCCACTTCTCTATTAACTCTTCAAGAACTCACGCAGGCCCGCTCCACACTCCTATATGAACTAGGAAAACGCACCAGACGACGGTATGTTCTAGGCCAGAAGGTGTTCTATGAACACGGTAATAAGAATGGGAGATTGTTAGCTTGCACAATCCAATCAGTCAAATCTCAGTCCACGATCCACCAGATCCGCGACAAACATGGCAACCTCTTCTCTAAAAATGAGGACATTGCCAAACAATTAGAAAAATTATTTTCCAAACTTTACAACTTATCACGTGACAATGAAGGATCATTAAATTTAGATAGTCGCCCTGCCAAAATAAATGAGTTTCTCTCCCAATACTGCCCCAAACCAATTACTTCTTAACAAGCAGAGGCCATGGAAAGTCCCCTCTCCTTAGAAGAACTCAATTTGGCAATAAAACAAATGAAAGTGGGTAAAAGTCCAGGACCCGATGGCCTTCCACTACTATACTACAAATGCTTTACGGAAGAGCTGACACCGACACTATTAAAACTTTTCAACTCCTTAGCAAACCCCCAAGCTTCACCAGGCAGATTACTAGAAGCACATGTCACAGTCATCCCAAAAGAAGGCAAAGACCTGTCACAAGTATCCAATTATAGGCCCATATCCCTACTCAATGTAGATGTTAAACTTTACGCCAAGATACGCGCCAATAGACTATTACCCCTTATCCCTGACCTCATCTCATTGGATAAAGTGGGATTCATCCCTGGCAGGGAAGCCAGGGATAACACCATATGCACATTGAATTTACACCACTGGCTTACCTCATCACAGACCCAGGGATTCATGCTCTCTCTTGATGCTGAGAAGGCGTTCGACAGGGTGGCATGAGACTATATGCAGGCAGTACTAAAAGGTGTGGGGCTCCCACCACGCATGTGTACACATATTAACGCCTTGTACACTAACCCATCAGTCAAGGTAAAAGTCAATGGCCTACTGTCGGACGCCTTCTCCATCAGCAACGGGACTCGACAGGGTTGCCCCTTGTCTCCCCTGATTTTCGTTTTAACACTGGAACCCTTTTTAAACAGATTAAGAGCCAATCTCGATATAAAAGGATGTCTTATAGAGAATAGGGAATTCAAAGTAGCGTTTTTTGCCGACGATATTTTATTGTCTTTACAAACCCCTAGAGTATCCCTACCCAATTCACTAAGTGATATAAAACAATTCGGGGAGTTATCAAAACTGAAAATTAATTACTCCAAATCACATGCCATCAATGTTTCATTACCACCACAGGAGGTAACCCATTGTCAGGAATCCTTTCCCCTCCAATGGAAAAAAGAAGCCATTACCTATCTGGGCATCCAAATCACCAGGAAAATAACAGATCTATACAACCAAAACTTCTTACCCACTCTCTCTAAAATTCAATTAGAGCTAAAGGAATGGGCCAATCTCAATGTCTCCTGGTTTGGCAGAGGGTCCTTAATAAAAATGGTAGTTCTACCCCATCTCCTATATCTGATGCAGACGATCCCAATTCACCTACAACCTTCCTTCTTTGCAGCGTACAAAAGGGCATGCTATACATTTATTTGGAAGACAGCAGCCCCGCGCATCAAATATTCTCGCTTAACTTGTGCTAAAGCGAATGGGGGAATTGGCCTTCCTGACCTCCACAAATACTACCTGGCATGACATTTAACCAGGATTGTGGACTGGCGAGTCCACAAGTCTGGGAAAGTGTAGGTTTTATTAGAGAACCATTTCACAAACAGACCGATACACAACCTCCCCTGGCTCACACCCAACCATTGGTCCCAGACCCTCAAATCACATCCCCTCATATTCCCCTCGTTATTGGCCTTTAATCGATCCATAAACCACTTCAAACTGTCCTCTCGACCGGGACCTTTGACCCCTCTACGCAGAAATCCAGACTTTCCTCCAGGTGAATACAGTACATTTCTGAAAAGGGAATGGCCACAGGAGGAGGTACTAGCACACCAGTTCTTTCGAAATAGCAGAATACTCCCGTATGAAGACTTAGTATCTTTATCCCAGACCAACGAATTCCCCTTGTGGACCTGCAGACAAGTAAGACACTTCCTCACCGCTAAAGACCAAACCTCAATGTGGTGTAGACAACTTTCCCCATTTGAAGCCTTATGTTCACGCAACACACCTCAAAGGCATTTAATTTCTTACATCTACACTCTGCTCCAAGACAAACCCTGCCAGACACAAACTATAGCCTCACACAACGCATGGGAAAAAGACTTACATATGATCCTCACAAGAGAACATTGGGAAAACATATATACTTACGCACATAAGGGCTCAATGAATGTAGCAATCCAAGAAAATGGGTACAAAATCGCAACCAAATGGCCGGCCATCCACCCACTTGAGGAGTGCCCTCTGGAGTGCGGAGATCCCGCTGAACTGCCCGGTACCATGTGCAGTGGCAAGTGATGCAGATCACAGAACAGGTGACATTACACTTCGGTAGTATCTGTGGACTCCCATACAGGACCCAGAAGTGGTAACGTACTTGACCACCTTTATTGCATGTCTCTGTTCATCATACAATATGCCAGCCACTGTCCTATTTACCGTACTAGTACTTACCTGGTCATATCCAGAGTACCATCTCGCTCATTGAAGCATCCTGTTATACACATCCTTGGACTTTTTGCTACTCCAGCTCCACCTCAATATATTCATGGCCACATACTCCCCATCTACATGTTGATTGGTGTCTGACATCAGGGCTCACACCAGCGCCCCACTCCACGGCTTCCAACTCTCTCTTCTGCCCTACCCCATTCTCTTTTCCCACTCCTTCTTCACCTCACCTCTTCCCCCCTTCTTCCCCCCCCCATCAACCCTGGTTTGAGCCACCCCCCCATGGGGATTGATGTCTGCTTTGCAACCTCATTCAGCATAGCTGGACACTCCTCATTGTAGTAGGCTGCGCAGACATCAATTGCCTAGACGTCTGGACGTTTTGTTTGTTTGTTAGTTTTTGATTACATGTTTTATGTCCCTCCTGTCTGTGCAGTTGTGTTGATCGGTTCCATGTTACCGATCAATTTTTATCAGGGCTATGTAACTATTGGTTTATGCTCTCTTATCTACATCTATTATATTTTTGTACCACAATAAACACTTGTTTGAATACATATACATTTAGTCAGAGTGCCTTTCCTTTGAGCTCCACTTTCTCTTGGTCCCCCTCCTGTTTGGGACAATTGTTGTTTTGCAAATGGTACAGAACCCCGGCCAGGTTACATAAATTCTCACCTACAATTCCAAATATCTGCTGGAGGTGCAAAAAAGAAGAAGGTTCTATGATCCATATTTGGTGGGAGTGCCCCTTGATTCGACCTTTCTGGCAGGAAGTACACGCCATTATCTCACAGGTCACCACCTATACTCTAAATTATAATCCTGCTCAATATCTCCTTCATCATACGACCCCCGCTAAACGAGCCTATTACAAATCACTGGCCATACATATGGTCAACGCGGCCAGACTATGCATTCCTAAGCACTGGCAATCTACAGAAATCCCCTCCATTCGGGAATGGCTAATCAGGGTTGCTAAGATAGAGGAGATGGAGGAGCTAATTTATATCTCTCAAGAACATCTACAGAAATTTTCGACTATCTGGGCTTGTTGGAAACACTTCCAAACCACGGAGAAGTATAGAGTATTCTTCCCTTACTTGACTGGCAATACTTAGATCCAGTGCTGGTGGGCGGTGTGGGGTGGGGGGACAGCGCCCGCTTACTGTTTTTCCCCCCACTCTCTATTCCTTCCCTTCCTGCTCTCACCCCCTCCCCACACACATCCCTACTCTTTCCTACTCCTTTAACATATTCTTAAACCCTCACCGATAGTCTCTAATCAACCAAACAATTCTCCCAGAGTCACCCCAATAGAAACACCTGAATGCCCACCGTTTCATTGTAGTCAGACGTTATATATGTTTCATGACCCAAGTTAGACCTAGAGATATTGGTCTCACGGGTATTGCACCCATTTACAATGCTACCTGACCCAGAGCAGGTGCCTCCTCTTTCAAAAATCAATATGTTGGTTGTTCATGTAGTGTTATGATTTGACTTATGACAGAAATTAATAAATATGTATAGTTATGTTCTATTCACCATGACCCATACCGCACTAACTCTTCCATATATTTCCTTTCTTCAAAAGGGGTCATGGTCGCTTCTTTGTAACTGTTATATACTTGCTTTGTATGTACTTAATATCTGACATTTTCAAATAAAAATATCTTTATCCACTTCCGGCCCGCCGCACGCCGATGTACGTTCAAAATTTGACGGTGGATATCGTTGTTATGGCAGCAGCTAACTGCCACAACCCCGGTATCCCCGTTTTCGTGCGGCAGCCGGCTTTCTGATAAAAGTGGTCCCTGCGGCGGATTTGCAGTGAGATCACTTTTATCAGTGGCGGGAGAGGCCCCCCCCTCCCGCCGCGATCCGGTGCCCTCCACTGCTTATCGGAGCCGTCGGCAGCGGCGGAGGCGATCGCGTCTATCCCCTAGCTGTGCCTGGAGATGAGTGAGGCTAAGATGGTGCCCACTCGTCTCCATGACACTGCTGGGCGGAAGCAACGTCAAAACGTCACTTCCGCCCACGCCTCTTAAAGGCATATTTTTTTCAATGTCATTTTTTTAAATTACTTTTTTTTTATTGCATTTTAGTGTAAATATGAGATCTGAGGTCTTTTTGATCCCAGATCTCATATTTAAGAGGTCCTGTCATGCTTTTTTCTAATACAAGGGATGGTTACATTCCTTGTAATAGGAATAAAGTGACACATTTTTTTTAAACAGTGTAAAATTAAATAAAATAATGTAAAGTAAATAATACATTTTTTTATTTTTTTTAAAACCCCCTGTCCGGACAGTTCGCACGCAGAAGCGAACACATACGCGAGTAGCGCCCGCATATGAAAATGGTGGTCAAACCACACATGTGAGGTATCGCCGCGACCGTTAGAGCGAGAGCAATAATTCTAGCTCTAGACCTCCTCTGTAACCAAAACATGCAACCTGTACAATTTTTTAAACGTCGCCTATGGAGATTTTTGAGGGTAAAAGTTTGACGCCATTCCACGAGCGGGCGCAATTTTGAAACATGACATGTTGGGTATCAATTTACTTGGCGTAACATTATATTTCACAATATAAAAAAAAATTGGGCTAACTTTACTGTTGTCTTATTTTTTTATTCAAAAAAGTGAATTTTTTCCCAAAAAAGTGCGCTTATAAGACCGCTGCGCAAATACGGTGCAAAAAAAAGTATTGCAATGACCGCCATTTTATTCTCTGGGGTGTTAGAAAAAAAAACATATATAATGTTTGGGGGTTCTAAGTAATTTTCTAGAAAAAAAACCTGTTTTAAACATGTAACCACCTAAAATCCAAAACGAGGCTGGTCCTTAAGTGGTTAAGGAAAAAAAAAAAAAAAGTACACATTTCATTTCCTCAAGTTCACTGTTTGTTTTATTGTGTAAAGCCCAACTTCACAATGTCCTTATACCCAGAAAACTGTAAAAACTTGCCTCAATTGCCTGTTTTTATACCCACAAACCTAAATTTAAACTTGGCCTAAGGAAGGTTAACTTGTTCTCAAAAGTCTCCAAATACTTTCTCTGATAAGCAGTCAGGTGTATCATGAAAGGAATTCAACCTGTCCAGTCACCTGAACAAGGGGGTGTGCCCTCTGACATTCCTGAACAAGATCTAATTAAGCAAAATCTTATGTATTATGGTCCCATCTGAAAAGGCATCTGACACTGATTACATGAAAGAACCCGAGCGAGGGTTCCCGATGATTGGCTACTGTAGGCAGCCCCATTGAAAGCAATGGGAGTCTGCCAGCTTTAGCAGTTTATCATGACCACTCATATGTAATCACTTATGCAGTGATTATATGCAAGTGATTGGCCCTTAACACTGACTGCCTCCATTTGGAGATGGTACTGTCTGCTGAATATGAAATGGGGAATAATTTTTGCTTTGTGGCCATGGCATGTTGAGCAGCTGCATCTTCTCCTTTACATGGTGGTAAAGAGGGTGGAAAAATCACAGCTCTACCTCTTGTTTTTACCACCCCTTGGCCACTAGTGTTAATGAGGCCTAAAGCATGGCAGAATATGCTAACAATATATAAAATAAAAAAGCATAAGCACTTACATTTCTTGCCTATATAGTTTAGTTTTATAGGAAAAAGACCCTTCGAGGGTAGCTGTACATGTCATGCCTCAAGCACACAGCTTACAATGTTTTGTTCACTGTGTCTTCATTTTAAATTTGTTTGGGCTCTACCTAGTGGTCAAAGTGTGCAACCATACAATAATTAACTTCTTGTTGCCCATCTGTAGTACATCCACTGCAGGTAGGTGGCACAGCCCAGCTAGGGGAGGTACTGGTGTGTCTCCTACCACATGCACACTAGCGTGCGCCCCTGGGGCACTAGGGTTGCCACATCATCCCTTTAATCCAGGACACACATTCATTACACAGGTTCTGTGGTTGATTAAGGTGGTAATTAAATTTATTTGGTGCCTTATCTGCATTAAATCAACCTCAGAACCTGTGTAATCAATATGTGTCCAGGATTAAAGGGATGATGTGGTAACCCTATGGGGCACATGGCAGCACAAACCCATGACAGCTGTGTCCGGTGGACAAAGCGGATCATGGTGCTTGTACCCAGCCACTGGGAGCGGCTTGGGTTTCATATGATTAATCATAGCGATCACATGATATTATGTAAGCAAACTGTCATAAATGGCTTTCATTCATGAACTGCTTGCTTCCTGTTGTGATGCTGTGTTTGGACCACAGATATCACATGGTACATGGCACCATGCACCATGTGATTTGATGTAGCCAATCACAGCATCACAACAGTGAAAGCCATTCATGACAGTTCAGACTATTCCTTATAACAGTAATAATCACTGCATAAGCAATAACAGTGTAAAAAAAAACCCTGATCACTCACCTAGAGTAATAGTATAGTGTCACTATGGTGGCACTGAACTACTCTGATGATAGTATATAAAAAAAGAAAACAAAAAGGACAATATATTAGTTATTTTGTACATACTATCACAAGTCAGTATCCCTGATCACTGCCACCACAGTCTTATGATGTTGCTGTACTGAACTGATGACAGTTTGTAAAGAAAATTGTGAAAAAAAATGAAATCTGTGGCAAGACTTGAAAATTGCTCTCCATCCAATCTGACAGAGCTTGAGATATTTTGCAAATAGGAATGGGCAAAAATGTCTCTCTAGATGTGCAAAGCTGGTAGAGACATCCCCAAAATAACTTGCAGTAATTGCAGTGAAAGGCAGTTCTACAATGTATTGACTCAGGGGGGCGGCATACAAATGCACCCCACACTTTTTATATATTTATTTGTAAAAAAATGCAAAAGCCATTTATCATTTTCCTGCCACTTCACAAAATTACGTGTTAGTATAGTGTGTCAGTGTAGCGTGTTAGTGTAGTGCAGTGTTTACCACATTTTTTTTGTCCCCTGCCTGCCCTCCCCCCCTTTTTTTAATTGTCAGCCACAGTTTTTCTGACTGTGACACTGGTGTCCCCCCTTTTTTATTTTCTTTATAGTTGTTACATTTCTGTCATCTTCAGTCCTCTATTTAAAGTGCACCAAACACCACTTCTCATTCAAAAAAGTGCACCCATTAACGCATTTCTCAGTTTGTATTCAATTTGGATAATAAGCCCCCCCATCATGTCTGGGAGGCCAACAAGGAGAGGCAGGCATTCCCATGCCACTATGAGGGGGCCAGCAGCATATGTGTCCACGGACAAAGGTGAACGTGGTCCATCCTCAGGCAGGGCACCATTTCCTCTGTTTAGTGATTTGCCTGTGCCCCCAGCCACAGCATGCAGAGGCGGTGGTGGACTGGCTTACTAAACCATCCTCATCCTCCAAGACCCAAGCTGACACTAGCGCGCAGTCCACCACAGCTGCCAGAGTGGCTTATTCTGCCTCCTTGTCCACAGCTACTCCTGCCATAGCCTCAGCATTGTGCATGGAGGAGTCAGCTGAATTATTTGAACACAGCGTCAGCCACTTGCTTCTCAAGGATGCACAGATATTACTTGATTCTTTTGTTGGTTCTGAGGTAGAGGAAGGGAGGAACGTGATCCCACAGAAAGGGTAGAACACTGATAAACAACAAATTGACAGTCATGTTAACCCGGCCACAGCGTATTGCCAACTTGGCTCCAATGATGATGAGGATGGTGGGGATGATGAGGTCACTGACATGACTTGGGTGCTGGGTAGAGCAGGGGAGGAAAGTGAGGGGGAGAAACAACCCAAAACTGGCAGGATGTCCTAGAGAGGCAGCCATCGTGGTAGAGTAGAGAACAGCCAACTTATTCCATCAGATTGTGGAGCTGTTATCTCCCGGCCCACTTCCCACAGCTCAACTGTTTGGGACTTTTTAGCACATGTGCAGCCAATCGCACTGTTCCAATTTGCAATCTCTGCCGCAAGCAGAGCAAGCATGGCAAAAACACCAGCCATTTGGGTACCACGTTTGACAAGACATTTAACCTCCACTCAACCCGTTGGCAAGAGCACCTGAAAGCCACACACAAGGGACACAATTCTTCTCCTCCTCACTCCTCGCCTTTCACCTCTACCCCCGCTATACCTCATGACCTCTCAGCAGCCTCCACTGACAGGGATGATGGTATAGCGCAGGGTGTCACAGGTTCTTGTAACACATCTGCCAGCAGCACACCACCAGCTGTAGAGTATAGCAGGCAAATTTCTCTGCCCCAGCTGCTACATCTAAATTCCAGCTTGTCCAAACAAAGAAAGCTTGCAGGGAAAATCAATTTAAAAGTCACTTTTTTTTCCTTTAAAAATGTAAGTTTTTCTGCAGCATGTTCTAGACATGGTACAGATGTGCCACTTTACAGGCAGACTAAGGGGACCCCCAGGCACTATATTTAAAGAATATTTCATTTTTATCATTTCACTTTAAGCATCATTAAAATCACTGCTTCACAAGATTTTTTAAAGAGGAGTTCCACCCAGAAATGGAACTTCTGCTTTTACGGTTCCTCCCCCCTCCGGTGTCACATTTGACCCCTTTCAGGGGGGAGAGGGGAGCAGATACCTGTCTAATACAGGTATTTTGCTCCCACTTCTGGGCATAGATACTCGAGCCACCCGCGGGTATCTACGCCACTTCACGTCCCCCCCGCTGTCTTCTGGGAGACATACGGGTCCCATAAAACAGCAGGGACCAGTGGGATAGCGCAGCACAAGTCGGGAATGCAGTAGGGAACCAGGAAGTGAAGCCGCAAGGTATCACTTCCTGATTCCCGTACCAAGGATGGCGGCAGAACCCAACAGCCGAGGGATAGATCGACTTCGGGTGCCGACATAGCGGGTGACCTGAAGAGGTAAGTGTCCTTATTTTAAAAGTCAGCAGCTGCAGCATTTGTAGCTGCTGACTTTAAAAAAAAAGTTGGCGGAACTCCGCTTTAAATGTTTTTTTTTTTGTAATGGTACATGTCCCTCAGATCAGTAGCAGGGCCACATACCCTTTTTATGGCCAATAACTTACATATACAGTATCTCACAAAAGTGAGTACACCCCTCAAATTTTTGTAAATATTTTATTCTATCTTTTCATGTGACAACACTGAAGAAATGACACTTTGCTACAATGTAAAGTAGTGAGTGTACAGCTTGTATAACAGTGTAAATTTGCTGTCCCCTCAAAATAACTCAACACACAGCCATTAATGTCTAAACCGCTGGCAACAAAAGTGAGTACACCCCTAAGTGAAAATGTCCAAATTGGGCGCAAAGTATCACTACTTTATATTGTAGCAAAGTGTAATTTCTTCAGTGTCACATGAAAAGATATAATAAAATATTTACAAATATGTGAGGGGTGTACTCACTTTTGTGAGATACTGTAATGCCCCGTACACACGATCGGATTTTCCGATGGAAAATGTGTGATAGGACCTTGTTGTCGGAAATTCCGACCGTGTGTGGGCTCCATCACACATTTTCCATAGGAATTTCCGACACACAAAGTTTGAGAGCAGGATATAAAATTTTCTGACAACAAAATCCGTTGTTGGAAATTCCGATCGTGTGTACACAAATCCGACGCACAAAGTGCCACGCATGCTCAGAATAAATTAAGAGACGAAAACTATTGGCTACTGCCCCGTTTATAGTCCCGACGTACGTGTTTTACGTCACCGCATTCAGAACGATCGGATTTTCCGACAACTTTGTGTGACCGTGTGTATGCAAGACAAGTTTGAGCCAACATCCGTCGGAAAAAAATCTATGGATTTTGTTGTCAGAATGTCCGATCAATGTCCGACCGTGTGTACGGGGCATAAGACTTCAAAATGGGAACATTTCATTTTTCCAGTTCAGGTCCCATAGACTTCAATGGGGTTCATAGTTCAGGTCCGAACTTTTGCGATGTTCGAGAGTTCTGGCACGAACCAAACCCCGGGGGGTGTTCTCTACTCACCAGTCACTTTATTAGGTACACCTTGCTAGTACCGGGTTGGACCCCCTTTTGCCTTCATAACTGCCTTAATTCTTTGTGGCATAGATTCAACAAGGTGTTGAAAACATTCCTCTGAGATTTTGGTCCATAGTGATATGATAGCATCACACAGATTGTCGGCTGCACATCCATGATGCGAATCTCCCATTCCACCACATCCCAAAGGTGCTCAATTGAATTGAAATCTGGTGACTGCGGAGGCCATTTGAGTACAGTGACCTCATTGTCATGTTCAAGAAACCAGTGGTGAGATGATTTGAGTTTTGAGACATGGTGCATTATCCTGCTGGAAGGAACCATCAGAAGATGGGTATACTGCAGTCATAAAGGGATGGACATGGTCAGCAACAATACTCAGGTAGGCCGTGGTGTTTAAACAATGCTCAATTGGTACTAAGGGGCCCAAAGTGTGCTAAGAGAATATCACCCACATCATTACACCAACACCCCCAGTCTGAACCATTGATATAAGGCAGGATGGATCCATGCTTTCATGTTGTTTATGCCAAATTCTGACCCTAAAATTTGAATGTCGGAGCTGAAATCGAGACTCATCAGACCAGGCAACGTTCTTCCAATCTTTTATTGTCCAATTTTGGTGAGCCTGTGTGAATTGTAGCCTCAGTTTCAGGTTCTTAGCTGACAGAACAGGCACCTGGTGTGGTCTTCTGCTGCTGTAGCCCATCTGCTTCAAGGTTTCAAAGTGTTGTGTGTCTGCCCATTCTCCTCTGACTTCAACAAGGAATTTTCATCCACAAAACTGCTGCTCACTGGATATTTTCTCTTTTTCTGACTATTTTCATGTTAAACCTAGAGATGGTTGTGCGTGAAAATCCCAGTAGATCAGCAGTTTTTTAAATACTCAGACCAGCCCATCTGGCAACAAACGACCATGCCACGTTCAAAGTCATTTAAATCCCCTTTTTTCCCCATTCTGATGCTCGGTTTGAACTTCAGCAAGTCGTGTTTACAACATCTAGATACCCAAATGCATTGAGTTGCTGCCAGGTGATTGGCTGATTAGCAATTTGTGTTACCAAGCACTTGAACAGGTATACCTAATAAAGTGGCGGTGAGTGTATTTTGTAGTTTTATATGCAGCCAGTAGGCACTTTTACAAATGGTCCAGGCACTTTGGGGTCTTTGAAAAAAAAGTTTGTTTGCACAACTCAATAGCTTAAGCTGAAATGTACACATATAGCTGAGTCAGAGCTGTATAAGGAGGTACAAGCAGAGACAGAGCATCTGTATGGAAACTCATAACCTGAAATTCATAAAGAGTGTCATGCCTCCATACCACAAATGTCTATGTTTGTGCCAGATTTATGTACCTGCTGGGGTAAGGTGACCAGATTTTTAAAATGAAATCTGGGGACATATTTTTTTTTTTTTACTTGTAATGGCAGCAATCGGCGACTCTTTGCCCATCTCCACCGCCGCCTCCCGCCTCACAGCCTGTCAAGTCTAAAGCCCCATACACACTATCAGATTTTCTGCTGATTTTTTCCTTCAGATTTACCAAAACCATATAATAAGAGGTCAAACCTTAGGAGGTTCAATTTGTATGCAATCAGGCAGGCCCTTGCACTACATGGTTTTGGTAAATCTGAAGACAAAAATCAGCAGAAAATCTGATAGTATGTATGGGGCTTTACTCTTCGGGCCCCAGCAACTACTGGGTGGGGAGCAGAGGAAGATCACTCCACCAGGGAAGGCAAGGAGGTAAGCAGGCAGGCGGCTGGCTGGGACTTGAGTCCAGGTTTTATTAATACAATTATATGAAATTATACATATTGACAAGAGTTTATCCAAATACAAACATATAGATCAATTTGACAGTAAAAACAATGTTCTGCTGGTGAATGAACAAACGGTGTATTCATGTAGTCTTCTACCTGGGCCTACGCGTTTCGGGACTGTTGAAGTCCCTTCATCAGGGGCAAAATGGTAAGCAGACTTTACACCAAGCATGAACAGGAGAGGAGACCAACCGTCGGAGGCACTCTCAGGGGCAGCTACGCATCGGACGCCAGAAAACCAATTAGGGAAACAGGCGTATCTCTGGCCCCACCTTCTCCACACTGGTCCCAGTGTATCACCACAAAAGGGGGACAACGCTACCTCAAAGGTCCCAGCGACCAGAGGATCAAGGGGAGAGAGAAGGGAGAAGAGGGGATTATCCCAATATTGGTATGTAGAAAATATATCCAGTAACAAGTAAGAGAAGCAAGTGTGCTAGAAGCGCTAACTCAGCTACAGTTGCAATGGTGAGTAAAGACCTCATCTGGGGAAATCTAGGTCTGGTGGTTAATGGCCGCCTTACATCGCCGCCGCCGTGTCCGATAGTGACACTGGGTGGGGACTGGGTGGGGAGCAGATAGTGACTGGGTGGGGAGCAGAGGAAGATCACTCCACCAGGGAAGGCAAGGAGGTAAGCAGGCAGGCGGCTGGCTGGGACTTGAGCCAAGGCAGAAGAACATGCGAGTGGAGCTGAATGGGCATGCGCCCGAAACTGAAGAAATAGTCCCTCCGCTCTGACCAGCACATGATCATCAGAAAGGGGCACAGATAATGGAAAAAAATAAACCCCCATAAGCTAGTAGGAGCAGCAGAGGAGGGGGGGTGTAATTCCGATTTTTTCTTTTTATTCTGCACGGGCTGTCTTTGAAATTGCCCCAGCCCCTGTTCAAATCCAATCAGGGGACAAAACTGGGGACAGACTTGGTCCAGGGACAGTGTCCTCAATCCAGGGACTGTCCCCAGAAACCGGGGATGTCTGGTCACCCTATACTGGGGACATGCACATGAATTTGTCTCAGAAGGCAGCTGGCACTAAGGCTCAGTGTTGCTGAGCTCCCTGCTCGCACTGATAGGTGTATTAGCCAAGAAGGTTTGTTGTGGGGGCTGATGGGGATACTCTGAGAGACTAGTTCCTGCCTTGTGATTGACAGTGGACAGCGTTGGGTAAATTTAATAACTGCTAGTCAGCCCAAAAGCCACTAGTCAGCCAAGGAATCTGCCCACTGCTATACATTGAAGAATATGGACCTGATTGAGAAATAGTCTCTCACAGTTCCCCATCAGGTCGGCTAGATTGTTTGCCCATTATTTTTTCTGTGAGCCCTGAAGAATGGTGTGTTGAGAACCCAGAAACATATAGGCACTTTTATGTTTCCAGTAAAACAGATTACTATAATCCAAATTGTCCTTTTCTATTCCCTTTGCTGCTCCACAGTTCTTTCAAGTTATATTTCTAGGTTATACAGGATTACAAGTAGTAAACATCCAATGGGTGTGCTTTACCACTCTCAGTCATCTTGATATTGGGATGGACAATTTCTCATTTTCATGAAAAATCACTTTTGTATTTGAATCCAGCATGGCAATCAAGACTTATTGATGTGGGTAAAAGGTCAAGAAAGTCTCCTTGTGTCCAGGGGACTCAGATCACAGAAACCCTCTTTGCAGATGTAACAACTACAACAAAAAAAATAAAATAAAAGCTAGCTCCTTAATGAAGGCTGACCGGGAATGATCAAATCTCACATCCTACAGGTACGAGAGGGAGATCCCACTTAGGAAATCTGGGCTTCCTCTGAGGCCCAAGCCTGACTGTACCTTTAAAAAACTGCACCACCAAGGAATGACCTGCCCAAGAGACATCGGTAACTGAGAAAGCCAAGGTTTGCACTCTGAGAGAACTGATGATTACGCCAAGGTCAGGGCCAGTTTAGAAAAAATGGGGAATGTCATGAATTTGGGGCTTAATGTATGATCCACTTGAACTAAACACAAACTCCATACTTTTTGCCAAGACCCTATTGTAGACAATTTGAGCTAGTTCTTCTGGCATTCATAAATTATAGAAATGACACCAGAGGAACAAACAAGAGCCACTTGTCTCTCCCTCCCAAGAACAGGAGATTAAAGAAGATAGTTGGATGATGGACCTTATAGGCACAAAGATGACAGCGTATTAAAATTCAATAAAGTTTTATTACAACATAGTGAATACAATTTACCAATGCTAAAAACAAAACAACTATTCATAAGGCAACAATGTTGCCTAGGAATATACATCACACTACCTATCAAACCAATATTATCTGTTAAACTGCTTAGTTACAAGGAGACCACGAATCAAGTTCCATTGGTATTATTGTATCATATGTAGCACCGAGGCATATTATCTCGAATCAAATTGGTATACAAAAGAAGAGAGGGGGCGGGTATCCAGAACGCAGTGGGAAATACAGAGATGTCTCATCAAAAAAGAAGTTTAGGTTGATCTGTATAATGTATATCAACCCAGCTTTATAAAGGTTGGTAGTTTGTCAGCCAGTCAACATAAAGTAGATTTAATTGGCTGGGGCTCAAATACTGTTTGTTAAATCTGAAGTTGCCAGGTGTTTAAACACTTGTCATAGAATTCCATGTACCATAGTGTATTCCCAAAAAGTCACCTTCAAGTTAGACATCCACTGCAGAGATGGATGGTATGGGTAGAGCGGAGCTCTGCAGTGGATTTCTAACTTGACAGTGACTTTATGGGCAAGGGACATCAGCGCGGGGGGGGGGGGGGGGGGCGCGTCGGATGCCTCTTGGAAAGCACGGTTTGTCACGGTTGTCATGCATGGGTCGGAGGATGGCAGTGTCAGGGGGATCCGCCCACTCATAACAGGCTATCCATTCCTGGTGTAAGCGGAGTGGGACAGTGTAACCAGCTGGTCTGTCTGCCCCCACCACCACCTAAACATTGACTCACCTCCGATTGAGTCAGTCCTCAACATACATAGCATCCTGATGTATGTTCAGCTTGCAATCTGCTTCCTCCCTGCAACATACATAATCCATTTTGAGGCTCAGAGTGTCCGTGGTCTGGTAGTCAGTCTGTGATGTCATAGGTTGGCACGCGCCAATCCAGGCCCGCTCTGCTTGATTGACAGTGGCTCCATGTCATAAGAGTGGCGGCGCATTCAAAATAGCCTTTTGCCGCCACATTATGGTGTTAAAAGTCAGTCAATGCAGTCAAGCCCCCTTTACTCAGAAAGAACTATGGAAAAACACGTTTGTGCCATCACATGACTGGTAAAAAAAAAAATGGTAGGAGACAATTTTTATAAGAACGTGCTATTATTTTATAATTCAAAACGGTGTATGAATGTCATAGCATGATTTCCATTATATGATTTCACATACACTTTAACAGCATTATAAGCACATATAGCGGTAACAACGACCTGCATATGGGAACTCGTAGCAGTTTGTTAGCACAGAGCATGAACTGACGAGTGTTACTAAAATTTTTAAGGTTTACAGTGGGTTTCTGTCCTAGCGTTTCTGTCCTAGCAGTTTCTGTCCTAGCGTTCTTGTCATAGCATTTCTGGCATGACGTTTCTGTTGTAACGCTTTCTGTCATAGCATTTCTGTCATAGTGGGGTTGCATCCAGTGTCATCGGTAGTCCTGTGGATTGTCAGGACCTCTGCTCAGATATCCAGGGCCTCAACGGTTTTCGAGAGGAGATGCAGGCCGCAGTTCCTTTCACCTAGGAGAGGTCGTGCTGGGTCTGGTAGTTCACGGGGGCACGGTTGTGCATAGCTTCCCAGCTTTGTGGTACTGTTAGGTGTGTGTGTGTGTGTGTGTGTGGGGGGGTGAGCACAGCTTGATTCCTTACTGGATACAGTTGTATACCTATGTCATTATTCACAGGCGGGTTTCTGCTTCTTGTCATAGTCAGCAAGATGCGTTCTGGGTAAGATAACTGATAGCTGTTTAGTGGGGCAGCTCTTCTGCTGTGGTCAATTCATGCACTGCCATGCAATGTTTTCTGTCATTCTAGGGTTGCATTGGTGTCTTCATTCGTTCAGCAGTCCTCAGGGTTGTCAGGACCTCTGCTCGGGAGTTTGGGGCCTCAAACTGTGTCTGGGGGGGATTCTAGCCACAGTTTCCTTTCAACCAGGATGTGTGGTGCTGGGACTGGTAGTTACACAAGGCACGATTGCTCATAGCTCCTCATCTCCTCTGTACCATTTGACCATGCATTCATTAGGGTGTGGAGGGCTTACACAGTTCGGGAGGGAGGTGGCTTAGCATCCTTAGTTCCACTGATGCAGGGCTGGTGTAGGGCCGTTTCCATCCTTATATGCATTTCCATGTCTCATCATACCTTTCATTCAGTTATTTATTTGTATACCCGGGTATAGTTAGTTCTCACGTCTTAGGATCTGTCACGTCTACAGATCCATACGGCTGAGGTTTCGTATTTAAATGATCATTGGACCACAATCTTCTCGCCCCTATACCATACGTCATACGATGCACTTTCATTTCATTACAACTGTACGACTACCCACAACGATCTGTGGGTACATTTGCCTTAAGTGTTCATTTTTAATTACCTGTCTTTTGCGCCACAGGTTACTTGGGGTCACTCACTGCATACACTAGGGTGGTGGTTGTCATTAGGTTCATATTCATGCGCTGTTGGTCTTGTCTTTACTGCACCTACGTCCACATATTTAGGTAGGCACGGAGGGGTGTTGTTTTTCATGCTGTGGTTGTCTGTTGTCACTTTCTCTAGTTTGTGTTTCCTTAGATTTGGGCATGTCGCACATTTTGAAAAACTACTAATTTGTGTTTATCCCTCCAACCCCACGTGAGGGTTCAGAGCATGGTAGCACCCTGTTATTAAGGAGTTGGACTATACCTAAGCTCACAGCGGAGCTTCGCCACAGGGGTTCTCCTTCCCCAGGAAGACAGAACTCTTCAGATTGTCATTCCCAATTCCGTCCCAGCCACTCCCATCCACCAGCATAGAATGTGTTTCTTGGCATAATTCTTTAACTCAGATTTATGCGGTGCTAAATATGCTCTCCACGTCCACATAAAGGTTGCAAGACAGGATGGAGGTGATCGAAGCCTGCTCAGCTAGAGCTGAGGTGCCAGCTGCACCCTCAGCTCCTGCTCTTCCTAGCACTCCTGCAGGTAACCTAGCACTCCTGCAGGTAATGTCGACATCCCCTAAGTCCACCTGTCTTGTCAAGCCTTCTGGTTCATGATGACTAAGCCAAGTAATGTTTCCTTGATAGGGGATGTTTAGGAAACCACCCATCCCCTGGCTTCAGACAGTTCCTGCTGGATGAATTTTCACTAGGCCTTTTCACGGGCCTCATCACTATCCTGTCGGAGTCTTTCGAATGTAGTAACTTGGTTTCAGCAAACAATCATGCTTCTGTTGTCGATGAGTTACTGGAGGCAGAAATTTCCAAGGAGTTTGTGATTGGTTTGTTTCTTTCACTGTCATTCTGAATGTGGGGATCAGGCCCACCGGGGTGGTCAGTGGCAAGTTTTCCAATATTGTTTGATTACAATTTGTCTGCCCTCATTCCCGCAAAGGTATTTTTGCTGAAATACTCATCCGTGGATCTGGCGATCCAGCACATTCTACAGTTAGGCGGGGATATTTGGCTATCCAAAGCTGATATCACCATTGTTTTGAAGCTACTTCCTATCAGAGCTGCACTCTGGTATGGCATGATAAATGACGCAAACATTATTTCGCCACCAGGTTAACCTTCGGGTCAAAACCAGTCCTTGCCTTTTTGACACCTTTGCAAAGGATCTTGGGTAACTGCAAGGGGGTCAGGGGATAATTTTTTATCTAGTTGATTTCCTGCTGTTAGAAGACACTGGTCACTGCCCAGGTATCTGCAGTCTCTCAGAGGGTATGTTCTGAGCTAACATCCCCTTGGCTGCCCACAAATTGGAAGGTCCGGGCAAAAGTCATCACATTTTTTGGGACATCACTCTCAGCTCTAATCTCATAATTGGGAGGTTGCTCTTGGAGAACTGGTCAGATACGTCAGACCATATTATCCTTTGTCCGATCCCCAATCTGTTCCAAGGGGGCTCATACTCACTTTGGGAATGCTGAATCATGCCATGAGTAGGGATGAGCTTCGAGTTCGAGTCGAACTCATGCATACCTCCCAACCGTCCCGGATTGCCCGGGAAAGTCCCGCTGTGGGAGGTCTGTCCTGCGTCCCGGGCACCTTCATTCCGGGACAATACAATGTCCCGGAATCGCCCCATTGGGATCTGATGCCCCCTAAAAATTGCTGCTACATTGCCGCTGTCCCTCACTGCCCGGCGCTGTACTGGTTCTGGCCAAGACCGCTTCATTTCACCCCCAGATGCTGCCTGGCTAACTGCCAAAACAACTGGTTGCTAGGCATGGCCCGCCTGGCGTCTAACAACCAGTGACGTCACGACGAGGAGGAGAGTGGAGCCCCAGCATTCAGTGCGAGCTGGAGGAGGATTCCTCCTCGCGCCTAAGCTCCGCCCCCGGCTCCACCCCCCAACTCCGGGTTTCCCCTGAAGGCTTTTCCTGCTCTGGAAGAAAGGTAGGAGAATGCTCCCTGCATTGTCCTGTGCACACAGAATGAATCCCGCACGGCACAGCCTGAGGCTGGTTTTCTCACTGTGTGGAAATTTTCTTTGATTGGAACTCGTGGCTGCTTGTCCTCATGGTGATTGGCTGCAGTACATGGCAATCATCCTCCTGTATTTGCCAACAGAACACTCCCCGTGGGGGCGGGGTCAGTTGCCGGTCTGTGCTGAAGACGAGGAGGAGGGCTTTCTGCAGGTCTGTGTATGTGTGATAGGAAAGTTGCTGCAGTTAACTTAAGCTGTTGCAGTGTCCTGGCAGATGACAGATAGATTTCTGGTGAAGCCTGTGCCCAGAATCTTAGCTCAGGTTGCAGACACAGAGCATCACTCGTTCTGTCTGTTTAATCTGTACAGGACTCTGCAGCAGCAGATAAGGAGAGTGAGTGCTGAGAACGGGGAAGTGTTCTGTGTGTGTCTCAATCTGAATTGCCCTGTTTATGTTTCCTCTCCTGAGCTCTCTGTCCACCCCCCGTCCAATCCTGCGATCTCCCTGTCCACCCCCCCGTCCAATCCTGCGATCTCCCTGTCCACCCCCCCGTCCAATCCTGCGATCTCCCTGTCCACCCCCCCCGTCCAATCCTGCGATCTCCCTGTCCACCCCCCCGTCCAATCCTGCGATCTCCCTGTCCACCCCCCCGTCCAATCCTGCGATCTCCCTGTCCACCCCCCCGTCCAATCCTGCGATCTCCCTGTCCACCCCCCCGTCCAATCCTGCGATCTCCCTGTCCACCCCCCCCCCCGTCCCATCCTGCGATCTCCCTGTCCACCCCCCCCCCGTCCCATCCTGTGATCTCCCCGTCCAATCCTGCAATCTCTCCGTCCCATCCTGCGATCTCTCCGTCCAATCCTGCGATCTCTCCGTCCAATCCTGCGATCTCTCCGTCCCATCCTGCGATCTCTCCGTCCCATCCTGCGATCTCTCCGTCCAATCCTGCGATCTCTCCGTCCAATCCTGCGATCTCTCCGTCCAATCCTGCGATCTCTCCGTCCCATCCTGCGATCTCTCCGTCCCATCCTGCGATCTCTCCGTCCCATCCTGCGATCTCTCCGTCCCATCCTGCGATCTCTCCGTCCAATCCTGCGATCTCTCCGTCCAATCCTGCGATCTCTCCGCGATCTCCCCGTCCCACCCTGCGATCTCCCCGTCCAATCCTGCGATCTCCCCGTCCCACCCTGCGATCTCCCCGTCCAATCCTGCGATCTCCCCGTCCAATCCTGCGATCTCCCCGTCCCACCCTGCGATCTCCCCGTCCAATCCTGCGATCTCCCCGTCCAATCCTGCGATCTCCCCGTCCCACCCTGCGATCTCCCCGTCCCACCCTGCGATCTCCCCGTCCAATCCTGCGATCTCCCCGTCCAATCCTGCGATCTCCCCGTCCAATCCTGCGATCTCTCCGTCCAATCCTGCGATCTCTCCGCGATCTCCCCGTCCCACCCTGCGATCTCCCCGTCCAATCCTGCGATCTCCCCGTCCAATCCTGCGATCTCCCCGTCCAATCCTGCGATCTCCCCGTCCCACCCTGCGATCTCCCCGTCCAATCCTGCGATCTCCCCGTCCAATCCTGCGATCTCCCCGCCCAATCCTGCGATCTCCCCGCCCCACCCTGCGATCTCCCCGTCCCACCCTGCGATCTCCCCGTCCCACCCTGCGATCTCCCCGTCCCACCCTGCGATCTCCCCGTCCCACAATGCGATCTCTCCGTCCAATCCTGCGATCTCCCCGTCCCATCCTGCGATCTCCCTGTCCACCCCCCCATCCCATCCTGGGGTCTCTCTGGACATGTGGCCCCATCCAGTGCGCTGCGTGTCTTCAGAGGTCAGGATGTATGCAGAAAAATAAGAGAGTTTCTCAGTCCAACTGTATTCAACTACATTACATTCTTCTAATAAACTTTAAGCAAAATACTCTAAAAATAGTGTAAAAATAGACAGACTTTTGTTAAATTGAGATATATTATAGTGATGTAAACATGTCTCCAATATGATTGACCACCCCTCTTAAACCACAACCAAATGGCCACGCCCTTTTTTGCTGGCCACGCCCACTTCTCGGCATGGTGCGCTGCGCTCTCCACACATCGGATCTTCTAAGTGTCCCTCATTGTCAAGTTCAAAAGTTGGGAGGTATGCTCATGTTCTACTCGAACATTGGCTGTTCGCAAGTTCGCCGAACAGCGAACAATTTGGGGTGTTCGCGGCAAATTCGAATGCCGCGGAACACCCTTTAAAAGTCTATGGGAGAAATCAAAAGTGCTAATTTTAAAGGCTTATATGCAAGTTATTGTCATAAAAAGTGTTTGGGGACCCGGGTCCTGCCCCAGGGGACATGGATCAATGCAAAAAAAAGTTTTAAAAACTGACGTTTTTTCAGGAGCAGTGATTTTATTAATGCTTAAAGTCAAACAATAAAAGTGTAATATCCCTTTAAATTTCGTACCTGGGGGGTGTCTATAGTATGCCTGTAAAGGGGCGCATGTTTCCTGTGTTTAGAACAGTCTGACAGCAAAATGACATTTGGAAGGAAAAAACTCATTTAAAACTACCCGCGGCTATTGCATTGCCGACAATACACATAGAAGTTCATTGATAAAAACGGCATGGGAATTCCCCACAGGGCAACCCCGAACCAAAATAAAAAAAAAAAAATGATGTGGGGGTCCCCCTAAATTCCATACAAGGCCCTTCAGGTCTGGTATGGATATTAAGGGGAACCCCAGCCAAAATTTAAAAAAAAAATTGACGTGGGGTTCCCCCTAAATTCCATACCAGACCCTTCAGGTCTGGTATGGATTTTAAGGGGAACCCCGCGCCAAAAAAAAAAAAAAAAACGGCGTGGGGTCCCCCCAAAAATCCATACCAGACCCTTATCCGAGCACGCAACCTGGCAGGCCGCAGGAAAAGAGGGGGGGACGAGAGTGCGGCCCCCCCCCTCCTGAACCGTACCAGGCCACATGCCCTCAACATTGGGAGGGTGCTTTGGGGTAGCCCTCCAAAACACCTTGTCCCCATGTTGATGAAGACAAGGGCCTCATCCCCACAACCCTGGCCGGTGGTTGTGGGGGTCTGCGGGCGGGGGGCTTATCGGAATCTGGAAGCCCCCTTTAACAAGGGGACCCCCAGATCCCGGCCCCCCCCCTGTGTGAAATGGTAAGGGGGTACTTACCCCTACCATTTCACTAAAAAACTGTCAAAAATGTTAAAAATGACAAGAGACAGTTTTTGACAATTCCTTTATTTAAATGCTTCTTCTTTCTTCCTTCATCTTCTTCTTCTTCTGGTTCTTCTGGCTCTTCTGATTCTTCCTCCGGCGTTCTCGTCCAGCATCTTCTCCGCGGCGTCTTCTATCTTCTTCTCCTCGGGCCGCTCCGCACCCATGGCATGAGGGGAGGCTCCCGCTCTTCTCTTCATCTTCTTCTTCTTCTTCTTCTTCTCTTCTTCCTTCTTCTCTTCTTCATTTCTTCTCCGGGCCGCTCCGCAGCCATGCTGGCATGGAGGGAGGCTCCCGCTGTGTGACGGCGTCTCTTCGTCTGACGGTTCTTAAATAACGGGGGCGGGGCCATCCGGTGACCCCGCCCCCCTCTGACGCACGGTGACTTGACGGGACTTCCCTGTGACGTCACGGGGAATGCCACAGGGAAGTCCCGTCATGTCACCGTGCGTCAGAGGGGGGCGGGGTCACCGGGTGGCCCCGCCCCCCGTTATTTAAGAACCGTCAGACGAAGAGACGCCGTCACACAGCGGGAGCCTCCCTCCATGCCACAGCATGGCTGCGGAGCGGCCCGGAGAAGAAATGAAGAAGAGAAGAAGGAAGAAGAGAAGAAGAAGAAGAAGATGAAGAAGAGGATGAAGAAGAGAAGAAGATGAAGAGAAGAGCGGGAGCCTACCCCCCCATGCCATGGGTGCGGAGCAGCCCGAGGAGAAGAAGATAGAAGACGCCGTGGAGAAGATGCTGGACGAGAACGCCGGAGGAAGAACCAGAAGAACCAGAAGAACCAGAAGAAGAAGAAGATGAAGGAAGAAAGAAGAAGCATTTAAATAAAGGAATTGTCAAAAACTGTCTCTTGTCATTTTTAACATTTTTGACAGTTTTTTAGTGAAATGGTAGGGGTAAGTACCCCCTTACCATTTCACACAGGGGGAGCGCCGGGATCTGGGGGTCCCCTTGTTAAAGGGGGCTTCCAGATTCCGATAAGCCCCCCGCCCGCAGACCCCCACAACCACCGGCCAGGGTTGTGGGGATGAGGCCCTTGTCTTCATCAACATGGGGACAAGGTGTTTTGGGGGGCTACCCCAAAGCACCCTCCCAATGTTGAGGGCATGTGGCCTGGTACGGTTCAGGAGGGGGGGGGCCGCACTCTCGTCCCCCCCTCTTTTCCTGCGGCCTGCCAGGTTGCGTGCTCGGATAAGGGTCTGGTATGGATTTTTGGGGGGACCCCACGCCGTTTTTTTTTTTTTTTTTTGGCGCGGGGTTCCCCTTAAAATCCATACCAGACCTGAAGGGTCTGGTATGGAATTTAGGGGGAACCCCACGTCAATTTTTTTTTTAAATTTTGGCTGGGGTTCCCCTTAATATCCATACCAGACCTGAAGGGCCTTGTATGGAATTTAGGGGGACTCCCACATCATTTTTTTTTTTTAATTTTGGTTCGGGGTTGCCCTGTGGGGAATTCCCATGCCGTTTTTATCAATGAACTTCTATGTGTATTGTCGGCAATGCAATAGCCGCTGTAGTTTTAAATGTGTTTTTTCCTTCAAAATGTCATTTTGCTGTCAGACTGTTCTAAACACGGGAAACATGCGCCCCTTTACAGGCATACTATAGACACCCCCCAGGTATGAAATTTAAAGGGATATTACACTTTTATTGTTTGACTTTAAGCATTATTAAAATCACTGCTCCTGAAAAAACGGCCGTTTTTAAAACTTTTTTTGCATTGATTCATGTCCCCTGGGGGAGGACCCGGGTCCCCAAACACTTTTATTGACAATAACTTGCATATTAGCCTTTAAAATTAGCACTTTTGATTATTCATGTTCGTGTCCCATAGACTTTAACGGCGTTCGCGTGTTCGAACAAATTTTTTTCCTGTTCGCATGTTCTGGTGCGAACCGAACAGGGGGGTGTTCGGCTCATCCCTAGCCATGAGAATTCTTCCACAGGATACAGCTTTTGTTCCAGGTAACTGGCACTCTTTCCCCTGTATCAGGACTCTGACTCTGGTGTCAGTTTACAAGCAGATGCACGACCCGACTTAATCATGTGGGACCAGTTCCTGTGTGAAGAGAATGGCATCTCCATGTTCATTCCACAACCATGTGCAGGTCTCTCGGAGTGTTTCAAACACCGCTGCCTCTGTTGGTTTTTTGGCCATTCTTGGATGTAAATGGTTGGTCAGCAGTTGCCCCCCCAGAAGTATTTAGTCTGCCCAAGTTTGCTCATACTTCGGCATTGTTCGGAATTTACCTAATACTGGCGGCAGCAGTCACATGGGGACCAGTTGGTCAGGGAACTCAGTGATTTCTTTACAGATAATTTGGCCTCAGCCAACAATTATTAATAATGGTAGATCGGGGGTCCCTTCTCACGTCTTTCATGCGTAAGTTGACATGGTTAGGACTCCTTACTCGCCAGTTCCTCCTTACTCGCTCCTGGTCATGGATTAGTCACACTCTGGGCACAGGGGATCGCTCTGGCTAATAGTTCATTATCAGAAATACTCTCTAGGCTTGTACCACGAGTTGGAAGACTTTTCTCTGGTTCAAGGCTCCATACCCTTGCAGTTGCCCTGAAGACAGCAATCATGTGATGGCTTTCGCTGCATATTGCCACAGCGGATTGGCCTTATCCTCCAACACCATCAAGCTATATCTGTCAGGTGTCCAGCACTTCAGGTCCCTGCATACTCCTGACAGTCCGTCCATTTTTGCGACTTACCCTCTCAAAGCCATGTTGAGGGGTATTCAGACGATCACGTCTACCAGTTACCGGACAGATTTTCCGTGGTATTTCAGACTTCTTGTCTCCTCCCCCTTCTGGCATCGGTCCCAGGTTAATGCTCAAGGCAGACATCTACTTGAGTTTCTTTTGGGCTGCCTCAGACCCAGGGAAGTGTCTCAGGCTAGCTGTCAGGCACCTATTCTGCTCAAAAGCAGTCTTCACCTGGTCATTACTCTTTATAACTTCTCAATAACAAGAAAAGGCAGGCAGGCCAGGGGTTTGTGGTAAATATTATAGAACCAACAGTAACTGGTGTCCGATTGAAGTGTTTGACATCTCTGCAATCATTTTGCAGTGGCTCCTCTGGACAGCCTTTGCTGCTATTTCCCACGTATACTCTCATGACAAAGCAGTTCATTCCTCACGTCAGGAATTTACTTGCCAAAATTAGGCTTAAATCCAAAACAATGTTCTGGACATTCGGTTAGGATCGGGGCAGCCCCCACAGCTTCCAAACAGGGGGTCTCTTCTCATCATCAAGTACTGTAGTTCCTTCTGTCATAGCAGATACATACCGGAACCCTTTACGGAAGTCACACGGGCATTTCACTACTTTACTGGACTGATTGTTGTTACATGTCGGTCATTAAAGCATTTCATAATCACACCTACTTCCGTGTCTTTTGCCCTCTTTTAGGCATACTGATCAGCTAGACCAGGGCACACCTCAGGTCTTGGTAGTTAGGCTTATCGCATTTCCAAGTGAAGACTCTTTTTCCCCTGTTGTAAGGGATAGCCCTCTGTATGTTTTGATCTATGTGTGAGAGAGTACCAGCTATTACTTTGCAATGTATTGCAGTGTTTTAAAATGTCTGTGTTTGTGTTTTTTTGTACTGTTTGTATAATAAAATATTCATATTTAATTTTATGACTGGTGTCTACAAAGTCCATTTTTCCACTCCCTTGGGTGTATCTTTGAGAATCTGTAGATTTAGGATGTTGGCACTCCCCTACCTATGAAATCTCCACAGCCCATCCTGTGGTGAGATTTGGTAATCTGGCTTTTGTTCTAGTATTGATTGGGTGGTAGCACCCGTTTGTTGTTTCATGATGGTTTCTTTTTTATTGCTTTTTTTGAGCTAACTGTACATCCTGGCACTTTTCGTGTAATGTTCAGTGTGACACTGGAATTTCCTGTAACAGATTGACCTATTTGCTCCTTTACCTGCAGTGTTGTCCCTGCTAACTTTGGTGTGTCAGGCTGCTCCCTGCCCATTAGGATTAAAATGGACTTTGTAGGAGATGCCTGGTTTGGGTATATGAATGAATTGCACAACAATTGTAATACCTCTACCAGAGACTTCTGGCACTTAACCAGTATCTTGCGAAAGCCAGAAGACTTCTCAAAAAGAAGTCAAATTTATACTGGCATATTGAATTTTTCCAACAGTACATACTTGATAACATTTGTCCAACTGGACTTAGAATACAATTATTCCCCTCCTTTAAGAATGTGACACCTGAACTCAAACTTGTCTGGGAACAAGAACTTACCAAATGTAGCATTGAACTGATTAAACTTTTAGTTGCCCAATATAGAACAGATCTAACGGCCTTGGATCAGGAACTTATCTCCCTACAGGCACAGCAAGACTCAGTCAAGTCATGCACAATTTGATAAGAAATGGCAGGAACTGAAGGAATATCTGAACAGACTGAATAAGGACATTATATCGAAGAAACAAACCAAAATGTTTAGAGACAAGACTGCCTTCATGGAGGGGTATGCATACCGGTGGCACTTGATGCCACAAAACAAAAGAACTAGGCAAGGCCCCAAACCTAGCAATAATGGTTCAAGCTATTCCTCCAGGGAGGAGGATACTGAATCCGATTCCTCTTTTGCCCCTTCTTCCACACGGCCCTTTTCTCAATCCACTAATACACGCCCCAATTCCAATTCTGGCCCACGTAAAAGAGGTCTGTTAGGGAACCAACCCTACACCCCGCACCCCAAAAAACGACCTTATGAGACCAGTAAACATCACCCACCATAGTCTAAAACACACTCCCAATGCCCACCTTCGGGCTCGAACATGGGTGCCATGGGTGGTACTCACTCAACCACGCACTTAGGCCATTTAGCCACACAGGCACTCACTTTGTTACAGAACACACCTGGACCCAATGTCAATCCCACTCCTACTAACGGTTCTAATCTTTCAAATGCAACGACACGCTATACCACCAACACGACACCACTTTTACCGAGTTCAACAGCACCTGCACTGTTTCCTACAAAACAGAGCACATTGGATGCTCATGTAACTTCTTTATTATCACCCTCCACAAATTTTCCATCATCCCTGACCCTGCCCCCTCCCATGTAGAACTAGACATTATCAATCTTACTCCCTATTCCTTTTCCCAAGCAGATTTTGATCTTTTAAGATTCGGATTGAGCTTTTGCCCTACACCCCAGATGGACAAATATGACACTATCAAAGATCTTTATCTTTTTTGTAGAAAACTAACTTACAAATACCTTTTTGACGATCAACACATACGCTCTAAACGCGACAAAGAACTCTCTGAAAGTAATAAACGTTTCACCATGGAGGAATTCAGGGCTTTCAGAGACCTTATTCTCCTGTTAGAGGAGAATGAGAGGTCTGAGTCCTCAACACCCACTACGGATATTACATACACATCTACTCCTCCACTGCCCAAACCTAGTGAAAATTTCAAACCTAAGTCTAAAAAATTTCCAGATCTTACGAGCAACCCACATATTTGGGCCTTTTTGACAGCCACCATTGGAGATTTGAGGCGACTTACACTAGACCCCATGCCTAAAAACTTACGGCCTGACCAACTACAATCTCTGACTAAACTACGGAATTGCTCCGACCTGGTTATAAAACAGTCAGACAAAGGGGGCAATATTGCACTAATGACCGAACAGCAATATATTAAAATGTGCATGAGTATCCTTAATAACAGGTCCTGGTATCGCAAAATTGCAGCAAGCGTTACCCACCGCTTTGTTAATGAATACAAATCACTCATAGGAGAGGCCTACCATATGGGTCTGATTGACCAGGATACGCATGCTTTTCTGGAAAATAAATTTCCTCGCATGGCTACGTTCTATGCGTTACCAAAGATTACCTATAGTTTCTGCAATAGGCTCACTGACTGAGAACGCGAGTAAATTCGTTGACTTCTTTCTGACCCCTCACGTTCAACGTTTGCCCTCCTACGTCCGGGACACCCTAGACCTCCTTAAACACATTGAGGGGGTTGCGGTCCCTCCCGACGCCCTGCTCGTGACCTTGGATATTGAGGCTTTATACTACAGCATCCCTCATGAGCAGGGCGTAGGGATGGTCCATTCCTTCCTCATGGAGGAAGACCACCATTTATGGCCCTTTAACAAATTCCTATTGAGACTACTTTTTTTCATTTTGACACATAATTGTTTTACTTTTGATGGTTCCCACTACCTCCAGGTACAGGGCGTGGCCATGGGCACATGTTGTGCCCCGGCCTACGCCAACCTGTACCTGGGGGGGTGGGAACGTGACATTTTTTCAAACAAACAACTCAGTAGCTACACCAACGAGGTGTTGTTATGGTTAAGGTATATCGACGATATATTTATTATCTGGGTTGGCTCTCAGCAAGCACTATCTTCTTTTGTGAACCACCTTAACAGCAACACTTTTAACTTGAAGTTCACTTTTAACAGCGATATACATAAAATTTCTTTCCTTGACCTGGTAATTTACAAAGATCCCAATTATTGCTTGGCCACTACACTCTACCGTAAGGAAACGGCGGGGAATACGATTTTGCACGCTTCCAGTGCTCATCCTTCCAAACTGGTGCAAAGTATTCCCTACGCACAATACATCCGGCTTAGAAGGAACTGTACTGTTGACAGCGACTTCAAACACCACACGGACCTACTTAGGGAACGACTCCTCCAACGTGGATACTCCAAGTCTCTACTCCGCAAAGCCTTTAATAAAGCCTGTCACCAACCTAGAAATACACTTCTCGATAAGAATAAAATCAAGGTAGAGGAGCACTCAACGGTTAAATTCATCACACAATATTTGTATCAACAGTACCAATTGTGCAATGTATTGCAGCAACATTGGCATATTTTATATGAGGACCCCATTTTGAGCAAGTATGTCAGTGACCACCCAGAGATTGTGTTTAAAAGAGCATCTTCCCTACGTGATAAACTGACTAAAAGTCATTTTGTCCCCTTACAGGATCACACGATTAACCAAGTGGGTATGTATACATGTGGTCATTGTCCCTTCTGCCCTTGGGTTTCCACGGGTCAGAGATTCCAACTACCCAATGGTGAGATGTTCCGCCCACATTTTTGGGCTGATTGTAATACCCAGGGGGTGGTATATTTGGTGACTTGTAAATGTGGGGTTTTTTATGTTGGCAAGACTATTCGCCAATTTTGGCAAAGGATACGTCACCACGTTTATTATTCAGCTAATGGGAAGATGCTCAGCCCTATTAGCAGACATCTTGATCTCTGCCACAGATTTGACACCTCTGTTGTGACTTTCATTGCTTTGGCAGTAATCCCACAAGACCCAAGAGGGGGTGACTGGGATAGGAGGATACTCCAGCATGAGGCAAAGTGGATCGAACGTCTGAATGCCACACGTTGGCCAGGTATTAATGAAGTACAATCTTATAAATCTTTCCTTGGATAACGACCTTGGGTCGGTTCCTATAAGGATACAAAAATGTTTGATTCATTACAGCGAATATTTAATATAGATATACATTATCGGTCCACTTTCCCTCTCTGCAGGCTGATGATCCTTCTGTCCCCTTCCCCGTATTTTGGAGTCCCTACTTGGTAGGCACTATTGAACATACCTTAATCAATGTAATATTTAGTTGCATAGATATTTTTTCACTTATAATGTCGTGTAATGTCAGGAAATTCCATTCTTAGTCACACTGTATCTTGCAGAATATATGTAGATTTACGTATACAATTACTGTTAATTTGTTCGTTTTTCAGTCTCTACGCAATATGAAGGAGTCAATCCCTTTTCATGGTAGTCACTACTATGTATTTGTGTTTACTGGCTCTGCGTTTCGGGCTTGTAATGAGGACCCAGGTGTTGCCGGCCTCTGGACCCTGCCGACTTGCTGGTGTACTCAGTCATATGTGCGGCCGGGTAGCCGCATTCCGTCCTGTTTAGGGGATGGATTTTGCTGCTCTAGGTTCAGACCTGTTCCCTCCCTCTAGATGTGCGTTGTGGACCTCCTCGTCGTGTATACCAACATCCTTAGGCTAGTCCCATCTGCCTCTTACAGCGTCCTTACGCTGTTACCTAGGAGGAGCCACTAGAGGGAGCTCCCAGTCCTGCTACCTCTAGGACTGCGCTCCTTCCACACGTCCATGTTCATGACAGTCGGCCTTCAGGCTACTGCGCATGCGTGGCATGCTGTGGATGCGCGCGCAGCCCTGCTTGGCCGAGTTAGGTGTTGCACTTGTTGCACGCCTGATTGGGGCGTGTATTAAAGGCTAACAGCTTAGCCTACTACCACGCCACTCTTGCTTATGGCGCTCTGGTTCCTGGGCGTCATTCATACCATCACAAGCTGTCTGGTAAGACTTTTCTCTGGCTCTATCTATAATTATGGTATACTTCCTGCGGCTACACTCCGCATGTGGGTGTGGATTGGTCACACTGTGCTCTGTCTGTTTCTTCCATAGATGCAGTGGCGTCTCCAGCTTTCATATTTAGGGGGGGCACATGGGGGGACAGGGACAAAAGTAGGGGGGCAACTATAAAATGCATATATATATAGATATATAGATATATATATAGCTATACAGATATATATAGATATATATATCTATATAGATATAAATATATACTGGGGCCCTTTACTATGACCCCACAACGGCCCTTTCACATGTTCTGCAGTGAGCTCCCTTCCTACTGTATTGGGGCCCCCCAGGGTGGCAGAAAACAAGAGATATATGTCACCAGCATACCAAGAAAATATAAGGATCCAAAGCAGTGGGAGAACTATCAGGGTTGCAAAGGTTTTCCTGCCTCCGGGCCCTGGTGTTCTGCCACTGTGGGGTTTCCTAGCCTCCTCTTCCTGTCCTGCCCCTGCTATTGACTGCTCTGGTCTGGCATCTCTAGGAATTTACAGGCTGGTTCTCCTGTCCTAAGGATGGGAGAAATCAGTCTGTTTTTTCAGTAACTGAGAGCCCTGGTGGAGTCCTTCCTGCAACTCGCTTTTCTCCCTGCCAATGAGGATGCAGGGGGAAGGAGCAGATCGGGCGGCCGTGGTTGTGTGAGCGCTCGCATTATGCAGTGTCAGCGAGCAGAGGGAGGGGGAAGGAATCACCCGCAGGAGCTCACTGGGGACTCTCTCCCTCTTAGACATTGATTTTTTGTAAAAAAAATGGTGGGGCACAGCATAATGTTGGGGGGGGGGTCAGGGCCCCCTCTGGCCCCCCCTAGGGACGCCATTGCATAGATGGCTTTCGTTTGATTGTTGCTAAACTGCTTTTATGGGTACTATTAGAATCTCAATATAGCCCTGCTTGCTATGTCGTGTCTGGTGTTTTGTTTGTAAGGGAACAGCTTGCGATTTTTGTTCACAAGATCCGTTCGGCTTGCATTACCTCTCACAAGGTAAGACTTTGCTTTATACATATATATGGCTTTACTGGAGCCTTTGGAATAGCTCTCTATCAATAATTTCCCCTTTGCTTGGTAGACATTTGTTGTGGTTTTGTTATATGTACTTATAGTCACAGTAAACGATGGCTTACTATATACTGTTTATACTCCTTAGAATTGAGGCTATTGATTATCCAATGTAGCTTGGCTATCCGGAGGCATATTATGGGAACATACACTTTCCAGTTATTTGCAGTTCCCATTCCATTTTGAGGTAGGCTTAATTGCACAAGCCTTTGCAATATCACTAGTTCTTTTATTCCCCCCTATTATATATGTTTTTACCTCCCCATCTTTCCTTTCTCTTTTTCTTCTTTCTTCCGCCCTTTTCTTCCCCTCCCTTTCCTCCCCTTCTCCCCCCCCCTTTCAACCCCTTTTCCTCTCCCCCTTTCCCCCCCTCCTCTTCCTCCCCTTGTCCCCACTTCTTTCCCACCCTCTCTGTCCCTGCTTTGTTCCTTTCTTCTTTGCTAATCTTCCCCACACATGGAGTGCGGCCACATTTCTACCACCTTCTAAGATTTACTTGGCCCCACGTTAACTCTTTCCTGGCAGCCGGGACTTTTCACTCTACCGCCTTCCCGAGATTTACACCTGCTACGGCCTTTTTTACCAGACACGTCCCCGCATGTGAGTGTTTGTCACCTGATGCTTGTTGATTGTTGGGTCCACTGGCTGGCTTCTTCATGGTGTTCACGGATACTGATTGAGATGCACTATTAATAAGGTTTTAAGGTAATATTAATATTGTGTATTATTTTGGTGTTTGTCTTCTCTCTCTCTTTCCTTATTACAGGTGACTCAAACGGGCTCCTGAAGAAGCATTCAATTGCGAAACATGTAGAGCTATACTAGTTTGATGTCTCATATGTTGAACAGAGGGCTTGGGTCTTTTTTCCCCTGTTGTAAGGGATAACCCTCTGTATGTTTTGATCTATGTGTGAGAGAGTACCAGCTATTACTTTGCAATGTATTGCAATGTTTTAAAATGTCTGTGTTTGTGGTTTTTTGTACTGTTTGTATAATAAAATATTCATATTTAATTTTATGACTGGTGCCTACAAAGTCCATTTTTCCACTCCCTTGGGTGTATCTTTGAGAATCTGTAGATTTAGGACGTTGGCACTGCCCTACCTATGAAATCTCCACAGCCCATCCTGTGGTGAGATTTGGTAACCTGGCTTTTGTTCAAGTGAAGACTCTGACTACAAGTTAAAAGTCTGGCCTGGATTTGTAGGAGGAGTCTGGGGGGTATATATTAGACATGTGCACACTGAAATATTTCGTTTCGGAATTTCGTTTTCTTCCGAAAAAAAAATTATTTAGTTACTCCCGAAATTCGTTTTTATTTATTTCGTTAAAAATTGCATTCGTCCGAAAATCCAAATTAAGGTCGAATCTGTCATTGAAGCTTATGGTGTCTGTCGAATGTTCAAAGAAGATTCGACGGAGCAGCTAAACTGTACGACGCTGTATAGTTTACCTGCTCCGTCGAATCTTCTTAGAACTTTCAACAGACACCATAAGCCAAAAGTGCTAGTTTTAAAGGCTTATATGCATGGTATTGTCATAAAAAGTGTTTGGGGACCTGGGTCCTGCCCCAGGGGACATGTATCAATGCAAAAAAAAGTTTTAAAAATGGCAGTTTTTTCGGGAGCAGTGATTTTAATAATGCTTAAAGTCAAACAAAAAAAGTGTAATATCCCTTTCAATTTCGTACCTGGGGGGTGTCTATAGTATGCCTGTAAAGGGGCGCATGTTTCCCGTGTTTAGAACAGTCTGACAGCAAAATGACATTTCAAAGGAAAAAAGTCATTTAAAACTACTCGTGGCTATACTGAATTGCCGACCCAACAATACACATAAAAGTTCATTGATAAAAACGGCATGGGAATTCCCTATAGGGGAACCCCGAACCAAAATTTAAAAAAAAATGACGTGGGGAGTCCCCCAAAATTCCATACCAAGCCCTTCAAGTCTGGTATGGATATTAAGGGGAACCCCGGCCAAAATTTAAAAAAAAATTGGCGTGGGGTCCCCCTCAAAATCTATACCAGACCCTTCAGGTCTGGTATGCATTTTAAGGGGAACCCCGTGCCAAAATTTTTTTTAAAAATGGCGTGGGGTACCCCCAAAAATCCATACCAGACCCTTATCTGAGCACGCAACCTGGCAGGCCGCAGGAAAAGAGAGGGGGACGAGAGAGCGCCCCCCCTCCTGAACCATACCAGGCCACATGCCCTCAACATTGGGAGGGTGCTTTGGGGGTAGCCCCCAAAACACCTTGTCCCCATGTTGATGGGGACAAGGGCCTCATCCCCACAACCCTTGCCCGGTGGTTGTGGGGGTCTGCGGGCAGGGGGCTTACCGGAATCTGGAAGCCCCCTTTAACAAGGGGACCCCCAGATCCCGGCCCTCCCCCTGTGTGAAATGGTAAGAGGGTACAATTGTACCCCTACCATTTCACAAAAAAAATGTCAAAAATGTTAAAAATGACAAGAGACGGTTTTTGACAATTCCTTTATTTAAATGCTTCTTCTTTCTTCTATTTTCTATCTACTTTCTTCTATCTTCCTTCGGTTTCTTCCTCCATCTTCTTCTTCTTCTGGTTCTTGTTCTTCTGGTTCTTCTTGTTCTTCTGGTTCTTCATCCGGCCTTCTCGTCCGGCATCTTCCTCAGTGACGCGGGGTCACTCGCCCTGCGTCAGAGGGGGGCGGGGTCACCCGCCCTCCGTTATTTAAGAACTGTCAGAAGAGGAGAAGAGTCACACAGCGGGAGCCTCCCATCCAATCGTGGTTGCGGAGCGGCCCGAGGAAAGTAGATGAAGTGAAGACGGAGCCGCTGAGGAAGATGAAGACGAGAAGACCGGATGAAGAACCAGAAGAACAAGAAGAACCAGAAGAACAAGAACCAGAAGAAGGAGAAGATGGAGGAAGAAACCGAAGGAAGATAGAAGAAAGAAGATAGAAAATAGAAGAAAGAAGAAGCATTTAAATAAAGGAATTGTCAAAAACTGTCTCTTGTCATTTTTAACATTTTTGACATTTTTTTGTGAAATGGTAGGGGTACTTTTGTACCCCCTTTACCATTTCACACAGGGGGTAGGGCTGGGATCTGGGGGTCCCCTTGTTAAAGGGGGCTTCCAGATTCCGATAAGCTCCTGCCCGCAGACCCCCACAACCACCGGGCCAGGGTTGTGGGGATGAGGCCCTTGTCCTCATCAACATGGGGACAAGGTGCTTTGGGGGCTACCCCCAAAGCACCCTCCCAATGTTGAGGGCATGTGGCCTGGTACAGTTCAGGAGGGGGGGCGCTCTCTCGCCCCCCCTCTTTTCCTGTGGCCTGCCAGGTTGGGTGCTCGGATAAGGGTCTGGTATGGATTTTTGGGGGTACCCCACGCCTTTTTTTAAAAAAAAATTGGCGCGGGGTTCCCCTTAAAATCCATACCAGACCTGAAGGGTCTGGTATAAATTTTGAGGGGGACCCCACGCCAATTTTTTTTACAATTTTGGCTGGGGTACCCCTTAATATCCATACCAGACCTGAAGGGCCTGGTATGGAATTTACAGGGACCCCCACGTCATTTTTTTTTAAATTTTGGTTTGGGGTTCCCCTGTGGGGAATTCCCATGCCGTTTTTATCAATGAACTTCTATGTGTATTGTCGGGCCGGCAATTCAGTATAGCCGCGAGTAGTTTTAAATGACTTTTTTCCTTTGAAATGTCATTTTGCTGTCAGACTGTTCTAAACACGGGAAACATGCGCCCCTTTACAGGCATACGAAATTTAAAGGAATATTACACTTTTATTGTTTGACTTTAAGCATTATTAAAATCACTTCTCCAGAAAAAACGGCCGTTTTTAAAACTTTTTGTTGCATTGATACATGTCCCCTGGGGCAGTACCCGGGTCCCCAAACACTTTTTAGGGCAACACCATGCAAATTAGCCTTTAGGCACATTCGACCACAGGTTTGATGGACACAGATTGTTATTGTCATCATCATGTCGAATCTCCTATCTATATCGAACTGTTGTAGTAACGAAAACGAAAATAAAGCATTTGGTTATGTCGGATCTTTCGTTTTTCGGATTCTGCACTTTCGTTATCGTTTGTTAAAACGATAACGAAAATACCTGAAATTCGGACGAAAATGCATTTGGACGAAAATGAATGCACATGTCTAGTATATATCCCTCCTCCTCTGTCTGGTTCCACGTCGGCTCGTTTCCTGGTTCCCACCCACCCGTTTCCCCCAAACTTTCATTAGTTCATATTCATCATACACATTTCACATATGATTGTGCCCTAGCTCTGCTTATCCTTCTATATAATTTATACTCTGCTTGGCCCTGCTTTGCATTGTCTTTCTATCTCTCATAACATTATGCTTGCTGCAATGTACTCAACTATAGCTACCTGTGCCTACATACTCCTAGGATATGGAAAACTGTTACCATCTAATTATTGATCAAGTTCATGTAATTTTATGGATGGAAGCCCAGTGATCACCAGTATATTTATCACGGCATGTATTAATCTTCCACAATGGCACAATATAGAAATTGTTGCAGCATCATCTTGTGACAATATTTCCTCCGAACGAGTTACTGGATACTTAGCAGTCATCAATACACTAATATTATGAATTGTTCAGTATTATTAGGGATGAGCCGAACCCCCCCCCCTCGGTTCGATTCGCACCAGAACATACAAACAGGCAAAAAGTTTGAGCGAACATGCAAACCCAATTAAAGTCTATGGGACACAAACATGAAAAATCAAAAGTGCTAATTTTAAAGGCTTATATGCACGTTATATAGAAGAACCCCCCGAAAAAACTCTGCCTCCATGGGAGGCCTCCCGGCGACTGCTGTCTTTTGGCTTTGACAGCTGGTATGTAGGCAAGAGCGGGGCCACCCGCTGACGTAACCGGATGACCCCGCCCCGTCTGATCACATGACGTCACATAGGGGCGGGGGCCACTCGGTTACGTCACCGGGTGGCCCCACCCTTGCCTATATAACAGCTGTCACAGCCATGAGACAGCAGTCGTCGGAAGGCCTCCCATTGAGGCAGAGCTTTTTTACCCCCTATTTTTCGGTCCGGCGGGTGGCATGATTGAAGATGGATGGACATCGCGGGACATATTTTTTTTTTCCTGTCAAAAACTGTCTGTTGTGGTTTTTACTTTTTGACACTTTTTTTGTGAACGAGTAGGGGTACAATGTACCCGATACCCATTCACATAGGGGGGAGCGGATTCTGATAAACCCCCCCCACCTGCAGACCCTGACAACCAATGGCCAGGGTTGTCGGGAAGAGGCTCTTGTCCCTATCAACATAGGGACAAGGTCCTTTGGGGGGGCCCAAAGCACCCTCCCCATGTTAAGGGCAAGCGGCCTGGTATGGTTCAAGAGGGGGTTGCTCGCTTGCCCCCCTTCTTTCCTGGCCTGCCAGGCTGCTTGCTCGGATAAGGGTCTGGTATGGATTTTGGGGGGGACACCACGCCAATTTTTAAAAAAAATTTGGCATGGAGTTCCCCTTAAAACCTATGCCAGACCCAAAGGACCTGGTATGGATTTTGGGGGGACCCCACACTGTTGTTTTTGTTTTTAATTTTGGCGTGGAGTTCCTCTTAAAATCTATACCAGACCCAAAGGGCCTAATAGAGATTTTGGGGGGGTCCATGCGTTTTTTTTCCTAATTCTATCATAGGATTCCTTTTAATCACTTCAATGCACTGTATTATATACTGTATACTGACTGCACTGTGTATATATTATTATATATATTTATATATATAAATTAGACTGCCTGTACTGTATATATATTGTACACTGCCTACACTGTATATATATATACTAAACTGCCTGCACGCCAGTAACTAACCTGCCTTATCTAGCTCAAGTTCTCTCAATCTCCTTCACGTATCACACTACATACAGCCACCGTGTAAGCAGCCTTATATAGTGTGGGGCGTGGACTTAGCCCCCTGAGCCATAATTGGTCAAAGGCACCCTACCTTTGGCCAATCATGGCTCTCCCAGCAGATCGCGCTATGATTGGCTGAAGCATGCAGGTCAGGTGCATGCTTTGGCCAATCAGCAGCCATCAATGCACTGCAATCTTGCAGTGCATTATGGAGCGCTCCGTGGTGCTTGAATTTGCCGTGAAAGCCCCATATGTTTGGTTCGTTTGCGGACAAACACCCGATGTTTGAATCAAACTTAAGTTCGATTCGAACATCGGGACCATCCCTATGTATTATCAGTCCTTACTGTCGGAAGATTCATTATGATAAATTAAACCATAATATGAATTATTTTCCGAAGGACTTTACATATGAGATTACTTTCATATAATCCCCATTGAAGGTTGTTAATATTAAGGGAGGACTCTGATTATTATGCTAAGGCTCCATACTTTGGAAGAGTACTTTTGGTGTATGACAGGGATATGCAATTAGCGGACTTCCAGCTGTTGCAAAACTACAAGTACCATCATGCCTCTGCCTCTGGGTATCATGCTTGTGACTATCAGATTTTTGCTATGCCTTATGGGACTTGTAGTTCTGCAACAGCTGGAGGTCCGCTAATTGCATATGCCTAGTGTATGACATCTAGATGCCTGTGAATGTGCAAAGACAACATGTCTTGGTGGTGGGTTACTCGTTTGGTAATTTGTAATACTTATGATTTCAGTATTTATTTGAATAAAGAATTTTTGCTATTTTGAATTAATGATAAATTTCAGATTCAAGCCCGGGGGCTCTAATCCATGGTCTTTTTTACTAGCAGCTTTTTCCTTTCTGTGGGTCCTTTGGTGAGATTCTTCTGGGTCCATGACATAATCAGCTTTACTTCCTGCAGCAGACTCAGACTGCAAGTACCCCCCTGTCTCTTTATGTAGGAGACTGCTGTGGTGTTGTGCAACCTCAGAAGTACTGAGGCTCCTAGATGGCAAAATGCAAGTAAGGCGCACAAGGCAGCCTGTAACTCCACTACATTTGACATAACCCCTTGAGAGGGGCCTGTGCCAACTGCCCTGTGCCACATAGGCAATGTGGGCCCCAACTCCTGCAGCTAGCATTGGCAGTTATCGTGATCCAAGAAATGGGGGAGCTAGAAAGACAGTTGAGCAGGTTCTTCCTCAGTAGACACCACAGAACATTCCTCCTCATTGACTGGGAGATACCGATGACCTGATTCTTGCTCTCCCAGCTCAATTGCTGGAGAAAACTTCTCTGGAACGGAAGCATCCTCCACTGCTTCCACTTCACCATTGGAGTCGTGGAAACCATGATGCCAATAATCATGGGAAGCCCAGAGATGAGAGCATGACAGAGCCAAGGAGATCCTGCTCCACACCACTGGAATCTTCTCTAGAGGCTGCTCCATAGTACATCAGGCTGTCAGTGCCAGATTTAGACCATGGGAGAAACGGGGCAAGTTGGGGGCCCCTCAACAAAGAAATTAAATTATATGACAAATAAAAAAGTGAACTGAAATAAATGATAAGCTGCATTTGTTCAAAAAAATATATGTTAGGTTCCAAAGAAGACACTTTTTACACATTACATAGTTAGCTGGAACCTGCAAGTTATATATCACAGTTATGCATCACACTACAATATTTACAAAAACGTTTTTTCCTCCTGCACTTAGCATCTGCAATCTAACTCGTCAAACTGTATCATCTTGAGGACACTGCTCTCGACAGCCAGTAGGCACAGAGCACTTAGGGCTTGTTTACACTTGCCTTAAAATGTGGCATAGGACACGCTTTTTTAAAGCACTCTGAATGCCAATCAAAGCACCTCTCTTTAAATAAAATGGTTAGCTTACAGTCCAGCTCACAAAGTTTTATTTGTTTTGTTTTGCTTAAAAAATTATACTTCATTTTGCCTTTTTAGTGCTTCACAGCATCTCCAAAGCCTCCATAGGAGTCTATCATAATGCTCGCTAACAGCACCCTCAGCATTGGGGAGGCTTTTATTTAGCATTAGCTTTTCTTTCTTTTGGAGGTATTGCATGCATGAGATATCCCAAGATGCACTGGGAAACCAACAATGGAACTAGAAAGACATCATCAGTAGTCATTTCAGGTTCATGTGTATGAATTCTGAGAGTGTCTGGTGCAGGTGTCACATTTGATGTGCAGCTTGAAGTAGCAGGAATGTAAGTGGCGTGTGGACCGGAGTGGAGCAAATAGCAGATGGCACACATAGTGCGCAACATGGAAACGCTTTTGCAGAAGGTGAGCGGGGACTGGAGAGATAGGACTGAGCAGAGGAGGATCAGCAGAGCCTTAGGACCAGAGCAGGAGTAACTAGCACGTCACACATGGTGAGCAGCATGGGAGCAATATAGCAGGAGGTTAGCAGGGACTGGTGAGAGAGGAGGATCAGCGGAGCTTGTGGTTACTACTGAGTGGGGGATCAGCAGAGCTTGGGGTTACTATTGAGTGATGGATGAGCAGATTAGGCGGTTACTACTGAGTGGAAAATCAGCAGAGTCAGGGTTTACTAATGAGCGGAGGATCAGTAGAGCTGCAAGTTACTACGGAGCAGAGGAACAGCATCGGGGCATCAGAAGAGCTGGGGGTACTACTGAGCCAGGGGTTTGCTGAACAAGGGTACTAATGATCTGGGGATCTGCTGAGCGGGGGTACTAATAATCTGGGCATCTGCTGAATAGGAGTACTAATGAGCTGAGGGTATTACTGAGCTGGGGGTATTACTGAGTTGGGGGTATTACTGAGTTAGGGGTACTACCGAGCTGGGGTTCTACTGAGCTCCTTAAAACCAATAGAAAATCAACACACACAGGGCATATGCCAAGCTTTATTAAAGAGTCAAAAAAGCATCAAAGACACATCAAAAAAGCGCGTTGAAGCAGTAGGCACTTTAACGTGTGTTAAAATCAAAGCAAGAGTAATGAACCCTTAGTCTTTCATGGGTCATCGTGGTTCTCTGATAATTCTTTATCAGTGCCAATTTGCTAAATGATCTTTCTCCTGAACAACTAGTGACCATCATGCTCAAATATATTCTAAGCGCTCTTTCACGCTTACGTTAAATTTTAAAGCAGCCTAAAAGCGCATTAACGCACCTTTAGCGTTAATGAGCATTTAGTATGTGTTGTACTGTACAGGCATTCACGTTGCATCAAGCAACACTTTTTAAACACCCTGTGGTGTTGTTTTTTCAAAGCTAAAATGGGAAATAATCACTTTCTCATCTCACCTTCCAGGACGGCAACACATGAGAGATGATAGGCTCCTCCCTACAGGAAACACAATCAAATCACAGCTGTTGATAAGGCCCCACCTTACCCCTTGTCCCCCAGTATTGATTGTGTTTCTCTCACAGAGAAACGTTTGTTGTTTTCTCTGACCAGAAGACTAAAAAAAGTTGGATGGTACCCCTGTGAGCCAGGTGTAGGAATGCCGGTGAGGGCTGCGCTTACCTGCTGCCTCAGAGTTTCTCACAGGTCGCCCCCAAAACGGCATTTGTGCAGGCGGTCCGGGCGTTTCAATCCCCTGCCGTTGCATGCTGCTCAGCAGCTCGGGTCTCCTCCTGGTCTTCCCCTGGTGCAGTGGGCACCATTTTGACGGAGTCCAAACGATCTAAGCACCAAGGGGAGGACTCAGCATGCTCCCAGCCTCACTCTCAGCAGGAAGAGAGTGGAGAAAGCCCAAACGTGACCCAGGAAGTGGGTTTAACGTGTGGAGGAGACACCGGACCCACGTGGCTGCGGAGACTGAAGCATTCCTGCTCACAGCAGGGCTCAGTGAGCTGTAAGGAGCTAAAAGTCTGTCTGAGCCCACCTCATGGACAAGGAGGATTCCCCCATGCTTTCACCTCCGTGGAAAGGGGCCTGCAGCCATGATACAGGGGGCAAATAGAGTGACTATGACTTGTTCCCTCTTTTTCTTGCAGATTCCCCAAGCGGAGAACAGGAGGTCTCTGATAAACCACCTTCCTCATCCGCTAGCACCAGTGCCAGTAAAAAGTGCGGTAATTGCGAAGAAAGATTGTCAAAATCCCACACCAAGCCTTTTTGTTATAGGTGTATTAACAAACTGGTTGAGAAAGAGGCCTCAGGACTAATGAAAGATTTTCTCAAGTCTGTACAAGAGGAAATGTTGGCCACTATACAATCCTTCCACACCTCTACTCACACACCCCTAGTAGTAGGTTCAGAGGAACCCACCCCTAAAGAGGGTCCCTTATCACAGGAGAGTTTACTGTCCAAGCCAGGACCAAGTATCTCTTTGCCTTTCTCTCAGGGGCTTCCCCCGGCTCAGCCCAGGGAAGAGGAAGAGTTAGCGGAAGCAGAAAGCCAGGCGATTTCTGAGCTCTCTTCAGAAGAGGAGGCCGGCTTAGGTACGGATAGTGATGTAGAAGACATCAAGTCAAGTAGTCACCCCTTCGGCTTAGAGGACTTGAAAGGACTTCTCCAGGCTATCTATGCCACTGAAGAAATTCCTGAACCAGTTAAGGAAACCTCTGCACAGGATAAGATGTACAGGGGGTTGGTTAAAAGCCAGGCTAGGGTATTTCTTCTCTAAAAGAAGTGTTTTTTCAGGAGAGGAAATTTCCTGAAAGGAGTTTGGTCAGTCCTAAAACCTGGAAGAGAAGGTTCCCCTGCAAGGAGGAGGAATCTGAGATTTTTTTAAAGGTCACCAAGTTGGATGCCGCTCTCTCCCAGGTGACAAAAAGTCTGACCTCTCCTTTGAGGACTCTGAGAACATCCGGGATACAATAGACTGAAAGTCAAAGTCCCTGCTAAAGAAAGCCTGGAAGGCCAATTCTTCAGCTATGGCCCCTGCATTAGCAGAAAACTGCATTGCCAGAAATGCAGACTTCTGGATAGAGAAGCTTAGCTGAAGCTTCTCCCAAGGAAATAAGTCTCAGGATATTCTAGATTCCCTTTCAGTAATACGGAAAGCTGTTGCATTTCTGGCTGACGTGGAGGTGGATTCCGTTAAATCCTCTGCAAAAACTGGAGCACTGATTAACTCGGCCAGGAGTGCCATTTGGGTTAAAGCCCGGGAAGGTGATCTTACCTGTAAGGCCAAACTGTGTGGGTTGCCCTTCGAAGAATCTTTATTGTTTGGCTCAGGCCTTGATGATGTTTTGCCCCGGTCCTCAGAAAAAGGGAAGAAATTTCCAGTCAATCCCAAACGGGAAAAGTACAGGAAATATTTTCGAGGCCCCTCCTCGAGACAAAATCAACAATGGTCCAAGAAGCAACCCAGCAGAAGGTGGGGTTATGGTAGAGGCAGGCAAAAAGGTAATTTGCTCTTTTCCTCTCCAGGCCAAAACACAAAAGATCCCAAGTGATGCCAGAATCAGGGTAGGGGACAGACTGTCTCATTTCATTCCTCAGTGGGAGGAGATTTCAGACAGTCCTTACATCATCAGTCTGATCAGGGAAGGCTACCGCCTAGAATTCTCATCAGAGCCCCCTATGATTACGTTGATGCATCTTCCCAAGGATGCATCAAAAAAGAAAGCCCTATGAGATGGGATTCAGGAACTAGTAGAACAAGGTGGTAGTTCCGGTCCCAAAAAGCCAGCTTTACCATGGCTTTTACTCCCACATTTTTGTGGTACCCAAGCCTTCAGGGAAATATCGCCTTATTATAAATCTCAGGAACTTAAACAAATTCCTAGAGTACAAAAGGTTTTCCATGGAGAGTATTTACTAAGTGCGGAAAAACCTACTGAAGGATGTCTTTATGACCACCCTGGATCTCAGGGATGCCTATCTACATATTCCGATTTTCCCGGAACACCAAACTTTCCTGAGATTTGCGGTAGTAACCCAGGAAGGAGTTTTCCACTGGCAGTTCAAGGCACTTCCTTTTGGGCTAGCGACAAGTCCAAGAATCTTCACAAAGATTTTAGCAGAGGCGGTGGCCCATCTCCACCTCCAGGGGGTTACAGTGATACCCTACCTAGACGACTTGCTAATTTCAGGTCCATCAGCTGCTCAGGTCAAAACAGATACCCAGAGGGTGATCTCTGTCCTGAGAAGATGGTGCTGGTTGGTAAACTTGGAAAAATCCTCCCTGGAACCAGCGCAGGTCCAGACCTGCCAGGTAAGATCCTTCTTGGTGTGGTTGTCAGTCCCAGGCAATTTGGAAAAAGGCAGACCCTGGGGTCAGTGGGATCCACTAAAGGTCACCACAGACGCAAGTGCCCAGGGATGGGGAGCCCACCTAGGGAAAGCCAAAGCTCAGGGCTCCTGGCACAAGGAAGTAGCCAGATCCTCTTCCAATCTCAGGAAACTCAGAGCAGTGGCGAAGCCCTAAAAGCCTTTGAAAATACGGTCACAGGAAAAGAAGTCCTGGTCTATTCAGACAATGCTACGACTGAAGCTTATCTGAACCATCAGGGGGGAACCAGGTCTCAAACTTAGCCTTAGCAAAGGAGATCCTGACCTGGGCCGAGCACAGGGTAGTCTCTTTGTCAGCGGTCCACATAAGGGGCACAGACAACCAGGAAGCGGACTTCCTCAGTCGCAAACCTGTCAGACAGGGAGAATGGGAACTGAACCCGAAGGTGTTTCAAGTACTAGTTCAAAAGTTTGGCTGCCCAGAGATAGACCTCTTTGCCATATAAAAGAACAGGAAGGTAAAGAAGTTATTTTCTCTCTCTCAGGAAAGAGAGTCAGAGGGCCTGGATGCTCTAGCACAAAACTGGACCTTGCACTCAACTAGAGCCCTAGCAACCTCCTGGGCTAAAAAAGCAGGAGCCTCCTGGGAGAAAATTCGTAATGCAGCCACCTGGTCCAGTCAAGACACCTTCCTGAAGCACTACCGAGTGGTGGTTCTATCGCAGCAAGACCTAGCCTTCGGTTGAAAATCGTTACAGGCAGTGGTCCCACACTAAGGTAGGCCTGTGGATTTCTTTATTCTCTCATGTGTTGCCGTCCTGGAAGGTGAGGTGAGAAAACCGACGGTTACTTACCGATTACAGTGTTTCTACAAAACCTTCGAGGACAGCAGGTCTACTTCCCGTTCTGGTATGGGTGGAGGAGTATGTAGGCACTTGGTGGTAAGTGCCTAAAAATTGGAATAACCCTTGTGAATCGGTTGGGAGTATTACTTTACAACTACTGAGGGACAAGGGGTAAGTTGGGACCTTATAAACAGCTGTGATTTGATTGTGTTTCCTTTAGGGAGGAGCCTATCACCTCTCATGTGTTGCCGTCCTGGAAGGTTTCGTAGAAACACCGTTATCGGTAAGTAACTGTCGGTTTTTGATGCTTTACAACCACACCATAAATGCACTGTAATCTCCATAGACGCATTTACAGTGCGCTTAAGTTGCGGTTGTGGTACATTTCAATAGAAGTAAAGGTAGGCAGTTGCAAAGTGTCAAGGCTTGCCAAAATCTGCAGGCAGCGTTATTTTTGCCCTGCCATCCACTACCTATTGTAACAATTTTGAGTGGCATTGATAGGCGTTCAGGAAGCATTAAAAACATGACCCAACTGCCTAATTACAAGGCCTGTGTGAAAGAGCCCTAAGAGCTACAGTAACACCTGGAAAGGTATCAGTAGGCCCTGAAATAAAATATCGTGTTGAGATGGAGTGATACATGATTGGACCTTGGCACAGGCTGCATACTCGAAAGTTTCCTCAGCAAACACACTACTGAGGTCTCAAGGGGTAAATAAGTTTCATTTGTTTTATAAAGAAAGTCTGGGGCCCTTCTGGCAATTTTTCCATTTGCCTCCCTTATAAATCCAGCACTGTGGGCTTTTTCGAACTGGGCTCCAAGATATACAAGGAACTGTGTGGGACTTAAATGTCTCGCTTCTTTTTCTTTCATCAACTAGCCGAACTTGAGAAGCACTTTGAGGTCCTGCTCCCTGTGTCCCACAAGCAGCTGTGTCTTGGGACAGCAAGAGTAGGTTGTCCAGGTAGTGATACAGGCATATGCCTCTCTCCCTGATCAGGGCTTCCACGGCCAACAAGACTTTGGAAAACACACAAGGTGATGTTGAGAAATGGAAGGAAAGTAATCTGAAGATGCTTCTGACCCACTGAAAATTGGAGACATTTTTGGAAGACACCTGCAATGGGCATGTGGAAGTAGGCATCTTTCAGATCTATAAAGACATGCCAGTCACCTGTCTGGACCACCTGCTGAATAGAGAGAATAGTATTTCCATTTTGAACCTTTCTTTTTTTTTGGATAAATTTGTTTAGGTGCATGAGGTCGATGACTGGTCTCCACGACCTGGATTTGTACTGAACCATAAATAGGGGTGAGTACAATACATGCCCTGAAATCTTTTGCGTGCTAGAACTGGTACTACCGTGCCCTGTGTATTTGCTCCTTTTCGCTGGAGTGGATAAGATCTGTAGGAGCAAATCTTAGAATGGGGGAACTCCTGAAGGTCCACGCGTACCTTGAGGAGACCATCCTGACAGTCCAAGCATCCAACACTGAGGCCGCCCAAGCACACCAAAAGTGGACCCATAGAGCCCAACCATGCATGTTTGGGAGGGCCCAATCTCAAAAGGGCTTTGAAGCACCCTGGCCCTCTGATGCTCATCTATTGGCCGAATTCAGCAAGGACGACTGGTTTCTTCTCCAACTCTTCTTGAATTCTCAGCCAGGCTTGTAGAAATGCGCCTCTCTCCCCTGTCTCATGAATTGAGACTTCTTCTGGCCTAGCAGGCTCTGGTCCTGAGGCAGAAACCCAAACTTACCCCCCCCCCCAGGCTATCGTGCTGTCCATCTTATCACCAAAACCGCAATGTTTATCCTCATGACACATCACAAGAAGCACCCTCATGGCTAACAGAGCACAGAATAAGAAATAGACTTGAAAAACTTAAAGCGGAGTTCCACCCAAAAATGGAACTTCCCCTTTAAGCACTCCTTGCCCCCTTACATGCCACATTTGGCATGTAGTTTTTTTTTGGGGGGGAGTGGGTACCTTCTTTTTAGTGAGACTTCCTGTCCCACTTCCTCCTTCCTCTTCACGGCTGCCTAGGCAACTCCTCCTCTCACCCTAGGCGGCCCCTCCCTGCCAGCAATCTTCTGGGACACGTCACGAAAATTGGCCAATAAAAAAGCGCAGTACGACTTGTGCATGCGCAGTGCGCGCCCGGCCGTGAAGCCGTTAGCTGTCACGACCGGGTGCCCACGGTTGCTATGACAGCGCCATGGAGAGGAGGGTGAGAGGAGCGAGGCTCTGGGCACCCGCATCGCTGGACTTTGGGACAGGTAAGTGTCTGTTTTTTAAAAAGTCAGCAGCTACACTTTTTGTAGCTGCTGACTTTTAACAAATGAAAAAAATGGGTGGAACTCTGCTTTAACATTAATAAGCAAAATTTTTGAGTATGGCCTCACATAATAAAGACTTAACTAGACATATTAAAGTACCATCATCCAAATTAGTATAGAGAAACAGGGGAGGGTGGGGAAATAGGGGCAGTTGCTGAAGCTGACTATACAAATTATTCCCACCCAAATGGTTATGTGGACTATCTCGGTACTAATAAACAACAACGTAGTTCTTATATAAAATTAAATATTTATTACACATAAAAATGACATACAAAATTAATTTAAAAAAAATGTGAAATGTGAGAGGAAAGGGAGAGAGAGGAAGGAAAGAAAGGAAGGAAAAAGCGAGGGGGGGGAGATAAGGAGATAAAGGGGAAAGAAAAAGGATAGATAAGAAAATGAAGTGAGGAAAGGGGGTAAGAAGGAAAGAAGGGGGGGGGGGGAAGCAGGGAGATTGATTAAGAATAGGGGATGATGAAAAAAAAATAAAAACGTAGAAATGGTAGGGGACGGAAGGGAAGGGGAAATAATGAGGGGAAAACACAAAAGGAGGGGAGGAAAGGGAAAAAAGGGGCAGAAAAGGGGGAAAAGAAACAAAGGGGAAGAAAGACAAGGGAAGGGTGAGGGGGGGAGAATGAAAAAACAGGGGAACAAAGGATGCAGGGGTGACTATGAGGTCTGCCAGGGAGAAGTATAACTATAAGCCAGTAATACAGATTATCAAATTATTTCAAAACTCCAGGGGGAGGACAGTGAAACCTGACAGATTGGGATAGACAGCTAGACAGAAAGCGGTATCACCAAGTGACTAGCCTGGTCATATGATCTGGATGGATAGTTAGGGGCTTGGGGCTGAGAGGAGGTTAAACGTCCAACCGCAACTTGGTACAACGTCCCTTAGTGTATAACCAGCCAGAAGCCAGGATTAATAAATGAAATCTGCAGAGTTAGAGGATGAATATATATATATAAAAGCCATATAATTAAGGACATAGAGAGCATAAAGGGGGAGGGAGAGGGGATACCAGCATATGGCATCCCCTGCAAGCCGCCAATAGTGTCCTACCTGTCCGTCAGCCGTCAGTCATGCAGCCCCTGGAGAGAAGGTCTGCAACGCTCATCTATGAGCCGAAGGAGCATTAAATGAGCTCCCCAACCCGGAAACATAGCACACACCGGCAAACGATGGCGTCTGACGTCACTGGATCAGATTCCCCACACTGCACAGGTGCGCGAGACTACGCTACTGCGCAAGTGCCCGCCAGCCGAGCCAGTGGACAGGGAGCCCAGGCGGAGCAAGAGAGGGAGGGGCTCCATAGGAGAGCATCCTAACCAGGGGAATCACAAGTCTGCCGCAGGGGAAGAGAGTCAAGCAGCCAGGAGACAACGAGCCGGCCAGTCGGGAGGGCAACTCTGTACAAGTAAACAAAAAAAAGGCAATAACACAATTACAACATAATGTACACAAACTATACAAAATTATAAACAATGGGAGTATAAGACTCCCGTCAGCAGTAGTCACTACTGATTAATCATTTGGGAATTGCCGATATGTTTAGGTTAGAGGGCAAACATGGATGGTACGTTCACCTTGATGTCAAGGCAAACAGCTAACCACACGGAGAGCAGTAGGGAACCCAACCAATAGGATAGGGAAAAAGGAGGGGGAAGGGGAAAGGGAAGATTAAACGGGGAGGATAAGGAAAAGGTACTTCCTACAAAATTATTTATAAGATATCATCTCAGTGAGCCCTGGGGGGAGGTGGCATTGAGATGTTGGATACACAGAGTCTCTTTCTGAAGGATCGTTTTGTCCCAATCGCCCCCCCCCCGGGGCTCTGTTGGATAACTTCAAAGACCAAAAATTGGATTGCTGTAACATCATAACGGTGGTATAGACCGATAAGTCTACCTACAGTGGTAAGTTTACCATTGCCAGAGTAGTATATTATCGGATTATTTTACCTATGTAAAAGGTGTTACACTTACACAACATGAGGTAAATAACCCCCATAGTGCCGCAGTTAGAAAAGGTAAGTGAGGATAAGATCTCACCATTGGGTAAGCGAAACCTCCTGCCCTCAAAAATCCAGGGACAGGGGGGGCAATCCCTACATTTAAAGGTACCGTTAGGTTCAGATGTTGGTCTTTTGGATGGCGAGTAATGGTTACTCATCAAACGATCTCTTAAAGAGGGAGCTCTGTGAAACACCGGTTCCGGAGCAGATCTGACATGTCTGCTTAGGACATGATGTTCCTCAAGTAGATGCCAATGATTCGATAGTATTGCTCTGAGTTGTTTGTGGTGGGCAGAGTGTGGTAATGAATCTGACTGTATTGGTCGAGGCAGGTTTGGGTCAAGTGTACAGTAAGGAGCTTCTAGGGCGTGCTGATGTTTTATTAAATGCTTTTCTTAAATTTGTACGTGAATACCCTCTAAGTAATAGACAGTCACATAAGGCATTAGCTTGGATCCTAAAATCGGTCTCTAGTGTGCAATTTCTTCCTAGGCGCAAGTATTGCGCGTACGGAATACTTAGGACTAGTGGACCAGGATGGGCACTAGATGCATGGAGCAGAGTGTTGCCGGCCGTTGGTTTACGATATACATCAGTGCCTATTGTACCATCTGGTTGTTTGACAATAGAGAGATCCAGAAAGGGGATGTGACAAAACTGAATGTAAATTTGAGATTAAAGCTGTCGTTCAGACACTGAATTAATTCCAACAGTCCATCTCTGTTGCCGGTCCATACCATGAGTAGGTCATCTATGTATCTATACCATAATAGTACATGTTTGAGGAATTCTGTATATCGGTCATCTGAAGTTATGTGTCTCTCCCACCCACCCAAATACAAGTTTGCATAGGCCGGGGCACAAGAAGTCTCCATAGCGACTCCTTGAGTTTGTAAATACATTTGATCATTAAACGTGAAGTAGTTCTTAGTAAAGATAAAATGAAGTACTCATAAGATAAATCGGTTAAGGGGTCAAGAGGTCTGTTCTTGTTCTCTAAGAAAGCAGCCAGCCATCAGGACACCCTGCTCGTGGGGGATACTCAAATATAAGGCCTTGATATCGATGGCAATGAGCAGGGTATCCGGAGGGATCTGGATCCCCTCAAGATGTTTCAAGAGATTTGTGTGTCACGGATATAAGAGGGGAGACTGCGCACATGGGGCATCAAAAAAGCATCTACGAATTTACTTGCATTGTCTGTAAGTGAACCTATTCCAGAAACGATCGGTCTACCTGAAGGAATCTGGACATTTTTGTGGGTTTTGGGGGGAATAAAAGGTGGGGGTGCAGGGAAATTTGGGAACCAAGAACTCCAGGGTATCTGTCAATGAGGCCCTCGAAGAAGGCCTCAGTGCAAAGATCCCGGAGCTCTCGGAAATTGGTTGGCACCAGTTAAGGTTGTTCAAAATCATCAGGTACATTGATTAATACTGGGTATGTGTCATTAAAATAATATTGCCACCTTTATCTGATTGTTTGATCACAAGTTTGGAACATTTTTGTAAAGATTTAAGTGCTTTAGTTTGTCTGATGTTAAGGTTAGATGGAATCTCGTGCCAATGCTGTTGCTTAAGGTCCCTGATGGTTGCATTTAAAAAAGCCCAAATAGCCGGGCAGGTCATGAGATCAGGAAATCTACGAGATCGTAGTCGTAATTCTCTAGTCAGGCGACTCTGGGTTGTGGCTGGAGTAGAGGCCAGAGGTACACCAAAAGGAGGGGCAGAGGGGGCCATGTCCTCCATTGCTCCCTCATCGTATAGAAGCATGAGGTCAAGTGTTTAGTGCGTTCCGCAAGCTTGCGCTCAAGATTCAACTGTGCTCAGTCCTTATCAAACATAAACTTAAAAGTGAGATTGCGGGCAAACAAATAGAGATCTTTAATGGTCTCAGTGACTTTAAGTGCATCAAGTGGACAGAAGCCCAAACCTAGCTGCAATACTGAGGACTCATCCTCAGTCAGCTGGTGGGGTGTTAGATTTATGATGTTAAGGTGGGTATCGTGTTGGGAGTGTTGGGTAGTGACAGTAGGGGTTTGAGGACATATGTGTCCAAATTTCCCTGTTGTTTTTTGAGATCTAAAAAAATAAGATCTTCATGAATTTTGGTGTATTTGTTAGTCAATAGTGACAAACTCAAAACTTTTGGCATAGTGCCATGTAGAGTGGGATTGTTACTGGTCCCATCAGTTGGGGCCTGATTACCCGTCGTGGGAAATGTAGGGATGCCTGTGGGGTTTTAGGAGGTTTAGGACCTTTCTTGTCTTTTTTAGGACTAGCGGGGGGAGTTCCACCCCATATTGCAATCTTTTACGTGAGGAGTTAGTCAGAGATGGTCTCGCGCACCTGTGCATTGTGGGGAATCTGACCCGGTGACGTCAGACACCGCCGTTTGGTGGAGTGTGCTACTTTTCCAGGTTGTGGAGCTCATTTAACGGGCCTTCAGCCCGTAGATGAGCATTGCGGACCTTCTCTCCAGGGGTTGCATGACTGATGGCTGACGGACAGGTAGGACGGCCGTATTGGCGGCTTGCTGGGGATCCCATATGCTGGTATCCCCTCTCCCTCCCCCTTTATGCTCTCTATGTCCTTAATTATGCGGTATATATATATATATATATATATATATATATATATATAAATATATACATATACATATATATAAATATATATATATATATATATATATATATATATATATATACATATGTATATATATATACATATGTGTGTGTGTGTGTGTGTGTGTGTGTGCGTAGATAGATAGATAGATAGATAGATAGATAGATAGATAGATAGATAGATAGATAGATAGATAGATAGATAGATAGATAGATAGATAGATAGATAGATAGATAGATAGATAGATAGATAGATAGATAGATAGATAGATAGATAGATCGATCGATCGATCGATCGATCTATCTATCTATCTATTCATCATCTAACTCCGCAGATTCCATTTATTACTCCTAGCTTCTGGCTGGTTATACACTAATGCCGCGTACACACGATCAGACTTCTCCATCATAGCTTTTTCCGACGGAATTCCGCTCAAGCTTGTCTTACATACACACGGTCACACCAAATTCCGACCGCCAAAAATGCGGTGACATACAACAGGTACGACGGGACTATAAAAGGGCAGTCCAATACGAAGTGTGTCACCCTTTGGGCTCCTTCTGCTAATCTCGTGTTTATCTCGTGTTAGTAGAAGTTTGGTGACAGATGATTTGCGCTTTTCAGACTCATGCTTTTTCAGATCGTTTTAGTGCTGTTCAGTTTGTGCTTGTGGGTTTGTATCTGCTTTTCAGTGCGTGTAGACAGTTTGCATCTGTTTTTCAGTGTGTTCTTCGTTACTGATTTTCAGCTTGCTCTTCACAGGCCTTGCTGTTCTTCAGTGCGTTCTGTTTAGTTCGTTCTGACCAGCCGACCGTCTTAAAGCCATGTTGTGGGTACGTGCTAATTGTAGAGTTTGTGCTGTGCAGAGGCTTGGTGTTGGGGTTCTTACTTTGACCCAAGCCCAGTCCACGAAAAGGGTGGGGAGGAGTCCATGGACCAAGAATTAGTTGCTCCAGCGTGACCAGTTCTCTCCTATGCCTTTGCTTCGTGAGATCCAGGAGAATAACCCTGATGATTTCAGGAATTATCTCTGGATGACGGACCCCATTTTTCTTTGCTGTCCCCTTATATCAGCAGGCAAATTTTTCTCTTTTATCAGATAAAATCTTGATTTTCATTTACTGCTTGGGTTTATTTTTGCTGTCTCCTAGTGCACTTGTAGTGCCAAGTGTTTTTTTTTTAGTTGAACAAAGGTTTTTATTTGAATACAGATACTGTACATATAAATGACAGAACATTTGTATACATAAAGCGCATATTAAGGTCTATAAGATGAATAATGCATGTGATACAGGTATAACAAGTAGCATGGGATAGTATAGTCAGGTTTACAATGCTATATACATTTTTGTTAGATATAGTAGTAGTGAGAACAGATAAGTAGACAGCTGAGTATTTATAATGTTGACCAGATTCGTACTTAACTGCACGTTTCTGATTCTTGTAGCCAACGATCCCAAATTTTATTGTATTTGGCCGTGCAACCTCTATCGATATATATGTATTTTTTATAGGGTAATGTTGCGTTGACTTCTATCTTCCGCTCTGCAAAACTAGGGGGAGAGGGTCTCATCCATTTTCTTGCAATTATTTTTCTAACAGAGAACAAAGCTTTGTGTAAGAATATTTTAGTGAATGTATCTACTGTGTCTGGGAATATCCCTAATAGACATTGTTTCGGTTCTAGTGCTATGGGAGAACCCATGATGTCATGCAGAAAGGTTACAACTTGTTTCCAAAGTTGCTGAATTTTAGTGCAGGTCCATATTAAATGGTAGAACATGCCCGTTTCTTGTCCACAAAGTGAGCAAAGGGTGGGCTGATTGCGTTTATATCTAGCTACCCAAATGGGGGTGAGGTACGTCCTATGTGTTATATAGATCTGCGATAATCTATCTGAGAGTCTTGGGGACACCACTTTGCAGGTCTCCAGAGCCTCCTCCCACTCTTCATTCTCCATGGGACCCACCTCTCTCTCCCAGCGGGGCTTCAAGTCAAACGCTATTTTAGAAGAGGTAGGAGCCAAGAGCATGTTATAAAATGCAGATATCAATCCGCGGGAGTCAGTGTTCTTGACTATGGCCATAATAGGATGAAGGGCAGGTGGGGGAGGAACGTGCGGAAATTGTATTTGGGCCGCATGTCTTATTTGTAAAAACCTGAAGAACATGCAATTTTGAAGTGAGAATTCCTCTTTAAGCGTGTTATAGGTTTTAAGGGTTCCTTTCGAGAACAAATGGTGTAAATAGTATACACCCTTTGTTTCCCACACCTCGGGTTCAGGGATGTGTAAAAATTCCATCATGTCCCTATTGTGCCATATTGATGTGTAGTCGTTATATTGAGGTATCCCTAATTTGGTGGAGGGCGAGGTCCCAGATGCGTCTGTAATGATATACCAGGGACTTCATATCTCCTCTTCACTCAGTTCCCCCGGAGCCCGCCGAAATTGCATATAGCGAATCCCCGGTGAGCTGCGCTCCTCTCGTGCAAAGTAGGACCCGGAAAGGTGTATTGTCTGTCTTGTCTATGTGAAATAATTGCAACAGTTGAGTTGCGATGTAATAAAGATTGAAATCTGGTAGGGCCGTGCCCCCCATATCTGTTGGGTTTTTAAGCGCTTGCCAAGCAAGTTTATGTCTATTAGTCCCCCAGACGAAGGGTTTAAGGAGGGCTTCAAGTGATTTAAAGTATTTTAATGGGAGGTAAATTGGGGTGTGCCATAATACATATAGTATTTTGGGAAGAAGGATCATTTTAATCAGATTTATATGGCCCCATACCCCTAAAGGTAGGCGGGCCTATATACGTATTTTAGCTCTGACTAATGAGAAGAGGGGTTCAATATTAAGGGAGGTGTAGTCGGCTGGGTTCCTAGAAATATAAATTCCTAGATATTTGATGGTGTTTACTCTTTGGAGTGGGATTTCTATCTGGGAAAACTGTCTATAGGGAGGATTTGGGACTTTTCCCAATTGATTTTCAATCCATAAAAACGTCCCGAAACGTTCAATCAGCTGGAGTGCAGCCTGGAGGGAAGGGCCTGAATCAGCAAGATACAATAATGTGTCATCAGTATATAAACTATTTTTTTCTATTAGGGGGCCCATCTGTAGGCCCACAATCTCAGGATATGTACGGATAGACACGGCTAAAGGTTCTGCGGCTAGAGCATAAAGTAGTAGGGAGAGAGGACAGTCCTGCCTCATGCCTCTACTGAGGTCAAACACCTGAGAAGGCCATCCATTCGCCACCACTTTAGCTGTAAGAGCCTGGTAGAGTAACTGAACCCACCTGAGGAATTTGGCACCAAAACCATAGCTTTCCAGGCATCTCCACAGGTACCGCCATTCTACTGAATCAAATGCCTTTGCCGTGTCTAGCGTCACTATCACCCGGGAACCTACATTTTCATGTGTGGCCTGTAAATTAATAAATAGTTTCCGTAAGTTGAAGGAGGTATTGCGGCCTGGCATAAACCCTGCCTGGTCTGTGTGGATCAATGAGAGTATTACTTGATTGAGTCGGAGAGAGAGGACTTTGGCTAATATTTTAACGTCTACCTGCAGTAGGGAGATGGGGCGATATGATTCAGGATATCCAGGGTCTTTCCCCGGTTTGGGTATGAGGACTATTGTCGCCTCTCTCATAGAAGTGGGAAGTGTGAATGTCTCGAATAGATGGTTATATAAGGCTAACAGTTTAGGAATTAAAGTTTTGCTATATTGAGAGTAGAATTCTATAGGTAGGCCGTCCGAGCCTGTGGACTTGGACCTGGCAAAGCCGGCTATAGCCTCTGCTATTTCTTCCTCGGTAAGAGGTGCCTCGAGACGGTTGACCTGGTCTTCAGTTAATTGAGGAAGTACCGTCTCCTCTAAAAAGGAATTCATTGGACCCGTGTCCATAGGACTTTTAGATGTATAGAGGTCAGCGAAAAAATCTCTAAACATAGAAGTTACTGTGCGAGGTTCAGTGACATATTGCCCATCGGGACCACGTAGTGAGATTACCACCGGGTGTCTATCCTCGCAATGAACCAGATATGCCAGGAGTTTGCCAGCCTTTTCCCCTTGCTCGAACAATTTCTGCTTAGCAAAAAACATTTTTTGCCTGGCTTGCTCATACTGAAGTTGAGTCAGTACTGCATTTATAGGAGAGGGATCATTCACATAATTCTGTTCTGTGAGGGACAGTTCCGCCACTGCTCTGTCAAATACCCCTGCAGAGTCTAACTTAATTCTGTTGATACGGGATGTGAGTGTCATGCGAACATGTAATTTGAAGGACTCCCAGATTGACTCCGTGGGGGCAGATTGGTCATTTGTGCTGAAATATGTCTTCCATTCATTAGTAAGGTCATCGTCCTCAGGGAGCAACGAAAGCCAGAATGGATTTAATTGCCAGGTCCGCATTGGTTTGTCCTTAGGTATATTAATCGTAATCCAATACGGACTATGGTCAGATAGCAACCGTGGAGAGAATACCGTCTCAAGCAGACGTGGTGTAAAGCCTTGTGATATTAGTATAAGATCAATTCTAGACATAGAATTGTGAGCAGAGGAAAAACATGAGTATGATCGCTTATGGGGGAAGTTATGTCTCCAAGAATCCACAAGATGAAAGGAGGAGATTACTTTGGAGAATTTAGTGTCTCTATCTGTTCCCGAAGTTGGATTCGAGGGTTGGAGTCTATCTAACGAGGGGTTTAGTGTGGTATTGAAATCTCCCAACCAGACTGCCTGTATTGTGGGATATTTTGCCATGAACGCGAGTCCCTCTAGGATTATAGGTATAGAGAATGGGGGGGGGGATATAAAAGGCTAGTATAAGGAAAGGTTCCCCGTGCAATTTAGCAGATAGGAAGACGTATTGTCCCTGCGGGTCTGTGGAGATCTCACTGAGTTCAAATTGAACAGATTTGGCCACCAGTACAGATACTCCACGTGCGTGGGACGTGTAGGTCGAATGGAATGCCCACCCTACCCAAGGGCGACGAAGAGCCATCTGTAATCTCCCCTCAATGTGAGTCTCGACTAAGACTATAATATCAGCGTGTTGTTTTTTAAGGAATGCGAGGGCAGCCGAGCACTTTTCCCACTCACGCAGACCTCGTACATTCCAGGTAAGGAATTTTAAGGACACCATGGGTTCTCCATTAAACGATTACATGCTCCAGTTACCTTAGACCTGTCAGCTCTCTTGGTCAAGAGCTCATATAACAGTATCAGAATATTCAATGTTAAGTAAAACATAGTAACTACAACCTGTACCAGTATTAAATGTTGTTGCTTTATGTACAATTGAAATGCGTCATATACAAATCTGTTCAACGAATAAACTTCCCCTCCCACCACCCCGCCCTATAACCCTTCCAACTGTTGCGGGCATCATCCCTAAACCATTGGAAAACCCCTAACAAGAGAAAAAAGAACGTTGCACGGCAAGTCCAATGGGGAAAAAACATTTGGAGCCACTGCATTGCAGAGCAGTGTTGGAGCAAGCTCCACATTAAATAAGCGGCGCACGGTTGTGCTGTGCAGTGGCGCCCATCTTCACAATAGTTTTCTCCAGTGTTAGGTGGGGGTAAGTCTCGCTGCACTTTGCATTTGGGGAGTAGGACCGTGCCAGTCCCGAGGCTCCGTTCTTCAAAAAGGTACACTGGGCCACTGGGGCTCCAGGGGAAACCGGACAAAAGTAAAGAAAAACAAAAGAGGAAAAATAAAACCCCTCAAACATTTAACAGTAATGTTTTAACTTGCCTCACGTAGCAGATTAATTGTGGCTCAGCTTCCTATCCATTCCATCATCAGGTACGCTGCACAATACAGAGGGTCAGTATGAAGGGCACTTCGATTAAAAGATCCGGATCAGTGCATGTCAACTTCAACACTCAAAATATGGTATAGAGACCCCAAACAGTCAGGTAATAGGCAATATATGTTGCACGCTGTATTGTTCGTGGAAAAGTGTAGCAATGAATGTACTTACAGTGGCTTTAGTTGGCTATCTCAGGGGCTGCTCTGCATTCCAACCAGGTGATCACCTCTTCAGGGTCCTCAAAGAAGAAGGCTCGGCCATCTTGTTCCACTCTGAGGCGGGCTGGGAACAGCATGGCATATTTGATGTGATGTATTCTCAGCCTGCGTTTAGCCTGTGTGAACCCTTGTCTGCGGCGTTGAATCTCTGCTGAGAAATCCGGGAATATTGCGACTTTATTGCGACTGTTATTTCCCAGCTGAATATTGCCCTTTTCTCTAGCCATTTTCAGGGCCACATCCCGGTCCTTATAATTGAGTAGTTTAGCAATAAAGGTGCGTGGGGGTGCCCCCAGCGGAGGTGGTCTAGCGGGCATGTGGTGGGCCCTTTCCATGGTCAGCATGGGGGAGAAGGACTCTATGCCATAGGTGGAAATGAGCAACTGCTCCAGGAATGCGGTAGGGTCTTTACCTTTGGCACCCTCGGGGAGGCCAATAAAGCGCAGGTTGCATCTCCTCAGTCTGTTCTCCATGTCGTCCTGCTTGGAGAACAGTCGCTGGATTTGACGCTGTATGCGGTCTATGTTCTCCTGCAGGGGAGGGATGGCATCCTCCACATTGCTGAGCCTAGTCTCCGCCGTTTTAACCCGGTCCTGGAGTTTGTGTAGATCCTGCCTAATGAGGGATATATCCACTTTAACCTCCTCTATTTGAGCCGTAAGCGAGGTCCGGCAGAAGGTGATTGCTTCAAGGAGCCGCTCCGTGTCTCCTGCCGCTCTCTCTCCCTCAGGCTTCTTGGCGGCGCCATCTTCCTCCGGCTCCTCTCCCTCCTGCTGGCGGTACTGGGCTAATTTTGCTGCTGTCGCAGACTTCTCTGCCTTCAATGGGGACATTGTGAGCAGGTCCTCAGGGTGGACAAAAGGCAAGCCAGCAGACGTGTTTAAAGTCGTCTGTGAGCACAGGATTACTGTGAAACAGGAGTAATGGACAGAGCTCCTCGTGAAAGCGTCCTACTCCATTCACTGTCAGGCCACGCCCCGTGCCAAGTGGTTTTTACATTATTTTAATAACACAGATTGTCACTGTAAACACCAACTTAACACAAAAACTGGTATTGATCATTGAAAAAAGAAGCCACACATTGTTGAGTATAAAACCTTTTACTCCGTGCACATTTACATGTGCGTTTTATCAAACATTTGGCGATAAAAAAAACACATCATTTTTTTCGAAGTTTTACCTTGAATTTTTTTTACAAAATAATGAAATAGGCATGTTTCCAAACATAACATACGCAACTCTGGAACTTACAAAGTTTAACATTGCAAAAAAGAAGACAATATCAGACATTTTATAGTGTGAAAAAGGTCTTGATCTTGCCTTCATCAGATGGGGTGAAGTCACCTCTGTAAAAGCCAAATTTAGAAGATGCGCACAAATTGGGAGTCAAAACGGGGATTTCCTTTCTGATCCAATACCTAATGTCAACATGTGCTATCTCCCATCATGGGGGATCAATGAACGTGTTTTGGGGGTGCAACCTCTTCCTCTCAGCTGCTTGAGTTGTGAGGAAGGGGTTGCAGCCACAAAACGCGTACATTGAAATCCCCTGATGGCAGATAGCACATGTTGACACACTGTGTGCATCTTCCAAACTTCGCTTTTAAACTGTATTAAAACTTTAGAGAAATTGTTTTATAAAAAAAATGAAAAAAAATCCAGGAATCTTTTTACAATTTATATTCTCCCTAGTACATCAATCATGTTCTTCAGTATTTGTTCAATCTCGTTGGTTTTTTCTTTGATAAGGTCCAAATCCTGACTTCACATGATTTCCTGTATAATCCGCCCTGCACTGTCACTGGGGAAATGACTTGGTTTTGGTAGCACAAGCTGAACATCATCTAAAATATAAAAATACACACCATGTATTAAAAATATGCAGGCATACATCTAGTACCTGAATCTGTGGTGTCATACACTCACCTGTTGGGTGTTAATTTCAACCACCCCTCCTTCCTCCACATCCTCTGGTTGTGACTTCTGTTCCCCTTCTTCAGGAAGTGGGGGGGTCCCTGGTGTCCTGATATTTTCCGAGTCTTTGCTCCCCTATGAGAATGAAACAAAAGGTATACTTAGCACACCGATATTTGAGGCCAGAAATAGGAATATGGAACATTGCTTGGAAGTGGGGTACAATTGTCTGTTTTGGCAGAGTTCAAAGCTTTTTTCCCTTAACAAAGCTTGAATACTTTCCTTTTTTGGACAAGTTTCACACATGTAGACACCCTAAGTATCCACTGGAGCACCTGTGTGGGACACCCTAAAAAGTTTGTTCTTGTGTCCCACACTAGTGCTCCTGAATCCAGATGTGGAAACAGCTGCTGAGTGTCCTCTCCTTACATTGCACTGAATCAAGTTTGCAATTCATTCTAGTTACAAACACATCTAGACAACAATGTCCTAAACTTTTTGGAATACAAATTTTCATGACCAAATGTAGTTAACCCTGTATCTGGCAAAAACATCATATTTATTTACAAACGAACAATGTTTACTACGACCAATTACTGTGCCCACGAACATGAAAGTAGCCATTTTAAACTGTCTAACAGTAAAGAAAAGCACATGGGGCAGCATGCAAGTAATAATAAGAATAGGAACACACGACAACTACTTACTTTTTAGAAACACTTTCTTGATCCTTCTATACTGATCCTGCTCCCTCAATTTGAGGTCTGACCAGCGTTTCCTCAGTTGCACCTTGGATCGTTGTACCCCAAAATTCCTGTGCAGACTTTTCACAACTTTAGTCATGATCTTGTCCTTTCTCTCATTAGGGTTGGTGTACGGTCCTTACTTCCCATCATGTTCAACCCTCTTCAATATGTCGACTATCTCCACCATCTCTACAAAGGACATATTTGAGGCCTTATATCTCCTCCTGGATCGGAACGTTTCTGGCTCCAGGCTTTCCTCCTCGTCGTTACTGCTATTATGCACCTGCTGTGTCTCCATTATGTTCCTTTCCCCCACTGCGACGAAAGAGACAGGGCGGGTAAGATTCTAGAAAGAACATCAGGGGCGGGCGACATGGGCAGAGTTTCACGCATGCTCAGTGTCTATAAAGATAACACACGTGTGACGTACCTACGTTCTGTGTGCGGAGGAACGGAAGCGACGAACTTAATAACGAAGGTAACATTTTAGCTTGGGACATGAGTGGCCTATACTGATTCGAGATTGAGGCCTATATTGGGATAAGATTAGGAGAGTTTATTATGCATCAATTTAAAATGGAGCCAAACATTATGGTCTTTAAAACCTAATTTTATATTGGCTAAAAGCTCTGCAATTCTAATTTTTAACAGCCTCTTTGTTTGTCCTATGTACATAAGACCACACGGACATTGCAGAGCATAGACCACGTGAGAGGTATTGCATGTGATAAATTCCTTGATGGTGAATTCTTTATTGTTAGAGGTTGATGTAAATCTCTCAAGGGCCCTCAATGGCCTGTTCACTTCTTTACAGGCTCAACACTTCCTACAGCAGAAGAAACCATCTCTCTCCCAGGTTTAAAGACCATAATGTTCCGCTCCATTTTAAATTGATGCATAATCAGGACCCCTCTGGTCTGAAATTTTGGGGCATAGATCACCTTAAGCCTCTGTGAAGGGGTTCCAATTTGGTTAGGGATCTCTCTAAGAGAGAGACCCAATGGATTTTTCTGGCAGACACTTTATCGCCAAAGGGGTTAAATGTTGATTTAGACATGAATTGCTTTATAAGTGACTATTAATTACTATGGGGTCGTTTTATCCGAGTTGTGTCTTTTTTATTTTAACCCCCCTTTAATTTTAAATTTTTAAATTTCGACTAATTGTCGATTTAGACGTTAATTGCTTTATAGGTGACTAATTACTATAGGGTCGTTTTATTCGAGTTGTGTCTTTTTTATTTTAACCCCCCCTTTAATTTTGAATTTTTAAATTTCGACAAATTTTGAGTAGTTTATTCTAGTTTTTATCCAACTCTATTCTACACATTAAAGGATTTTTTTTATATATTTATAATTTATGACAAGTTTTATATATGTAATGTATATGTAATTCTTTATACGTATAATAACATTTGGAAGCCTTTTAGTGAGTATCGAGTTTGTATTGATTTACCTAAAGGCAGCATGTGGGGTTGGAGTATATAAGAGTATATTTACAAATATCCGACGATTAGGGTACACTATTTGTCTTTATTGTATTACTTTTAATGTTTGGCATCACCTGTAAAGTATTATGATAAAACTTGAAGATATAAGAATGTAGGTTTGAGATATGGGACGGTATGGAGGGTTTACTCATAGCTGTCCCCATCCCCTGTATTATTCATGGTTTTATTTCACTATGGCCGGTATATGCTAATAGTGCAGTGTGGGGCTTTTTTTCCCTCTCCCCCTCCTGTTGAAAGCCGTCACTGTTTCCTCAGTTAGGTTGACGTGCACCTGTCTACTCCCTGTAGGCTGTGATTGGCTGCGGAGGTGTGGGGCGGGATAATTTAAGCCCGGCGTGTTTGTCGTGTAGGCACGACCTTATGATTCTCCCATTTAGAAGAGTGTAATGCTCTCATGGTTCAGAGATGCAGGTTCTCCCACTCCATGGATAGTGTAGGACCCACTGATTATGGGGTACTTTGTCGCAGTAAGTGGGCTTAGCACCATATAGCAAAATGGTGTGACCAAATCCCCATATTTTTTGATAATGTTTTTTGGAAATGTTTAGGTGTTTTAAACTAGCCTTGCTTGAGGTAAATGTCTTTTTTGCATGTGTGCGCTGTAATATTTTCTTCTACTGTATGGTCTTATGGCTGCACCATCTTTAATGCATTTTTTAGAGTGTGCCCCCCAAATATCTTGTTTGTATATTGTATGGATTCTGACCAAATCCCTTTGGGTGCGGAGCACCTCACTACATAACATAAGTACCTTTAATTAGTGTCCACTTGTGTCATGGGTGGAGACCTTATGATTCTCCCATTTAGAAGAGTGTAATGCTCTCATGGTTCAGAGATGCAGGTTCTCCCACTCCATGGATAGTGTAGGACCCACTGATTATGGGGTACTTTGTCGCAGTAAGTGGGCTTAGCACCATATAGGAATATGGTGTGACCAAATCCCCATATTTTTTGATAATGTTTTTTGGAAATGTTTAGGTGTTTTAAACTAGCCTTGCTTGAGGTAAATGTCTTTTTGCATGTGTGCACTTTCTTCTACTGTATGGTCTTATGGCTGCACCATCTTTAATGCATTTTTTAGAGTGTGCCCCCCAAATATCTTGTTTGTTTTTAGAGAATTAAATAAGACACGTGGCCATTTACTAAAATAAGAAAAGCGATTTAACCTTAAACTGCGTAGAGGGTTCTTTACGGTAAGACCGGTAAGGATGTGGAATTCTCTTCCACAGGCATTGTTTTCTGCAGGGAGCATCTATCATTTCAAAAAACTGTTAGATAAGCACCAGAACGACCACAACATACAGGGATATACAATGTAATACTGACATAAAATCACACACATAGATTGGACTTGATGGACTTGTGTCTTTTTTTCAACCTCGCCTACTATGTGACCAACTAGTGAAGATCCCTCAAAAAGGATCTTACACCAGGCCTGCTTAGAGGCAGGATCAACAAGCCAATGATGCAACCATAATGCACACTTGGCCTGCAACGGAGCAGAGCATAACCCCAGCCACCGAGTGGATAATATCAATCCTCGCCCAAGAAAACAAACACAAGCTTCAACTCCTGGATGGCTGAGCTTCCTGCCATACTCTCAGAGAAACGCTTCAACAGGAAATCAACTTAATCTGTCCAAATCGCCATCGCCTTGGACATGGCTGCCAGGGCTTACAGGCTGTCTCTGCCATCACATACTGTAATCTTCATGAGATCCATATCAATTCACCTCGTTAGGCCATCCTTAAAAGAGATGGCGCCCTCAAGTGGCAGGGTGACATGCTTGGTCAATCAAATAAGGTTTGCATCTACCAGGGGAGACAATTACAGATGACGCCCCATTCATCTGTTACATAGTTACATAGTTACATAGTAGGTGAGGTTGAAAAAAGACACAAGTCCATCAAGTCCAACCTATGTGTGTGATTATGTTATGATGTCCTTGAGCACTGGTAACAATGGGAAGTTACATCACTCTTACTTGAAATGTTTAAAGTACTTCCCACTAGCTCCACCCACCTCAACATTCATTTGATCTGCCTTACTACAGGGGTAACCAAGGAAAAGTTGAAACCTACATAGGTGTCATCATCCTCAACATCTTCACCATCAGAGGGACCTGAGGAGGGATGACTAAGTTGAGATGGATCTACATTCTTGCAGCTAACTTTTGGTACAGAAACAGCCGTTCCCACCACCAGACTCTGATCCCGGTCAACATTCCATACCTGCACCACTTGCTTAACTAGAGATATTATTTGCTGGCTCGCCCTCTCTCTCTATCCGGCCGCCTGGGCATAGCATGCTTCACACAGTGATTTGCCCATTGGTACCTGGGCTCCACACCCCCAACAAGCACTGAATTTAGAACGGCAGCGAAATGGCAACTAGAGGAGGATCTTGAGCCTGTCCTATGTTGTCTGGATCTACAGTGTCTTGATCTGGAAAGGGACCTATGCCTTTGATATCCAGGAGGATCCCTCTCTTCCTTAGACAGGTACCGACGGTCAGACCTGGACGAGCTAAAGAGAAAAAAGGGAGAAATTAAACACCAGGAAAAAAGAATCCCACAGTGCACAGAGGCAGGAGAGAACCAGTACCCCTTACTTGTTACACAAGGGCTGGCCGAAAGAAGCAGTGACAAGTCCATAGCTGAGATCAGCAACTGGTAGGACACAAGGACTACCTAACTGGGAGAAAGCCAGGACACAAGATCAGCATCGCTGATGTGAGACACCTCTAGCGCGGCTGCTGCACTTGTCGTGATTGATGATCGCCACCGCTGTAATCTTGTCCGACTGGATCCTGCTTGCCAGACGCTATAGGTGATCTGTCCAATGTGACAGCGACAACCTGATTGTCCCAAGCTCAAGGACATTGAGATGAGCCTCCACCGGGACCCAGTGACCCTGAGCATAATCTGATCCAAAGACTCCGCTCCAGCCTAACAGGCTGGCAACCATCCAGACCACAGTCTAAGGGGAAGGAAGGACTTTCCGTTCTGTAGAGCCAGAGGCCCCACCCACCAGAGAAGAGAGGCCCTCGTCGCCTACTCCAGGCGAGTGCAAATTTCCAAGGAAGCAGAAGACGTGTGCCATAGGGATAGGAGTTCCTTTTCCAGCGTTCTCAAACTGGGCATGCAGAACCACCTCGGAGGTAGCCACCATCAGACCCAAAACCTGCATGAAAACATGCAAGAAGCAGCTCTTGGAAGCCAAGAGTTGCTGAACTGCTGACGAGAGGTTCTGAAGTATGTCTGACTGTAAAAACACCTTGGTCTGCTCCCAAAGCAAGGAACAGCCCCAGATAGTCCAGGCACTGGGATGAGATCAATATCAACTTCCTGAGGTTCAGGATCCACCCAAAGCTCTGTAGGGAATGCATAATGATCTCCACACTGTCCAGCAGGGATGAGCAGGTCTCCATAAGCAGCAGCAAGTTGTCCAGGTCGCCGATCACAGCAACCCCTCGTTGTCTCAGCAAGGCCAGGATTGGGGCCAACACCCAGAGAGTGGAAACCAGACTGCAGGGCAGCATTACAAACTGGTAACATGCGTACCTGATAGCAAAACGTAGGAAACACTGATGTCCCTTGCAGATGGGAATGTGTAGGTAAGCATCCTTGATGTCTATAGACACCTTAAAATCACCCTGGGAGAGGAAGGCCACCACTGAACGAATGGATTTCATTTTAAATTTGTGAACCTGCACAAAGGCATTCAGGTCTTTGCAGTCCAGGATTGGGCAAGCCCTGTTTGTTTTGGGATTTGGGAACAGACTGGAGTACAAACCTCGGAACTGCTCTAACTCAGGCACGGAACAATCATTTCCCGAAGGAGCAGATCCTGCACAGCCCCGTACAGAGGCTGCAGACATGCCGGCGAGCACCGCAGATTTGAGAGGAAAAAGTCTGGTAGAAAGAAAAGAAAATCTATTGTGTAGCCCAAAAGAATGATTTTGAGGACCCACTTGTTGGGAATGAGGAAAGTCGACGGGCTCGGAAACCAACAGTCAACCCTCCACCCTGAAAATGGGTGGGGCCAAATACTCACGCTGAGGAGGACTTATTCACGAGCTTTGAGGGCTTCGGGGGCCAGGGGGCATGGTGCTGCTCATGGGAATCTTGAAGGGCTGGAGCCCTTTAGACTAGGACCCAAGGGAATGAAAAATCTGCTTATGTGCCATGAAGGCCTGCCCAGCCCTCCTATGCAGTTCCTTTTCCTCCATCCGTTAGGTGCTTGATAATATCATCCAGTCTAGCCCCCAACAGCCAGTCTCCCTAAAAAAAGGCAGGTCCGTTAAGGCCTACTTCAAATTCAGGTTCACAGACCAATGTTAGAGCCACAGGACTCACCGAAGCAATCCATCGAAACGTACTTCGAAAGAAACAAACAGAGCAGCATTCAGGGAGAGGCATGAATGTATTAGAGCCCCTGGATCAACTGGTCCACCAGGGTGACATACGCCCAAGGAACTAGACAAGAATTCAGGTCTGTCACAGACCCTTTGGTCTTTGCCTATAGCTAACACTAGTCGCAACGCCAAACCAAAAAAGGGAAACCATGGCCATATTATACAGCGAAACATGTGGATCCACCCCTTGAGGGGAAATACACTTCCTCAGAAGAAACTCCTAAAAGGGAGAACTGCAAGCGCCTGAAAGTTACCAATGGATGCTCTGGAATAGGGATGAGCTTCGAGTTCAAATCGAACTCATGTTCGACTCGAACATTGGCTGTTCGCAAGTTCGCCGAACAGCGAACAATTTGGGGTGTTCGCGGCAAATTCGAATGCCGCGGAACACCCTTTAAAAGTCTATGGGAGAAATCAAAAGTGCTAATTTTAAAGGCTAATATGCAAGTTATTGTCATAAAAAGTGTTTGGGGACCCGGGTCCTGCCCCAGGGGACATGGATCAATGCGAAAAAAAGTTTTAAAAACGGCCGTTTTTTCAGGAGCAGTGATTTTAATAATGCTTAAAGTCAAACAATAAAAGTGTAATATCCCTTTAAATTTCGTAGCTGGGGGGTGTCTATAGTATGCCTGTAAAGGGGCGCATGTTTCCTGTGTTTAGAACAGTCTGACAGCAAAATGACATTTTGAAGGAAAAAACTCATTTAAAACTACCCGCGGCTATTGCATTGCCGACAATACACATAGAAGTTCATTAATAAAAACGGCATGGGAATTCCCCAAAGGGGAACCCCGAACCAAAATTAAAAAAAAAAATGATGTGGGAGTCCCCCTAAATTCCATACCAGGCCCTTCAGGTCTGGTATGAATTTTAAGGGGAACCCCGCGCCAAAAAAAAAAAAAACGGCGTGGGGTCCCCCCAAAAATCCATACCAGACCCTTATCCGAGCACGCAACCTGGCAGGCCGCAGGAAAAGAGGGGGGGGACGAGAGTGCGACCCCCCCCCTCCTGAACCGTACCAGGCCACATGCCCTCAACATTGGGAGGGTGCTTTGGGGTAGCCCCCCAAAACACCTTGTCCCCATGTTGATGAGGACAAGGGCCTCATGCCCACAACCCTGGCCGGTGGTTGTGGGGGTCTGCGGGCGGGGGGCTTATCGGAATCTGGAAGCCCCCTTTAACAAGGGGACCCCCAGATCCCGGCCCCCCCCCCGTGTCAAATGGTAAGGGGGTACTTACCCCTACCATTTCACTAAAAAACTGTCAAAAATGTTAAAAATGACAAGAGACAGTTTTTGACAATTGCTTTATTTAAATGCTTCTTCTTTCTTCTATCTTCCTTCATCTTCTGGTTCTTCTGGCTCTTCTGGTTCTTCCTCCAGCGTTCTCGTCCAGCATCTCCTCCGCGGCGTCTTCTATCTTCTCCTCGGGCCGCTCCGCACCCATGGCATGGGGGGGAGGCTCCCGCTCTTCTCTTCTTCTTTTCTTCTCTTCTTCATTTTCTTCTCCGGGCCGCTCCGCAACCCATGCTGGCATGGAGGGAGGCTCCCGCTGTGTGACGGCGCTCCTCGTCTGACAGTTCTAAAATAACGGGGGGCGGGGCCACCCGGTGACCCCGCCCCCCTCTGATGCACGGGACATGACGGGACTTCCCTGTGGCATTCCCCGTGACGTCACAGGGAAGTCCCATCAAGTCACCGTGCGTCAGAGGGGGGCGGGGTCACCGGGTGGCCCCGCCCCCCGTTATTTAAGAACTGTCAGACGAGGAGCGCCGTCACACAGCGGGAGCCTCCCTCCATGCCAGCATGGATTGCGGAGCGGCCCGGAGAAGAAAATGAAGAAGAGAAGAAGAGAAGAAGAGAAGAAAAGAAGAAGAGAAGAGCGGGAGCCTCCCCCCCATGCCATGGGTGCGGAGCGGCCCGAGGAGAAGAAGATAGAAGACGCCGCGGAGGAGATGCTGGACGAGAACGCCGGAGGAAGAACCAGAAGAGCCAGAAGAACCAGAAGATGAAGGAAGATAGAAGAAAGAAGAAGCATTTAAATAAAGGAATTGTCAAAAACTGTCTCTTGTCATTTTTACCATTTTTGACAGTTTTTTAGTGAAATGGTAGGGGTAAGTACCCCCTTACCATTTCACACGGGGGGGGCGGGATCTGGGGTCCCCTTGTTAAAGGGGGCTTCCAGATTCCGATAAGCCCCCCGCCCGCAGACCCCCACAACCACCGGCCAGGGTTGTGGGGATGAGGCCCTTGTCCTCATCAACATGGGGACAAGGTGTTTTGGGGGGCTACCCCAAAGCACCCTCCCAATGTTGAGGGCATGTGGCCTGGTACGGTTCAGGAGGGGGGGCCGCACTCTCGTCCCCCCTCTTTTCCTGCCGCCTGCCAGGTTGCGTGCTCGGATAAGGGTCTGGTATGGATCTTTGGGGGGACCCCACGCCGTTTTTTTTTTTTGGCGCGGGGTTCCCCTTAAAATCCATACAGGTCTGGTATGGAATTTAGGGGGAACCCCACGTCATTTTTTTTTTTAAATTTTGGCCGGGGTTCCCCTTAATATCCATACCAGACCTGAAGGGCCTGGTATGGAATTTAGGAGGACTCCCACGTCATTTTTTTTTTTTAATTTTGGTTCGGGGTTCCCCTTTGGGGAATTCCCATGCCATTTTTATCAATGAACTTCTATGTGTATTGTCCGCAATGCAATAGCTGCGGGTAGTTTTAAATGAGTTTTTTCCTTCAAAATGTCATTTTGCTGTCAGACTGTTCTAAACACAGGAAACATGCGCCCCTTTACAGGCATACTATAGACACCCCCCAGGTACGAAATTTAAAGGGATATTACACTTTTATTGTTTGACTTTGAGCATTATTAAAATCACTGCTCCTGAAAAAACGGCCTTTTAAAACTTTTTTTTGCATTGATCCATGTCCCCTGGGGCAGGACCCAGGTCCCCAAACACTTTTTATGACAATAACTTGCATATTAGCCTTTAAAATTAGCACTTTTGATTATTCATGTTCGTGTCCCATAGACTTTAACGGTGTTCGCGTGTTCGAACAAACTTTTTTCCTGTTCGCATGTTCTGATGCGAACCGAACAGGGGGGTGTTCGGCTCATCCCTACTCTGGAAACTCCCACCCCTTTAGACAAGACTGTCACAATATGCGGGGTAGGGAAAGATCTTATTAGACCTAGCCGCTGTGAGTGCCAAGTGGGATAAGCACCTCATCCCACAACCCCCCAGAGTCTCCAAATGGAAGCCTGCCCTACGCGGCCACAATGACAGCAACACCCTCTCCTTGGCCACAAAAGAGAAAGGAGGACCCATCCACCACAGACCATGGAACAGGACAATCTCCCCTCGGCTCCAGCAGAGTGTGGTGGAAAGCATGCCCAGGGACAGCAGGGGTAAACCCAATAGGCAAACAGCAGAGCAGCATCCAGCAATGTGTGGAATAAACAGCCCGACGCCCAGGTAAAACAGCAGTGGTACAGCCTGCCCAGCACAACACCCCTCCAAGGAGCAAAGAGACTGGGCCGCGGGTAATATGGCTGCCGGTCATGGCCAAACGAAAATGGGTGCTGCAGCCACCCAAAAAGATTCAACGCTAGAGGCCACATCAGTAGGGGGGGCAATGTGCCCCCCCCTGCCCCACAGGATGCAGCACTTTGCAGCCAGAGACAATGTGGATAGGTGCCCAAAACCAAGATGATGGGATCAATGGAGCCCGCCGAGCAGGCACAAAGCTGCAGACTACATTTTTAGGAGCCCCAGCCCCTGGAGCAAGCAAGCCGCAACTCGAACCTGCTACATGCCGGTCACTTGGAGCTCCAGGTAGCATACAGTTGGCTGTCAGGGCCTGAGTGAACCAAGACCACCAGAACCACTCCCACACCTGCAGACTGCCCAGGGACTGCAAGCCCATCGACCTAGGTAGGACACGTGATACCCATCACAGGCAGGCATGTCCCGGGGTTACGGGGGTACCACCACCAGAGCATCTACCATTCCAGCTGGAGCGTGTGGGTAAGGCTCCCAAGACAAAGCCTCCTTTCCACTGAAGTAGGGGGGCTGTCGGCCAGGGGTGACACATACTATAGGCACCTGGTCATACGTGTCCCAACAAGATGTTTAACTTGCTGGCTGCCCCGTTCCAGGATGGGACATAGTCACTGCATGGAGCTAGCGGTCTGTGCACACTCACTGGTCAGTCTGTGGCGACCACTGGATCTGGATCATCCAGCCTGTCGCCCAGCCCAACTGTTGATAGAAGATCTCTACAGGAAAAAAAACAAATGTCCATAAATAAAAAAAAAGGAAAAAAAGATGTGGGACCACAAGCCCCAACAGAAACAACACGTCCATGCTACTGAAGACACTAAGCAGGGAAGGCCTAGAGCAGAGAAGGGATTTTATACCCAGAGAGGACTGACCATAGGAGGTGCCAAGTCTTTTTTCTGCCTAGTGTCCTACTCCTATAAGTGGGGCTATAAAACCCTGTTTTGTCATGGATAAGGAAGAAGCAGCTGCATCTGTCAATGAACGTAAGAGAAATTTGGCTAAGGAATTTAAAAAAAAAAGAGCTGGATGATTTTCTTACAACTAAGGCCTCATGCACACAGGGTGTTTTTAATGCTACTGTTAGGGGCATCAGGTGTTTTTTTTAAATTTTTTTCTACTGCCTCTAAACTCCTCTGCATGTTAGCTTATGTGTTCATGCCCAAATAGGCTTTTAGCAGCATTTTGTGGCAAGAGAGTTTAGTTTCAGAAAAAAAAAAAACACACTGCCAGGGCAATCTGGAACAGCAGCGTTTTGGCAGAAAAAGGTTGATAGCTCCTAAACTCTCCTGACCACTGCTAAGCGCCAATGCCCAGTGTTTTTTTTTCTCCTAAGCATGAGGCCACCGACATAAGGAGCGGGCCAGCAGCCGTGTCCTTAACAACAGATGGCTCAGCTGTCAGCGGGGTACACAAAAGAATTGCTGGCAATAATTGAGAGAAAAAAAAAAGTGTGCCCCCCCCAATTCATACTAAGACCTTCGGGTCTGCTATGCATTTTAAGGCAAACCCACACCAAAATGTGAAAAAAAAATTGTGTTGGGGTCCAACCTTAAAATCCATACCAGCCTGGCAGACCAGGAGGGGGGGGGGGGGAGCAAGCATCCCCTGTCCTGAATCAATCAAGGCCACATGCCCGCATGTAGGTAATAAAGCGGTCACAGCTGGGTGCCCACAGTTGAAATGCCGGCACCAGGGAGAGAAGCGATAGCTTGGGTGAGCACATCGCTGGATCGTGGGACAGGTTGGTTAGTGCGTGTTTATTAAAAGTCAGCAGCTACACTTCTTGTAGCTGCTGACTTCTAATAAACATAGAAACGACTGGAGCTCCTCTTTAAGCTTTGGAGTAGATATCAACACTATAGCCAAAACAGATAAGCGAGAAACCATCTGATCTGAGTTTAAGGCTTCATTGCAGTTAATTGCAATTAATCCACCAAGTATAGGTAAGGAAAACGTGTCAAGTTGAATTTTTATGTAAGTTGGAACAGGTACATCTTTTAAGTGTAGCGCCAGCCAAAAAATAGAGTTAGGTACCTGGTAACTCTTTTTCTAAGAAGTCTTCCAGGGCAGCATCCAAGAGATAGGCTCCTCCTCCCTGAAACAGGAAACACATTAGTCCACCATTATAAATTTCACAGTCTTACCTGCGTGCCTCTGTTGTATTAAAGCACCAAAGGAAATCTCAGTAAGATTAAAGCTTCCCCATTGTACCTGGCATTTGTCGTTTTAAGGGTGGGAACTAGTGCTGCCCTGGAAGACTTCTTAGAAAAAGAGTTACCAGGTACCTAACTTTTTTATTGAATCGTCTTCCAGGGCAGCATCCAAGAGGATGTATCAAGCAATACTTACTAGGAGGGGAATAGGGACTGGAGCACTTTGCGACCAAATGCCTGGTCTTGGTCAGACAGATGGTCTATACGATAGTGCCTTGCGAAGGTACTGAAGCTCGACCATGTGGCTGCCCTGCAGATCTGCTCCGGAGTTGCCCCTGCTTTCTCTGCAACCGATGTTGCCCAAGCTCTGGTTGTGTGTGCTCTGACCCCACCTGGAGGGGTGAGGTTTTGTGCCTCATAGGTCGTCTGTATGGCAATTCTTATCCATCTGCTGATGGTATTCTTGGATGCCTGCTTCCCTTTGTTAACTCCCGCATAGAGGACAAAAAGAGAGGTCATTCTTTGCCAATCCTTCGTTCTTTCAAGGTATGTTACGAGTGTGTTTCATACATCTAGTTTGTTGTTTTTTGCTGTCCATAGTTTTTGGAAGCGAAGGAATGATGATATTTTGGGTTCTATGGATGTCTATATGTATTAGGCAGTATGGTGTCATCATAGAGAGTGCTTGGATTTCACTCACTCTTCTGGCTGATACTAGGGCCATGAGAAGTGCCATTTTTAGAGTGAGGTTTTTGTCTGAGCTATCTTCCATTGGTTCAAATGGAGGGGAGAGAAACCCTCTAAGCACCGTGGACATGTCCCAAGTTGGAGTTCTATTCATTTTAGCCGGTCTAGCTCTTTTGAGTGACATTAGGAATCGCTTTATCAGCGGATCCTCTGCGAGTCTGGTGTCCATGAACGAGGAGAATGCTGCCACTTGTACCTTCAGCGTGCCTTGGGAGATATTTTTGTCTGCTCCGTTTTGCAGGAAATCCAGAATTGTTAGGATTATCCCTCTGTTAGGACTTGGTTTGTTTTTGTTCCAGGAGATAAACTTTTTCCTCACTTTCTCGTAGATTGCCCTAGTCACGGGCTTCCTGCTGTCTAGGATGGTATTGATCACCTTGTCTGACAGCCCTTTATTCTGAAGTCTTACCCTTTCAGTAACCAAGCAGAAAGCTTCAGGATTTTGTGATTCGGGTGGTTGATTGGACCCTGTGATAAGAGATCTAGCCGGTCCATCAGTGTCAGTTAAGGTTGGATGCTGAGGTTCTTCAAGTGGCTGAACCATGCCCTTTGAGGCCAGTGCGGAGCTATTAGTATCACCGTTGCTCTCTCTGCCTTTATTTTTTGAATCACTCTTGGTATTATGGCAGTTGGAGGGAATGCATAACACAGTTGCCATCCCCAGCTTTGGCTGAAGGCATCTACTCCATTGTTGCCATCTGTGGGATCCAGTGAGAAGAATGTTGGTAATTTTCCGTTCGCTTTGGAGGCGAACAGATCTACCTCGGGTACCCCCCACTTTTGGGTGATCTGTGCAAAGGTCGTTTGGTTCAGTGACCACTCGGTCTGTTTTATGGTCTTCCGACTCAGGAAGTCTGCCAGCGTATTGTCTGTTCCTTTCAGGTGGATGCCTGATATTGACCTTATGTTTGATTCTGGCCATAGTAGGATTGTTTCTGTCAGCTTCATCGAGCTTTGGGATTTTGTCCCTCCTTGCCTGTTTGGGTATGCCACAGTCGTGGCGTTGTCCGATTGTGCTTTTACATCTCTCCCTTGTATTGCTGGTTTGAATGCTTTTAATGCTTCCCCCACAGCTTTTAGCTCTCTCATATTTGAGGAGGCTTGGGACATCTGGGACTCCATTTTCCTTGTGTACAGAGGCCCTCCATGTGTGCCCCCCAGCCTAGTGCGCTGGCATCGGTGGTGATGATCCTGACTGGGTCGGATTGAGCCCATTTGTGTCCTTCGATGTATCCCAAGAATCCCAAGAAATTCTTTAAGTATGTAAACAGTAAAAAAGGGAGGACAGACCATATTGGCCCCATAAAGAATGAGGAAGAACATCTGGTTACAAAGGATGGGGAAATGGGGAAGGTATTGAATTTATTCTTCTCCTCAGTCTTCATGAGTGAATCGGGGGGCTTCAGTAACCAAAACTGCAGTGTTTATCCTCATGACACAACACAGGAAGCACCTCCATGGTTTACAGAGGACGGAATTAAAATTAGACTTGAGAAACTTAACATTAATAAATCACCGGGACCAGATGGCTTGCATCCGAGGGTACTTAGGGAACTCAGTCAAGTGATTGCCAGACCGTTGTTCCTAATTTTTACAGATAGTCTACTGACTGGAATGGTACCAGCTGATTGGAGAAAAGCCAATGTAGCACCAATATTTAAAAAGGGCCCAAAATACATCCCTGGGAATTACAGACCAGTTAGCCTAACATCAATAGTATGTAAACTGTTGGAGGGGATGATAAGGGACTATATACAAGATTTTAGTAATAAGAACGATATCATTAGCAGTAATCAGCATGGATTCATGAAGAATCGTTCTTGCCAAACCAATCTATTAACCTTCTATGAGGAGGTGAGTTGCCATCTAGATAAAGGAAGGCCCGTAGACGTGGTGTATCTGGATTTTTCAAAAGCATTTGACACAGTTCCCCATAAACGTTTACTGTACAAGATAAGGTCCGTTGGCATGGACTATAGGGTGAGTACATGGATTGAAAACTGGCTACAAGGGTGAGTTCAGAGGGTGGTGATAAATGGGGAGTATTTGGAATGGTCAGGGGTGGGTAGTGGGGTTCCCCAGGGTTCTGTGCTGGGACCAATCCTATTTAATTTGTTCATAAACGATCTGGAGGATGGGATAAACAGTTCAATCTCTGTATTTGCAGACGATACTAAGCTAAGCAGGGCAATAACTTCTCTGCAGGACGTGGAAACCTTGCAAAAAGACCTGAACAAATTAATGGGGTGGGCGACTACATGGCAAATGAGGTTCAATGTAGAAAAATGTAAAATAATGCATTTGGGTGGCAAAAATATGAATGCAATCTATACACTGGGGGGAGAATCTCTGGGGGAATCTAGGATGGAAAAGGACCTGGGGGTCCTAGTAGATGATAGGCTCAGCAATGGCAGGCAATGCCAAGCTGCTGCTAACAAAACAAACAGAATATTGGCATGCATTAAAAGGGGATCAACTCCAGAGATAAAACGATAATTCTCCTGCTCTAAAAGACTCTGGTCCGGCCGCACCTAGAGTATGCGGTCCAGTTCTGGGCACCAGTCCTCAGGAAGGATGTACTGGAAATGGAGCGAGTACAAAGAAGGGCAACAAAGGTAATAAAGGGTCTGGAGGATCTTAGTTATGAGGAAAGGTTGCGAGCACTGAACTTATTCTCTCTGGAGAAGAGACGCTTGAGAGGGGATATGATTTCAATTTACAAATACCGGACTGGTGACCCCACAATAGGGATAAAACTTTTTCGCAGAAGAGAGTTTAACAAGACTCGTGGCCACTCATTAAAATTAGAAGAAAAGAGGTTTAACCTTAAACTGCGTAGAGGGTTCTTTACTGTAAGAGCGGCAAGGATGTGGAATTCCCTTCCACAGGCGGTGGTCTCAGCGGGGAGCATTGATAGCTTCAAGAAACTATTAGATAAGCACCTGAATGACCACAACATACAGGGATATACAATGCAATACTGACACAAAATCACACACATAGGTTGGACTTGATGGACTTGTGTCTTTTTTCAACCTCACCTACTATGTAACTATGAGCGGATTGAGCCACCATTGGAGTGTTTGTTTCACTGTGGTCGGGACAGGAATGGACTTGTCTAGGGATGAGTGGCTGCCATCCCACTGGGACAGAATGTAATTCTGTAGAGGTCTCATGTGAATCTGCGCCCAAGTGATGGCTGGGATTGAAGACGTCATCAACCCTAGTACTGCCATTCCTTGTCTGATTGTAATGGCGTTGGTCCCCCTTAGAGAGGTTACTGCCTGCGTGATTTTTTCGTTCTTTGGTAAAATGGTTACTAGGTACTTGGTTGGGGGGCGGGCAGAAAATTCTATTGCATAGCCATCCGTTATGGTGCGTAAGATGAATTTTTTTGTTGCTTCCATCCACTGGTAGGAAAAAGTTGCGAGTCTGCCCCCAACCTGACGACGGTCATTATTTTTTGTTCTTTGGGTTAGGAGGCTTGAGGATGAATTCACCCTTGCCTTTTTTGTTTTGTCGTCCCCAGCGCTTCTTTGCTTCCGGCTTGTTGAATTTTTTGAATTGCCGAAAGGGCGCCTTCCTCCTTGCTTTGGTTTGGGGAAAACCCTTGTTTTTTGCTGCGGTTCTGTCTAGGAACGTTTCTAGTCCAGGCCCGAACAGTAGGTCTCCAGTGAATGGAATTCCGCACAGTCTGTTCTTAGAAGGGATATCGCCTTCCCAAGACTTCAGTCATAGGGCTCTTGGGGCTGAGTTGAGTAGCGCTGTGGCCCTTGAAGATATTCTGACAGTTTCAACTGAGGCATTTGCTAGAAAACTGTCGCTCTAGTGTAGGGATGGTTTTTATTAATTCTTCCCTAGGTGTGTCACTTTCCAGTAGTTCTTGTAGCTGGGTTAACCAGCTTATACTACTTCCTGTATAGCCCTGAGAATCCAAGATGGCGGCTAAACCACTTCCGGTTTCGTGTCACGGCCATTTCCAATTGTTTGACAAGCTGACAAGGATCAAAAAAAAAAAAATTAAAGGAGGTATAAATAAGAGGACAGGCATAGATACAGCAGCTTCCTGATGACGCAAACCCTATTGCGAAACGCGTAGAGGCTGCTGGGGACTTTTGTACTGCGTCCGATCATACGGGTGTGAGGTATGGAACGTACACCGCTGTGAGGAGACACTAGGACAGATTGAGACTCCGCTGTCCACATACACTGCTGTATTAGCTTGGTGCCGGCTTAGGGGCACCTAAACATGTGTTTGACTATGTTTTGAAAATTTTTTTAAATAAATGAGAGTTACATACTACACCATGATGGCTATCCACATGTTTTTGTGAGTATTATATAGAGCAAGAGACACTATTGTACTGCTTGAACAGGCTGCGATTGGACCCATCATAAACGGAGTGGTTATCCTAAGTGAATCAAAGGCGCATATTCTTACAGTATCTGGTGAGTGGCCATTGCAACAGGTGGTGGTGAAATCACATTAAGTGGTGAATTTGGAGCACTTTATATTGAAGAAACACTTTATTACTGCACAGGAGTGATCACTCACTGAGGACATCTAGTGTACTGTGATGCGCATGTTGAGGACATTTTTCAAAGAAAAAAATTTCTGCAAATTTTCTTGCACTGTGCAGCACATATATACATTGATATGGGAATTTTATGAATGAAGTAATATGATTGTATGATTTTAGTTTTCAGTTTATTTCTCACTTATATATATACCTACATATTTTTTAATATTTTGTTAGCACTAGCACTTTATACAGTGATTGGTAACACTATAAGATATTTCACCTAGATACATTTTGATCAGAAATAATATATGGGAAAGATACGTTTTTTGATATAAAGCCAAAAAAAAGAGAAAAATATCAATATACCAATATAGATGGCAGAGAAAAACACTTCATTATAGGATCAATATAGAATTTTTTTTTTTTTGCACAATTTGCACACTTTATGGTGGTTATTATACACAAAAGTTAGCGCAATCCACTTTTTACTATAACCAGATTAGTAAAGTGCAAGCTGTGCAAGTGCTGCCATGGTGCGCAGCGGTGCCATGGTGCTCTTTATTTCTTTTTTAAAGGAGCTAAGCAGATCTTTTAGATAACCTTGCGATTCTTTGGCCACCATTTTGTCTATGCATTTTTGACATAGGGCTTTTTTCCATTCAGGTGAAAACCGGTGGCCGCACGAAGCACATGCTTTGTTGCTTCTTGCTTTCCTCTGGGGTCTTTGCCTGAAATCAAGCATAAAAAAAGAAGGTCCCCGTGAGGTAGGCGGTTAAAAAACCTGTCAGTTTCGCAATGAGGCTAAGACAGAGGTGACCCTGGAGTATTCTGGCTTACCTTGGAGCCGTCCTGGCTTGCAGGATCTGGAGGGCTGGGTGGAGAAGCGTCAGGCAGGAAACTCTGCTTAGAGGAGCCCATTTAACTGCTTCCTGCTTAAGCTCCGGGCCCGCCCCCAGCTGACCCCGTGCAGGTTGGTGGATGTACCTGCACATACCACTGCTGCTGGTGTGCTCCTTCCTGAGCTTCCATTGCTGCGATAGATAGATAGATAGATAGATAGATAGATAGATAGATAGATAGATAGATCTTTTTTATTTTTTTAAATTAATTTAAAGTTTATTTTTTTCTTTTTTTTTAAATTTTTTTAAACTCCCGCCTCCTGGAAGTGATGTCCCCGGAAGTGCCCCGCTCTGTTTATCTCCTAGCAGTCTCTGGGAAAATGGCCGCTTACCAGAAGCAGTGGCGGCCTGTCCATAGGGGGCGCATGGGCGCCGCCCCCCTCTCCCCAAAAAAAAAAAAAAAAAAAATGTCCCTTTAAAAAAAAAAAAAAACTTCCTTTAACTGCACTGTGTTCCGGGCGGGCGCCGGACACGGTGCACTATGGAAGCGTCATGCCAATGCAATCCCGTGATTGCAGGCAAGACGCTTCATTTGCGGGGTTTTTTGATGCCCTGTGGCGCTATGCAGTGCGCCTCTACACGCTGATTGGGCCATTCTCGTTTGTGTCTTCCTGTCTGGGCGGTGCTGTCTCCCGGCGGCGTGTCACTTCCTGTTTCGGGCCGCTCTGTGTGAATGGAGAAGAGAGAAGACAAGGTACTGTGTCACTGACAGCCTATTCTTCTTCTCAGTCTGTGATCGGAGGGTGGAGGGAGCCGTGCTTCACCTCTGCCCTGCCAGGCATCAATCTCTGCTCCAGCCCTTCACCCGACAAATGTGCTGGAGCCTTCATTACACATCTGCTGTATGTGTAAATCACGGGGGCTCCCAGCACTGCGTCCTGGAGTCATGCTGTGCATTCTCTCTCTCTCTCTCTCTCTCTCTCTCTCTCTCTCTCTCTCTCTCCTCTCTCCATCTCTGTATATCTCTATCTACATATGTATATCTCTATCTAACTGCATGTCTATCTATCTGTATATCTATATAACTGCATCTATCTATCTATCTATCTATCTATCTATTTAACTGCATATATCTATCTATCTATCTATCTATCTATCTATCTATCTATCTATCTATCTATCTATCTATCTATCTATCTAATCCATTCTATCCCTCTGTGTGTCTATAGGCCCATCACGGGCGAGTGATGGCAAGGGGGGGGGGGTTGGTTGGGATTTTGTTTGCGCCCCCCTAAAAAAATGAAGCACCAGCCGCCACTGACCAGAAGTGACGCTTTTCTGGCATCAGCGCCATCTTGGTACACCCCGCAGCACCCCCACGAGGGAACCGGCTTGTTCTGTGGGGTGTAGAGGATGCCGAACGTGGCGGAAACAGAGGAATCGGGCGGGCGGACACTACCCCAGGAAAGAAGTGGAAGCTGTCCAACACCTACCTGTTCTGCGGCGCCTGTGGCCGGGGGTAAAGTATTCCCCAGGCTCTTCACTCCACCTCTGTCACACAGGCGATGTCTTGCTTGTCACCCGGAGAAAGATCCCAGATGGAAGCTGCAGCAGATCCCTTCACCAGCATGGAAAAAAACGGTATGGGGAAAATACCAGTGCATTGTTCCAGCTTGGGGGGTGGGGTGATTGCAGACCCCTCTGTAGGGGTGAAATCTCAAGCAGAACAAGTGTGTTCAAATTCGCTGCTCCTGCTTGCCCTCCCAAGGCCCGCTGGGCTGTATGGGATGCTGGCAGGGGGTCTCCTGCAACTAGCACAGAGACAAGTAAAATAATAAACATTTCTTTGCAGTTCCTGTGGGTCCAGAGGAAACACAAACAACTGAGGCATGTAGGCAAGACTGTGAAATTTATAAAGGTGGACTAATGTATTTCCTGTTTCAGGGAGGAGGAGCCTATCTCTCGGATGTTGCCCTGGAAGACAATTCGAGAAAAATATTTTTTTAATTTTTTTGGAAAGCATAGTGGAGGGTTAACACCCCTGTAATGTTTGTTTTGCTGTCTGTGCCCGTTCAGAAGATTTCACCTCAGCTCCTGTCTCTGCAAGGTTGGATTTTAAAAATGTGGGTTGTTGTGGAAACGAAGATTGGTGATAAAGCTTCAGTGGAGACACCTTTTTTCCCAACTCTAACAGGAGTGAATTTCCCTTCCTAGGGGTAGATTTCCTCCCACTTCCTGTTGTCTCCCTCCATTTGCAAGTCAGGTGTTTGTAACCCGGGGACCACCTGTATTCATTCAGTAATAGTCAGAGACACAGCTTAGAACCAGACAAATCAAGGCTTTGATGACCAAATACATGGAACGAGTGGTGCATTGCACCTTCCCTTAGGCTCGATTCACACCTATGCATGTTGCTTTTGAGCGTTTTTGGAGGTTTTTTTTTCATGCTTGCCACGTTTCTGAGCAGCGTTTTTGTAGCGTTTTTACAGTGTTTTTGCAGCGTTTTGCGTTTTTTTTTACAGTCTAAAAAAAATTTTAAAATAAACAAAAACGGCAAAAACGCTTCAAAAACGCTGCAAAAACAGTGCACTTGCGTTTTTGATGCTTGTCAATTGAATTCTATTACATGCAAAACGCTGCATTTTGCATGAAAAAAAGTCCCTGACCCTTTCCAAAAATGCAGAGATACAAAAAGGCATTGATGTGAACATGTTCCATAGGAACCCATGTTAAAAAATTCCCATGCATTTCTGCAAAATGCAAAATGCATCAAAAAACACACGGTCGGATTTTCCGATGGAAAATGTCCGATCGGAGCGTGTTGTCGGAAATTCCGACCGTGTGTGGGCTCCATCGGACATTTTCCATCGGATTTTCCGACACACAAAGTTGGAGAGCAGGAGATAAAATTTTCCGACAACAAAATCCGTTGTCGGAAATTCCGATCGTGTGTACACAAATCCGACGGACAAAGTGCCACGCATGCTCAGAATAAATAAAGAGATGAAAGCTATTGGTCACTGCCCCGTTTATAGTCCCGACGTACGTGTTTTACGTCACCGCGTTCAGAACGATCGGATTTTCCGACAACTTTGTGTGACCGTGTGTATGCAAGACAAGTTTGAGCCAACATCCGTCGGAAAAAATCCTAGGATTTTGTTGTCGGAATGTCCGAACAAAGTCCGACCGTGTGTACGGGGCATTAGAGTGGATCCCTACAAGAAGACTCCTCCACTGGAATAATAGTGGCCTTGTTAAGTCTACAGATTGGGGGGGGGGGGGTAAATCACAGAAGATTAGACCACTTTTTGACAAAGGTCTCTACAAAAGGGTAACATACAGGAAAGTGTTTTGGTAAGGTAAAAGGAGTCACAGGGAAATTTTTTTAGAGGATCACCCTCACTTGTGGGTCCCATAAGGGACAGTTGAATCTGTGGATGCAGAAGGGGAAACTTCAATCTGTAAGTTCTCCTGAACAGCACTAATAAGCGGCACCCCAGGCTCTCTATTTTTTACTTGCCAGCTTGGCTGCTGGTAACACCTCAGCTTCGCTATCAGTGGGGGAAGGAGGGAGCCTCTGCCTCCATTGAGATATCTGGAACTATGGGAGAGGAAGGCTCAAAGCCTGAGCCATCAGGTGTGGATGCAGTAGAGGAAGAAGGCAACTTTTCGTGGTCTTTTGTAAAAGTACCATTTCCTTGCAGGAAACAAAACCCTCCATAGCAGTAAAATTATTAAAAATTAGGGGTGGCCCAGAGGATCGTGATGTCACCTGAACCACATCTAAGAATGAAGCTGAGGCTTCAAGAACGGGGGGCTGACAGGCAATGCAGAGAGGGTCTGTAAGTTAAACAGTTCCATCCATCCCACAATTTGCACAAGAAGAGTGTGTGTGTGGGGGGGGGTTCTTTCAGTACAGTGCTGTCACCATCCAACCCGCCCTCAATCACTCTGTAAAGGCAACACGGTTAAAGTGTACAGACAGGGAATTTTCACATTCTGGTTACAGCACGCGGGAGACAATAGCAGAGGTACACCCCACTCCAGATCTGGCTGTATCCATATGCCATGTAATATCACCCCTCCAGCTTCCAAAAATGCAGAGATAAAGATAGGGAGGACAACTGCAGTGAAAACCCACCCAAAAAGGTTTTCATGTGGAAGCAGTGCGAATCTTCTCAGTGTCCTCTATTGGCCACTGCACTGGAGCTGCAGCAGAGTTCCTATCTTGGGTAGAATACCCAAATTAGAGCAGGACTCTCTGCAATGTCTGAGGGGTGTTGGGGAAGGATAGGCACTCAGCCTACAGAAGAAGGTAAGCTGAAAGTTGGTGGATAGCTTTGGGGCAAGGGTAACCACAGGGGATCCAATATACCCTTCCCAGGGAGACTCATATAGCCATGTAGTTCCACAAGATCTTCTGATTGTCAGAATCTCCAGGGATTAGCCTATGTCTGATGTTGATCTGTACATTGTGTGCCCAATCATGGCACCATGATGGAACAAGGCTAAAGCCACCGTACACATCCACTGAGGGTAGGTACCCTCTGGGCACCCAACCAAAGGCAGAGTTGTCGCGGCCAATATAACCAGTGCAAGGAACTGCATGCGATTGGAGGTGGTGCTGGAATGAGTACCAGGATCTACAGTATATATCCAGCCTGTCACTCACTCTGCAGTCGATTAAAACACTATTTCCAGGTGCAAAACAAAATTAAAATAGTAGAGGAAATACTTTATAGGTCCTAACTCCTAAGCACTAGCCCAAAAAACTGAATGCGTGTTGCAGATGGGGGTTTTGGCCACCAGCAGGGGCTGCCGCTGGTTTGTGTTCTAATCTTTTTGGTTGTACCCAACTACTCCTGCAGGTGGCACAATACCCAATGGTCTCAATCTACTGATGCAGCTGTGTCCTTCAATGAGCTAAAGAGAAATTTCAATTTCCTATCGTTTCATAATGGCCACATAATGCATGCAGACTGAGGCCTTGCCAAAGCACTTCTATAGTGTGAAACGCATCAACCTACATATGAATGTAGATTCGTGACCATCTGACTGTAAGCGCACTTCATTTATTTTCTTTAGTTTATTACACAGATATTGGTGTTTTTTTGTTGCAGCTGCAGTTTATTATTTTTAATTGCTTTTTAGCGCAGGTTTTTTTCCTCTTTATACTTTATGCCAATAGAATCCCTAAGAAATATAGAGATAAATCACCTTACAGTCTTATAACATTTACCTAGAAAATTCAAGTTAGACTTACTGGTAACTTGTTTTCCAAGAATCTTTCAGGACTCCCCTTGCAAACAGGAAACACCTCTTCCACCAAACTTTAAAAGGAGGCTCCTTTTCACACATTGTCAGTAGTAGTAGAGAACCTCCGGCCCCAAAATGGAACACATAATCGAGATATTAGTCACAGTGTATATTATATATATATATATATATATATATATATATATATATATAAAAATAAACAATAGGGCGGGATGCTGCTATCCTGAAAGACTCTCGGAAAACAAGTTACCGGTAAGTCTAACTTGAATTTTCCCTAAACGTCTTTCAGGACAGCACTTGAGAGGATAATAGAGACTTACCCCCCCTAGGGAGGGACCACAGCCTGCAGAACCTTTCTGCCAAAAGCCTGATCCCCTGCTGACAGGAGATCCAGTCTGCAATGACGGACAAACGTTAATTAGCTTGACCACGTATGCCGCCTTACAAATCTGATCTGGGGTGGCACCAGCTTTTTCTGCCCATGTAGTGGCCTGGGCTCTCGTTGAATGAGCCCTAATTCCCAGCGGGGAAGATAAACCCATTTGAGAATAGGCTACAGAAATAGCTGTCTTAAAGGGGTTGTAAAGGTGTTTTTTTTTTTTTTAAAAAATAACAAACATGTTATACTTACCTTCACTGTGCAGCTCGTTCTGCACAGAGTGGCCCCGAACCTGGTCTTCTGGGGTCCCTCGGCGGCTGTTTCAGCTCCTCCCCGCAAGCATTTACCACCTACATGCGAGCTCCCTCGCACGGTGGTGAGTGCTTGCGGGCGCGCTCCCGTGATACAGCCGGCGGCTATAGCCGCTCGCTGTATCACTCGGCCCCGCCCCCCGGCGCGCCGCGTCATCGGATGTGATTGACAGCAGCGCGAGCCAATGGCTGCGCTGCTTTCAATCCATCCACTGCAGCCAATCAGCGACCAGGCTGAGCTGCAATGAAGCTGCCGAGGACGAGGAGCGAAGATTCGAGGCGTCAGGTAAGTAAAACGGGGGGGCTGGGGGTGGCGGTACTGTCAAAAGTTTTTTCACCTTAATGCATAGAATGCATTAAGGTGAAAAAAATTTTACCTTTACAACCCCTTTAAGCCATCTAGCCAATGATCCTTTTGATGCTTGTTGGCCTTTTTTGTTTCCAGAAAAAAGAACAAATGAATCTGAAGTTCTAAACCCTCCTGTTACTTCCAAATAATGTAATAGGATACGTCTTACGTCCAAGTTGTGAAACTGCTCTTCCTTTTCACCCGAAGGGTTAGCACAAAAGGTTGGTAGAGTAATCTCCTGAGACCTGTTACTAAAGCTTGCCACTTTTGGCAAAAAACCTGGATCTACTTTAGGCTGGGTTCACACTGCTGCGGTGCGGGAACGCAGCGAATTTACTGCGGGTTCCCGCATCGCACCAACTCGCACGGCAGTTCACACTGCCATATGCGAACTGCTGGGGAGTGTCATACAATGTTAATGACAACCCCAGTTCAGCCCGCATATCGCAATGCGAACTGACAATTCGGACATTTTCGGATCGCATAGGTGTGAACACCCATGCGATCCGATTTTGGTCTGAACAAAAAAAAGGGTCCTGTGCGAGTTTGGACCGAATGCGGTGCGATATCAGCCATACTATCTGTATGGCTGATATCGCACAGCACAGACATCGCATGTGATGTGAACAGCAGTGCGCTGCGAATCACATGCGATGTCTGCCACCGCAGCAGTGTGAACCCAGCCTTAAGGACAACTCTATCAGGAAAAACTGACAAAAAAGGCTCTTTTACTGATAGGGCATGCAGTTCGCTGATCCTTCTTGCTGAAGTAATTGCGACCAGAAAAATAGTTTTCAAAGTAAAATTCTTTAGGGATATGGCCTGTAAAGGCTCAAATGGTTCTTTTGCCAGAGCTTGCAGAACCACCGAGAGATCCCAGTTTGGGAAATGCCTCATCGGGACCGGTCTAGACCTGGAAAGTGCTTTGAAAAATCTCATGATCAGAGTTTCTGAAGATAAGGATCTCTCCAGATAAACTCCTAAAGTGGCCACCTGCACTTTAAGAGTGCTGACCGCAAGATTCTTGTCTGCACCTTTTTGCAAAAACTCCAGCACTGAAACTAGGTCTTTAACCTCCCTATGTTCTGAAAGACAGAAAGAAACAGACTTTCCATACTTTGTCGAAAATATCCCTGGTTACATTTTTCCTACTGGAAAGCAACATAGTAGTTAAATGTTCTGAAAAGCCTTTGCTTCTCATTAATTGCTCCTCAGATACCAGGCAGTGAGTTTTAACCTGCCTACATCTGGATGATGCACTGGCCCCTGAATCAACAGATCTTGACTGAGCGGAAGATGCCAACATGGTTTGATCGCCAACTGAAGAATCAAGCTCTCTTTGGCCAATATGGAGTACCGTATATACTCGAGTATAAGTCGTTCCGAGTATAAGTCAAGGCCCTAATTTACCACAAAAAAAAAAAATGGGAAAAACGTATTGACCCGAGTATAAGACGAGGGTGAGAAATGCACAGCTACTGTAAGTGGAAAAGAGGGTCAACAATGCCCATTTGCAGCATCACTGTGCCCATTTGCATGCCTCACTGTGCCCATTTGCAGCCATAGGTCCCCTGAACTTCAGACTTGGTAGTTAAGGGTTCCTAGATGCCCCCTGAGCTGCAGCCAAAATTTGGGGTCTCTGAACCCAAAGGGTCCCGAAATGACATTGCTGAAGATAGACACAGTTGACCGAATTTGGGGCCCTGTATCTTGCGGCCACTTAGTGCTAAGAACCCCAAATTTGGTGTGCAAACCCAGTGGAACTAGCACCATAAAATTTCCAAAGCTGGAGTTTCTAGCACCAAGTGGCCCCGAGATACAGGGCCCCAAAAATCAGTTCAGAAAATGTCAAGCACTTTTCTGCAGCAGAGAATGACATTTTCCGAACCAGTTTTGGGGCCCCGTATCTCAGGGCCACTTGGTGCTAGGAACCCCAGCTTTGGATATGTTATGGTACCAGTTCCACTGGGTTTGCACACCAAATTTGGGGTTCCTAGCACCAAGTAGCCCTGAGATATGGGGCCCCAAATTCGGTTCAGAAAATGTTAAGCACTTTTCTGCAGCAGAGAATGACATTTTCCGAACCGATTTTGGGGCCCCGTATCTCGGGGCCACTTAGTGCTAGGAACTTCAGCTTTGGATATGTTGTGGAGCCAGGTCCACTGGGTTTGCATGCCAAATCTGGGGTTTCTAGCACCAAGTGGCCCTGAGATACGGGGCCCCAAAGTCGGTTCGGAAAATGAAAATTTTTGCTGCAGAAAAGTGCTTGACTCGAGTATAAGTCGAGGGGGGCACTTTCAGCACAAAAAAATGTGCTAAAAAACTCGACTTATACTCGAGTATATACGGTAATCAAAATTATTGATACTGTCTCCTTCAGTATTTTTCTCAACATTAGTGGGATTAACCGGAATGGAGGAAAAGCATACCCTAGGTGAAAATCCCATGGATGTGCCAGAGCATCTATCCCCTAAGAGCAATTGTCTCTCTGAAGGGAGAAAAAATTCGGGAGCTGCGTGTTTTGTTTTGAAGCAAACAGGTCTACCTGCGGAAGGCCCCAAGTACTGGTGATTAATGCAAATACCTCCCCTGTTCAGACTCCACTCTGGTTCCTGAACTTTCTGTCGGCTCAGATAATCCGCCACTTCATTTAATGTGCCTTTGAGATGAACTGCGGATAGAGATAGTAAGTGGTTCTCTGCCCACTCCAGAATCTCTACTGACAGTAAGTGAAGAGCCCTGCTTCTTGTGCCTCCCTGTTTGTTCAGGTAGGCTATGGTAGTGGCATTGTCCGACAAAATCTGGACATGGCAACCTATGAGGTCTTGAGAGAAGAAAGCTAATGCTAGGGCACCCGCTTTTAGCTCTCTCCAATTTGAGGATTTTTGGGCCTCGAACTGGGACCATGTTCCCTGTGCTAAGGCCTGACCTATGTGGGCCCCCCATCCCGCAAACTGGCGTCTGTTGTGACCACTTTTCCGTTCGGAAAAGACCAAAGAAGACCTCTGTGCAGTACCACCTGAATTTTCCACCACCAAAGTGAACGTTTGACTCTGGTGGGGATCTTTATTTTCGTATCCAAACTCTGTCCTGTGGTTCCATGTTCTTAGAAGGAACCTCTGGAGAGGTTAATGTCCCCAGAGCCGACATAACTTTTCGGACTGAAATCAGTTGATTTGTTTGTAGTGTCATTATTACTCTTTGAACCTTGATCTTTTTCTCCTCTGGGAGAAAAATCTTTTGCTCCACCGAATTTATCAAGTAACCCAGAAACAGTACTTGCTGAGCTGGAATGAAATTCGATTTTTGAACATTCACTATCCACCCTAGTGACTCCAAATGACTGCGGGCTCTGTATAGATCCTCCTGCAACTTTTCCCTGGATGGGGCAAAAAAAGAGAAGAAGGTCGTCCAGATATGGAATCACCGCAATCCCCCGGAGTCGAAGAGGGGAGAGAGCTTCCGCCATTATTTTCGTAAAAATACGAGGAGCTGACGACAGGCCCAAGGGAAGGGCCCTGAACTGAAGATGTATAATCTCTTTGCCCATATTCACCGCAAACCTCAGGAATCTCTGGGACTGAGGTGCTACAGGAACATGAAGATAAGCATCCCTCAGATCGATTGATGCCATAAAGCAATCTTTTGTCAGAATGTTCCTGACTGTGAAAACTGAGTCCATACAAAACTTTTTGTATAGGGCTGACTTGTTCAGGGGTTTTAGGTTGAGGATAAGACGGAAGTTTCCAGATGGTTTTCTTATCAGAAAAATGTGTGAATAGAAGCCCTGACCCTGTTCTTCTGGGGATACTGGTATCACTACCCTCTGGTGCCTCAGATCCTTTAAAAGGTTCTTCATGGCCAGAGCCTTTGTTAGATCCCTTGGTAAGTTTGTTACAAAGAATCTTTCTGGTGTGCGATCCGAAAACTCTATCCTGTAATCTTGGGACAGCATGTCTAAAATATATTGACTTTCTGTCATGCTGGCCCAAAGGGGGAGGAAACTTTGAAGCCTCCCCCCACTGGTACGCACAAGTCATTGCGTTTTACCAGAGGCTGCAGGAGGATGGAAAAGGACATTTCCTTTTCCCTTTCCCTTCTGCGATGCCCAACTTTTTCTTTTCTCCTGGGGTTTGGTTTGTTCTTGAGCCCTTTGGGAACGAAAAAAAAACCATTTAACTGGCTGTTTTTTCTTTTTGATTGGGAAAGACTTCTTTTTATCAGCTGTTCTATCTAGAACCGCATCTAAGTCAGGACCAAAAAGCAAGTCTCCCAGGAAGGGTATCCCACACAGCTTGTTTTTGGATGCCGCATCCCCCAGCCAAGTTTTCAACCACAGAGCCCTTCTGGCCGAGTTAGCTAAGGCAGCAGATCTAGCTGTCATTTTAATTGATTCCGCTGATGCAACAGCGGCAGAGTCGAGAATCAATCCAAAATTTCTTGTTTTGGTGAGTCTGCTAAGATATGGGCCTTTAAGTTGATCTAACCAGAACTCCATATTCCTGGATACCACCGTAGTCGCCATAGCAGGTTTAAGATTTCCCATGATGGATTGCCATGCCCTTTTTTTAGTAGCTGGTCCATCCTTTTATCCATGGGATCCCTTAACACCCCAATGTCCTCGAATGCCAAATCTGTTGACCTCGAGACTTGGGAAAACGCGGCATCTAGTTTGGGGCTTTTGTTCCAAACCGCCGCTGGATCATCATCAAAAGTGAAACGCCTTTTTAAGGCTTTGGGAAAGAAAGGTTTTCTCTCTGGCTCTGTCCACTCTCTTAATAGTCTCAGAAATAACTGAGTGTACTGGGAAATTTTTGTGTTCGCTGAGCCCTGCATACATTTTGTCATGCAGAGATAACTCCTTTCTTTCCTCTTCCAGACCCAGTGTGGTATAGATTGCTTTTAACAGGCCATCTACCTGTTCTAAAGACAATTTAAATTTTGAAGGTAAATTTTCTCCTTCTTCCCCCTCATCAGAATCCTCAGATTGAGAGGGGGAATGTCCCTCTTGGGTAGGAGATGCCTCAGTCTCCACCGTCGGGACTATAAGTGAGCCTTGAGAGGACTGTGAGGTGGTAGGCTGACTCAGGGATGGGTTTGCTAGCGAAGAGCGAAATGATTAGATAGTCGCATCAAGTTCTTTTTTAACAGATGCAATCAAGTCGCTGCAAGCGGAAGAAGCTTCTTCTTTAACTAGCAAATCAATACAGGCTTGACACAACGTCTTCTTCCATCCTTCAGGTAGTTTGGATTTACATGATGGGCATTTCCTTTTTGCCACTGAATCAGAGCTCTTGGCCTGCCATAAGACAAAAGGAAGAAACCATCCCAGTAAGACAACCTGTTCTTTTTCCAAGGATGCTCACCACAGGTGCACAGTAAGAACTAAACTGCCTCATGTGCCCAGACAGGCCCCTGCCACCGGGGGGGGGGGGGGGGGGGGGGAAGATATAGAGAGAGAGACCCCACAGTATGAGGAAAGTATACAACTGCCCCTTACCTGGGCCTTGCTGGTGCCTGTCCCACTCGCTGCCGCCATCGATTCCATCGAGGAGCGCTTGCTGTGTTGTGTGGCACAAACGCCGGTTCCGGACTCCAATAGCGCCAGTGCGTCGGACCGGAACCGCTAAATAAGCACCAGCCCCGTTCCTCCCCTTTCCCTCTGCGAATTCCGGCAGAAATGACGCCGTACGCCTGTTCCGTGGGCACCGCCACCTTCTCGGATGCCTCACTTCCAGCCGATGAAGATGGCGGCGGTGAAATAAGCAACAGGCGGTGGATCGAAGTAAAAAACACAACAAACGGTCACCGCCTGCCTTACCGCCGCCCAGGAGCGATGCCCACAACAGTCAGACTCACCCTGAGCCCAGGTGAAGAGGAAGAGGTAGCCCAGCCAGCAGCACCTAACCTCAGCTGTGGAATGGGAGGAACAGCTCTCATGAGGTAAAAAAACATTTGATGAAAAAGCAGGAAACCTGAGCTCCCAGGACCGCACCTCAGAGCCCTGGCTTCCCCACGAAGTGTTCCCTCCGGAGAAAACACAAAAACTGACAATGTGTGGAAAGGAGCCTCCTTTTAAAGTTTGGTGGAAGAGGCGTTTCCTGTTTGCAAGGGGAGGAGTCACTCTCTCAAGTGCTGTCCTGAAAGACGTTTAGGGAAAATATTTTTTGGAGTTGACTGACCCTTTAAAATTTGTTTTGGGACTGAATTCCATAAAATTTCTAGCAGAGGAGACTCCAGAATATCTTGTTTTCATTAGTACAACCTACTAAAGATTAATAAATCAAAACTGTTACATGTTGAGTCCAGAAAATAAAAATTAGCATTTGATTGTCTTGTTTTATTATTTAATATTTCATAAAAATATAACAAAAAGACTTAAACACCACAAAGCCAATGCCTTTCATTTCAGCGGCATAGTTAACAAAGATCCAAGTACAAAAACCTACAAAAACTATTATTTTGCGGTCTACTGAAATCTGATAAAAGGTGAAATACGATTGGTTGTTGCCAAGTGTTTTAGCATTCAGATCACAATTAATCAACATATTTGCCAAAAGCATGTTCTGAACAATTATAATCTACAAAATTACAGTAACCAAGAATCCCAGTACAACTGTTAAGCCAAACTTTTGTTTAAAAAAAACTTCAAAATGCTTTAGTTAATTTTACAGATTTGACATTTGTTTGTTCGATTGAGTCCTGTTCACCATATATTTGGATTTATCATTTTTCAATTGGATACACAGTAATAGCATGGTGAAATCGAAGTTTGTCAGGGACTAACTGAAACCCTATAGGAACTGATACAGTGGCCTTAACACGGAACTGAAAAAAAAAAAAAAAAAAAAAAAAAAAAAAAAAGGTTCTCATTCTCTGCAATTATGAGAGCACCAGAATGCTGCTAATGGTGTGGCCATCACTAGGAAGTCGTTTTATTGCGGATTAAAAATTCCACAAACATTTTATTCTAGCAAGGGAACGCACTGTCATAATCACAGCCACACAGAGGCTTCCACAAATAGGAATCTCTTGTATCTTAATTATGAAGGATGTCCTGCAGTTCTCAACAAGCAGACATGACATGGTCCCAGTCAGGGAGCGGGAGCTATCAGTTCTGTATTTAAAATGGTTTTTACCATTACTGGAATATATTTCTGCAGGTAAACCACTTGTCTACTGGGCACTTTAACCCCCTTCCTGCCCAGGCCAATCTTCAGCTTTCAGCGCTGTCACACTTTGAATGACAGTTGCGCGGTCATACAACACTGTACCCATATGACATTATCATTTTTTCACACAAATAGAGCTTTCTTTTGGTGGTATTTTATCACCACTGGGTCTTTTATATTTTGCTGAACAAACGAATGTAGACCCAAAAAAAATGTTTTTCTTAGTTTCCGTTATAAGATTTTGCAAACAGGTAATTTTTCTCCTTCACTGATGAGGCTGCGCTAATAATCCTTCACAGTTACTGTCTCTCTCTGTCCTTATGCTGTGAGTGAGGAAAGGAATGCCGATAACCTGTTGTTTACATCGTGATCAGCTGTCATTGGACACTGTGTCTGAAGGTGCGTGGTTCCGGAAGGACATAAATAGACATCCTTCCAAAACTGGACAATCGCGCTATAGCCATCGTTTGGCTATAGCATGGTCAGGAAGTGGTTAAATAATAATATGTGCTGCAGTACCATGCACTTTTATGAGAAAATATCCTGTTCTCTTTGTGTGAAATTCCTGGTGCTCCTCTGCTTTCCTATCAAAAACTGACCACGCTAGGCATGAGAGTACAGCATGGACAGTTCTCTAGTTGTGTTGAGAACTCAGTGTGCTCTCCTCCAATAATCAGCCTTGAGCAGACATGCCCCCGCCCCCTGCAGCCACTCACTGGGAAGTTTAGTGTGCCGCTGTTTTTCCACCTCCACCACCTCCTTATGCAGCTGAGAACAGAGGATATGTGGCCATTTATGAAAAAAAAAAAAAGTGTGTGTAAGGCTCGGTTCAAACCGGAACACTGTCCGTCCCTGTTCTCCATTTCAGGGATGGATCTTTCATTGAATTCGGCCCGAAACTAAGCCAAAGATGCACAGCGTTTCTGTGCAGTGTGCGCTCCGGACCTGCCCCGGAGATATGTGAACTGACTCCATAGAGAAACCCACATCCAATTGGCATAGGTGTGAACCCAGCCTAAACGTTGTAGTGACTAGGGATTATGGAGCTGATCTGGCATACGTAAAGTTTGAGAAACTTAAAGCATAGATATAAGATTATCCTGTTACAGAAAAATAATATTTCTTCGAAAGGCCACTTGAACAACCTCAAAGTCGAACCAAAGTAGTGCAGGGACTACTTTGAAGTCGCACAGATATAAATGGTACTCATTGGAAATCATGGGGTACAACTTGTCATGCGAGTCCCAAGTCATAGGACAAGTCGCACAAGTGTGAAAGCGGTCTTAAAGAAATGCTGTACTTTTTCCCAGACAACTCATAGCACATTGTTCTTCAGGGAAGATTCAACAGTTAAGGTTTTTCCCAGTAAGCTACCTCTGTATTACCCAAGGATAGTGATGGCGAACCTTGGCACCCCAGATGTTTTGGAACTACATTTCCCATGATGCTCATGCACTCTGCAGTGTAGTTGAGCATCATGGGAAATGTAGTTCCAAAACATCTGGGGTGCCAAGGTTTGCCATCACTGCCCTAGGATGACCGGGCACTATGGAGGTACTTAACTCACCTCTTTGTCCTCAAGAGGCATATACATGCCTATGTGAACAATTGCAATTTTATGGAAATATGTTTTTCAAACTAGTTCCAAACATTTGATATCTACTGTATGAGTAGTTCAATGGAATTGGTAATGTAATGCTGTGAAAAAGCTTGTATCTTGAAAGCAGAGTAAAAGACAAACTGTATGTCTTAGTACAGGTTTTCTTTAACATGGCCCACCTACTGAGTTTCTACTGTGAAGAGAGACAAGAGAGAAGAGATCGATTTAAAGAAGTGAGATCCCAGAGAAGGTCTACTGCTGCTTTTGTTGCTGCTTATACAGGAGACATCTGCACATTCCTGTTGCAGCTCTGGCTATGTGTGCAATAGTTTTGCAGTGGTACCTTTCATTTACACGTCAAAGCAGGAAAATATCCAAGAGCCGGTAATGACAAAATACATTAACCTCTTCACACTGGCCACACACATATATGTGGCCTCTCTGCTTGTGGGCCTTCACACTAAGCAGTCTCATATATGTGTCCATGTGCGAACTCCCTGTGCAGTCCTATCACAGTAGCTGGCAGGTATTGGTAAGCTCCCGATGCATACTAGCGATCTGGAGCTTTCTGATCATGTGACCACTATGACAGTCAATCACAGCGGTCACATGATCCGAATGCCCACCTCTTGGCTTTCAGAACGCTTAAAGAGCTGGGAGGCGGTTGGCGGGAAGGGGTTATTTATTTTTGGATTTTAGGTCTTTTTGTTCAGCTGCATGTCACTGGGAACATGAATTACGCATCTGTTACTTATTTGCATGATAATCAGTAGCAGGCCAGAGTTTGCATTATAGAGCAGCAGGAAGAAGCAGGAAGTATCCAGTGCAGGTAATGTACAAGATGTTTTTTTCTCAACTCATTGGATCTATTAAAAAAAACAAAAAAAAAACAAAAAAAACACATTAGTCAACAGGTAACTCAAGAAACATGAAATTAACATTGGGTAACTAGAACCATTAAGATTCTATTGCATCAGTCAAAAAAAAGTAAAAACACCAGCCACTACTACAGCAATGAGAGAAATGGACTACACTAGGAGGGGCTCCATTGCACAGCCATCCCACCATAAGAGAAGGAAAAATGCTGCATTTCCAACAAGAGCAGTTCACACACCACAGCTTTCTTGTGGTGTGTGCTGAAAATAGGTACTGGACGCAGTACTTTAAAGCGGAACTCCAACCAAAAGTGGAAGTTCCGGCCTTAAGGCCTCCTCCTACACTCCTCTAACATTTGCTCTTTGGGGTGGGGGGGGGCGGGTACCTGGTTTTGGCAGGTACCCGCTCAGATCGCCCAAGTTCTCCTTCCCGCAGTTTTCTGCGACACGTCACAGGTCCCAGAAGACTGCGGGACCATTCACAATGTGCATGGTGGCCTGCGCATGCCCAGTGGGTGCCGGCTGTGAAACTGCAAGCGGATCACAGCGCTGAACCCTGGTAGATGGGAGTGTCTGATTATTAAAAGTCAGCAGTTACAGTTTTTGTAGCTGTGGACCCATTTTTCATAAAACTGACTGGAGCTCCTCTTTAACCGCTTCACGCAGATATACTGCGGCAGAAGGGCACGTACAGGCAGAATAACGTACCTGTACGTTGCGCCCCCCCTTTAAGAAGCAGCTTGCTTGCGCGCGAGCGCCGCGAGTGTGATCGCGGGTCCCGCAGACTCGATGTCCATGGGGATACCCGCGATCATCTCGCAGAGAGGAAGAACAGGGAAATGCTAATGTAAACAAGCATTTTCCTGTTCTGCCTAATGACACTGATCACAGTAATCGGGAGCGGTGATCAGTGTAGTGTCACACGTAGCCCCTCCCCCCTACAGTTACACATTTATACAGTAATCAGTGCATTTTTAATCGCACTGATCGCTGTATAAATGTGAATGGTCCCAAAATAGCGCCAAAAGTGTCCGATCTGTCCACCATAATGTCGCAGTCATGATAAAAATCGCTGAACGCCGCCATTACTAGTAAAAAAAAAAAAAAAAAAAAAAAAATTATAAAAATGCCATAAAACTATCCCCTATTTTGTAGATGCTATAACTTTTGCGCAAATCAATAAACGCTTATTGCGATTTTTTTTTACCAAAAATATGTAGAATACGTACCGGCCTAAACTGAGGAAATTTTTTTTTTTTTTAATATATTTTTTGGGGATATTTATTAAAGCAAAGAGTAACAAAAATATAGCTATTTTTTTCAAAATTGTCGTTTTTTTTGCTTATAGCGCAAAAAATAAAAACCGCAGAGGTGATCAAATACCAGCAAAAGATAGCTCTATTTGTGAGAAAAAAAAGCATGTCAATTTTGTTTGGGAGCCACGTCGCACGACCGCGCAATTGTCAGTTAAAGCAACACAGTGCCGAATCGCAAAAAGTGCTCTGGTCTGGGGCTTAAGTGGTTAAGCACAGCGACACAGCGCCCCCCCCCCCCCCCCCACCCCTAATCGAAATGCCTCTGTAGTGAACAGAACTGTACTGAAATGTCATTTGTGACATTTCAATAAAGTTATGGGGAAAAAAAAAAAAAAAGGGCAAAACGGGGTGATGCCCAGGGATTGGCTCATTGGCACTTTGTCCCCCTAGAGCACTCCAGTGGCTGTATATTCAGCATGTCGCTGATGTGAACAAGCCCTTAGGCACTGGAACAAGTGTCAGCATGGTAAGTTTCCGCTATTCCTTTTCTGATGACAGCTCATTTTTTTGTATTTCCCCTCATTTTCGTTCCCAGTGACAGTGGTCACCAGTATATACAGTAAATCTCTCCAGTGAGGACAGAGACAGCAATAAAAACCCAGCAGTGGTACTAACCCCCTCACCAAGCTGAAAACCAAAGATGTCTATGGTATATCTGCTTCCAAACACTTCAATAAAATGCCAGCAGCTTCTGATTTAGAACATAGTTTAAAATTATTGAGTCACTTTATGAGAAAGATGGCAATGCAGAGCACCTCAGGCTATTGGAAGCACTCATCAGAGCACAGGGATGTTTTATGCATTTTTGGAGAACCTGGCAGCAGTTAGGGCCAATTCTCTATCCGTGTTGGATAAAAGCAAGGGAACCCAAGAATGAAGAAGAGGAGGAAGGAGGAAGAATCTGGCATTCAATACACTGGAATCAGTTCTTGGCACCTGATTTTGGAATTGGCGTTTGTTGACACAGGACTGATTTGGCACCGGTTAGGCAGTTAACAAGTCTTTTTGACCAGTAGTTAAAATGTTTTAGGGAATTTTAGCCTACTACTACGTAAAGTGGACCTAATCCCTCAAAGACCCAGCATTGTTAGAAACTCCTCCACTCCATGCTAACACCTGAGCTAGGCTCTGCCCATCGGTGCTTCATAGCAGAGACGAGTACGGGAATACCCGGAACACATCTCAAAACCCAAAATTTCCATTTCTTTGTTCTACAATGAGCTGTGGGCTGGGTCATGTGTGATATCAAAAACTAAAAGGCACTGCAGTAGACTTGTGTGAGGGTGGTTCAATATTTCATGCCTTTTCTTCTCAGGACAATATCCGCCTCTCTATGGCTAGCAACTACAAAGAACATGCATTTAAACCCCTCCAGGAGCAGCACACAAGCAGGATAGAATGTCAAAGAGAAAAGCAAATTGTGTACTTACTTTCTTGCTGCACAGCCAAGAATCCAACTCCTGCAGAGAAATAATTAGACTTTTAAAATGTGACAAATGTGACTGTATATTGATTACAAACACTATGCAGCATGTATATCAGCAGTGGTGAAGCAAAGATTTAAGAACCGGTTCACACTGATATGTGCATGCCCCCGTGTGGTCCGGTTTTGGACAGCCAATTCATTTGAATGGGCTGCAAAATGCACTGGAACGTGGAAAAAAAAGCCCTACTTTTTCAGCTCACGCCACACTAAACATCTCTGTAAAACTATGCGATTTGGTGGCCACAAACGCCGTGCATTTGCCATTACCAATTAATTGGCACTTGCACCCATCCTATAAGGGCAGTACATTCACTTGCAGTGTGGGAAAAACACAGAGAATGCACCTTTCCTGCACAATGTTTTTGTGTAAACGGGTCCTAAACATGGTTTATTTTACACAGTCTTCTCCTTTAACCACTTGCTCTGAAAGGTTTCACCCCCTTCATGACCAGATCATTTTTTGCTATTCAGCACTGTGCTACTTTACCTGGCAATTATGCGCTCATGCAACACTGTACCCAAATTACATTTATATCATTTTTTTCACACAAATAGAGCTTTATTTTGGTGGCATTTGATAACCATTGTTTTTTTTACCCATTATGTAAAACAAGATGATCGAAAAAAAAAAGTCTTTTTTTTTTCTCAAGTCAACTTTGTTATAAAACATATCCAATAAAATCAAATTTCTTCCTAAATTTAGGCCAAAATGTATTCTGCTATGTTGCAAGTTCTGGCAGGGATCGGGGCTGATCCTGCCAACACTGCATTTTTGGGGACACTATTACTGGGGACACAAGTATAGTTCGGATCGTGATCAAGATATTGATCCGTACAGACACTATACTAGTAATGCTGGTGATCAGCTACTTATAGTGTGATTGTGATAGTGTGGTGGGCAATCTGGCGCTAACTAACTTGCTGGGAGGGACACTGACTTCACAAATGATACTAATACAGTGATAATACTGTACAGTGGAACCTTGGTCTACGAGTAATGCGGTTAACGAGCGTTTTAAAAAGACAAGCAACCTCTTTTTTTAAATTCTGACTCAGTTTGCGAGTGGGCGCCGGAGACACTTGGAACATTTCGGAGCCGTTCAGAAATACTCCGTTCCCGAGCCTTTCAGAGTTCAGCCGAGTTATCCGAGTATTTCCGAGGCTCTCCGGCGCCCCCCCACCTCTGGTCACATGTAATAGAAGTCAATGCGGAACGAATTATCTTTGTTTCCATTGACTTCTATGGGGAAACTCACTTTGATATTCGAGTGCTTTGGGTTACAAGCATTCTCCTGGAACGGATTATGCTCGTAATCCCAGGTTCCACTGTAATAATGACATTGGCTGGGTGACATGGGTGATCAAGAGGGCAGTCAAAGGCTTAACTGTGTGCCGCTTGTACTCACTAATCTGGCCATTTTTCTCTCCTTGCTTTCAGTTCGAGATGGCAGGGAGAAATCCAAGCAGAGCCTGTGTTTAAAAACAAAAGATCTGTGCTGTGATTGGCCAAAGCTAATCAGCAGGTATACAGCCTAAATGATTGGCTGTAACCTGCTCATAAACTCGCGCTGTGTCCAAATTACAGCACGGGTCTGCAGCATGAGCATCTAAACCAGAAGTACCCGTGCAACGCCGTGCCACCCGCTAGCAGTAAATGTACTGTAAATGGGAGACAGGTGGTTAAATATTTGTAAAATGAACATTTTATATAAATACCACCCATGGTTTATACAGGTGTGTAAGCTATAAAAGGAAAAAGAAGAAATTTGATTTCATAACACTTTAGACAAAAAAAAAAAAAAAAAATAATATGAAAAGTCAATTATAGTACCTTTTTTGTAGCGAAAAAAAACAATAAGTCCAATAAGGAAGAACACTGATCCTAGGACAAAGCCAACTATACCAGTCAGTTTCTTGTTTCGAGCAGATTCTGGAGTTTCATACTCTGCAAAGCAACATAACAATACTGGGATTAGTATTTGAAGTGTTACTAAACTCAGGTCTCCCACAGTACACAGAACATGGAAATGCAATTATTTTAGTAAATATAAACTGCTAAATACCTTTTTTTATCAGCAGTATATAGCAGTCTTTTGACTTCTATCAGTGTCTGGTTAAAGCTTGTAGGAGGATTTTTCATTCTGTTCTGAATGTATTATGAGGCCGCAGGACCCCTGACCCTCTGTCTGGACAGTGCCGATTGGCCCTGTGTTGATCACATGCACCCTCCCAAGAAAAAAAAAAAAAAGAAAAAAAAAAAAAAAAACTCTAGCAAGATACACCAAACTGAGCATGTGCAGAGTGTCCCCAGGGCTCTGTTCTATCAGGAGATAGTTTGGGGGCTGTGGAAGAAGGGGAGGATCAGAGAAGACAGGATCAAACTGCCTTTTTACACAAAGCAGAGGATTAATCCCTTAGGTTCCAAAAAGAGTATAACAAGAATGTTTTACTGCATATACACACCGATTTTACTGCTGTGGGTTTAGTAACACTTTAACAGTTGTGTTCCACTTTGTAGTACAATGTCAAGCAACTGCCAATTTTTCCATCTTGTTACAGAAAACATTTCTATTTGCCATTAGCTTGTGTTGACTGTATTTCTGTCAGTTAAGATATACAAATTTAACCACTTGCCGCCAGCCATATAGCAATATGACGGTGGCAAAATGGTTTAGTTATCCTGATCGGATGTCATATGACATGATCAGGATAACAATCCTGCATGGTTATCGGAGGTGCCGTGTGTCAGTCTGACACACCACAGCTGATCATCTCATGAACCAGGAAGTGCCGGTAAACGTCTTTCCTTGGTTCACGCTGACAGGCAGGGCCAGTGCTACCACTAGGCAAACTAGGCAGCCGCCTAGGGCGCACTGCTGCCTAGGGCGCCCGGCCACTGGTGTTCCTATTCTCTTCTCTCTGCAGCAAGCAACTAAGTCTCAACATCAGCAGGCAGCCGTCACTCCGTTTGCACATAGTGTCAAAGGCGCAGTGGTGGACTGTGTCCCGACTCCCGCATGATTTATTGATGGGCGCTGGTGAGGCTGCATTCAATGAGCACTTCATTAAAAAGGTGGGGTACACATGGGCAGGGCGGCAAAGTGTTTTGCCTAGGGGGCCAAAAATCGGTGGCTCTCCCTGTCAGATGGGGGTCTGCGCTGATAATCAGCAAACTGATTATCAGTGCAGCCCCTATCAGATGTGCCCATCACCGGTCAGCCTGCGTCCCATAATAAAGGCCTGCCAGTGCCCATAAAAAAGTGCCAATCAGTGCCCCATCAGTAAAGCCTGTCAGTGCCCTTCAGATGCCACTCAGTCATGCCTGTCAGTAGCTCCTCATCAGTGCTGTCTATCCATGCCCATCAGTGTCGCTTATCAGTGCCCATCAGTTTTTTTTTTCCAAAATGGTCGGTCTTTTTTTGTTTATAGTGCAAAAAATTAAAAAAAACGTAGAGGTGATCAAATACCACCAAAAGAAAACTCTATTGGGAATGATTAAAAAAAAAAAAATTTGAGTACAGTGTTGTATGACCGCGCAATTGTCTTTCAAAGTGCGACAGCACTGAAAGCTGAAAATTATCCTGGGCAGGAAGGGGGGAAAGTTCCCGGTATTGAAGTGGTTAAAGATAAAGTAAATTTCCAACTGAAATTTTTTTAATTCAGTTTTCGGAAACAGCAAGGAAGGGAGAGAACCTCATTTAGGTTTTAAATTGCTGAGTTTCCTTAAAAGTAGTAAAAAAAAAAAAAAAAAAAAAAAAAAAGGTCCCCTGCAAGATAACGTCACAATGTGCTAGACTTCCCTTAAAATGAAGCCCTCTAGCGGCGTGTTGTCACCGCTAAGAGGGCTTCCATCTTTACCTGGTCTTCCTTCTGGGTTTGCAGGCTCCAGCAGAATGGCCAAGCCACGATGACCTCACTCTTGTGCATGGGAGTCATGGCCGTAGCACAGCGCTCTCAATGGACGCCATGTCTTCCATTGAGAGTTCAGTGCTGCGCATGTAACGGTCACATTACCAGCTTCTACTAAAAGTAAATATTTTCTAAACGGTGCACATTTAGGAGTTATTTACTGTACCTACAGGTAAGCCTTATTATAGACTTACCTGTAGGTATAAAAAAAAAAAAAACAACACTTTACTACCGTTTTAGGTCGGGTTCACACTGGTACGACAAACGCTCCGACTTTGGGAGCACATGTCGCATGACGTGTATAAATTAATAGTTCCCTATGAGAGCATCTTAACTGGTCCGACTTTGAAAGAGGTTCATGCACTACTTCAGCCCATCGAATATCATTGAAGTCGGATCATTGTCTTAACTGATCCGACTTTGGCATGAGACTTGTGCTCTGATAATCTTGAAGGGAAACACTGCGCAAAAAAAAAAAAGAAAAAACCCCACACGGTATAGGAGTCCCCCCTCTGAGCCCGGCAGGTCAGGAAAAGGGAAGGGACGAGCGAGCGCCCCACCCCGGACCATACCAGGCCACATGTCCTCAACATGTCCCCATGTTGATGGAGACAAGGGCCTCTTGCCGACAACCCTGGCCAGTGGTTGTCAGGGTCTGCGGGTGGGGCTTATTGGAATATGGAAGCCCCCTTTAACAAGGGGGACCCCACATCCCAGCTTCCCACCTTGCGTGAATGAGTATGTCAAAGTGTCAAGGAAATACAGTGTAGCACACATATAGCTCAGTAGCTACTCAGTACCTCAGTAGCTCAGGATGTCAGCGGTGACATGTCCGCTGACATCCGACCTGCTAAAGTGTGACGGATGGAAACCCCATTTTTCCATCCGTCTGGCGGATTGGATGAAAATGGACTCTACGGTCTGTCTTCATCCGATCCCCCATAGAGGAGAGCGGCACTCTGACAGGTCCGTCCCTGCACAGTGTGCAGAGACAGACCTGTCATCTGCCTGCTCAGCGGGGATCGACGAAGCGATCCCCCGCTAAGCAAAGCGGAGCCCGTACATGGACACGTCCGTGTGAAAGGGCCCCAAGTGCCTGAAACCTTGTGAATGTGTGAGGAGCAATGCCTCATGGGACATGTAGTTCTGGGCAGGAAGTGAGTGGTTCTAAAGGCAGAAGTTTTTTTTACCTTATTATACGGGCACTCTATACTATACTTTGCAGCTTGCTATTGAGGCACTCTGAGGGCAGGAGGAGCCGGGAGAGGAGAATCAGGGCTGCTTTGTGCAAAACCATTACACAGAGGAGTCAAGTAGAACACTTTAACCACTTGCCTACAGGGCACTTACACCCTCTTCCTGCCCAGGCCATTTTTCAGCTTTCAGCGCTGTCGCACTTTGAACAACAATTGCGCGGTCATGCTACACTGTACCCAAATGAAAGTTTTGGCATTTTCTTCACACAAATGGAGCTTTCTTTTGGTGGTATTTAAATCACTGCTGTTTTTTTTACATTTTTTTTTTTTTTTAACCACTTCCCTACCCAGCCATAGTCATATGACGTCCTGGGATGGGATCTCACATCCTGGGTGGACGTCATATGACGTCCTGGGATTCCCGGCCGTCTAGGGGGCGCACGCGCCCGCCGCGTTGCTCGGGACCCGGTGCGTGTGCCCGGCGGCCGCGATGTCTGCCGGGCACCCGCGATTGCCCGTTAACCGGGCCGGACTGTGGATCTGTGTGTGTAAACACACAGATCCACGTCCTGTCAGGTGAGAGGAGAGCGATCTGTGTTCCCAGAACGGAGGAACACTGATCGGTCTCCTCCCCTAGTGCGTCCCCGCCCCCTACAGTTAGAATCATTCCCTAGGAAACATATTAACCCCTCCCCGCCCCCTAGTGGTTAACCCCTTCCCTGCCTGTCACATTTACACAGTAATCAATGCAATTTTATAGCATTGTTCGCTATATAAATGTGAATGGCCCCAAAAATGTGTCAAAAGTGTCCGATGTGTCCGCCATAATGTCGCAGTCACGAAAAAAAAAAATCGCGATTGCCGCAAAAAATTAAATATATATTTTTTTAAAATGCCATAAATCTATCCCGTGTTTTGTAGACGCTATAACTTTTGCGCAAACCAATCAATATACGCTTATTGAGATTTTTTTTAACCAAAAATATGTAGAGGAATACGCATCGTCCGAAACTGAGGAAAAATTTTTTTTTTTTTTTTTAAATTGGGATATTTATTATAGCAAAAAGTAAAAAATATTGTGTTTTTTTTCAAAATTGTCACTCTTCTTTTGTTTATAGCGCAAAAAATAACCGCAGAGGCGATCAAATACCACCAAAAGAAAGCTCTATTTGTGGGGAAAAAAGGACATCAATTTTTTTTGGGTACAATGTCGCACGACCGCGCAATTGACGTTTAAAGTGCGACAGCGCTGAAAACTAAAAATTGGCCTGGGAGGGAAGGGGGTGAAATTGCCCTGTATTGAACCGGTTAAATAAGACCAAAAATTTTGAAAAAAATAAAAAATGTTTTACATAGTTGGTCAGTAAATTTTCTAAATAAGTAATTTTTCTCCTTCACTGATGTGCGCTGACGAGGCGGCACTGATAGGCTGAACTGGTGGGCACGGATGAATATGGCACACTTATGGGCACTGATACAGCAATGGTGGGCATTGATGGGCAGCATTGACTGGCATCCCTAATGGGCACCAATTGGTGGCACTTGTGGGCACTGATGGGCACTAATTGCTGGCACTGATTGTGACATGGTGGTGCTATATTGTAATCAGGGCACTGATCAGTGCCCCGATTACATGTTATGTTGTTCCCTGCGAGGAGATGTCGCTGACCGGCTCTCCTCGCCACACACTCTGACAGTGAGAGGCGAGGGGCGCCGATTACCGGTATCTCCGAGTTTACATGTGACTGGCTGTGATTGGACACAGCCCATTACATGGATAAAGAGCCGCAGATGTGGCTCTTTACAGAGATCGCCTAGCAACACGCTGCGACTGGGGCGCCACAAGAGCAGCTGTTCTGGGACGCCATCATATGACGTAGTTCTAGAATGAGAGCCGCACCGTCCCGACGTCATTTGAAGGTGAGCGGAGCGGCAAGTAGTTAAAGACTGTGTGCAGGGAAGATCAGCATCTGAACCTAGAGAAGGTGGAGGCTGATAGACTGGAGGTATTATAAGGCATTACAATTACTTTAAAGTAAACTTTTACCAGTATTGTGCATTATATTTTTAAAATAATCATATCCAGGAGAAAAAAAAAAAAAAGTCTCAGCTTTTAGTACTACTTTAAATATAAAAGATTTATATCTCCTTTTCACCCCGTCATATAGATTCAGGTCTGACTCCTAGTTAAAATGCCCATATAGCCTACTTCTGTGTGTATTTATTATATATTATTACTTTCACTGTTTCACAGCATAAATGAACCCCTTATTATAGTAGCGATTATCTGCTCTTTTTGTACTATAAATTGCCAATTGTAGTTTTTTTTTGTTAACCCCATTATGACAGGCGACACAAAAAAGAGCATGCTGCTACTACTAAACATCTTAGGCCTGGTTCCCACCTATGCGTTTTTTGGTGCTTTTTTTGCAGAAACGCACTACAGTTCATTCAACATGGTTTGCTATGGGACACGTTCACATCTGTGCTTTTTTTCAGCTGCTGCGTATTTGGAAAGGGTCAAGGACTTTTTTCATTGCAAAATGGTGTTTTTTTTGCTTTTTTGGTTCAATAGACTTCAAAGGAGAAGCTGCAGAAAAGCATGTAGTGCGTTGTTGCTGCGATTTTAATCTGCCCAACAAATTGGGCAAAAGAAAGCATAAAAAAAAAAAAAAAAAAAAAATGCAAAAACACAAATCGCAGCAAAAAGCACTGCAGAAAGGGATCAAAAGCAAACTACATTAGGTGTGAACCGAGCCTTATGCTGGCCATACACACATCGATTTTCAAACGAGAATATTCATTACGAAAAATCTTTGTACATTCGCTGAATGAAAGAATGTTGTTTGAAAATTTCTCTTGCATTTAACATTCAGTTTTAAAATAAAATGTAATTTCTGAATGAAAACCACATACACTGTCAGAAAACTCTTTCACCAAGAAGTTTTCTATTCGGCTCCTTCCAATTTTCCCACCACTGTGGTTGAAAACGAACATCGATTTGACCCCACTAACGATTAGAAAATCGAACAAACTTTTTTTTTAAAGAAGACATTCTTTTTGTATGGTCAGCATAAGTGACAGCAGGCATAGGGAGTTTTTATCAGGCTACCATACTATGACAAGGGAGTCTGTCATACATAATGTACTACAGTTCTGTTTGAAAATCTGCAACATAGTGTAATTTTTTTTTTTCTTTAAATAAAAAATTTGATCTGAGTCTGATGATATTTACCGTATTCAACCTCTAATAGTATATACACAGTATATCTCTTCTGTCAGTTATTCTCATGCCGCGTACACACGATTGCACATTCCAACAACAAAATCCATGTTTTTTTTTTTCCAAAGGATGTTGGCTCAAACTTGTCTTGCATACACAGTCACACAAACGTTGTCGGAAATTCCGATCGGCAAGAACACAGTGACGTACAAGTAGGAAGAGCCGAGAAAAATTAAGTTCAATAGCCAGTGCGGCTCTTCTGCTTGATTCCGAGCATGCGTGGAATTTCGTGCGTTGGAACTGTGTACACACGATCGGAATTTCCGATCACGGATTTTGTTGGCGGAAAATTTGAGATCCAGCTCTCAAATTTTGTTTGTCGGAAATTCCCGAAGGAAAATGTTCGATGGAGCCTACACACGGTCGGAATTTCCAACAAGCTCCCATCGAACATTTGTTGTCAGAAATTTCGACCGTGTGTACGCGGCATTAGAGTGGATTTGAGATTTTGCTTCCTAACCATATTATTTATAATATTATAAAATGTATTTCTATTATTTATTTATATTACCACTTGGTTATTTATATTTACCACTGCAAAGAGATATTTAAGAATAAATTACCTTTTCATTTTAAAAACTTTACACATTAACTAAAATTATATACACCACACTTTAAGGTCATTATCTGATCGAAACGATAAACGACCAACTCATCAATTATGAAAAAAAAAATTTTAGTTGAAGCCCTAAATGAACTACAATTCTCGTCCTCCACTGCCTCAGACAGCTTATAGTATTCAATGGACTGCGATAGTATTGATAAGCAATGTAATGTAAATAAAGTTGTACTGTATATAGTAGATCCAATTTTCTTCCCAAGTTTTGAGCAGCTGTCACTAGCATCCCCCAATGAGTTCTAATTGACAAGCACACAAATTATAAATGTAAACTGATCTTACTCCAATGTACTTCAAGTGGCGTTGACAGACTGCTGTGCTCCACACGACAGGTGAAGGTATCTCCATGACGTATGGTTGTGGACAGGTGAACATGTATCTGGTATGTCCAGTCTCCATCATCTAGTAGCTCTGAAGATGTGACTTGCTCTGGCTCTTCCACCCCATTCTTCAGCCAGGTGACGTTGATCAAGAAAGGAAAGAAGTTGTCCACAAAGCAGGTCAGGACAGTCTCATATTCTGGTATTGTAGATGGTGGGTTTGTAATTTTCACCTTGGGTTCAGCTGGGACACAGAATCAAAAATGTATTGAATAAAGTAAAATTACAGAATATGCAGAATAGTTGTTAAAATAGATGATCAACAAGATGACTCGTCATCAAGTTTCCCGTTTTCTATATCTGTGTAGTTTTTCTCTGACAGGCCAAAAACAGGGTGTATGTTAATCCAAGGTTTGCCTGACAAACCAAGCAAATGATTCAGTGTGCTAACCACGTAGAACCCTCAAACATTATTTATGTATTTCTTTTTTTAAATCAGAGCCCACAGAAAATAAATTGGTGGCTTTTGCAATTTTTTATGTCACACGGTATTGCACAGCAGTTTTTCAAACTACCGTAAATTGTTTGGAAAAAATAAGCTTTAACCTCTTCAGCTCCAGAAGGTTTACCCCCACATTCATGTGACACTGGACACAAAAATACAATTTATGTCCTCTCCCCCCCTCCCCCCCCCAAAATAAAGCTTTTTGGTGGTATTTGATTACCTCTGCAGTTATTTTTTGCTCTAAAAAACAAAACAAAACTGGTTATACTTTTTGCTATAAAACATATCTAATAATATATATATATTTTTTTTTTAAATCTAAAATTTCTTCTTTCAGTTTAAGCCAATATGTCTTCTGCTACATGTGTTGGTAAAAAAAATCCCAATAAGCGTATATTGATTGGTTTGCGCAAAAGTTATAGTGTCTACAAACTATGGGATATTTTTATGCCATTTTTATTTATTTTTACTAGTAATGGCAGCGATCAACGACTTATAGCAGGACACTAAGTGACGCTTTTGATACTTTTTTGGGGACCAGTGACACCAATACAGTGATCAGTGCTAAAAAAAAAAAATATGCACTGTCACTGTACTGACACTAACTGGGAAGGGATCATCAGGGGCAATCAAAGGGTTAAATCTGTTCCTAGGGAGTGCTTTGTAACTGTGTGGGGGAGGTGCTTTAACTGAGGGAAGACATGGATCGGTGCTCCTGCTTAGCAGAAACACAGGTTCTCTGTCTTCCCCACTAACAGAACAGCAATCTGCCTTGTTTACAAAGGTAAACCGCCATTCTACCTCAGTGAGGAACAATCGGAGGGTCCCGGCGGACATGGGGTCCGCCAGACCCGCCGATTGGCTCCCACTGTGTCCAATCACAGCGGCAGCGGGCACCGCAAACCCGGAAGTGCAAAACCACGTATCTGAACGTGATTTTGCGCATAGGAGCCGCCGCCCCGCAGTATATGTACGTGGGGAAGTCAGCAAGAGGTTATTGCATTTTAATAAACAAAAACACAATATAATACCCAACTGTTTAGTAAAATATAAAAGAGGTTACACTGAGTAAACAGATACCAAACATGTCATGTGTAAAATAGCACACGCCTGTGCAACGGCAGCAAACTATGAACATTTATTTTTATCTACAGGCAATGTGACCAGTTTAGATTTACACAGGAAGTCTGATAGTAGAAATATTTCTCTCAATCGGACATTCAGATACCTCACGTGTGGTGCGATCGCTGTTTACGTACTGAAGCAGGAAGCGTGCGAGCATGGGGAGATGGGGGCACTTTAAAAAAAAAAAAAAAAATTAACATAATTTAATTTTTACACTGGCCCTTAAAAAAAAAAATTTTTGGATCACTTTTTTTCCATTTATATTTTAGGGGAGAACACATTTAACAATGTCAGAGGCCACAACATTTGGCCAAAGAAAGAATTGAAAACGACAATACACAGTTGGAAAAAAAAAAAAAAGGGTTTAAAAATAAACTAGTAGAACAGGGTGTAGAAAGGAGTCACAGTAAGCAACAGGATGGGCAGTGGTTGATTAAAAATTGATACTGTAGGTGGAGATGGAAAGGGGGGAGGCCTAACTACCAGGTTTTAAAACGGATACAGAATCAATTAGAGGGTCATTAATTAGCAATCTAGTTTGATACCACTGAATATACTGGAAACATCTTATTGTTGATGGTTGCGTACCAACCGGTAGGGTTTGGACAACCGATTCCTTAACATCAAAACATTTTTTTGACCCGTGATTCTTTGCCTGAAGAGGCCTCAACCCAGTGCAAAAAACATAAAAATAGTTTAGCTATAAACAAAGAAATAGTGGGGGGTTCCAGGTAGATCCACATATGGATGGTTTTCCGTGCGGCAAGGGATAAAAAAAAAAAAAAAAAAAAAACCCACAAAAGGAGTTGTTTGCAACCTCTAGACATTCTAGTACCTGGGATATCAATTAGGCCAAAAAAATGCCCAATCAAGGGTTAGAAGTAGGTAATTTACTAAATGCGTGGTGATATAATGCACCACTGAGTGCCAAAAACTGGATTACTTTTATTGCTATCACAAGAAATGCAATTATCCCTTGTGATAGCATTAGTCAATGACAGGTACTCGTTACTGGGAGATCTAGGGTCTATTAAACCCCAGATCTCTTCTCTACCCTTAAAAGCTTCACATCATACCAAGATCACAAAATATTTGTCCAGACTCTTGGACCATAGAAATGATGGGGGTCATTCCGGACCCTAACCAGCTGTATGGTCTCTCCCACAGCTTTTAAAAGCAGTGGCTAGGATTGCTTTTACAAAAAAGCCAACCAAAAAACGATACTTAAAAAATAAATTTAAAAAAAGTTCTGCATCTACAAACTTATTGTAGCTAGATACAGAACTAAAGATTTCAGATGCAGACAGCATGTGCTTCCAACTGCTGCATCTGGAATGGCTACAGAATAACTGTCCAAAACTAGATATAGAGAGAGGTCTGCTATTCTCTATAGTCAAGCTTTGTGCATGCACAAAACATTTTACAGGAGGAATGGTGCACTGAAGGATCTAAACTAGAGGTGCACCGAATAGAAATTTTGGTGCCGAAACTGAAAATATAGGATGCACTTGGCTGAAAACCGAAACTAAAAAATGATAGGTTTATTATAATTAAAAACTGTATGTGTGTATATATATATTATACACACACATACATATACACTCTCTCAGGTGTGGTAGATAGCACACGGTATCCTTCCTAGTGCAAGCAATGAAGCCTTCCCAAAGGCTATATATAAAAGAAAAAAGTCCAGGGATTGCTGCACTCAAAATTTATTGTAAAGATTTCACATGTAATAAATGACATATTCAAGGTTCAAAATCTGAATTTAAGCCTCTAGGTTGCACTGAAAAGTCCCCTACACGCTATGTGGTCTCCCAGACTTACCAACTGCTATTAGCACCCCCCCCCCCCAACGAACTTCAGACCTCCCTATATATCTAAGTGGGAGCAGGAACTGGGACTTCAATTCACGGAGAGGCAAGTGGAGAGACTTCTCTTCTCTAGTAAAACTTTGCTTTGTGCCAACCATCAGGAGGCGGGATATAAGATGCTGACAAGGTGGTACTACACGCCGGTGACGATCCATAGGATGTTCCCTCAGAGCACAGACAGGTGCTGGAGGTGTGGGGGAGGAACCGGGCTTTCTCCTCCATATCTTCTGGTCTTGTTGCCTCTTGCTCCCATACTGGACCGAGGTTCACCGCATCGTTCAGAAAATCAGAGTTGCCTTTGACCCCCCACCCCCATTCTTTCTTTTTCACCACCACGAGCTTCTGAGCAAGATCTACAGAAGATCCATCCTGCCTCTCCTGCTCACAGTGGCAAAGAGCTGCATCCCTCTGTGCTGGAAGCAGACAGCTGCCAGGGGTGGCCGTCTGGTTGAAAAGAGCAGCCGAAATCAATACAAGGGAGGACTTGGTGGCAACGGAAAGGGGCCTTCGTGAGAAATATCTCAAAAAGTGTTTTATTGGCACAAATTCGTATACCCTGAAGAGCATGCAGAACTGGTGACTTGACTCCCCAGGGGGTTAGGACGAAGTAATGGGCTCCCCGGGGATGATTGGGGGTACTGGATGGTAGCTGTTCCCTTCCCCCTCCCCCCTCATTTTCTCTCTCTACCCCCCCCCCCCGGTCTCTTTCTTATTTTATCTCCTTTGCTTCAGAAAAGAGCACGTCGGGGGGGGGGGGGGGTCGGGGGTCTTGCACCGGAAAAAGAGCAAGGGGGGGGGCGGAAAAGAGCACCGGGGGGGGGGGGGGGGCAGAGAAGTTGCTGGGCAAGATCACAGAAGGGCCAGGAGAGACTTGACCAGGAAATGCTGAGGATGAAGGGGGAGGAGGGGGTCTGCGTGTGTAGTGAGAGCTGGACAAGCAATCAGAGAGAAGAGAAGGGACTGGTGTGAGGAGTTATCAGTGTGCAGTGATGCCGGAAAGATTACCATACTTCATTTACCTTCTACAAAGCACATTCTGGTCAGTACAGAGGCACTGGGCAGTGGCACTCAGACAGGAGAGGATCACATCGCACTGCACAGTGACAGAAGACAGGAGCAGGAATGGGGTCAGATGTCAGAATCCTCCCACATGCAGGGACTTCTATCACCCGATCGATCGCCACGCACAGTGCTGAGTGATGGGAGGAGGGGAGCAAGCTCCACCGCCTGTGCCTCCGATAAATCTGTACCCCGGCCGCACTTAACATACTGTGCAGGAGCAACTCAGAGCGAGATGTCGGGAGGCGGAGCTGGGAGGGAAAGCCGCTCTGCACACAGTTTCCTCCACAGTGTGCACCCGCAAAGCACGACAGCCCTCCAGAACGACACCCCCATAATGGGTGGTACCAGGGATGGGGCCCCGACTCATTTTCGGCGCAATTATCAGCAAAAAAATTCTCTTTCGGCAAATTGCCGAAAAGGCCATTTTCAGACGATATTTCGGTGGCCAAAATTTCGGTGCATCCCTACCCAAAAGGTGGTGTTCTATCGGGTTGAGGTTAGGACGCTGGGGTGGAGGAACTTGACTGGCCTGTACAAAATCGCTCATCCATGTCTTTATGGACTTTGCTTTGTGCACTGGTCCAAATTATTTGGTGGGGAGGGGGGGGGGGATTATGGTGTGGGGTTATCTTCAGGGGTTGGGCTTGGCCCTATAGTTCCAGTGAAGGGAATTGTTAAGGTATCAGCATACCAAGACATTTTGGACAATTTCATGCTCCCAACTTTGTGGGAGCAATTTGGGGATGGCCCCTTCCTGTTCCAACATGACCGTGCACCAGTGCAGAAAACAAGGTCTATAAAAGACATGGATGAGCGAGTTTGGGGTGGAGGAACTTGACTGGGCTGGTCAAACGTTCCCATAGACACCCCCTTACTGACCAGGCCATTTTTTGCTATACGGCACTGCGTCGCTTTAACTGACAATTGCGCGGTCGTGCGACGTTGTACCCAAACAAAAATTGATGTCCTTTGTTTTTCCCACAAATAGAGCTTTCTTTTGGTGCCATTTGATCACCTCTGCAGGTTTAATTTTTTGCGCTATTTTGAAAAAAATATATATTTTTTACTTTCTCCTATAACACATAATATATAAAACAAATGTATTCATCAGTTTAGGCCAATATGTATTCTGCTACCATTTTTGGTAAAAAAAAAAAAAAGTCGCAATAAGCGTATATTGATTGGTTTGCGCAAAAGTTATAGCGTCTACAAAATAGGTAAAAGATTTATGGGTTTTAAAATTGTTTTTACTAGTAATGGCGGGGATCAGCGATTTTTAGCGGAACTGCTACATTGCGGCGTACACATCTGACCCCAAGTGACACTTTTTAGTGACCAGTGACACCAATACAGTGATAAGTGCTATAAAAATGCACTGATCACTGTATAAATGGCACTGGCAGGGGATGATCAAAGGGTTAAGTGTTCCATAGGGAGGTGTTTCTAACTGTGTGGGGAGTGTACTGACTGGGAGTAGAGAGAGATTGCGATCGCTGTTCCTTATCACTGATCTCTCTCTCCTCCCCTGTAAGAATGGGGATCCGCCTTGTTTATATTCCCGTTCTGCCTGTGTGGAATGATCGCAGGTGACATTGGTTTAGGAGATATTCACCCCACATGGCGAGGCAACATGTCAGCCCCCTCAGCGCTGACCGGGTCGGACGGCGGGGGCCTCGTTCTAAGGTAAGCATTTCATAATGTGCTAGTATGTGATGCATACTAGCACATTATCTTGCAGGTTTTTTTCTTCCGTGGTTTACTACCGCTTTAACGCTACACTGATAACCTGCAAAGGCTTTTAATGCATTGCATATGGAGAATTGCACTAGCGCATGCAATTTTAAAGGTCTGACATGTTTGGTATCTATTTACTTGACGCAACCCAATCGTTTATATTTTACCATAGTTTGGGTATAATATGATGTTTGCACTAAAATTCGATTTATTGTATTTTTGCCCTGATTGTGTGTCTGATAAACAGCTGCACAAATATTGTGCAACATAAAAAAAATTGCATCTGCCACCATTTCATTCTCTATGGTCTCTGCTTTCAAAAGATACAGCTGTGCTCAACAGTTTGCATACACTGGCAGAAATTGTGAAATGTTGACATTAGTATTGAAAATATGACTGATCATGCCAAAAAAAAACAACTGTCTTTTATTTAAGGATAGCAATCACATGAAGCCATTTATTATCACATAGTTTTTTGGCTCCCATTTAAATCACAATGATAACAAAAATCACCCAAATGGCCCTGATAAAAAGTTTACATACCCTGGAATGTTTGCCCTTGGTACAGACACAGAAGGTGGCACACACACAGGTTAAAATGGCAATTAAAGACAGTTTTTTTGCATCATCAGTCGTATTTTCAATATTAACCACTTGCTGACCAGCCACCCCAGTTTTATTAAGGCAGAATGGCACGGCTGGGAAAAACCATGTTACATTACGTTGCTTCACCTTTTAACCACTAGGGGCGTGCACCGCCGGAGGCGTGTGTGCGAGGAGCCGATGCGAGTGCCCAGCGGGCGCGATGACCACCGAGAATTGTGACAGAGCGAGAATTGGGATCTGTGTGAATAAACACACATCCCAGTTCTTTCGGGGGAGAGGAGACAGATTGTGTGTTCATACAAAGTATGAACAGCGATCTGTCATCTCCCTTAGTCAGTCCCATCCCCCCTACAGTTAAAACACACTGAGGGAACACACTTGATCGCCCCCTAGTGTTTAACCCCCTTCCCTGCCAGTGACATTTACACAGTAATCAGTGCATTTTTTATAGCAGGGATTTCTGTATAATTGTCAATGGTCCCAAAAATGTGTCAAGTGTCCAATTTGTCCACCGCAATGTCGAAGTCCCGATGAAAAAAAAAATTAATCGCAAATCGCCGCCATTGCTAGAAAAAAAATCTATTCCCTATAGACGCTATAACTTTTGCGCAAACCAATCAATATACACTTATTGTGATTTTTTTTTTACCAAACATATGTAGAAGAATACATATCGGCCTAAACTGAGGAAAAAAATGTGTTTGTTTTTTTTTAAATAAATGTGGGATATTTATTATAGCAAAAAGTAAAAGATAGTGTGTTTTTCTTCAAAATTGTCCCTCTTCTTTTGTTTATAATGCAAAAAATTAAAACTGCAGAGGTGATCAAATGCCACCAAAAGAAAGCTTTATTTGTGGGGGGGGGGGGACGTCAACTTTGTTTGGGTACAACGTCGCATGACCGCGCGATTGCCAGTTAAAGCGGCGCAGTGCCGTATTGCAAAAAACGGTCCGGTTGTTGAGCAGCCAAATCTTCCGGGGCTGAAGTGGTTAATGCCAAAATTTCACAATTTCTGCCAGGGTATGCAAACTTTTAAGCACAACTGTATATAATTGTTTTAGGGTTTAAAGTGACACTAAGCGATATCTATAGTCCCCAAAAAATAATCCATACAAATTTACTACTTTATGGCCCTGTAATCTATCTTTCATAAAATGGTTTCTATGTTTTTCTGCCTCCCTGTAATGTCCTCTGAGCTCCTGAACCTCTCCTTTTCCCACTCACCTCCACTGGTTTGAAACAAGCAATGCATGTTAGTTACAGTGCTCTATGCACACATCAAATCCTATAGTCCGTCTTAGGAGCAAGAGGGTGGCTACGTTCTTACATACATTAGACACTCTCTTAGAACAGGATGTCATATTACAGCAGCAACACAAAAACAAAAAAACGACAAAAAATAAATAGAGATAAAAAAAGGGAATCTGGAGATTTAGGAGGCCAAGAGCAGATAGCAGGGACTTTTCTGAGTTAAGAATATTTACTTGAATAGAATTTTAGGGCCAGGTCATACCATGAAGTGCGTTCCTGTACAATTCACATGCAACCTGGGTGCAGTGCAATTTCAGCCCGGACGACACCAAAAGTAGTGCATACACTACTTTATAAAACAGGAACATGTGATCTGGTGCAAGCAAACGCACTGCGTTTGGGGTGTCGTTAAGTTAACATTGACATTTACTGCACTTACTTGCGAGAAAGTAAACAAAATAAATAAATTGTCCCAGTAGACATGTGGTTAAAGAGGAGGGCCCATCAAAAAAAAAAAAAAATTAAAAAAAATTAAAAAAAAGTCAGCAGCTACAAATACTGCAGCTGTTGACTTTTAATTGGACACTTACCTGTCCCAGGGTCCAGTGATGCGGGGGATCGAAGCCCCGCTCCTCTCCCCCTCCGTTCAGCGGCGCCGGCATTGCTAGCTGCTGCCATAACAACGATATCCCCCTTCAAAGTTTGGACGTACATCGGCGTGCAGCGGTCCTGAAGTGGTTAAACTGCCCACTAGATGGAGCTTTAATCCCTTTCTATACACACACAGGAGCGGTGGGGGAAAAATTGCGATTTGGACATGAATTGCACTGCATTCCTGTTCAAATTACATGCAAATCTTTGCGGTGTGATTTGCGCCCACTTTGTATTGACAACAAATCGCACCATAAAGTAGCAGTTTCGGTACTAGGAGCATTTGGGCGAGTACGGATACTCATGCAAATGCTTGGTATTGGCACTGATACTGGTGCATTCCTAGTTGGTACAGATTAAAAGCTACATCCCCTCATCATGGTAAATATGCCCTATGTGAGGGCAGACCCTGGAAATCTCTCCTCATTGTGCCTCAAGGTGAATCCACACCGACTTGTGCTAAAATGCCTGCACATTTCCATGCACACGTTGATGTGCGTTTTAGCACGCATTAAAGTCCACCGCATTTGTACAGGATTTCCTTTGACATTACATCCTGTGTTTCGAAAAGGAGTGTGATGAGGGAATATTCATTTTTGGAGACTTGTGTAGATTTTTCTGCATTTAGTGTAAACAGAATGTCTATTACAATAGCGCCAGCTATACTGATCAGGAGGACACATATAAAAGGAGATTGGGGCAAAGAAGATGCTTTTGGGTACATCCATTGCTGTCACAACATGAAAGTAAAGGGTAGTTTTGGACCTTATATTAGGAGTTCACGCTCTCCAATCCCACAAAGATGGCCACTGAAAAAATAAAATTACAAAGCAAACTTTTTTTCCCCCTTTTTATACCTCTACTTGTGATGCGCTGACCTGCGTTTTTACATGCATAGAACCAAAAATTCAGCGAATAGCGTGAGTTCACAGCTGCTCTGTCCGTAAACGTTACAAAAATCTCTCCTGTGGAACTTGGTTGCCGCAAAACATAGTAGTATAAACAGTAGTATACAAAGAATCCATAAAAGATAAATGTTTATTACACAAAATGGTAAAACATACATGTTAAAAATCTTTGATTACTGAAAATGCACATAGTTTTGCATTGCCTTGCTATACAGTGTGTGACATGGTTTCCCCCCCTTCCCTGGGGGGCCACCTTTTAAGACCATCCATTCCAATTACCTGTGGGATTTGAGGCCAGGCCATTTCTAGGCATAGGACTCCTGCATGACTGTACTGCAGATCAGGGTGGATTTGATTTAAATCATAATTTTTAAAGAGCAACTGTCATCTCTGTCCCGCAGAGGCTCCTCCTTTGACCCGCTGTTGACTCAACGACTATCCCATTCAATTCAATGGGACGGCTGGTGATGCGGCAGTGACACACCATAGTGAGGGGCGTGGCCGCAGCAGGTGAGGGGATGGCCACTAACAGGCGCTGCCATGATGGATCTTAAATGACAGGTGCTCTTTCAATGTAAGGACTCATTCTTGCTGGTAGTTAGAATATTTAATATTTGCAAACAAAATGAAGGTTTCATATTTAGAATAAGCAGTCAGGTTAGTAAAACAGCGATATCAGAACCGATTCAATCATACAGTTTTTAGTGTACATAGATTTGCAAAACAATGGGATAAAGGAATATTCCTGAACTTTGTTTTATCTCATGGTTACTGTGACATTGTGTGAATGCATCAATGCAGTGCATGTTATCTCAGCTTGCAGAACATGGATTCATTGAATGAGTTTACCAAAAATCTAAGCCATTATGAATGCAAGTTCATCCTGCAGGATGATGTGTACAGGGTGCAGAATATTCTTTATACATTACGTTTTGTTTTCTTTAAAAAAAATTGTTAGTCATTTTTTTCCTATATTTTAGGCACTCTCACCTAATATTCCCTGAAGAAGGTTGTGTATAACTGAAATGTGTTGGGAAATTGCGGATTGAATTATCGTGTATCCAGCAATAAATGTGCATTTATAGGTTTTTCTTCCCCCTCCGCATAGGAAGGTGGGAGAGACTGGTAATTTCATCACTACACAGTTGGTTGTATATGTGCATTTTTATGCCCTGTCCTACATTGTATAGCAAGGCAATGCAAAACTATGTGCATTCTCAATAATCAAAGATTTTAAAGTGGTTGTAAAGTCTCCAGGTTTTTCACCCTTATGCATTCTATGCATGAAGGTAAAAAAAAAAACAGTGCTGCTGCCCCCCCCCCCCCTTTTTACTTACCTGAGCCCGTCCGTTCCAGAGATATGCAAGAGCCCAGTGGCTCCAGACGAGGTCTCTGTCCTCATTGGATAGATTGATAGCAGCTGTCAATCAAATCCAGTGAAATGGGAGCCGGGGGCGGGGCCAAGTCCTGCTGTCTGTGTCAATGGAGGACTCGTGAGCTCACTCACACGGGTGCCCCCCATGGAAAGTGGCTCTCCATGGGGCACCCGATGAAGAGGAGGAGCCAGGAGCATCACCGGTTGACCCCAGAAGGATTGGGACTGCTAAAAAAAAAAAAAAAGGGGGGGGGGGGGGGTTGGGCAGGATGAACCTTTACAATCACTTTAACCACTTCAGCCAAGAAAAGCATTTACCCCCTTCCTGACTAGGCCATTTTATGCGATATGGTGCTGCGTTGTTTTAACTGACAATTGCGCGGTCGTGCGATGTTGTACCCAAACAAAATTGACGTCCTTTTTTCCCCCCACAAATAGAGCTTTCTTTTGGTGGTATTTGATCACCTCTGCGGTTTTAATTTTTTGCACTATAAACAAAAAAAGACTGACAATTTTAAAAAAAGAAAAAAAAAAAAAAAAAAAAAAAGAAAAAAAAAAAAAGAAAAAAAACCAATATTTTTTACTTCTTTTCTATAATAAATATCCCCAAAAAATATATAAAGAAAATGAATTTTTTCCTCAGCTTAGGCCGATATGTATTCTTCTACATATTTTTTGAAAAAAAAAAAAAAAAAAAAAAAAAAAAAAATCACAATAAGTGTATATTGATTGATTTGCACAAGTTATAGCGTTTACAAAATAGGGGATAGTTTTATGGCATTTATTATTATTATTTTTTTTTTACTAGTAATGGCGGTGATCTGGGACTGCGACATTGCGGCGGACAGTTTGGACACTTTTCACACTATTTTGGGACCATTGACATTTATACAGCGATCAGTGCTATAAACAGCCATTGATTGCTGTATAAATGTCACTAGCAGGGAAGGGGTTAACACTAGGGGGCGATCAAGGGGTTAAACGTGTGTTCTAGGGAGTGATTCTAACTGTGGGGGGATGGGACTGCCTGGGGGAGGAGACTGATTGTTGTTCCCAAGCAGTAGGAACATCAGATCACTCTCCTCTGACAGAACGTAGATCTGTCCGTTTACATGGACAGATCTCTGTTCTCTCCTTCTTAGGAGCAATTGCGGGTAACAGATGGCCATCGCGGCCGCCGGCCACGTGTAGGGGCTCCTACGGTCACGCCGGGCGCCCTATACTCCTTAAAGCACCAGCTGTACAGCTACAGTGATTTGCGCAGGAGTGCCATTCTGCCGCTGTCAAATGATGGCGGGCGGTTGGCATACAGTTAACATGTATGTTTTATGTAATAAACATTTATCATTTATGAATTCTTTGTATACTACTATGTTTTGTGGCAATAAAGTTTCACAGCAGTGCTGAGACAAGGTCATCTAGTGCCCAAAGTAAACATGCCAAACTGTACCCCCCTTCCCTTCCCCATGAGATGTATGAGCATTATGTGTCAACAAACATCTCCCTACAAACACACTGAGCACTAATCTGCATGCGTACCCCCCCCCCCCCCGGCACAAATCTCTGCCCCTCCTAGCACTATTCTCCTAGTACACATCATGCTCTCCCCCCCCCCCCACAACTTCAAATCCTGCCCCCCAGCACAAATCATCTCCCCCCCCCCCCCCCATCTACTTACCTCCTGAACCCCCCCCCCCCCAAATTTCCCCTCCAATCTCCTTGTGGTGCCCCCGCATCCTATGATTCCACAGTGCCCGGGGCAGCCGCCCCTCCTGCCCCTCCCTGTTCCACATGAGAGATTTTTGTTGTGTTTTACATGCATTAACCTTCATTGTGTGTAAAATGCATGCATGTGGCATTTTAATGCAACGCATAGTGTTGTGAACAGGACACTTAAGAAACAACCCCTCCCCCCCCCTTTTTTTCTAGGTTTTCTTGCGTTTTATTGCTGCACGCAGATCCGTGCATTAGTGTGAACTGGCCCTCGGGGACTAGATTGAAGGTGGAGCTCCGAGGGGGGGGGATAACGGAGGAGCGGACCAGTGAGCGGACACCTGATAGAGGCTCCGTTCTGTGGTGACCCCGGGGAGGTGTGCCGGTGTGCGGTACTCACATTTGCGGTCTATGGTTAGAGGTTTGAGGGGAGGATAGTTGTGTTTGCAGACTGTCTCCACCACAGCCCGCACTCTCCCCAATATATCCGGATTGCTGTTCCAGTAATCAGCGTCCGGTCTCCCATACTCGGTTACGGGGATGTAGAATCCTTTATCACTGTCGAAGTACACATACTCCTCCTGATTGTAAATGTAACGTTGCAGAAACCTGATATCCTCCGTCCCGTTCCGGTAATAACACTGAGCCTTAAACTGATACAGGAAATCATCTGCGGGGAGAGAAGACAGAGAGGAGATATCACACCGGGAGTCCCCGACACATCACCCGCCCAATACAAACCATGGTCGGTTATGTAACTGAAAGCTCCGGTACCTGGGTGTGAGGCAGATATCAGGGTGATGACGGAGCAGAGCCCCAACACGGACACCCACATCTTCATCTCCTTTCCCCCGCGCCGTCCGATCTATCACTATCAGGGTACGACTACACCTGACACCGATCCGCCCCGCCCCGCTCACAGGAAACTCACCAATAGGACGCGTGTATTCTTAAGCGTCACCAGTCTCTAAGCAGACAAGTCCTGCTGCTGGACGCTACAGCTCTTCTTCCACATTTAGGACATATGAATAATGATGCCAGTCATAGATAACAGATTATCAAAACCAAATACTGTACATCCAAAAATGAAGATTACAGATCCAAGGCTAGCTCACATAGAGACACCAGGGATTAGTTAATAAATGGCTTCATTGAAACAATGTTTTAAAAAAATATTTAAACTAAAATTACACACGACCACCAGTGCAAGGGATTAAAAAAAAGACAACATTGTCAAATTAGGTGAGAGAAACTGCTAGCAGCACACCACAGCCAGGACTGTGAATAAAAACCAGCCCTGGAAAAAATGTCATACAGCCCCATAGTATTATAATAGCTCAACAGCATAACGTCATTATTTTCTTGTTCATGAAAGGGAAAACCATGCAAATTTAAAGAGAGTGTATTATATATAGAGAAGACAGATATGAAAGCACATAGGGATATATATATGTAGCGCTGGTAGATTTACAATCTACTGCAGGTTAGGTAAATTTAGTAATTTGTGCAATAGAAAGGTAAAAGTTCGCCTCTGTTCCAGCTTGGCTGACGTTGTGTGTGCTTCCGTGCTGACCGGTGGGTGTAGCTGTTATCACTGGTCAGTGTTGGAAAGGCAACGTGTCAAAGTGTATAGATGCTCCTCTGTCCCAGAGGCATGCTCGGTGGAGGTGGTCCTCCGAGTTGCATTCTGGGAGAGGGTATTTATGGGACAGACACCATTTTTTGGGGTTCGTTTTACAGCCACCTGCGGGCCCTCCTGGCCAACAGGTATGCGTTAAGGAGCTACCTCGTGGTCCTCCGTTCGGGAGGCCCACGATACAGCGGCACAGGGGTGGGTCCAGAGACTTGTCTGGGGCCTACCACCGCGACCGAGGAATGGTCCTGAGCTGTCAGTCCTGTGTGAAGAAGCTGGACAGCCGAGAAGATCCCAGGGGAGGACCCATCTTGGAGGGATCACGCAGCGTGCTGGTCTATAGAGGGGCCTGGTGACTCGGTTGGAGGACTGATAGGGAAAGCCCAGAAAGTTCTGGAAAGCCCAGAACTTTCGTTGTAAAGAATAACTTATAAAATTCACTGAAGGCGGTTTCCATCTTCATTGTGGGCATTTGAAGCCCACAAGCATGTATTTCCTGGATGCGGTGAATGCTGTGCTCCCAGCATTCACTGAGATGTTGTGATGACGCTGTTGCACAATGCATGCTGGGAAGCCTGAGACTAGCTCCCAGAGAGGACTGTGGGAGGTCTGGGAGAGGCTAGAAACATGCCTACTCCCATGGGAGGAAAACCAGAAAGTGCTAAGAAGATTAGAAAAAAAAAAAAAAGTAATTACGGCGATTTAAATTTTTTTTTACACAGCATGTCAGCATCTAGGCAAGGAAGAGAATGCATAGAGATAATGTTCAAAATTTGGGTGGAACCCCGCTTTAAAGCATTGAAAACGTACGCCAGTGTTGGTGCGTGTGTCGTCCAGCGGTAAACTCAACAGAACCCCTAGACCCGGTGCCAGTGAAACAGAGGGAAGCAAAGTGAAGGTAACACACCTGCTTAAACCAGCAGCTCTGCAGAGAGTTAGTGCTACATATACATATATTACCAGGTACCGGAGCTTTCAGTTACATAGCCGGCCATGGTTTGTATTGGGCGGGTGATGTGTCGGGGACTCCTGTCCTCCCGGTGTGATATCTCCGCTTTGTGTTCTCTCCCCGCAGATGATTTCCTGTATCAGTTTAAGGGTCAGTGTTATTACCGGAACGGGACGGAGGATGTCAGGCTTCTGATACGTTACATGTACAATCAGGAGGAGTATGTGTACTTCGACAGTGATAAAGGATTCTTCATCCCCGTAACCGAGTATGGAAGAGTGGACGCTGATTACTGGAACAGCAATCCAGATATATTGGGGAGAACACGGGCTGTGGTGGAGACAGCCTGCAAATACAACTATCCAATCTTCAAACCTCTAACCATAGACCGCAAATGTGAGTACCGCACACCGGTGTTCTGCCGAGAAAGTTCCCCTCGGCGGATAAGGACCCCCCTCTACTGCGCAGGCGCAGTAGGAGCCGGCGGAAATAGCCAAAGCCGAATAGAATAGAAATCAGCTGTACACGGCGCCTGTAAGAGGGCCCCTCGCGGGCTCGCTTCGCTCGCCACGCTTCGGGCACGGCCTCGCTCGGCACTTTTTTATTCTCCCTCTAGGTCCACTTGGATGGTGGGGCTTGAACCTGGACCCAGGGCGCAGGCGCCGTGTACAGCTGATTGAAGTTTTTCAGCTTCGGCTATTTTCGGCGGCTCCTAGTCATTCGTACTGTGCAAGCGCTGCGCCTGCGCAGTACAGGGGGGTCCTTATCTGCCGGGGGAACTTTCTCGGCAAGACACCGGCACACCTCCCCGGGGGTCACCATAGAATGAGCCTCTATCAGGTGTCCGCTCACTGTCCCGGTCCTCCATTATTTCTCCCTCCACCTTCAATCTAGTCCCCGAGGGCCAGTTCACACTAATGCATGGATCTGCGTGCAGCTCTAAAAACGCAAGAAAACCTAGAAAAAGGGGGGGGAGGTTGTTTCTTATGTGTCCTGTTCACAACCCGAAGGTTGTGTTGCATTAAAATGCAACATGTATGCATTTTAACACAATGCAGGTTATTATATGTTTATTGTAACCTGGGGGACAAGTAGCAGGTACAAATCTCCCTGGGATGAGCAGTCTTTCAGGCACAGATACCAAATCCAGCGAAATAGTGACAAACAGTGCAGTGTTTATTTGTGATATATACAAGTCTATATACAAGTGCTGTACAGTGTTCCAAAAAAACAAATAGGAACAAAAATAGCCAAAGCAAAACCTAGCCGTGTCTCGGCACTAACTAAACAATATTTACAGATCCTAACTACCAAGCTGAGCAAGCCTACAGCTTCCCAGCTTCCACATACCTTTTTGCTCTCCTACACAGAAGTAGTCTGAGTATCCCAGGCCAAGAGCAAAGGCTGTCTGCTCAGGTGAGCTTAAATTAGCCTGGGGGAGAGGACCAAGACCTGAACTGGACCATGGATCAGAGATCCCTGAACGTGTATGAGAGGAGCCTGGGAAATGTATAAACCCCGAACAGGACTTTTCCTGGCTCTCTCTGGGACGCTCTGCTACATATCCTCCCCCCTTGTTTCAACCCCAGGGTTGGAACACCTGTAGCCCAACAGGAGTGAACACGGGACAGGGCATCTACATTCCCCATCTCAACACCTGACCTGTGTTTTACAGTGAAGGAGTAATCCTGTAGAGCCAAAAACCACCGGTTCACCCGTCTATTAGTCTCCTTTTGGGCCATCCATTTCAGAGGAGCATGGTCAGTTATTAACTCAAACTGGCGTCCTAACAAATAGTACCTGAGTGCGTCCACGGCCCACTTTATGGCTAAACACTCCTTTTCAATGACTGCATACCTTTGCTCATGGTCATTGAGCTTTCTGCTTAGGTACACCACAGGGTGTTCTTCCCCACTCTGTACCTGTGATAGTACTGCCCCGATACCAACATCAGACGCATCCGTCTGAACCAAAAAATCCTTGGAGAAATCGGGGGAGTACAGTACTGGTTGTGCACAAAGAGCCTTCTTCAGGACTTGGAAAGATTCCTCTGCTACTGGGGACCATTTCACCATTACAGAGTCTTTCCCTTTCGTAAGGTCTGTCAGTGGGGCAGCTATAGTTGCAAAATTTGGGATAAATCTTCTATAATACCCTGCAATGCCAAGAAAGGCCCTGACCTGCTTCTTGTTTGCAGGACGTGGCCATTCCTGGATGGCTTCTAATTTTATTCACTTGAGGTTTTATGACCCCACGCCCAATAGTGTAGCCCAAATACTTGACTTCCTCTAGACCAGGGGTCTCAAACTGGTGGCCCTCCAGCTGTTGTGGAACTTCAATTCCCATCATGCCTCTGCCTGTGGGAGTCATGCTTGTAACTGTCAGCCTTGCAATGCCTCATGGGACTTGTAGTTTCACAACAGCTGGAGGGCCGCCAGTTTGAGACCACTGCTCTAGACCAATGGCACATTTTTTTGGATTTGCTGTAAAACCTTCTTTGAAGAGGGAATCAAGGACAGCCTTGACACGGGGCAAGTGAGACTCCCAGTCAGTGCTATGTACCACTATGTCATCTAGATATGCTGCTGCATATTGTCGGTGGGGTCTTAGAGTCCTGTCCATGGCCCTCTTAAATGTCGCGGGGGCATTTTGCAACCCAAAAGGCATTTTTTGTATTGAAAGAAACCCTCCGGAGTCACAAATGCGGTCTTCTCTTTGGCGCTACCAGTCAGGGGTATTTGCCAATAACCTTTTGTCAAGTCCAAAGTGGTCAGATAGCGAAACCCCTTACCAAGTCGGTCTATAAGTTCGTCCACTCTGGGCATTGGGTACGTGTCAAACTGTGTCACTGCATTAAGCTTCCTGAAGTCATTACAGAACCTCCAAGTGCCATCCGGTTTTGGGACTAACACGATGGGGCAAGACCAGTCACTATTGGATTCCTCAATGACACCTAGCTCCAACATTCTTTTAACCTCCTCGCTGATGTCCTTTCTCCTCGCTTCAGGAATTCGGTATGGTTTGAGCTTGACACGGACCCCAGGTTCAGTAACAATATCATGCTGAACTGCTGAAGTTGTGCCAGGTAACTCTGAAAATTTCTCTCTATTTCTTACCAGGAATTCTCTAGTTTCCTGCTTTTGGGAATATGACAGGGTGTCTGGAATAGTGACCTCAGGGATCAGAGGGGACTCAGTACCCTTAGGCGTTACCGGGAGGAACCTCGCAGTTAATGCCAGTCTATCCTTCCAGGGCTTTAACAGGTTTATGGGGTGTCTGCTCCCCCTCCCAAGTTTCTTTGGCTATGTCTAAGAGTCCCCGAGGGTGTCTCCCATAAAGCAACTCAAATGGAGAGTACCCCGTGGAGGACTGGGGAACCTCCCTGATGGCAATCATCAAGTATGGTATCAGGAAGTCCGTTTTTTCTCATCCTTGTCAACAACCTTTTTTAACATGCTCTTTAATGTCTTATTGAAGCGTTCCACCAAGCCATCCGTTTGAGGATGGTACACCGAGGTTCGCAATTGCGACACCTTAAATAACTTGCACAGCTCTCTAGTTATTTGTGACATAAATGGGGTGCCCTGGTCTGTAAGGACTTCTTTAGGTATTCCAACACGACTGAACACCATAAACAGCTCTTTGGCAATGTTTTTAGCAGACGCGGTGCGTAAGGGAATGGCCTCGGGGTAATGGGTAGCATAATCCATGATTACAAGGATATGCTCATGACCTCGGGCAGACCTGGGGAGTGGACCCACAAGGTCCATGGCAATCCTCTTAAAGGGCACTTCAATAATGGGCAAGGGCACTAAAGGACTTCGGAAGTGTTGTAGTGGGGCTGACATCTGACACACAGGACAGGATTGACAATAATTCTTAATATCCTTCTGTATTCCGGGCCAATAAAACCTGCGCAACACCCTTTCAGTAGTTTTCTCAACCCCTAAATGACCTCCTAGCAAGTGCCCATGGGCAAGTTCCAACACCACCCGTCTGTATGGCTTAGGGACCACCAACTGTTCAACCACTTCATCATTTTTTTTATATACACACACGATACAGTAAATCCTCATTACTGCTAAAATAAGGAAAACAGAGCCTGTCCCCTGATTCGACAGGTACATCATTAACCACCATTACATTTTCCCAGGCCCTGGCAAGGGTTGGGTCTTTTCTCTGCTCGGTACCAAAATTTCCCTTGTGTACATTAAGGTCAGCAAACTCCAACGTAGGCTCTGATTCAGCAGATGGCTGTCCAGCTCCACTGGTTGTGGGGACCTCCTCAGGCTCCTCCAGCTCTCCTGCCATAACTGAGAAAGGAAAACCCGGGGAGCCCTGAGAAGAGTCCCCTGAACCCATATTGTCAGTAGTGGCCAGGAGTTCTGGCTCTGTCACTGAGTCAGCTACTGCGACCGGGTCGGGACGATCCCACAGTTCCCAAAACTTAGGGAAGTCCCTACCAATAATGGCCTCGTGCACCAAGTGGGGCACAAGTCCGACCGGATGGGTCACCGTACCTAAGACAGTTTTAAACTGAACAGTGGCTATAGGATACCCGCGGGTATCCCCATGTACACAGATCACAGCAACTTTTTTAGCATGCAATTTCACAGTGTCAACCATCTCAGCTGTAACCAAAGTCACTAGACTTCCAGAGTCCAGCAAGGCCGTAATAGGCTTATTATTAACAGTCATTTGGCACATGTGTTTTCCCATACTTGGTGCTGCAGCGCATGAAACAGCAGCAAACATAGACTGCCTTCTAATAGATACATCACACTGCATTGGTTCATCTGTCAATGGACAGTTTGCTGCCACATGTCCCAGTTCTTGGCAACGAAAACACCTGATGTTTCCCCAGTTTGGTTTGCTGACAGGCAGTAGCTTCCCTTGTTTGGGACGCCAAACTTCAGTCCTGGCACCAAAAATCCTCCCCCCTATTTCCTTGCCATGCTTACCACCCACTTCCCCTGGAACAGTCTTACCGGTTGCCTGGGGAGACCGTGGCTTTGGGCGGAAAGTCCGTGCGGCTATAGGGGTGGTGACCAGGTTCTCTGCAGCAAAGTACCTTTCAACAAGTTCCACGAGGTTGTCTGGCGAGTTGGGGTCTCCTTGACTCACCCACTTCTGCAGGGGAACTGGTAGTGACCTCAGGAACCGGTCCATGACCACACGCTCCAATATTTGTGGCCCAGACAGGGACTCCGGCTGTAGCCATTTTCTCACCAAGTGAATTAGGTCGAACATCTGCGATCTTGGGGGCCTCTCGTCTTGGAAGAACCAGCTGTGGACCCGCTGTGCTCGAACTGCCAAGGTGACACCAAGTCGCGCCAGGATTTCCCGCTTGACCTTTTCATAGTCTCCTGCTTCTGCTGACTCCAAATCATAGTAGACCTTCTGCGATTCTCCAGACAGCAAGGGGGCGACCAGTCCGGCCCACTGGGTTTTGGGCCAACCTTCCCTCTCAGCGGTCCGTTCAAACGTTAAGAGAAAGGCCTCTGGATCATCATCTGCAGTCATCTTGGAAAGAAAGCAAACCACATGGATGGCTGAGGGCTTGTCTCCAACAACATTAACTTTAGCAGGTGACCACTGTGCTAGCGTCTCCACAACCGCAGTCAAGGTTTTCCTATCCTCTTTTGCATCAGTGGCTAGCTATTCAAACAGCCTCTGCGATAGCTCCTGTACAGCACTAATCTGTTGGCACAGCGCCTTGGTTTGCTCCTGTGCGATAGCATTTGTTTGCTGCTGTGTAGCGTTTGCTTGTTGCTGTGCAGCATTGGATTGTTGCTGTGCAGCATTGGATATGACCACTTGTTTTAGGATTTCCTCCAAGTTTAGTCACTCTAGGTACTGGCCTTTTAAGTAGTAACTTACTACAGCTGGTCGCATTCTCCACCATATGTAACCTGGGGGACAGGTAGCAGGTACAAAGCTCCCTGGGATGAGCAGTCTTTCAGGCACAGATACCAAATCCAGTGAAATAGTGACAAACAGTGCGGTGTTTATTTGTGATATATACAAGTCTATATACAGGTGCTGTACAGTGTTCCAAAAAAACAAATAGGAACAAAAATAGCCAAAGCATAACCTAGCCGTGTCTCGGCACTAACTAAACAATATTTACAGATCCTAACTACCAAGCTGAGCAAGCCTACAGCTTGTCAGCTTCCACATACCTTTATGCTCTCCTACACAGAAGTAGTCTGAGTATCCCAGGCCAAGAGCAAAGGCTGTCTGCTCAGGTGAGCTTAAATTAGCCTGGGGGAGAGGACCAAGACCTGAACTGGACCATGGATCAGAGATCCCTGAACGTGTATGAGAGGAGCCTGGGAGATGTATAAACCCCAAACAGGACTTTTCCTGGCTCTCTCTGGGACGCTCTGCTACAATATATATATATATATATATATATATATATATATATATATAGGGCTGCTGTTAGAAATCCTGGGTCCCCGTACAGCCTTCCCGATGAGGCCCCCCAACCCCACCTACACCCCCCCCCCCCCCCAACTCCCCAAGGTTTCAAGGTTTAGCAGCATTGACTTTGCCTTTGTCCCAAGAATGAAACAGTCCCTCCTCTGCTCCCATCTCCTGTGCCCCTCTGTTGGCATACTCGGGCCCAGGCAAATGTAAGCCCTGGTAAGCACGTAGGAGCAGGGGTGTGGTCTAGTAAAATCAATTTATTCATTGCGACAAAAATGAACAATAAATCTGCCCAGGGCCCAGTACAACAGGACCAGTTGTACTGCCTTATCAGCGGCCCTGTATATATATATATATATATATATATATATATATATATATATATATTATAAACAAATTCCAGTTAAAAGTGGTCAATCATCAAGGGGGACCCCAGGAACTCTGGGAACGTGGGGGGGGGGGGGGATGGGGACTCTGGTAACCAGAGACCACCTTCTGCAGAAAGAATACACTTAGCCTGTTTTCACACTGAGGCGCTTTACAGGCGCTATAGAGCTAAAATTAGTGCCTGCATAGTGCCTGTAAAGAGCCTCTCCTCTCATCCAGTGTGAAAGCCCAAGGGGAGAACACGGGCTGCGGTGGAGACAGCCTGCAAATACAACTATCCAATCTTCAAACCTCTAACCATAGACCGCAAATGTGAGTACCGCACACCGGTGTTCTGCCGAGAAAAAAGACAGCAAAGTGCCACTAAAAATAGTGGAGCTTTACTGCCGATGCCCCCAATGCCTTTGTGTGAAAGCAGCCTAAGGCAAGGGGGGGGGGAGTTACTGATATAAGGGGGAAACCTTTATATCAGTGTCTCTTTACATTATTGTATTCACTCCCCCTTACATTAGTGACCCCCCCTTAGACTGGCCTGGCGGCGCTGTCACTGACCTCCTCTTGGGTTCATCGTGCAGGGATCAGTCAGTCGGCTCCAGCTTGGTGGCTCTGGTTTTCCTATAGTCACATTTCCACAGTCCACACACGTCTGACTTCTCCCATGACCCCCATCTCAGCGACACTCCCACTCTTGACTCCTCTTCAAACTCCCTCAGAGACTGCAGACATGATATGATACAAGAGATGGTAAGAGACTGCAGACATGATACAAGAAATCAATGCAGTCTCACCAGTGCCCATCAAATGCAGTCTACCACTGTGCCCTTAATCGCAGCCTGACTGTGCCCATAATCACAGAGAGAGAGAGAGAGAGATGCATGCTCCGCAGGTAAAAAAATAATAAACGCAATTTTTTTTACCTTTTTACCTGCAAAAAATTTTAATTTATTATTATAATAAATTAGTTCACTTTTTATTATGATTTATATTATTAGAATAAATATGTTTTCTAAAGAAATCCATGAGAGAGAGATAGATAGAGGGGGTGCAATGGTGAGAATGAGGGGCTGCAATGGTGAGAGAGAGAGGGCTGCAACGGTGAGAGAGAGAGGGGGTGCAATGGTGAGAGAGAGGGGTTGTAATGGTGAGAGAGAGAGGGGTGCAATGGTGAGAGAGAGGGGGTGCAATGGTGAGAGAGAGGGGCTGCAATGGCAAGAGAGAGAGGCTGCAATGGTGAGAGAGAAAGAGGGGCTGCAATGGTAAGAGAGATATGGGCTGCAATGGTGAGAGAGAGAGAGAGAGAGAGAGAGAGAGAGAGAGAGGCTGCAATAGTGAGAGAGAGAGAGAGAGGGCTGCAACGGTGAGAGAGAGGGGCTGCAGTGGTGAGAGAGAGAGGGGCTGCAGTGGTGAGAGAGAGATGGGCTGCAGTGGTGAGAGAGAGGGGGGGTACAATGGTGAAAGAGAGAGGGTGCAATGGTGAGAGAGAGGGCTGCAATGGTGAGAGAGAGAGAGAGAGGGAGGGTGCAATGGTGAGAGAGAGGGGCTGCAATGGTGAGAGAGAGAGAGTCTGCAGTGGTGAGGGAGAGAGAGAGGGTGCAATGGCGAGAGAGAGAGGGGCTGCAGTGGTGAGAGAGAGAGAGGGTGCAATGGTGAGAGAGAGAGAGAGGGTACAGTGGTGAGAGAGAGGTTGCAATGGTGAGAGAGAAAGAGGGGCTGCAATGGTGAGAGAGAGGGGCTGCAATGGTGAGAGAGAGGGGCTGCAATGGTGAGAGAGAGAGCGAGAGAGAGAGGCTGCAATGGTGAGAGAGAGGGGCTGCAGTGGTGAGAGAGAGGGTGCAATGGTGAGAGAGAGGGGGGCTGTAGTGGTGAGAGAAAGAGAGAGGGTGCAATGGTGAGAGAGAGGGTGCAATAGTGAGAGAGAGAGAGAGAGGGGCTGCAGTGGTGAGAGAGAGGGGGGGTACAATGGTGAAAGAGAGAGGGTGCAATGGTGAGAGAGAGGGCTGCAATGGTGAGAGATAGAGGGGCTGCAGCGGTGAGAGAGAGAGAGGGTGCAATGGTGAGAGAGAGGGGCTGCAATGGTGATAGAGAGAGAGTCTGCAGTGGTGAGGGAGAGAGAGAGAGGGTGCAATGGCGAGAGAGAGAGGGTGCAATGGCGAGAGAGAGAGGAGCTGCAGTGGTGAGAGAGAGAGAGAGAGAGAGGGTGCAATGGTGAGAGAGAGAGGGTACAGTGGTGAGAGAGAGGGTGCAATGGTGAGAGAGAGGTTGCAATGATGAGAGAGAAAGAGGGGCTGCAATGGTGAGAGAAAGAGAGAGAGAGAGAGAGAGGCTGCAATGGTGAGAGAGAGGGGCTGCAGTGGTGAGAGAGAGAGGGTGCAATGGTGAGAGAGAGAGAGGGTACAATGGTGAAATAGAGAGGGTGCAATGGTGAGAGAGAGAGGGGCTGTAGTGGTGAGAGAGAGAGAGAGAGAGGGTGCAATGGTGAGAGAGAGAGAGAGAGGGTGCAATGGTGAGAGAGAGGGCTGCAATGGTGAGAGAGAGAGAGAGAGGGTATAATGGTGAAAGAGAGAGGGCTGAAATGGTGAGAGAGAGAGAGAGAGAGGGTGCAATGGTGAGAGAGGGTACAATGGTGAGAGAGAGAGGCTGTAGTGGTGAGGGAGAGACAGGGGCTGCAATGGTGAGAGAGAGGGGCTGCAATGGTGAGCGAGAGGGTGCAATGGTGAGAGGGAGAGGGTGCAATGGTGAGAGAGAGAGGGGCTGCAGTGGTGGGAGAGAGAGAGAGGGTATAATGGTGAAAGAGAGACGGTGCTATGGTGAGAGAGAGGGGCTGCAATGGTGAGAGAGAGAGGGGCTACAGTAGTGAGAGAGAGAGAGGCTGCAATGGTGAGAGAGAAAGAGGGGCTGCAATGGTGAGAGAGAGGGGCTGCAATGGTAAGAGAGATATGGGCTGCAATGGTGAGAGGGAGAGAGAGGGCTGCAATGGTGAGAGAGAGAGAGAGAGAGAGAGAGAGAGAGAGAGAGAGAGAGAGAGAGAGAGAGAGAGAGAGAGAGGGTACAATGGTGAAAGAGAGAGGGGCTGCAGTGGTGAGAGAGAGAGAGGGTGCAATGGTGAGAGAGAGAGAGGCTACAGTGTTGAGAGTGAGGCGCTGCAATAGTGTGTGAGAGAGAGAGGGAGAGAGAGAGAGGCTGCAGTGGTGAGGGAGAGAGAGAGGGTGCAATGGTGAGAGAGAGGGGCTGCAGTGGTGAGAGAGAGAGGGTGCAATGGTGAGAGAGAGAGAGAGAGAGAGATAGAGAGAGGGGGTGCATTTCTCTGCAGGCCAAAACAATTATAAATGCATTTATTTTTACCTGCAAAAAAAAAGTTTGCTTTTTAAAAAAAAAAGAAAGTTATCCACGAGAGAGTCAGAGAGGGGCTGCAATGGTGAAAGAGAGAGAGGGGTGCAATGGTGAGAGAGAAAGGGGGTGCACTGCTCTGCATCCACAAACAATTATAAATGCACATTTATTTTTACCTGAAGAAAAAAGTTTGCTTTAAAAAAAAGGAAAGAAAGAAATCCATGAAAGAGCCAGAGAGGGGCTGCTATGGTATGAGAGAGAGGGGGGTGCAATGGTGAGAGAGAGAGGGGGTGCACTGGTGTGAGAGAGAGGGGGTGCAATGGTGTGAGAGAGAGGGGGTGCAATGGTGTGAGAGAGCGAGGGGGGGTGCAATGGTGAGAGAGAGGGGGGTGCAATGGTGTGAGAGAGAGGGGGTGCATTGGTGTGAGAAAGAGGGGGTGCAATGGTGTGAGAGAGAGGGGTGCAATGGTAAGAGAGGGGGGTGCAATGGTGAGAGAGAGAGGGGGTGCAATGGTGTGAGAGAGAGGGGGTCCAATGGTGTGAGAGAGAGGGGGTCCAATGGTGAGAGAGAGAGGGGGTGCAATGGTGAGGGGGGGTGCAATGATGAGAGAGAGAGGGGAGTGCAATGGTGTGAGAGAGGGGGGTGCAATGGTGTGACAGAGAGAGAGGGGGTGCAATGGTGAGAGACAGTCAGACAGAGGGTGGTGCAATGGTGAGAGAGAGAGGGGAGGTGCAATGGTGTGAGAGAGGCAAAAACAATTATTTATGCAATCTATTTTTAACTGAAAAAAAAGTTTGCTTTAAAAAAAAAGGAAAGAAAAAAATCCATGAGAGAGCCAGAGAAGGGCTGCAATGGTGTGTGAGAGAGGGGGGGTACAATGGTGAGAGAGAGAGGGGGTGCAATGGTGTGAGAGAGAGGGGGGTCCAATTGTGAGAGAAAGGGGGGTGCAATGGTGAGAGAGAGGGGGGTGCAATGATGAGAGAGAGAGAGAGAGGGGAGTGCAATGGTGAGAGACAGAGGGTGGTGCAATGGTGAGAGAGAGAGAGGGGAGGTGCAATAGTGTGAGAGAGAGGGGGTGCAATGGTGAGAGAGAGAGAGGGGGTGCAATGGTGAAAGAGAGAGAGGGGTGCAATGGTGAGAGAGAAAGGGGGTGCACTGCTCTGCATCCACAAACAATTATAAATGCACATTTATTTTTACCTGAAGAAAAAAGTTTGCTTTAAAAAAAAGGAAAGAAAGAAATCCATGAAAGAGCCAGAGAGGGGCTGCTATGGTATGAGAGAGAGGGGGGTGCAATGGTGAGAGAGAGAGGGGGTGCACTGGTGTGAGAGAGAGGGGGTGCAATGGTGTGAGAGAGGGGGGTGCAATGGTGTGAGAGAGCGAGGGGGGGGGTGCAATGGTGTGAGAGAGAGGGGAGCAATGGTGAGAGAGAGAGGGGGTGCATTGGTGTGAGAAAGAGGGGGTGCAATGGTGTGAGAGAGAGGGGTGCAATGGTAAGAGAGGGGGGTGCAATGGTGAGAGAGAGAGGGGGTGCAATGGTGTGAGAGAGAGGGGGTCCAATGGTGTGAGAGAGAGGGGGTCCAATGGTGAGAGAGAGAGGGGGTGCAATGGTGAGGGGGGGTGCAATGATGAGAGAGAGAGGGGAGTGCAATGGTGTGAGAGAGGGGGGTGCAATGGTGTGACAGAGAGAGAGGGGGTGCAATGGTGAGAGACAGTCAGACAGAGGGTGGTGCAATGGTGAGAGAGAGAGGGGAGGTGCAATGGTGTGAGAGAGGCAAAAACAATTATTTATGCAATCTATTTTTAACTGAAAAAAAAGTTTGCTTTAAAAAAAAAAAGGAAAGAAAAAAATCCATGAGAGAGCCAGAGAAGGGCTGCAATGGTGTGTGAGAGAGGGGGGGTACAATGGTGAGAGAGAGAGGGGGTGCAATGGTGTGAGAGAGAGGGGGGTCCAATTGTGAGAGAAAGGGGGGTGCAATGGTGAGAGAGAGGGGGGTGCAATGATGAGAGAGAGAGAGAGAGAGAGGGGAGTGCAATGGTGAGAGACAGAGGGTGGTGCAATGGTGAGAGAGAGAGAGGGGAGGTGCAATAGTGTGAGAGAGAGGGGGTGCAATGGTGAGAGAGAGAGAGGGGGGTGCAATGGTGTGAGAGAGAGAGGGGGGTGCAATGGTGAGAGACAGAGGCTGGTGCAATGGTGAGAGAGAGAGGGGGTGCAATGGTGTGAGAGAGAGAGGGGGTGCAATGGTGTGAGAGAGAGAGAGGAGTGCAATGGTGTGAGAGAGAGAGAGGAGTGCAATGGTGTGAGAGAGAGAGGGGGGTGCAATGGTGTGAGAGAGAGAGGAGTGCAATGGTGTGAGAGAGAGAGGGTGTGCAATGGTGTGAGAGAGAGGGGGGTGCAGTGGTGTGAGAGAGAGAGAGGGGAGGTGCAATGGTTAGAGAGAGAGGGGGTGCAATGGTGTGAGAGAGGGTCCAATGGTGATAGAGAGAGGGGGGTGCAATGGTGAGAGAGAGGGGGGGGTGCAATGGTGAGAGAGAGAGAGGGGGTGCAATGGTGTGAGAGAGGGGGGTGCAATGGTGAGAGAGAGAGGGGGTGCAATGGTGTGTGAGAGAGAGAGAGAGAGAGGGTGTAATGGTGTGAGAGAGAGAGAGGGGAGTGCAATGGTGAGAGAGAGGGGGGGTACAATGGTGAGAGAGAGAGGGGGGTGCAATGGTGTGAGAGAGAGAGGGGGTGCAATGGTGTGAGAGAGAGAGGGGGTGCAATGGTGTGAGAGAGAGAGAGGGGGTCCAATGGTGTGAGAGAGAGAGGGGGTGCAATGGTGTGAGAGAGGGGGGTGCAATGGTGAGAGAGAGGGGGGTGCAATGGTGTGAGAGAGAGGGGGTGCAATGGTGAGAGAGAGAGAGGGGGTGCAATGGTGAGAGAGAGAGGGGTGCAATGGTGAGAGGGGGTGCAGTGGTGTGAGAGAGAGAGGGGGTGCAATGGTGAGACAGAGAGAGAAGGGGTGCAATGGTGTGAGAGAGAGAGAGGGGGGTGCAATGGTGTGAGAGAGAGGGGGGGTGCAATGGTGTGAGAGAGAGGTGGTGCAATGGTGTGAGAGAGAGAGGGGGTGCAATGGTGAGAGAGAGGGGGGGTGCAATGGTGGGGGGAGGGAGGTGCAATGGTATGTGAGAGAGGGGGGTGGAATGGTGTGAGAGGGAGAGGGGGGTGCAATGATGTGAGAGAGAGGGGGGTGCAATGGTATGAGAGAGAGAGAGGGGGGGTGCAATGGTGTGAGAGAGAGGGGTGTGCAATGGTGTGAGAGAGAGGGGGGGTGCAACGGTGTGAGAGAGGGGCTGCAATGATGAAAGAGAGAGAGAGGGTGCAATGGTGAGAGAGAGGGAGGGGGGTGCAATGGTGAGAGAGAGGGTGCAATGGTGAGGGGGGGTGCAATGGTGAGAGAGAGAGTGGTGCAATGGTGAGAGAGAGAGGGGGTGCAATGGTAGGAGAGAGAGAGGGGGTGCAATGGTGAGAGAGAGAGAGAGGGTGCAATGGTGAGAGAGAGAGGGGGGTACAATGGTGAGAGAGAGAGAGGGGGTGCAATGGTGAGAGAGAGGGGGGTGCAATGGTGAGAGAGAGAGGGGGTACAATGGTGAGAGAGAGAGAGGGGGTGCAATGGTGAGAGAGAGAGAGAGAGAGAGAGAGAGGGGGTGCAATGGTGAGAGAGAGAGGGGGGGTGCAATGGTGAGAGAGAGAGGGGGTGCAATGGTGTGAGAGAGAGAGGGGGTGCAATGGTGTGAGAGAGAGAGAGGAGTGCAATGGTGTGAGAGAGAGAGAGGAGTGCAATGGTGTGAGAGAGAGAGAGGGGGTGCAATGGTGAGAGAGAGGGGGGTGCAATGGTAAGAGAGAGAGAGGGGGGTGCAATGGTGAGAGAGAAGGGGTGCAATGGTGAGAGAGAGAGGGGGGTGCAATGGTGTGAGAGAGAGAGGGGGTGCAATGGTGTGAGAGAGAGAGGGGGTGCAATGGTGTGAGAGAGAGGGGGGTCCAATGGTGTGAGAGAGAGGGGGTGCAATGGTGTGAGAGAGAGGGGGTGCAATGGTGAGAGAGAGAGAGGGGGTGCAATGGTGAGAGAGAGAGGGGTGCAATGGTGAGAGAGAGAGGGGTGCAATGGTGAGAGGGGGTGCAGTGGTGTGAGAGAGAGAGGGGGTGCAATGGTGAGACAGAGAGAGAAGGGGTGCAATGGTGTGAGACAGAGGCGTAACTAGAACCTTCAGGGCCCTGGTGCAAGAAACAATGATGGCCCCCCCCCCCTTCCATCCGAGCTCCAGGCTTCAAATTTTGGGAGGGCATCCATGGACATCCTCCCAAAACTGTGCTTCCCGCATGACCCCTGGGACGTGCATCCAGCGCAATCACAGTGGCCCTTTACCATGTGATGTCAGCTGATCACATGTAAACAGACTTGCCGGTTATCCGCAGCCCTTTCCTCCCGTGCTATGTCTGTGTGAGGAAAAGACTGCCATTAACTGTCAAGAATGTCAGTAAATTGTTTACACTGATAATCAGTGCCCCGATCATCAGTGCCATGTATCAGTGCCCATCAATGCCACCTATCAGTGCCCATCAATGCCGCCTACAAGTGTTACCTATCAGTGCTCATTAATGCTGCCTATTAGTGCCCATCAAATCTGCCTATCAGCACCACCTATCAGTGCTCATTATTGCAGTGCCCATCCATGCCACCTATCAGTACTCTTCAATACTGCCCATGAGTGCCCATCAATACTGCCTCAGTTCTGCCTATCAGTGTTCCTCAGTGCCCATCCGTGCAGCCTATGAGTTCAGCCTATCAGTGCTCATCAATGCCCATCAATGCCTCCTATCAGTGCAGCCTATCAGTGCCCCCTTTCAGTGCCTCCTATCAGTGCCCCCTATCAGTGCCTCCCTTCAGTGCTCATCAGTAAATCCCATTGGTGCCTCCCATCGGTGCCCCCTATCAATGCTCATCAGTAAATCCTATCAGTGCCTCCCATCGGTGCCCCCTAGTGCCTTCTCAGTGCCCATCAGTGCCTCCTATCATTGCCCACCAGTGCCTCCCATCAGTGCCCCCTATCAGTGCCTCTCTTCAGTGCCCATCAGTGTCCCCTATCAGTGCCTCCCATCGGTGTCCCCTATCAGTGCCTCCCATCGGTGTCCCCTATCAGTGCCTCCCCTTCAGTGCTCATCAGTAAATTTTATCAGTGCCCCCTATCAGTGCCCATCAGAGTCCTCTGTCTTCTCAGGACAGCAGAGAGCGGAGAGCGTGTCTCTCCAGTGGCATCACTAGGGTTGGTGTCATACGGTGAGGAAAATATTGGTGTCACCCCCCTCCACCAACTATAGCTCCCTCAGTACAGACCCCCCTCCACTAACTGCAGACCCCCTCTCAGTATAGACCCCCCACTAAGTACAGACCCCCCTCTCGCAGTATAGATCCTCCTCACTAACTACAGACCCCATCCATCAGTATAGACCCCCTCATTGCAGACCCCCATGTATCAGTATAGCCCCCCTCTATCAGCATAGACTCCCATCTATCAGTGTAGACCCCCTTAGTGCAGACCCCCATCTATCAGTATAGACCCCCCTCAGTGCAGACCCTCATCTATCAGTATAGACCCCCCTCTATCACTATAGACCCCAGTGTAGACCCCCCCTCCATCAGTGCAGACCTCTCCTCCATCATTGCAGACCCCCCTCCATCAGTGCAGAGCCCCCTCCATCAGTTCACATCCCCCCCTCAGTACAGACCCCCCTCCATCAGTGCAGACCTCCCCTCCATCAGTGCAGACTCCCCCTCCATCAGTGCAGACCTCCCCTCCATCAGTGCAGACCCCCCTCCATCAGTTCACATCCCCCCCTCAGTACAGACCCCCCTCCATCAGTGCAGACCTCCCCTCCCTCATTGCAGACCCCCCTCCATCAGTTCACCCCCCCCCCTCATTACAGACCCCCCCTCCATCAGTGCAGGCCCCCCACAATGCAGACCACCCCCCCTCATTGCAGACCACCCCCCTCCATTAGCACACCCCCCCTCAGTGCAGACCCCCCATCAATGCAGACCCCAATCAGTTCAGACCCCCCTCCCTCCATCAATGCAGACCCCCCCCTCAGTGCAGACCTCCCCTCAGTGCAGACCCCCACCCCATAGTGTTCCCCCCAGCACATGTCTATTTGCATACAAACTTTACAGACCTCAGGACAGCGCTCTCCCTCGGACTCCTCTTCCTCCCCCTCCGTAACCAGAGAGGAGGGGGAGGCGGCTTCGGTCCGCTCCGCTGTACACCTGTGTGTCTCTCATCTAGCAGAGAGACACCGGCATTGTTTGTTTTATTTCCCTGCTCTCCGTGTGTCCTCTCTCTCTCTTGCACGGCATGACAGGACACACAGCTGATCTCCCCCCTCCCCTCTCTGTGTGCTCCGCGGGCAGTCAAGTGTGAAGCTAAGGAGCTCAAATTTCCCGCGGAGCACACAGGAGAGGGGAGGGGGGAGATCAGCTGTGTGTCCTGTCATGCCGTGCAAGAGAGAGAGAGGACACACGGAGAGCAGGGAAATAAAACAAACAATGCCGGTGTCTCTCTGCTAGATGAGAGACACGCTCAGCTTAAGAGCGCTGTGCGGAGCAACCCCGCTGGCCCCCCCCCCACAGTGGCGGAATGCCGGCCCCGTCGCAACTGCAACTGTTGCGACCCCGGTAATTCCGCCACTGGTGTGAGAGAGAGAGAGGGGGGTGCAATGGTGTGAGAGAGAGGGGGGGTGCAATGGTGTGAGAGAGAGGGGGGGTGCAATGGTGTGAGAGAGAGGTGGTGCAATGGTGTGAGAGAGAGAGGGGGGTGCAATGGTGTGAGAGAGAGGGGGGGTGCAATGGTGTGAGAGAGAGGGGGGGTGCAATGGTGTGAGAGAGAGAGGGGGTGCAATGGTGAGAGAGAGGGGGGGTGCAATGGTGGGGGGAGGGAGGTGCAATGGTATGTGAGAGAGGGGGGTGGAATGGTGTGAGAGGGAGAGGGGGGTGCAATGATGTGAGAGAGAGGGGGGTGCAATGGTATGAGAGAGAGAGAGGGGGGGTGCAATGGTGTGAGAGAGAGAGAGAGGGGTGTGCAATGGTGTGAGAGAGAGGGGGGGTGCAACGGTGTGAGAGAGGGGCTGCAATGATGAAAGAGAGACAGAGGGTGCAATGGTGAGAGAGAGGGAGGGGGGTGCAATGGTGAGAGAGAGGGTGCAATGGTGAGGGGGGGTGCAATGGTGAGAGAGAGAGTGGTGCAATGGTGAGAGAGAGAGGGGGTGCAATGGTAGGAGAGAGAGAGGGGGTGCAATGGTGAGAGAGAGAGAGAGAGAGAGAGAGAGAGAGGGGGGTACAATGGTGAGAGAGAGAGAGGGGATGCAATGGTGAGAGAGAGAGGGGGGTGCAATGGTGAGAGAGAGAGGGGGGGGTGCAATGGTGAGAGAGAGAGATAGAGAGAGAGAGAGGGGGTGCAATGGTGAGAGAGAGGGGGGTGCAATGGTGAGAGAGAGAGGGTGCAATGGTGAGAGAGAGAGAGGGGGGTGCAATGGTGAGAGAGAGAGAGGGGGGTGCAATGGTGAGAGAGAGAGAGGGGATGCAATGGTGAGAGAGAGAGAGGGGGGTGCAATGGTGAGAGAGAGAGAGAGGGGGGTGCAATGGTGAGAGAGAGAGAGATAGAGAGAGAGAGAGGGGGTGCAATGGTGAGAGAGAGGGGGGTGCAATGGTGAGAGAGAGAGGGTGCAATGGTGATAGAGAGAGATTATACAGATTGCAGGCAGCACCTTAATTCTTCTGCTCCACGGGCAGTCGTTCACTTCTCCTATGCCCTCACTCGTGACTCTGCATGCAGACTGAGACTAGTGGGCGGTGCTGGCGCCGCACGGGCCGGATGGAAGGAGAAATAAAGCAGCACCACGGTGTCCTGACGTTCTCCTGCTCCTCCCCTCAGGCACATCACTCCGCAGGTGCAGCCTGCAGTTCAGTGGGCGGTGCCGGGTCAGAAGAGAGGGAATTGCATTGGAAAGTGCGGCGGCGCCAGCTGCTCTTTATTTTACTGACAGCCAGGCAAGCAGCTCCGAGCCAAAAGTGGCCCAAGGGCACTGAGTGCAGACAGCCTACCGGGAAATTTCCCGGTATCCCGGTAGGCCAGTCCGGCCCTGACCACAACCAATCGCATACTAGCCCATTATGTGCCACTTACCTGCAAACGAAGCCCGCAATGTCCCCCGAGGTCCCCATTGGTGGCCGCATCTATCTTCACTCCTCTTCCTTTCGGGGCAGTGAAAACCTCCCAACTGTCCCTGATTTGGAGCAATGTCCCTCTGTCCCACTTTCCTCCTCATTGTCCCTCATTTTGGTCTGATCTATTTAGTTGTATATAAAATGCACTTTTTATCTTTCAAAAAGTGTTTCCCAGTGCTAAACCTTTCATCCAACATTAGCTGGGTGCAGATGCTATACCATAATCCCTCAGCACGCATACGAACAAACAACTCACTGTCCTCATCCTTTCCTTTATCTAGGGGTACCAGGCAGGGTTGTCCGCTTTCTCCTGGACTGTTTGCATTGGCTATGGAACCCATGGCTGCTCGTGTTAGAGCCTCCCCCTTGGTACAGGGCATTCAGGTGGGAGTAGTGATAGACAAAATATCCCTTTATGCTGATGATACCTTACTTTTTCTTAAAGACATATCCTCCCTCTCACCAGCACTTCAAATAATTGATGAGTTCGGCATTTTCTCGGGCATTAGGATAAATTGGGGAAAATCGATCATTTTCTCATTAAATCTATCCAATCAAAACCCACCGACAGGTACCCCCCTAAACTGGACACCTGAATTTAAATACTTGGGGGTAAGGGTTAGAGCTCCACTGTCCACATATTTTGAATTGAATCTTCAGCCACTACTAAAAAATCTTTCCCAAAAATGTATAACATTGAAAACCCTCCCCCTCTCTCCAGTGGGAAGGGTAAATTTAATTAAAATGATATACTTGCCTAAATTTTTATACTTTTTTCGAAATTCTCCCCTGATTCCCCCAGCTTCATTTTTTGTTAAATTGAAAAGTATACTGTCTTCCTTTATTTGGAACGGAAGGCCCCCCAGATTGGCCATGTCTACCCTCCAGCTGCCCATTACTCAAGGGGGTCTGTCCTTACCGGACTTCCAAGTATACTTCTGGGCGGCCGTCCTGGTGACGGTCAGGTGGTGGTTCTCTCAACCACGCGATAACCCGGCAGTGACCCTGGAAGCCGCCATCATGGGGTCCTATTCATCTCTTAGCAATGTGGTGTTCAGAGGGATAAAATCCCACCCTGGCATTACGGATCTGATGAACACCACCATTATAGTTTGGAACAGGGCCAGGCATAGTTTTAACAATCCAGAGAGGTTCTCCCCGCACATTCCCTTGTGGGGCAACCCTAGATTGCCACATTTGAAGTCGGTCCCAGACCCTCAAGTCTGGGCAAAAAAGGGAATTGTTAAGCTAAAACACATTGTGCTGGGGGGTAAATTAAGAACTTTCTCTGATCTCAAAAACGCTTATTCATTACCAGGTTGGATGTTGTTTAGATATTATCAACTCCGACATGCCTACAGGAAGCAGTTCCCATCTCTCCTCCAGTTAGAATCAGACCCTGTGGAGGGATTACTTACATCTAAAATCATAGATAGACCACTATCTACTCTGTACTTTCATTTGTCCATACCCCCTGCAAAGAAACTTGAAAAAACTCTGGTCAAGTGGAAGGCAGATATTCCTGACTTATCAGAGGAGGAATGGGAATCATGTGTATCCTCCTTTGTGATAAATACGATATCGGCCAGAGAGAGATTTATGCAGGTCAAGTTTCTCCACAGGGCCTATTACACCCCAAAACGTCTGACAATTATGACACCTGACAGTCCAGTGGCCTGCGCCAGGTGTGGTCTGGAGTCTGCCTCCTTTCTTCATATGGTGTGGTCTTGTCCTCGCCTCGGAGACTATTGGACAGAAATAGCTAACACTCTCAGCCAGGTTACCTCCTTAGATGTGGTAGCTCATCCCAAGGCAATGCTATTGAATATTTTCAGCCCAAATATTAGAGGTAAACATACCAAATTATTTTTGAGTTATGCTACGTTCTATGCCCGAAAAGAAATATTTCTCCATTGGAAGGATGCACTACCCCCTGGAGTATCTTCATGGCGCCTAGCAATGAATTCTATACTCCCACTATATAAACTCACGTATCTTAATCGTAACTGCCCCAAGAAATTTGATAAGATATGGTCGGGATGGATAGATGCATGGGGTGTTGAGGTTGTGAATGATGTCCAGGTTGACGCAGAGATACCAGCCATTTGATTATACAACATGATTGAGTTCTCTTTAAACTTCACCTAGTGTACATGTTCAGTTAAGATATTGAGGTATTGTGATTCCTTCCTTGCCTCCCCCTCCCTCATCTTCTCGGTATCCTTAATCTGCCCCCCCCCCTCCCCCTTCCCCCAGTCCCTCCCACAGTACCTCCTTGATTGATTGTTTTAATATGTCACCTCTACACCAATACTTTGCTGCAATGTCATGTATTGCTTTCATACTTCTTTATGTTGTCTATATGAGGAAATTAATCATCTATCTTGTGACTATATGTATACTGATATCATATTTAAATGTGCCTATGCATCGCTTGTAATGTTTAAATCTTGAATAAAAAATGTTTTCTTGTAAAAAAAAAAACCTTTCATCCAAATTCTAAATTGTTTTTCCTCACCGTGAGACGATCGCGGGTATCCCCGCGGACATCAGGTCCGTGGGAACCGTGATCACGGTCACGGAGCTCCCGGCTTAATCTGTCTGTACGTGCCATTCTGCCGCAGTATATTTGCGTGAAGCGGTCGGGAAGCGGTTAACTGACAATTGCGCGGTCGTGTGACGTTGTACCCAAACAAAATTGACGTCCTTTTTTCCAAACAAATAGAGCTTTCTTTTGGTGGTATTTGGTCACCTCTGCAGTTTTTATTTTTTGCGCTATAAAAAAGAGCGTCAATTTTGAAAAAAAAAGCAATATTTTCTACTTTTTGCTAAAAAAAAACCCCCCAAAAATATATAAAAAAACATTTTTTTTTTTCATCAGTTTAGGCCGATATGTAAACTTCTACATATTTTTGGTAAAAAAAAATCACAATACGCTTATATTGATTGGTTTGCGCAAAAGATATAGCGTCTATTATTTTTTATTTTTTATTAGTAATGGTGGCGATCTGCGATTTTTATCATGACTGCGAAATTATAGCAGAAACATCGGACACTTTTGACACTATTTTGGGACCATTGTCATTTATACAGCGATCAGTGCTATAAAAATGCATTGATTACTGTGTAAATGACACTGGCAGGGAGTGATTCTACTGTAGGGGGGATGGGCTACCACTGACATGATAGCAATCACTGCTCCCGATGACAGGGAGCGGTGATCTCTGTCATGTTACTAGGCTGAACCGGAAATGCCTTGTTTACAAAGGCATAGTCCGTTCTTCCGCTCCATGACACAATCGCGGGAACCTGGTGGACATAGAGTCAGCGGGGCCCGAGGTCACAGTCTGGGAGCACGCCCGGGCGTGCGCCCACAATGCCGCATCCCAAAGAGGACGTACCTGTACGTCTTTTTGCCCACCCATGCCATTCTGCCGACGTATATTGGCATGCGCAGTCGAGAAGGGGTTAAGGGGGGCATGACAGGGGGCATGTCCTATGCCTACATACTTTTGATAATAGGTGTCCCTCGTTCCCATCTCAGAAAGTTGAGAGGTATGGCTGTGGACTCCGGCTCTGTGACTGGCCAGAGTCGCATGACGTCACTGTCGCGCATGCACGCGGGAGCCGACGGTCATGGCACACAGCTGAAGAAATGGTACGATCATGCCCTTTCTTCAGTGTGCATGCGCCAATGACGTTGGCGCAAGTGTATAAGGTAAATATCTCCTTAACCGTGCAGGTTTAGGAGATATTTCCAGTACAGGTAAGCCTTATTATAGGCTTACCTGTAGGTAAAAGTGGTATGTAAGGGTTTACAACCACTTTAAGTCTAGGTTCATATCTATGCGGCTGCGCTTGATGCGTTTTTCCGGCACGTTTTGCAGTGCATTTTGAGTTTATAAACCTGCATGTTTTTAAGGCGCTTTTGCATGCAGTTTTTTTGGGAAGCCAGCCACCGCGTCCTTAACAACTGATGAGTCATCAGCTGTCAGCGAGGGACCCCACTGACAGCTGATGACTCGTTGGTTGTTAAGGACATGGCGGACAGTTTCCCGGCCCCCTGCTTAGCTACCAGCTATATACAGTGTTAAAATAAAATCCGCAGAACACATAAAAAAATTGCATCACAAACAAAACACTTCCATTTCTGGTGCAGTTCCATTGAAGTCTATTCCCAGCAAATCGCAGGAAAAAAGTCCCCGACCTTTCCAAAAACGCACAGGCCGCAAAATGCATAGATGTGCACTTGTACCATAGGAAACCATGTTAAATGGACTGTAGTGCATTTCTGCAAGCTGAAAAAGGCACAAAAAAAAACACATAAGTGTGAACCTAGGGTCAGTCAATGTTAAATGGTAATGCAGATTGCCACTGAAAAAACTATTCCGGTGAATATTCCTCTCAGACCAGATATGTCCATAATTGAAATCGGGTGTCACCAGGGGGTGAAGCCTGGGTGGATCCCCACTGCTGGATCAGCCGTATACATATGCCTATGCAGTATTAGACAGGGACTGAGCTGGCAAGCAGTAGTTGCTATCAGTATAATCCTCCCCGGGAGACAGGATAAACACAGCAGTTAGCTGTCTCCTTCAGCACGGAATGTGTGGGTGGATCAGGTGTCAATTAGACAGTTTATACTATTAGAAAGTCATCACTACCACAGCCATGGAATGTAAGGTAGTCATAAGCGTGCGCGTGGGCTGTGCAAGGTGTGCCTGGGCACACCCTAATCACCCCTGTGTGGCGCAGATTAACTGTTTGGACCCATGATATTTCACCAAAGCCCCCTAATGGGGCTCGTAAAAAATTGTAAAGATTTTTTTAATAAATAAAGAAAATTGTCAAAAATAATAAAAAATAAAATAATAAAAATAAAAACTACTGACACCATCCACTGCCCTACTGACACCAATCTCTGCCCTGCTGACACTGTCAGTATATATACACATGCACACGCATGCATGTGTGTTTGAGGTTTGGGGTGAACACCATAATGCAATAGGCTGTGCACACCTATGAAGGTAGTTACTCACTGACACCTCCGTCTCCAAGCCTTTTTCTGACACTTGTTAACACGTTAAATTCAGTATTTTTTGCTAGAAAATTACTTAGAACCCCAAACATTATATATCATTTTTTAGCAAAGACCCTAGAGAATAAAATGGCTGTCGTTGCAATATTTTATCACATGGTATTTGCTCAGCGGTCTTTCAAAAGCATTTTTTTTTAAATACACTGCACTGAATCTAAAAAAACTAAACAGTAACGTTAGCACAATTTATTTGAATATTGTGAAAGATGATGTTACGCCGAGTAAATAGATACCTAACATGTTCCGCTTTAAAATTGCATGCACTTGTGGAATGACGACAAACCACGGTACTTAAAAATCTCCATAGGCCTACACTTTCTATTTTTTTAACGGTTACCAGTTTAGAGTTACAGAGGAGTTCTTTAACTAGAATTATTGCTCTCACTCGCGGCGATTCCTCACATGTGTGATTTGAACACTGTTTACATTTGCTAGTGCGACTTACGTATGCATTTTCTTTAGTGCGCAAGAAGGCGGGGATAGGGGCGCTTTAAAAAATATATATTTTTCTGATTTATTTATTTTTTATTATTATTTTTACACTGTTCCTTTAAAAAAATTCTGATCACTTTTATTGCTGTCAGAAGGAATGTAAACATCCCTTGTGACAGTAACAGTGACAGCGGTGACAGGTACTCTTTATGGGGGGGATCTAAGAGACCTAAAACCCCTCCTCTGCACTTCAAAGAATTCAAAACGCCAAAATTGGCATTTTTGAATACCTTGGGTTTTTTTAAAGGAGGAGGTGCTCAGGAAGAACTGGGAAAGAATGAAGTGGAGCTCAGGAGGAACTGATGAAGAATGAGGAGAATCTCAGAAAAAAACTGGGGAAGAAAGAAAAGGAGCTGAGGTGGAGCTGGAGAAGAATGAGGAGTTCAGAAAGAACTGGGGAAGAATGAAGAGGAGTTCACATGAAACTGGAGAAGAATGAGGAAGAGCTAAGGAAGTATATTGAAAAGCTTGGGAAGAACTGAGGAAGAATGGGGAGGGTCTCAGGAGAAACTGGGGAAAATTGGGAGGAGCTCAGGAAGAAGCCCTGGAAGGAGGAGAAGGAGCTCAGGAAGACTGACAGGGGAATGAGGAGTCCAGGAAGGAGGTGGAGGACAGGCTGTAAATCGGGTGTGGGGTGGTGAGAGAAGGCTAACACAGTAAAGCCTCATACACACGGTACGATTGTTGGCCAACCGAGCGTCTGATTTTTGTCAAAAGGGCGTGTGCCAGGATCTTGTCTTGCATACTAACGGTACACAATTGTCGTGCCACAAACATAAACGTAGTGACGTACTACAAGGTATTTCAGCTTTTGTGCACCATCCTTTGGGCCCCTTCTGCTAATTTTGTGTTTGGTGAGCATTGATTTCGAGCATGCGTGTTTGTACTTTCGACTTTTGTATGACGAATTTGTGTACTGATACGAAAGTCTGACGTCAAACCGTTGTCCGCCGAAAAATTACTAGCCTGCCATCCAACATGTGTTGGCAGCAGTGGCATCGCTAGAGGGTAGCTATTGGGGCTATAGCCCCGAATCTGGAGCCCTTAACCCCGAGTCTCTTGCCACAGGGGTCCATGCCTAACCAGTGGGCCATGGCATCTCTACAGCCAGGCCGCCGGTTCGGCGGGCTGCATAAGAGAGCCGGGCAGGCGGATAAAAGAAGCGAGCAGGGGGGGCGTGGTCTGGACATGGCCGTGTGAAGACGTGTGCCTGAGGAGATCCCGGTCCGGCCCGTCTTTAACAGCTTTAAAACAGGAATTTCTCGCCTATTCCACTCGGCATGTACTCCGCTGGAAAGCGGAGAGGCGGACATCAAAAATGAATATCCCCTAAGACACGAAGGAGTGGAGACATACAGCAATCTCTCTCACATAATCTCGGGGCCTCTCCAGGCATCAAGATGGCGGATGCCACGAGGTCCGATCCTCATAGGGATCGTCAGCCACAGACCTCCTCTACCTCTACTCAGGCATCACTACAGATCGCCTCCAATATGGACTATACCATACCAGCAATGTTCCGTTTGGAACCGCAGGAACACTCACAGACACCATTAACCTTGAGGGCGGACGCCGAACTGAAAGTGATCCTGCAGGCCCTCCCAACTAGGACCGACATAGAAGAAATAGTGAGTAAACTGGAGGTGTTCCACCGTTAGGAAATAGAGGTAGTACGGCAAGAGGTACAAGTTTTAAATGACCGGATAGAATCAGGAGAATCATCAGTGTCCGCACTAGAAAGAAGGATATCAGCGGTTGAAACATCATACACTGCCCAAGCAAACATGATTCTCACTCAACAGCTCCAGTTAGAAGACATTGAAGACCGCAGCAGGCATAACAACCTGCGCCTGAGAGGTCTTCCAGAAGCTACAGGGACAGAGGACTTAGCAGCGTCCACCATGGCGATCTTTAGAGACCTGTTGGGTGAACTGTACCCGAATAGCCTTTCCTTTGATAGAATCCACAGAGCCTTAGGACCCCATTTGGCGGACCCGGAGAGGCCATTACATACCGATGGGGCTTCCCCATCTCAGTGACTTTCAAGAAAGCACAACACTCCTTTACCCTTCGGACCCCTGCAGATCTCCCGGCTCTGTTTACATTCATGGAAACTGAATCGACTGAGGTACCTGACTGGCTCCAGATGATACCACGCTTCGCCCCTTGCTCCGGATCATTCAATCTACGGAGAGCGCATTCACCGAGGCCACAGAGGAACCGACACAGACCTCGATACAACTCAGTGGATGCTTCCAGAGAGGACTGAATAACCGCGCCTGACTAGTAAGCTGAGAGAATTCGTCTCCTCAATCAGACAACTTTCCTTACACTTTGCATTTGCCCCCATGTTTCCTCCGTCATTCATCTCCACTGCCCCTTCATATTTTTAGTTTTTTTATGGTTTGATTTTGCTCCTACATTGTGGGCAGCTTCTCCACAGCTGAGCCTATGTCCCTCCGGAGCTTTCCCTTTGCTGATGGGAGATAACGGGGATTCCCCCTCCTCTGTGACGCTATGCAGGCAAGGTGTATAGGTCACCATGTTAGTGCTCATGGGGAACAGGGAGAGGGAATGAATTCCAAGGGCGGCCAGAACTGCTTATCCCTTACACGGACTCCCATGCAGAGCTGTTTTGCGACAGGAGGGACGTCTTCTATCCTATACATACCAGGCTTACGGTGGGCTAAACACATGTGGATTTTCTTGGTTATCTCCCCTTTTCTTCTCATGTCGAATTTTAATTGATTAAGTACCCTCCTCCATCATCTTCTTTATTATTCCCTCTTATATGACGGGAAAAACTCTTACCGAAAAAGGAACTGAATTCACAAAGGACACCAGGAAGATTTGGTGTTTTCCCTGCAGTAGCGTTGTTTACAGCTTTTCAGATATAGAAGACACCTGTAAGGTTCCGGAACAGGTTACTACACAGGACTGCTATTATTTTCCTGCCTCTATTTAACTGTTTATGCTGAAAGCGTTTGGGAAATGTTTATGGTTAAACTCCTGTGGTATAATGTACAAGGGAATCTCCCGACATTTGCAGATTTCACAAGCACCACATAGACAATAGAGTAAGCAGTCATGAAAAACACTGTGACAGCCACCTGCATGGAAGATCTATTTCCCTCACATCTAAAGTCAGGAAGACCAGTAGGAGGAGGGCACCACCATTCTAGAGAGAGGGAGAGAAAGGGGTAAATCCCCACTCCAACACCACCAATAAATGATCAATTAACTACTCACACAGACATGCAGGGGAATTAGCCTATTGGGAATAAGGACATATAAACAGTGGCCTGCATGAGGTTGTTATTTCTATATGCCCTTCCCTATCGATTACACCATGATCAATACTAAGGGATAGGACGCATATAATAGATCCCCGGGCATGAAGACTAAGCAGAAAGAGGAAATGGCGGGGAGCACTAAATGATATGGGAGGCGTAATCTCAGCTGTGATAATCTGTTATTCTGGATTTACATTTTGCCGTATTCACTGTTTTCACCATGTATAATGAGAATAGACATTTACTTTACGTTGCCAATCTGGGAGGGATGGGCCGTGCCGGGAGAGCCTCTCCCAGGCATCTCTTACCTCTTCCCCAGTAGGACGAAGCGCACTTCCTGGTGAATACCAGGGTGAGCTTCTTTGCATATTGTTTGTTTATTTGCATTTTTTATAATGGACAGGGCAGTTTCATTGTCCGTCTTTTGCAGTTTCTTTGACGGCTTCTATTATAGTCTTAACTTTCTCTTATCTTAACTTTCATCTACACCTCTCTAACTTTTTATCTTTTCTGACCCCACTATACCTTCCCACCCCTCTCCTTTCCTCAATCCATCCTTAATCCCCTAACCCCCCCCAACTCCCAGGGAGAATATGGACACTATAAACATTTACTCCTTAAACGCACGGGGTCTGAATATACCCGAAAAGCGCCGTATGCTACTAAATGACCTTAAAAGAGCTCATATTGACGTAGCGCTCATACAAGAGACGCACTTCAGAGCAGACAAATCTATCTACCTCAAAAATCGACACTTCCCTCATGTGTAACATGCTACTAACATAGCTACCAAATCCAAAGGTGTGTCTATACTAATTGCAGGGACGGTACCGTGGATATGTAGTGACACACTGATTGACCCGGAAGGTCGCTATGTATTCGCTAAGGGAAATACTAAGGAATACGCAGGACACCATAGCCACCGTATATGCTCCCAATGACAGACAAGACACATTCCTACACCGCACGTTAAATTTACTCACGGAATTTCAGGAAGGCCAGTTAGTTTTAAGGGAAGATTTCAATACACCTCTAAACCCCGCGGTCGACACCTCTTCAAGTACCTGTGTATGAGCACTCACAAGCGGATAATAAGAGACTTACATAATGTCCAACTGATAGATGCCTGGAGATTGCTCCATTCTGGAGAAAGAGACTATACTTTTTATTCGGCCCCACATAAAGTATATTCGAGACTAGACTACTTCCTTATCACTTATAGACAGAGGCGATCCATAAAGTAGAGATAGGCAATGTTACCTGGTCGGATCACACTCCTATTACTATGCATTACTGCCTGTCGTTCGCCATTAACACTAGATCCATATTCTGGAGACTTAATGAAAGTCTTCTACAAACACCAGAGGTCCTGACAGACATTAAGACTGAACTGCAACACTACTTCCAGACAAATGACACTGACAACTGTGCAGTTGTGTATTTAGGTTTTGTGCTGCTCCAGGCCTGACTAAACTCGTGCACCCCCTAATTTAAAGATGACCCACCCCTTCCTGTCAAGGCCACACCCCTTGCTGTTTAGGACCCGCCCTGAAATTTTTGAGTGGGTTCTGAGGGCCGGGGGTGGGGTGGGGGGGGGCAATGGATTCCATTAATTTGCATAGATTTCCTCTCACTTCCTGTTTGGCTATGGGGCAGGAAGTGAAGGGTAATCTCTGCAATGGGGCAGGGATGGTAAAAAAGAAACTGACAGGGGCTATAGCCCTCCCTTATTCTATCCAAAATGAAAAAAAAGTGTTGCCTATAGTTCTACTTTAAGCACAAATTTCTAATAATTTTATTGAGAGGACTTATGCCGCGTACACACGAGCGGATTTTCCGTCAGAAATATCTTGGATGGATTTTCCAACGGAATTCCGCCCAAGCTTGGCTTGCATACACACGGTCACACAAAAGTTCGCTGAACTTTCAACCGTCAAGAACACCATGACGTACAACACTACAACGAGCAAAATGAAGTTCAATGCTTCCGAGCATGCATCGAATTGTTTCCGAGCATGCGTAGGAATTTTGTGCGTCAGAATTGCCACAGACGATCGCATTTTCAAATAGGAACTTTTTCCGACTGAAAAATTGAGAACATGCTCTCAATCTTTTGCTGGCTGGAATTCGGCCAGCAAAAGTCCGATGGAGCATACACACGGTTGCATTTTCCGGCCAAATGCTCTCATCGGTCTTTTGCTGGCCGAATTTTCGATTGTGTGTATGCGGCATAAGAAGATATAACCATGCCAATGGTGTAGCAGAAAACATATAGCACAGTGAGGAAGGTTTGTGGTCCATGATGATAGGACAGTCAAAATTAGAAGCAGCCCCCCCCCCCCACCCGTGCAGTTGCGGAATTCCATCCGCCCGCATAACAGAAGCAGTGCAGCCGCTTTATGGGGGGTGCTAGACTAATCCAGCCCAGTCCGCCCCATAAGATTGGCGCTACACTAACAGCTGGTCTGGACTCTTTCCGTGCTGCCCCCCTGCAATGTGCTGCCCTAGGCCTGGGCCTTGTTGGCCTAGGCCAGAATACAGCGTTGCAACTGTGACCCGGGCATCTTATGGGAGTCACACAAGGCTGTGATACGAGGGGTGTTCATCAAACATGGAGCACGCATAAAAAAAAAGAGAGAACGCTTGCTACTCAAACTCCTTCAGAAGATACAGGATGTAGAACTAAAACACAAAACAACACTGACCGTATCCCTAGAAACAGAACTGATGACCCTAAGAAAACAAACAGTAGATCTATTGCACTATAGAGCCAAAGGAGCACTACAAATCTGCCGTAAACTATCTTACGAGTCAGGGAATAAAGGTGGGAAACTGCTAGCCAAAGCAGTAAGGAGGCTCCGACTCAACACATATATCCCCCAGGTCATAGACCCGTCAGGACAGAAGACCACACCAACTCAGATAGCAAAAGAATTTAGAGATTATTACGCCTCCCTCTATAATCTTCCTGTTAGACCACCAAACGGCACAACGATAAATGAATACCTTTCAGCATCCCAGATTCCTCAACTGACACCTGAGACCAGTGCAGAATTAGAAGAACCCATCACTTTAGAAGAAATAGAGCAGGCAATGAAAGGGATGAAACCAGGCAAAGCTCCGGGCCCAGATGGGCTCACCTTGCTATCAAACTCTACTGACTATCCTAGGCCCCCATATAGTGCGGTTATTTAACGGCCTAAGCGATGGAATCTCTTTGCCTAGAGACACGCTAAGGGCACACATATCTATCATACTAAAGGAAAGAAAGGACCCGGCGGCATGTGGCAGTTATAGACCCATTTCCCTTCTAAATGTGGATCTTAAAGTATTCACGAAAGTGTTAGCAAACAGATTGACCCAGTTCATGCCTGATCTAATTCACCTCGATCAATTAGGGTTTATCCCTGCCAGAGAAGCACGAGATAACACCACAAAAGTACTGAACCTTATTCACATAGCTACTCAAAATAAGTCCCCATGCGTCTTTCTCAGCACAGATGCTGAGGAGGCGTTTGACCGCGTCAATTGGGGCTTTATGACAGCAGTCCTCAAAAGGATAGGTTTAGGAAGTAAAATGCTGCAATGGATCTCTGGTATTTATTCTATACCCACGGCCCAAGTCAAAGCAAATGGGATTCTTTCGGACCCTTTTACAATAGCTAATGGCACTAGACAGGGTTGTCCACTCTCACCATTGCTTTTCGCCCTAATCCTTGAACCCTTCTTGTGCACAGTAAGATCAAACCTGGATATTTCGGGTGTGATGATAAAAGGTACTCAACATAAAATCTCTGCATACGCAGATGACCTTATGTTCTCCCTATCCAATCCAGTGAATTCACTACCAAATCTCCTCAAGGAGTTCGATAAATATAATTTAATTTAAAAATCAACTTTGATAAGTCGGCTGCGATGGGGATCAATATTTCACCAAGTAGAATGAACTCGCTGAAATCATAATTTAAATTTAAATGGTCGACTGATTCCCTCAAATACCTAGGTACCTTAATTCCAAACGACTTAAAACTTACCTTTGACCTCAACTTTCCACCCCTACTGACTGAGATCCGATTACTGTTAGAAGACTGGAAAAAGGGACTTCACTCATGGTTCGGCAGGTGTAACCTGCTTAAAATGTCTATTCTCCTAAAATTTCTGTACCTGTTTCAGGCCCTACCGATCAAAATCCCACCTAAATATTTTAACCACTTGACCACTGGGCACTTAACCCCCCTTAATAATCAGACCAATTTTCAGCTTTTGGTGCTCTCACATTTTGAATGACAATTACTCAGTCATGCAACACTGTATCTATATGAAAATTTTGTCCTTTTTTTCACAGAAATAGAGCTTTCTTTTGGTGGTATTTAAAGTGGGGTTCCACCCAAAAAACAAAAATACCTGGAAAAATTCTAAAAAAAAAAAACAAAAAAAATTTGGATATTTTTTTTTTTTTCACTTACCTCTAAATGCCTGTTGCTAGGTGGTCCCTCGTAGTCTGCCTGTTCCTTAGCCTGGGCTGGTGACATCACTTCCCCCTTGGCACAGGAAGGGCTCCGCTCTGCTCCCTCCCTCCTGTCAATCATCTGGGACCCATTACAGGTCCCAGGTGATTGAGCGGCCAATCACGGCGCGCGGCGCCACTCGTGCATGCGCAGTGGGTGCCAGGCTGTGAAGCCACAGCCCGGCGCCCACAGTTGAAATGCCGGCGCCGGCGAGCGGAGGGGGGGGACGAGCGGGGCTTCGATCCCCCGCATTGCTGGACCCAGGGACAGGTAAGTGTCCAATTAAAAGTCAGCAGCTGCAGTATTTGTAGCTGCTGACTTTTAATTTTTTTTTTGACGGCCCCCCTGGGTGGAACTCCTCTTTAATCACCGCTGGGTTCTTTATTTTTTGCGCTATAAAAGAAAAAAGACCAAAAAATCTTTAAAAAAATGCATTTTTCTTTGTTTTTGTTAAAAAATTTTGCAAATTAGTAATTTTTCTTCATAGTTTTTGGCCAAAATTTATACCGCTACATATCTTTGGTAAAAATAACCCAAATCGGTGGATATTATTTGGTCTTTGTGAAAGTTATAGAGTCCAAAAGCTATGGTGCCAATATCTGAAAATTGATCACACCTGAATTACTGACAGCCTATCTCATTTCTTGAGACCCTAACATGCCAGAAAAGTACAAATACCCCCCAAATGACCAATTTTTGGAAAGAAGACATTCCAAGGTATTTAGAAATATGCATGGTGAGTTTTTTGAAGTTGTCATTTTTTCCCACAATTCTTTGCAAAATCAAGTTTTTTTTTTTTCTTTTTTTTTTCACAAAATTGTCATATTAGCAGGTTATTTCTCACACACAGCATATGCATAACACAAATTACACCCCAAAACACATTCTGCTATTACTCCTGAGTATGGCGATACCACATGTGTGAGACTTTTACACAGCGTGGCCACATACAGAGGCCCAACATGCAGTTCTGGAGCACCCAGGCCAATTCTGACATTTCTCTCCTACATGTAAAAATCATAATTTATTAGCTAGAAAATGACATAGAACCCCAAAACATTATATATGTTTTTTTAGCAAAGACCCTAGAGAATACAATAGCGGTCATTGAAACTTTTTATCTCGCACAATATTTGCGCAGCAATTTTTCAAACGCGTTTTTTTGGAAAAAAAACTGTTTTGTGCTTTAAAAAAAAACAAAACAGTAAGGTTAGCCCAATGTTTTTGCATAATATGAAAGATGAAATTACGCCGAGTAAATTGATGCCTAACATGTCACCTTTCAAAATTGCACACGCTTGTGGAATGGCACCAAACTTCGCTACTTAAAAATCCCCATAGGCGACGCTTTAAAATTTTTTACTGGTTAGAAATTTTGAGTTACAGAGGAGGTCTAGGGCCCCCCAAATGACCAATTTTTGGAAAGAAGACATTCCAAGGTATTTAGAAATATGCATAGTGAGTTTTTTGAAGTTGTCATTTTTTCCCACAATTCTTTGCAAAATCAAGTTGTTTTTTTTCTTTTTTTTTTTCACAAAATTGTCATATTAGCAGGTTATTTCTCACACACAGCATATGCATAGCACAAATTACACCCCAAAACACATTCTGCTATTACTCCTGAGTATGGCGATACCACATGTGTGAGACTTTTACACAGCGTGGCCACATACAGAGGCCCAACATGCAGGGAGCACCTTCAGGCGTTCTGGAGCACCCAGGCCAATTCTGACATTTCTCTCCTACATGTAAAAATCATCATTTATTAGCTAGAAAATGACATAGAACCCCAAAACATTATATATATGTTTTTTTAGCAAAGACCCTAGAGAATACAATAGCGGTCATTGCAACTTTTTATCTCGCACGATATTTGCGCAGCAATTTTTCAAACTGTTTTGTGCTTTAAAAAAAAACAAAACAGTAAGGTTAGCCCAATGTTTTTGCATAATATGAAAGATGAAGTTACGCCGAGTAAATTGATACCTAACATGTCACCTTTCAAAATTGCACACGCTTGTGGAATGGCACCAAACTTCGCTACTTAAAAATCCCCATAGGCGACGCTTTAAAATTTTACTGGTTACATGTTTTGAGTTACAGAGGAGGTCTAGGGCCAAAATTATTGCTCTCGCTCTACCCATCGCAGCGATTCCTCACATGTGTGGTTTGAACACCATTTTCATATGTGAGCAGGACTTACGTATGCGTTCGCTTCTGCATGCGAGCACACGGACAGGGGCGCTTTAAATTTTTATTTTTTTTATTGTTCATTTTACTTTATTTATTTTAGTTTGACACTTTTTTCCAAAAAAAAAATTTATTGATCACTTTTATTCCTATTACAAGGAATGTAAACATCCCTTGTAATAGGAATATGGCATGACAGGTCCTCTTTACAGTGAGATATACCCCACATCTCACCTCTAGGCTGTGCCTGAAATAAAAAAAAAAAAAACGATCCTGGCTTCAATCGTAGCGGTGAGTCGGTAGAAGCACCGGAGGGTGGCGGGAGGGGGGACGTCCCCTCTGGCCTCCCGTAAGTATGATCAAGCAGTGGAACAGCCGCTATGATCATTCTTATGGTGTAGGGAATCGCTGGCTGAAAAAGCTGATATCTGAATGATGCCTGTAGCTGCACCCATCATTCAGATATCCCCGCACAAAGTCAAGGACGTCGTATGAAGTGGTTGAAACACTTTTTTTTTTTTTTTTAACACAAAGTTGTCCATTTATACAATATTTCTAACACATAGCATATACAAACCAAAAATGACACCCCAAAATATATTCTCCTACTCCTCCTGCGTACGGCGATACCACATGTGTGAAACTTCCACAGCCTGGCCACATACAGAGGCAGAGTATGGCTGAGCACGGCTGAGTATGGCTGAGCATGGCCAAGTATGGCTGAGCATGGCCGAGTATGGCTGAGCATGGCCGAGTAAGGCTGAGCATGGCCGATTATGGCTGAGCATGCTGGGTATGGCTGAGCATGCTGGGTATGGCTGAGCATGGCCGGGTATGGCTGAGCATGGCTGAGTATGGCTGAGCATGGCTGGGTATTGCAGAGTATCGCAGAGTATGACTGGGTATGGCAGAGTATGGCTGGGTATCACCGAGTATTGCAGAGTATGGCTGGGTATTGCGGGGTATTGCAGAGTATGGCTGGGTATGACAGAGTATGGCTGGGTATCACCGAGGATTGCAGAGTATTGCTGGGTATTGCAGAGTATGGCAGAGTATTGCGGGGTATTGCAGAGTATTGCGGGGTATTGCAGAGTATTGCGGGGTATTGCAGAGTATTGCGGGGTATGGCAGAGTATTGCGGGGTATGGCAGAGTATTGTGGGGCATTGCAGAGTATTGTGGGGCATTGCAGAGTATTGCGGGGCATTGCAGAGTATTGCAGAGTATTGCGGGGTATTTCGGGGTATTGCGGGGTATTGCAGAGTATTGTGGGGTATTGCAGAGTATTGCAGAGTATTGCGGGGTATTGCAGGGTATGGCAGAGTATTGTGGGGTATTGCAAAGTATTGTGGGGTATTGCAGGGTATTGTGGGGCATTGCAGAGTATTGTGGGGCATTGCAGAGGGCATTGCAGAGTATTGTGGGGCATTGCAGAGTATTGCACAGCATTGCAGGGCATTGCAGAGTAGTGAGGGATGGCTGAGCATGGATAAATGGATGGCTGGATGTCACTGTGCAGCGCTGTGGGCACTACAGATGCAGCCCACAGCGCTGCTACCATCCATCCATCCCCCTCTCCGCTCACAGTGTACCGATCGGTACACAGGAGGGGAGGAGAGGAACCGGCGTCATGACATGACGCCGGTTTGTTTACATGTGATCGCTCCGTCATTTGACGGAGCGATCACATGGTAAACGGCCGCGATTAGCAGCCATTTACCAAGATCCGTGATGCGCCGGGTCCTCTGGACCCAGCGGTCACGGATGCTCTCGAGTGCGCGCCCTAGGGGGTGCGCGAGAGCGGAATTCTGGGAGGATGTCCCTGGACGCCCTCCCAGAGTTAAGCAACCGCCCTGTAGCCTTCATTTGGCTATGGGCCGGTTGTTAAGTGGTTAAACAAATACACTCCTTATTTATCCAATTTATCTGGGCACTATCAAGACCTAGGCTACGTAGACGCTACTTAACATTACCCAAACAACATGGAGGAGTAGCACTCCCGGACTTAAAAAATGACTATCTAGCTGTTCACTTAGGAAGAATAATAGACTGGAACCGCCATTATAAAAACAAATTTTGGACACAATTGGAACAGGCACAGTCCGAGGTTACACTGAAAGGAGCAATCTGGTGTTATGATAAGATCTCTCCAATGTTAAAGTCACACCCAGTCATTGGCCCTACCCTTCAGATTGGAGCATCCACAATCTTCGCAACATCCCTATCCACTAATAACTCCCCTCTTTACCCTATATTAGGTAATCCCGCCTTCCCTCCTGGACTGAAACAGGAGGGTTATAGGACACTTACATCATCAGGAAGGGACAGAGCATCACACTTTTTAATAGACAATGCTTGGCCCTCCTTACAAACCCTTACAGATGAAAATGGTCAATTTTAAATGTTGTTTTGGGAAGCATTACGGTTACATAATTTCCTACACTCAATTCCCAACCCAACCCAATTTAATCTGGATTTGACGACCTTCGAAGACTATTGTAGAGATGAAGGAGTTTTACCTCAAGTATTGTCTAAAATGTATGTCTTACTCAACACCCCCCAGAACAACCTGATTTGACATACATACAAAAATGGGAAAATGACTTACAATGCCAGTTTACAGACACCCGAAAACAAACGATAATCAGATTTTCAATGAAATCATTCATATGCACAAGGACTCAGGAACTTAATTACAAGATATTGACTAGATAGTACTATACCCCCGCCAGACTCCACAAGATTTTCCCGACTACCTCAGACAAATGCTGGAGGTGCCAATCCATTACAGGGATGCTTCTTCACATCTTCTGGTCTTGCCCTCTGCTGTAACACTTTTGGAAAACAGTCCGAATGATCACTCAAAAATTTACGGAATACCCGATAAGTGACAATCCAGCTTTTATTCTGCTGCATGCCACTTCTATTCCGGCACCAAAATATAAAAAATCAATAGTACGACACTTATTAAACGGAGCTAAATCTTGCATCCCATTATTATGGAAAAAAAGTTCACCCCGACTATAGGGTTATGGCTGTGCAGAGTGGAAGAGATCAGGAGATTGGAGGACTTAGTCCTTACGGCACAGAACAAGCAGGAACAACACCTCCAGACATGGACACTATGGAACATGTTCATATATTCAGATGAAGGGCTGGCTATGTTAGCTACTTGATAGTACAACAATATAGAAGACATTTCACATAAAAAATCTGGGTGTACCGCTCCCATAATTCTTTCCCTCCTGCCCCATCCCCCCATACCTCTTCTACCCCCCTACCCCCCTCTCTAATCCCTTCTTCTTCTTTCTTTCTCTCCCTTTTCTCCTTAGATCATCTTTATCTTTCTTTCCATGGAAATCTTTGTGCTCCTAATCGTTGGGTTTCTGGAATATTTCTCTACCAGTACTGAACTACGGGAACACATGATTCCACCAGGCATAAAACTATAAAGAAGCAGTGCTAGAAATCAGTTGTAATATATTCAGTTACAGTTAACTTATATCAACCAATGTCAAACACAAATATTGAATATTCAATCATAAATATAGGGGTACTTAGTTTTGTTAAGTCAGGTACTCACCTGTGAACACCAACCTTGATGTGAGACACTGTAATATGTTTTATTTGTTTTATATGTTGACTCTCTGTCTATGAAAATAATAAAACTTATATTTGAAAAAAAAAAGAAGCGAGCAGGCAGACGACCCGAGATTACATCATCTCTCTCTGCCCGCCTCACATCACCGCTCTTCTGGAATCACAGCCGAGCTTCTTCAATGTCGGAGGTGCGGCAGGGAGCAGAGAGACGACACTCTGACTGCCCGTCCCACATCCCCGTTCTCCTGCCCTCACTCAGAACTGACAACTGCAACTGCCTCTGTGCTAAATAGACCAGTGCTGCCAGCCTACCACCAATGCAGTGACAATGCACATTTGGTGGCACTGGCTGGCATGGCAAGTGACAATCCCCAAATAGTGGCAGGTGACGTGGCAAGCGATCATCCACATCTGGTGTCAGGCGATGTGGCAAGTGACAATCCGCATCTGGTGGCAGGCGACGTGGCAATGTAACAATAGAAATAATGCGCTTCAATCACCCTGACACCATATCAACCATGGTGCCGTGATGATTGAAGCGCCAACACCAGCCATTGCCCGCAAATAATTACTTATCACCCGTGTGCCCCCACCCCCCTTCCTCGACCCTGCAAAAAGGTTGGTGACCGCTGCTATGGGCTCTAGCCCCAGATCTTTAGCAGACCTGGCAACGCCCCTGGTTGGCAGAAAGGTGGACAACAATTGTCAAAAGGATCTTACTAATGGTAAGATTTTAGGACAACAGTCTGTCAACAGACAATCCCCTGCCAACAATAGTACCATGTGTACGAGGCTTAAGGGTGGGTAACCTAGGGGAATAGCAGATTTAAATGATGGATTGTATGAGGCAGGGACGTGCGGTGAGGTCAGTGGCTGGTGAAGCACTGGCTAGTATCAGAGCCAGATACACACAGGTTACATACGCTGTGATCGTTAGAGTGAGAGCAATAATTCTAGCACTAGACCTCCTCTGTAACTCTAAACATGTAATCTGTAAAAAAATTAAAGGATCGCCTATGGAGATTTTTAAGTACTGAAGTTTGGTGCCATTCCACGAGTGTGCGCAATTATAAAGCGTGACATGTTAGTTATCCATTTACTTGATGTAACATCATCTTTCACATAAGACAAAAAAATCCGGTTATATTTAGTGTTTTTTTTTATATTCATGAAACCCAAAAAAACGTGTTTGAAAAATTGCTGTGCAAATACCATGTAACATAAAAAGTTGAAACAACCACCATTTTTTTTCCTAAGGTGTCTGCTAAAACAATATATATAATGTTTGGGCGTTCTGAGTAATTTTCTAGCAAAAGAAAAGGTGATAATTGCATGTAGGAGAGAAGTGTCAGAATTGGCCTGGGTGGCAAGGGGTTAATTACCGTAAGTAAGTAATATACAAATAATTATTATATATTGTTTTTAAGGTAATTTACTATTTAATTTCAAAAACTGTACTAAAGCAGGTGGCTTAATGGACAAAGTACTGAAGTTTAAAGTTATAACTTCCAACCAGTAATTTCACAGTAAATAGATAAATAATAAATGATCTTATAAAATATAGCATAATAATATATGATTTAACTTGATTATAATAGTACCTTTTCAAGCAGCAGATTCTCATTCTCCTTTTTAACTGTGTGAGAAAAACATGGGATTGTGGGTAAGTCTTATACACATAAACGCATGTATTTCCTTGTAGGGCTGGGCTGGAAGGGAGCATTTGTCTTTTATGCCGCCTACACACGGTCGGACTTTTCAGCTACAAAAGTCCAACGGACGCTGACGGACTAAAGCTGGCTGGTAATCCGATCGTGTGTGGGCTTCTCCGGACTTTCAACATACTTTTTTAGACTCAAATCCGACGTACTTTAGATTTGAAACATGCTTCAAATCTTTACGTCGTAACTACGACGGACCCAGAAGTCCGCTCGTCTGTATGCTAGTCCTACGGACAAAAAAAACGACGCATGCTCATAAGCAAAAACTAAACGGAAGCACTCGGTCTAGTAAAACTAGTGTTTGTATTGTAGGTAGCACATTCATCACGCTGCAAAATCTGTGATCGTTGAATGCAGCGCATTTTATTTCTTCTTTACGAATGCTCTAAAGAACGAAGGTGTTTTGCTGTTCATAATCAGAGTTCTCCCAAACTGATTTCTGGATTCTTTTTCTCTTTGATCTCATGAATGATATAGTATGCTTTTTAAAAACAATGTTTCCATACTAATAATACTTTTTCCCTTTTTTTTTTTTTTTTTTTTTTAGGTTTGTAAAGTTACCACAAAGAACCCATTATTCTATTTTTTTTTCTAGTGATTATTTTTTAGTTTTTAGATAAAGTTAACCCAAAGCACCGTTTTTGGTTATGTAGATTTTTTTAATTTCAAGACTTACCACTTGAACATTATTAACATTAGTAATGTATTTTTTTTGTGTTTTTTTCAAACTCAGTGAGATTGTTGTCCTTGTTAATTTAACATTGTGTGTAAAATCAATGATTTAAAAGAAAACACATAAAGTCTTTTGCCTAAACTCAAAAAAGATCCATTTATTCATGGTCAAAAATAAAATAAAGAGGAAGTCAACGCTGGAAAAAGTCGGTGTACAAGAAAATTGGGATCTTGCGGAGTCCATATAAGAGGGAGCACAATCTGGTCCAAGAATCCCAGAGATCAACAGCACCAGCAGATGATCTAGATGTCCCCAGACTGTGGTCCTACAACAGCCTGCGTCTTCTGTCAGACCAGACTGAACCCAGGTCATCACTTTCTTCTCTTCCCTGCAGCCTTTCCTCCACGCTGCCCTGCAGCCTTCCCTGTAGCCTTCTTTTGAGGCTGTGGCTCTGGTGTTTCAGTTGTGGCAGGAGGAGGAGGAGGAGGGGGGGCTGCCTCATGTAGTTGGGTGTTTCGTGTTAGCGTGCCCTGCAGCCCCTTCTGGATAGTTTCCCCAAATAGGCGCTCACAAATGAGGCGCTGCTCCCAATCCATCTGAAGAAGCCTGCTGGCTAAGTAGCAGCCATAGGATTCTTCCGCTTCGGGGGGGCTCCTTAAAAAACGGGTGGCCTCTTGCATGAGGCGCAGGGATGCGTCCTGTGTGACCATCCCCTTCCTGGCCCTTTTTTTGGGAAGGTGGAGGGGAGGCACTTGGGATTCGGTCAGGCTCCTACTGGGCCCAGCCACCTCACTTGGCCCAGCCACCTCACTTGGCCCAGCCACCTCACTGGGAGCAGCCACCTCCTGCCTGACACTGGGCCCAGCCTCCTCCAGGATGATGGTGAATCCGGCCTCCTCCAGGCTGTCCATGGGCCTGGTCTCCTCCTGCCTGCCACTTTCCCCACATTCCTCCTGGATGGACTCATCCTGTGTATAAAAAAAGGACAATAGTTTTAGTATATTTTTTTGGGTTCATCAATGACACACAGTTTGCTTCTCATGAATAGCAAATTCAATGTGAATACATCTCTTTAATAAAAGAGTCTAATCAGACACCCTAATTATTTCAAGCAGGTGCCAAACATATTTAGCCACTACTGTCATTTGATATGTATACACAATTTTGAGTGCAAAATTATTTTAGACAATTATAACATCCAGTTAACATCATTAATATTAGTACAGTAAATATTTGTTAAATAATATTACCTGACTCCAGATGGTCATATCCGGTTCATCCAGGATGGAAGACCCAGCTTGCTCCTCATCAGCCTCTGCTGGGGTGGAGGAAGGGTGGAGGGAAGGGTGGAGGGAAGGGTTGAAAGTGATGCCCTGGCTTCATTCTGGTCATCAAGAAAACAGAGTTGATTGTAGTACTACAGCCTGGGTACATAAACATCATCTGCTGATGCTCCTGATCTCCTTGATTCCTGGATCTTCTTATGCTCCCTCTTATACATGTTCCTCAAGACCCCAATTTTCTTGAGCAATGTCTCCATTGTTGCTTCCGGGATGGTCGCCTGGACAAAGGACAGAAGTCTCTCCAGCGTTGACTTCCTCACATGCTTTGCATAATACTGAGGGTGTTTCACCTCCCACAAATTCCTCATCTCTCGATATTTAGAAATAAAAGCTGTAAGGAACTCTGGATCCTTAAATAGGGGATTCATTATATCTGGAAAAGATAAAGTCACAAGACAAAAAACACTTATTATAGGTTTCTGCTAACCCCTCATCATCTTCTCCCTATGTAGGCCTCATCAATCTATCAAGCCATATAGGCCGCTTGCTACAAAGTCATGACCATAAAACCCAAAAAAATATTTAAAATTACCTTCGTTTTGTAACGTCCTGGTCCACTATCACCTACGCACAGAACGTACGTACGACACGTGCGCAAGGGCCCTCTTTATACACTACGCATGTGTGAAACTCCGCTTGCGTCGCCCGCCCCTGACGTTCGAAATTAACTCATGTTCTCCGCCCCCTAATTCGACGCACAGAACGTACGTACGACACGTGCGCAAGGCCCCTCTTTATACACTACGCATGTGTGAAACTCCGCCTGCGTCGCCCGCCCCTGACGTTCGAAATTAACTCATGTTCTCCGCCCCCTAATTCGACGCACAGAACGTACGTACGACACGTGCGCAAGGCCCCTCTTTATACACTACGCATGTGTGAAACTCCGCCTGCGTCGCCCGCCCTGACGTTCGATTTTAACTCATGTTATCCGCCCATTTTTAGTTACGGCGCGTAGTGGGGTAAATAATGGCGGAGACACCTGACATGTTGACTACCTCAGGTAGTGGAAAAAGCCCGGAGGCTGGAACGTCAACCAAATCTGTGAGGCCTAGATTTAAGGCCTCCAATATGAGTTTTAAAGAGATGGTGGAGATGGTGGCCATTCTTCACAAAGACGACTATGATGGGAAGTATGGGCCGTACGCCAAATTTGCGCAAGGCCAAAATAATGGCGAAGGTCGTGGACACTTTGCAGGCTTCTTTTGGGGTACAGCGCTCCAGAGATCAACTTCGAAAAAGATGGTCTGACCTGAAACTCAGGGAGCCGGAT